>VDFB02252616.1:176707016-176773598 GCA_007258455.2 Sequoia sempervirens | reverse complement strand
TACAATCAGATTCAAGTTAAAGAAGAGGATCAACACACGACTACATTCACCACGAAGTGTGGAACATTTGCATATGCTAAAATGCCTTTTGGTTTATCCAATGCAGGGGCAACATTTCAGCGGGCTCACATTCAGCAAACTAATCAATAAGTTTATTCTAATTTTTTTGAATGATCTTATTGTGTTCTCTAAATCTAAGAATCATCATTTTGATCACTTAGAATTAGTTTTTCAAAAATACCAAGAGTTCGGAGTTTCCCTAAACCCGAAGAAATGTGTATTCAGAGTACCGCAGGGTAAGCTGTTAGGGCATGTTGTATCTAAGGAGGGGGTTTCAATTGACCCCGAATGGGTGAAAGCTATCAGGGAGCTTCCCCTTCTGGTGAATAAGAAAGGTGTCCAGTCCTTCTTAGGCAAAGTAAATTTTGTCAGCAAGTTTATTTCTGATTTCGCGGGAATAATTAGGTCGATCACCCTAATGTTGAAGAAAGATCAGACATTCAAGTGGATGACCAAAGCTCGGGAAGCTTTTGAAAAGGTCAAGGAAGCTATTTCCATAGCTTTGGTACTGGTTAATCCAAATCAATCCAAGGATTTTATAATGTATGTATTCAGTAGTAAGTCAAGTATTGCTACTGTCCTTACCCAAAAGGATGATGAAGAAAAGGGGGAGCATCCAGTAGCGTTCTATTCCCAGACCCTGAAGGAATATGAGGCGAATTATAATTTTGTCGAAAGGCACGCCTTTGCAATAGTTAAGGGACTTAAAAATTTATGCCATCTAATTTCCTGCAACAAGGTTCTAGTGTATGTCGCACATTCCAGCGTGCGTCAATTTATCATGGAAGGGGAGATCACATAAAAAAGGGCTAATTGGATCACCAAGATCCTTAAATATGACATTGAAGTCAAGCCTATTAAAACTATTAAAAAAAGAGGATTGTGTGAGTAAATGGCACAGAATAAGGAGGTACCTGCTGTAGAGGAGCAACTGAAGCTCGTCTTGATAAATGAATTAGAATTAGAAGGCGGATGGCTAACTGATAGAATGAGGTTCTTGCAAATTGAAAAGTATCTGCCAAGTCTCTCATCCCAAAAAAGGAGATACTACCAGCTACAAAATTACGGATATGTGCTAATAGAGGGAGTCCTTTTCAAAAGGAATTTCAATGGTGTTCTCCTGCGATGCGTCACTTTGGAGCAGGCGAAGAGGATCCTTGACGCGTTTCATAATATTGATGCGGACGAACACTTCTTTGCTAATACTATCGCCATTAAAATCATGTGTGCTGGTTACTACTAGCCTACACTTTTTAATGACTCCCACTCTATGGTAAAATCTTGCAGAAAATCCCAGTTCTTTATTAAGAGAAGGAAGAATTCCGCAATGCCCCTCAAACCCATAGTGGCAGACGAACCGTTTGCACAATGGGGCCTGGACTTCATCGGAATGATCAACCCAGTTTTTGGTGTCAGAAACAAGTGGATTCTAACCACCACGAATTACTTCACAAGATGGACAAAGGTTGTTCTGCTTAAGAGCGCAACAAAAACAAAAATTGTAGATTTCCTCAAAGAGTTGGTGACAAGGTTTGGTTCTCTGAAAACAATCATTTCGGATAATGCCAGAGCTTTCTTAGGTGCAAAGGTATGTCATTTTGCATTAAAGAATGACATATTCCTCAAGACATCATCAAACTATTACCCACAGGGAAATGACCTAGCAAAGTCAACGAACAATAGCCTAGTTCGACTCCTTAAGAGAATTGGTTCGGAATACCAAAGGGAATGGCATAAAAATCTCTGAGCAGTGCTCTAGGAAAAACACATAACTCTTAAGCAAGTCCTTAAGACTTCGCCTTATGAGTTGGTATACAGGAAAGAGGTGTTATTACCTATATCTATGGAGATTTCGGCACTCCAATTATTGAAATCTCTCGAGATAGAACAAAAAAGTGTCATGGAAATTTAGCTTGCCGAACTGTTAGAAGTATAGGAAAAAAGGGAAAATTCACTAATAGCAATGACAAACCATCAAAAATTGGTCAAGCGATAGTTTGACAAGAAGGCTTCCAACCAAGGTTTAAAGTGTGGAGACTTGGTACTAAAGTATGATGAAAGGGCTACTAAGCCAGGTCAGCACGATAAATTTGATATCCTATGGGAGGGCCCCTTTAAAATCATTCGGTGCAAAGAACATAATACTTTTGAGCTAGAAAATATGGAACATGAACCCTTAGGAATCATGGTTAATGGGATTCATCTTAAGCTATTCCATTAGGCACTGAGCTTTATTTTTGTACATATGTGAATAGTTCTTTTATTTTATTTCCATTTCTTTGGCCGACATTTTTTGAAATTAGTTTGTGCTTCTGTGAAATTAACCCATTATTACAGAGGGTGGAATATCAAGATGCTTTACACAAAACACACCCATGTGTGGAGAAATAACACATACGCTATAAAGAGCCCATAAAACTAAAATACAGAATGAAGGAAAATGCATGGGTTTTCTTTAAAAGGATATATATCTATTTATATATATTCTTTACATTGCAAAAATGGCTAGGAAGCCATAATCCAAAAAATTACAAGTATTCAGGCTACTATATATGCAATATGATAGCCTTTTTCCAAGCTTATATACAAGCTATAAGGCAGGTATTCTGAGCAGCAGCAGGAAATAGAGTAAACAGGGAGACATTTGTTGAGAACAGAAAGGGGGTTTTCATCCAAAGGCATGAGAGGCAACAATTGACACATTAACAATAGTTTCCACCTCTTCCTCATCAACAGGTTCTTCAGTAGCACTGGCAATATCATTCGGCACAACTGCCATTGGCGAGGGAAATACCAGGTTCCTAAAATCAGTATACCAATCTACATCATAGAAGGGTATTATGTTGTAGCTGCGGAACATAAAATGTAAGGCCTAGGTAACCCTCTGATGATGCTCGCCGCATGTTTGAAGGAAGAATCCTCTAAGAAACGACAGCCAAACAACTACAGCTTCTTCCTCAATAAAGCGATGGAGTTCGCTGGCTGACGATAGACCTACTCCATAGGCGGCATGAGTGACAACCTCACCAAGACCATTTAGGTACTTCATGATAAGAGGTCGAGGGACATTGATGTCAAGAATGGATGCCATGAAGTGGGAACACATGTTGGTGTTCACTTGATACTTGTCCTCATACTCTATACAGTCTTTACCCAGAACCCACTTTATGGCTATCAAGACCAAAGAATGCTTATTCTTGGTCATTCGTTTCAACCTCCTAGTCGAAATCTCCCCTAGGAATGTCGTCTGTGACTTATATGAGGTTAAACAAACTAGAGTGTCCATAATTCTAACACTATTCCTATGCTTTTGAGCTAATGCTAAAATTTATCTATCACCTAACCTATGAGAAGGTTTGCTTAAAACTCTGCTACCAACCTATCACTACTCAAATGCTAAGTATGATTTCCACACTACTTACTGGCCTATTTATAGAAAAAATGACAAGACGCATGCTAATTTTTTTTGAGAAAACGTGATAATAAGCTAGTTGCCAACTTGAAAGGTGTGCCCGTGTTTGCTCACATTTTCAGGTGAGTTGCTTCTATGAGGATACGACTTAATGTGTGCTAGATTAATAGGGGTTAATTAATTAGCTTTAAAAAGGTGGCACTCATTGATAGTAAGACACATGTCCGTAGGCTATTGTGTCATCTCACAAGTGTTTCCCACAACCCAATACGATATTCATATCTTTTCAGGTCGTGATTTTTTTCTTTGGCGTAATCATTCCAACCAAGATATTAATTAATGATAATAAGTTTCCACAATCCATATCATAAGTTTGTATAGCTTCTGGATTTGATTGTGTGCAAAAAAAAAATTTTTAGCATCAACGTTTCGGATCACACTACATGATCCATCATCAGGATGAAAGAGAGCATGAGAAATGAAAGGATAATTGCAGACTTAGATAGGATAAAAAGAAGAGAGGAGGGGGAAGGTAGGGAGGCACGTAGACCAAGGACAATACTAAAAATGAGGAAGAACAACAACATAGAGAAAAAAGAGAAGACCAATTACAATAAGGGAAGAGCAAAAGAAAAAACAAGAAGGAAGAAAAACCAAGAATTATGAATAAAAAACAAAGAAGCAAGGGGACATCTAAATACAATGAAATAGGAATAAATGCAGATGAGAATAAATGGAACAAATCAAACAAGAAAGAGAAGGACAAAGATAAACGGGAAAATGAATAAACCCAATGATAAAAATATCAAAGAGAAAAAGGAAGGAGAAGGTAAAAATTAACAATAAAGGAAGAAGGAAAATTAACAAAGGAAAAGAGCGAAGGTCAAAGAGAAGAACAAATTAAATCTATAAATAAAAACATTCAAAAAGGAAAATAAACAAAAGAACATGGAAGGAAGAAAGAGGGAAAATAAACTAAAGAATAAGAAGATAAGCAAGGAAGAAATTAGAAAGGGGAAAAGGAATATAAAGAATAATGTCAATGAAAATAAGGGAAGAGAGGCAATTATGAGTAAAGAGGAAGGAAAGAAGTAAAGAGCCAAGATGCAAGAGAAAGGAGATTAGCGAAAAAATAAAAGAGACAATGCCAATAAGTGAACAAAAGAAGGAACAAATCTTACAAGAAAAATAATATACCTATATTCTTATTTCTATAAGAAAAAGAATATTCCTATATTCCTATGTTACAAGAATAAGAATATAGGAATATAGGAAAATAAAAGAATATACATGGAAGGAAGAAAAAAGGAAATAAAACCAAAGAATATAAAGAAAAGCAAGGAAGAAATTAGAAAGGGGGAAAAAGAAAAATAAAAATTTTAATGTCAATGAAAATAAGGGAAGAGAGGCAAATATGAGTAAAGAGGAAGGAAAGAAGTAAAGAGCCACGATGCAAGTGAAAGGAGATTAACGAAAAAATGAAAGAGACAATGCCAATAAGTGAACACAAGAAGGAACAAATCTTACAAGAATAAGAATATAAATATATACAAAAAACAAAAATTGCAACAAGAACAATAAAAGAAAAAGGAAAAAAGAAAGAAGATTAAATAAACCTAGAGAAAGAAAATAAGAAAGGAATTAACAACCTTGAAAACACAAAAAAATAAAAGAGATTGGGTAAAGAGAAAAAGAATAACGAAACCAAAAGAAGGAAAACAAGAAACGCAAAAAAGAAAGAAAGAAATCAAATAAAGGAAATGAATAAAATAAATAATAATAGATAGACAAAGGAAACAAAAATAACCCTCGAAGAATTTATATATAAATAAAGCAAGAGAAACCAAAGAGTAAATGAAAGAATAACACACAAGAAAATAAGAAAAACAAAAAGAGTTAGTAGACCAAAGAGAAATTGAAAAGAGGAAAAAGACCCTTGTGGATACGATAGACTCTACGAAGATGATAAGGATGAAAAATAATAAAGAGAAGGATAAAAATGAATTGACACAGGAGAAATAGGAATAAACACAAGAAAAATGAAAAGAAAGCCAACAACACGAAAAGGAAGAAAAACAAAAGAGAAAAATCTAAAAACCTATAAGAATAAAAACAAAGGAAAAGAGAGAAAGAATATCAAAAAGAAAAAACAAAGGAATATGTATATAGATATATATATATATATATAATTATTGAGATTATTGGCCCGTATATATATATCTATAAAAGGGCCAATAATCTCAATGTATATATATATATATATATGTATATATATATATATATGTATATATATATATATGTATATATATATATGTATATATATATATATATATATATATATATCTAAAAAGCAAAGATCTCAATGATAATTGAGAAAAAGAAACTCAAGCAACGGAAAGAGGAAAGAAAAAACAAAATGAAATCCAGGAAGAGAAAAAACAAAAAACACACCAGGGCACAAACGAACACAATAGTCACGACAAGACTAAGGAAAAAGAGAACGAGAGAGGACAAAAATGAAAGGAGGAGGAGAAGGACAAACAAAAGGAGACACCAAATCACCTGAGGCGAAAAAACTTAAGAGAAAGCGGAGGATGATGAGAGAAGAGAAGGGGGGGAGGAAAGAGACAAAAAAGAGAGAGGGGGGAAAAAAAGGGGAAAGAAAAGGCTAGGATTGAACCTCGTTACGAAGGTTAGAAAGTAAGGGATGCCAAGTGATACTAACACCCCAACCCTCATCCCGGTTGAGGTTAGAGGGGTGGTTGCTAATGTGAATGGCTTCCATGAGCTTCCTTTTGAAAAAGTTGTCTTCTTTGCACAAGATCTGAGTGTTTTCTAAGTGTATGTGGTGCTTAGTTGTAGAAGAGTGGTCCGCAAGGGCAGATTTAACAACTCGATCATGTTTGATGTCCGCACTATGCTCCTTAATTCTTGTACAAAAAGAATGACCCGTTTCACCTATATAAGGGATACCACATGAGCAAACAACCTTATATACACCGGACTCAAGTAATATGTCTCTCGAGTCCTTGAGAGAGGGTAGATGGTGTTTCACAGTGGAGAAAGGTTTGAAAGCACAATGAAGTCCTTTCTTTGAAAGGATCTTGGAGATTTTTTGCGAAATACCTTCAATATAAGTTAACGCAACACCAAGGAAAAGATCAAGCTTAGAGGTGGAGGAATTGGAGTGGAACCTCTCCCTAGCATGGTTGAAGGCTCTAGAGATCTGTTTGCTATTGTAACCATTAAGGATGAAGACTTTACGAAGATGGGCCAACTCTTGGTCCAAGTAATCTTCATCACAGATACGAAATGCCCTCAAGGCAAGGGTTTTGAGGATACCACTTTTTTGACTAGGGTGGTGATGAGAAGACAGGTGGAGATAGAGGTCGGTGTGGGTGGACTTACGGAAAACCCGACGACCAAGGGAGCCATCAGATTTTTTAACAAGCAAGATGTCAAGGAAAGGGATTTGACCATTAGATTCAACCTCCTTAGTAAAGGAGATACAATGGGCCATGTTGTTGAGGTGGGCATGAAATTCTTCTAATTGGTCGAGCCCATGTGGCCAACAAACATTGGTGACATCTACATACCGCTTCCACCATTTTGGCTTGAGGGGGAAGGAGAAGAGGGATAACTCTTCAAACTGCTCCATGTAGAGGTTAGCAATGACAGGAGAGAGCGGAGAGCCCATGGCTACACCATCAACTTGTTCATAAATGACATTTTGGAAAGAGAAGAAGGTGGATTTAAGGCACAACTCAACGAGTGAGGCAATTTCATTATTAGTTTTGCGTCTGATAATATCAATGGCGTCAGGGATGGGAACCTTGCTGAAGAGAGAAACAATGTCAAAGCTCACTAAGATGTCATTATTGTCGAGCTTGACGTTCTTGATAATCCCATTTCGTTGATTTTATCATATGAAATCCTCGACAAGATTGCATTACAATCTCATCAATATGTATTATAACTCAATACTACTTATCAAATCCTTATACAGAACATAGCTGCCTATAATCCCATTCAAGAATTTTAATTAATTCCTTGAATTAAAGCTAAAATAGAATCATACACACAACAACAGTGAGATGAATGAAACAACCCTTAGTTATTTATTCAAAGTTCAAATATGCATGTACAGTGGAGAAACATGAGTTTGAATTTGTCACTACAACTCAAATGCTAGTACTGTTATATAACATTAAATCCCCATGAACTCAAAACCTATTACAAAATGACTCAACTTAAATTGCATTTTTTTCTAAAATCATTGATCTTTACAATTCGGTCTACAACTTTACCTATATTTCGACCAAAATTTTCTAACTTGCTAACCTGTACTTCTAGCCTTGAAATCCTTCTTATAGAAAATGAAGGAGAAAACAAGCATCGAGCCATAAACTACACATCACCAGTTTGTTTATAGCTTCTGGATTTGATTGTGTGCAAAAAAATTTTAGCATCAACGTTTCGGATCACACTACATGATCCATCATCAGGATGAAAGAGAGCATGAGAAATGAAACGATAATTGCAGACTTAGATAGGATAAAAAGAAGAGAGGAGGGGGAAGGTAGGGAGGCACTTAGACCAAGGACAAAACTAAAAATGAGGAAGAACAACAACATAGAGAAAAAAGAGAAGACCAATTACAATAAGGGAAGAGCAAAAGAAAAACCAAGAATTATGAATAAAAAAAAAAGAAGCAAGGGGACATCTAAATGAAATGAAATAGGAATAAATGCAGATAAGAATAAATGAAACAAATCAAACAAGAAAGAGAAGGATAAAGATAAACGGGAAAATGAATAAACCCAATGATAAAAATATCAAAGAGAAAAAGGAAGAAGAAGGTAAAAATTAACAATAAAGGAAGAAAGAAAATTAACAAAGGAATAGAGCGAAGGTCAAAGAGAAGAACAAATTAAATCTATAAATAAAAACACTTCAAAAAGGAAAATAAACGAAAGAACATGGAAGGAAGAAAGAGGGAAAATAAACTAAAGAATAAGAAGATAAGCAAGGAAGAAAATAGAAAGGGGAAAAGGAATATAAAGAATAATGTCAACGAAAATAAGGGAAGAGAGGATAGAAAGTAAAGGATGCCAAGTGATACTAACACCCCAACCCTCATCCCGGTTGAGGTTAGAGGGGTGGTTGCTAATGTGAATGGCTTCCATGAGCTTCCTTTTGAAAAAGTTGTCTTCTTTGCACAAGATCTGAGTGTTTTCTAAGCGTATGTGGTGCTTAGTTGTAGAAGAGTGGTCCGCAAGTGGAGATTTAACAACTCGATCATGTTTGATGTCTGCACTATGCTCCTTAATTCTTGTGCAAAAATAATGACCCGTTTCACCTATATAAAGGATACCACATGAGCAAACAACCTTATATACACTGGACTCAAGTAATATGTCTCTTGAGTCCTTGAGGGAGGGGAGACGGTGTTTCACAGTGGAGAAAGGTTTGAAAGCACAATGAAGTCCTTTCTTTGAAAGGATCTTGGAGATTTTTTGCGAAATACCTTCAATATAAGGCAGTGCAACACCAGGGAGAAGATCAGGCTTAGAGGTGGAGGAATTGGAGTGGAACCTCTCCCTAGCATGGTTGAAGGCTCTAGAGATCTATTTTCTATTGTAACCATTAAGGATGAAGACTTTACGGAGATGGGCCAACTCTTGGTCCAAGTAATCTTCATCACAGATACGAAACGCCCTCAAGGCAAGGGTTTTGAGGATACCACTTTTTTGACTAGGGTGGTGATGAGAAGACGCGTGGAGATAGAGGTCGGTGTGGGTGGACTTACGGAAAACCCAACGATCAAGGGAGCCATCAGATTTTTTAATAAGAAAGATGTCAAGGAAAGGGAGTTGACCATTAGATTCAACCTCCTTAGTAAAGGAGATACAATGGGCCACGTTGTTGAGGTGGGCATGAAATTATTCTAATTGGTCGAGCCCATGTGGCCAACAAACATTGGTGTCATCTACATACCGCTTCCACCATTTTTGGTTGAGGGGGAAGGAGAAGAGGGCTGACTCTTCAAATTGCTCCATGTAGAGGTTAGCAATGACAGGAGAGAGCGGAGATCCCATGGCTACACCATCAACTTGTTCATAAATGACATTTTGGAAAGAGAAGAAGGTGGATTTAAGGCACAACTCAATGAGTGAGGAAATTTCATTATTAGTTTTGCGTCTGATAATCTCAATGGCGTCAGGGATGGGAACCTTGGTGAAGAGAGAAACAATGTCAAAGCTCACTAAGATGTCATTATTGTCAAGCTTGACGTTCTTGATAAAATCAACGAAATGGGATTATCAAGAACGTCAAGCTAGAAAATAATGACATCTTAGTGAGCTTTGACGTTGTTTCTCTCTTCACCAAGGTTCCCATCCCTGATGCCATTGAGATTATCAGATGCAAAACTAATAATGAAATTGCCTCACTCGTTGAGTTGTGCCTTAAATCCACCTTCTTCTCTTTCCAAAATGTCATTTATGAACAAGTTGATGGTGTAGCCATGGGCTCTCTGCTCTCTCCTGTCATTGCTAACCTCAAGAATGTCAAGCTCGACAATAATGACATCTCTTCCTGTCTCCGCTCTCTATCTTTCCTTCCTCTTTACTCAACAACCCGCAGCATAATGTATTAAAGACACATCAAAGTATTTATCATTCATTTAGCTTCACTAGATGAGACACATGGTGCTCACCCGCGATATCATGATCTTGCAATTTCCGATTGCAAGATGGCAGGGAATGACTGGGATGCAGCTAGACTCAACTTCTAATCTCCTATCCTAGATCTTCTTTGACTTGAATAGTTTCCCTAATTTCTCCTTTCTATTTTCTTCCTATTGTGTCGAGCTATTAAGTGAGATTATCTATTAGTGTTAATGTTGTTTATCAATATGTTCTTCCCTCAAATAATTTCCCCTTTCTATTTTCTTCCTTGCTTATCTTCTTATTCTTTAGTTTATTTTCCCTCTTTCTTCCTTCCATGTTCTTTCGTTTATTTTCCTTTTTGAAGTGTTTTTATTTATAGATTTAATTTGTTCTTCTCTTTGACATTCGCTCTATTCCTTTGTTAATTTTCTTTCTTCCTTTATTGTTAATTTTTACCTTCTCCTTCCTTTTTCTCTTTGATATTTTTATCATTGGGTTTATTCATTTTCCCGTTTATCTTTATCCTTATCTTTCTTGTTTGATTTGTTTCATTTATTCTTATCTGCATTTATTCCTATTTCATTGCATTTAGATGTCCCCTTGCTTCTTTGTTTTTTATTCATAATTCTTGGTTTTTCTTCCTTATTGTTTTTTCTTTTGCTCTTCCCTTATTGTAATTGGTCTTCTCTTTTTTCTCTATGTTGTTGTTCTTCCTCTTTTTTAGTTTTGTCCTTGGTCTACGTGCCTCCCTACCTTCCCCCTCTCTTCTTTTTATCCTGTCTAAGTCTGCAATTATCCTTTCATTTCTCATGCTTTCTTTCATCCTGATGATGGATCATGTAGTGTGATCCGAAACGTTGATGCTAAAAAATTTTTGCACACAATCAAATCCAGAAGCTATAAACAAACTGGTGATGTGTAGTTTATGGTTCAATGCTTGTTTTCTCCTTCATTTTCTATAAGAAGGATTTCAAGGCTAGAAGTATGGGTTAGCAAGTTAGATAATTTTGGTTGAGTCTAGGTAAATTTGTAGAGCGAATTGTAAAGATCAATGATTTTAGAAAAAAATGCAATTTAAGTTGAGTCATTTTGTAATAGGTTTTGAGTTCATGGGGATTTAACATTTGTTATATAATAGTACTAGCATTTGAGTTGCAGTGACAAATTCAAACTCATGTTTCTCCACTGTACATGCATATTTGAACTTTGAATAAATAACTAAGGGTTGTTTCATTCATCTCACTATTGTTGTGTGTATGATTCTATTTTAGCTTTAATTCAAGGAATTAATTAAAATGCTTGAATGGGATTATAGGCAGATATGTTCTGTATAAGGATTTGATAAGTAGTATTGAGTTATAATACATATTGATGAGATTGTAATGCAATCTTGCCGAGGATTTCATATGTTATGCATTAAATCTATCATATATCTTTAGATACTTATGAATTTGACTCCTGCAATGGATATATGCCACTAATCTAAGTTGTAATTACCCATATGATTTAGTATTTGTTTGTCTTTTCCTAGAGATTGCTACAAATTGACAATCAATGACTAACTTATATTATGGATTGTGTTGTAATTATCTCATGCTCCAGATAGTTGATATTACTGATGAACAACCAATTTAATTTAGTATTATCCTATTGTGTCAAACTATTAAGTGAGATTATCTATTAGTGTTAATGTTGTTTATGATAATGCTGCAGAGGTTGTAAAAAGATTAAGGGATCCCCCTCCTAGGTCTTGCAGAGCTTGAAGTATAGGAGGCTTTGTTCAAGTCCTCGTCAGTTGGTCCAGGTCCTTCGAGCTGCCCTTAATTGGAATTGGCAATTCCATAGGTAGATTAGAAGAACAACCTGGTTACATTTTTTAGTAGTAAAAAAAATACCAACATGTACATTGCAACCTCAATGGTTGTACACATAAGAACAATGTTTTTTCACTATGATAACAATACTTGTTTAAATGAGTGTCTTATTTTATTAAATGAGTATTTTATTTTTTCAATGATATACTTATAGTGGAGAGTTGTGATATTTGATTTGAAATAAAAAAATACTACTTATTTCACTTCTTCATGAATGTATTAATGTTTTTTTTATATAACATTTAAAGGTTCTCATGTACTGATGGAACTTCAAATTTTGTTCCTAATGTTTCACTCATGCCCTGCCTTATGTCACTGGTCTTTCATGGTGTTGGAAAATTTCTTAGGGCTAGGGTTTTAGCTTTGTCTTCATCTTAAACCCTTGTGTTTACCTAATGCATTGTTCGAGATCTATTTCACTGTTACCCTTTTTGAAGGGTTTTAAAAACATCTTATGCCCCATCGTTCCATCTAATCCTAGTCCCTTTGGTCTTAATATTTTATTTCCTTTGCGGGTTTTATTTTCCTAAGTCCTCGTTGGCCCTATGTTGAACAATTTTAGAAAAACTTATGTCATTGTTTTCCATCCACCTAGTAATGTCCCCTTTCCCTTTAATGAATGGTTTATTTTTCAGAAGGATGAAATTTATGCTGTCATCAATCAAAATTCCTTCAAGATCAATGGTTGCCTGCCATCCCGTGATCAGGAATTGTAGGATAGCGATATCGCGAGCAGGTAACACATGCCCCATCTGGGGGATCAAATTTGTGTGATTGTTCATCAACTATCCTTTGATCTTAGTCATTCCCCACCATCCCGCGATGGTGCTTTGGTTGATTGCAAAATCATGGGAAGGTGCCACGTGGATTGTACAAGGTGGGGCTTGAGGAAATTTTTGTGCGATATATTTTAAATGTTTCATTGCTTCAAAAGAAAAACATTTAAAATGAAATATTTGACAAGGCTAGGGGGAAATTCATTAAAAATGAGTAAAAGCGGAGAAATTAGGGAAACTATTCAAGTCAAAGAAGATCTACGATAGGAGATTAGAAGTTGAGTCTAGCTGCATCCCAGTCATTCCCTGCCATCTTGCAATCAAAAATTGCAAGATCATGATATCATGGGCGAGCACCATGTGTCTCATCTAGTGAAGCTGAATGAATGATAAATACTTTGATGTGTCTTTAATACATTATGCCGTGGGTTATATTTATTAATGTCTTAATATTAGTTTATAAATTGAACATTAATTATAAATATTTTAAAATAAATTAAGTATTTCAATCTTAAATTTTAATATTTGACATTACAAATAAAATTAAACTAAATTCTAATTTTTAAAATACATAAAATATTTATTATCTATTTAGTTTTACTAATTATCTAATACAATTAAATTAAATATTCATTTTATATTAATTAAACAATTATTAATTAGAATTTTAGAATAAATTAAGAAATAAGATCTATATAAAATCAACTTTTCTATTTTTTTTCTTTGTGTCCAAATAATTTCATTTTCTAGCATTATACTAAATTCTAGATATCATAATTAAACACAAAACTTTATTCTATTCTAATCCTAACCCTAGTTAAACTCTAACCCTATTTGGACTCTAAACCTTACCCTAATTGAACACTAAATCTAATTGTAATTGACCACTAAGCATAATTGAATTCTACCTCTAACCCTAACCCTAAATCTAACTAAACCCTAAACCTAACTCTAATCAAACCCTAACCCAGACCTACTTGATTCATAATCGTAACCCTAACCCAAACCCTAATTCAACATTTATTGAACACTAGTCCTAATTGTACCATAACCCTAACTTTGAACTACAGTTGAACTCTAATCCTAACCCTAACACTAATTCTTATCCTAATTGAACCTTAATCCCAACCCCAACCTTAACCTTGACCCTATTTGAACTCTTATTGAATTCATAACCTTAATTAAACCCCAACCTCATCCTCAATCCTAACCCAAATTGAACATTAATTGAATCAAAAACCTAACCCTAAGTGAACACTAATCCTAATTGAACTCTAAGCAAGATATTAAGGGTTTAGAGTTTAGGGTTAAGGGTTTAAGGGTTTAGAGTTAGGTTTAGGGTTAAGGGTAGAGAGGAGAGATATAGAGAGAGTGAGTTGAGAGTGAGAGGGTAGAGGGTAGAGGGTTTAAGGGTTTAGATTTTATGGGTTAAGGGTTTAGGGTTATGGGTAGAGGGGAGAGAGATAGAGGGATTCAATGAGAGAGAGAGGGAGGAAGTGGAAGAGAGATAGAGAGTAGAGGGTAGAAGGTGGAGGGTTAAGGGTAGAGGGGAGGGAGATAAGAGTGAGTGAGAGAGAGAGGCAGAAGGTGTAGGAGGGTGAGACTTGAGAGATAGGGAAAGAGGGAGGGAGTGGGAGAGAGATATGGGGTAGAGGGTTTAAAGGTTTAGAGTTTAAGGGTTTAGGGTTTAAGGGTAGAGGGGAAACACATAGAGGGAGTGAGTGAGAGACATATAAAGACCTAAGAGAGAAAGAGGGGGTAGTATTGAGAGACTTGAGAGAGAGAGAGAGAGGGTAGAGAGTAAAGGGTTTAAGGGTTTGGAGTTTAAGGGTTAAGGGTTATGGGTAGAGGGGAGAGAGATAGAGGGATTTAGTGAGAGAGAGCAAGAGATTCATCTCACTATTGTGGTGTGTATAATCCTCATTTTATCTTTAATTCATGGAATCAATTAAAATACTTGAATGGGATTATAGGCGGATATGTTTTGTTTAAGGATTTGATAAGTAGTATTGGGTGAGAATGCATACTAATGAAATTGTAATGCAATATTGTCAGGGATCTTCTAAGTTATATGTTATGTATTAAATCTTTCATAAACCTTTAGATGCTTATGAATTTGACTCCTACAATGGATATATGGAACTGATCTAAGTTGTACTTATTTGTGTAGTTCAATAATTTCTTGTCTTTGCCTAGAGCTTGCTAAAAATTTCAAATTAATGACTATGTTTTACTATAGATTGTGTTGTAGTTATCTCATGCTCCACATAGTTGATATTATAGGTGAACAACCAATTTTATTCAATATTATCCTATTGTGTTGAGCTATTCAATGGGATTATCTATTATGTGTTAATTTTGTTTATGATATTGGTGCAGAGGTTGTAAACACATTAAGGGATCACCCTCCTGGGTCTTGCAGAGCCCAAAGTGTAGGAGGATTTTTAAATTCCTCGTTAGTTGGTCCAGGTCCTTCGAGCTGCCCTTGATTGGAATTGGCAAATCCCATAGGTAGATTAGAAGACCAACCTAGTTACAATGTAAAAAAAAAACAACACCCTCTACCTTTAACCCTAAACCCTAAACCATTAACCCTTAAACCCTCTACCCTCTATCTCTCTCCCACTCTAAACTCTAAACCTTTCCTTGTATTCTTTTATAATTTTTATTATTCTTATTTATTTTACACTTACATTTACAAATACACATACATATGCATTTACTATTTCATTTATTTCTCATGTAGTTTAATAGTTTGATCGATTTCATATTATATGTGTTGAAGGCTTTAGAATTTCAATTACACTAATTTATGGATATGTTGTATCTATAACACTACAAAACCATATTCTCTTTTCATTTACACTTGCATTTAGAAATACACATTTATATACAAAGATATAGATTTCTTTAATGATATGTTGCATTTATTGTTCTAGGAGAGCATCTAGTAATTGCATTTACATTTACATTTAAAAATACATATACATATATACATACATACATACATACATATATATGTGTGTGTGTATGTATATCATTTATATTCAATGTTCAAAAACAACCCATAACATATGCACATGGATAAAAATTCATAAAATCAGATCTCCCATACATGTTTTGTTGAAACCTAGGCTTGAACCTCTCATTTCATATGCTTTTCTTCAAAAAACTCTTGAGGACAACAACTATACCTTCTTTATTTCTCATCCTATGCCCTATTCATGTATTCTACAATTAAAACAGTATCCATGGGGCCTCTTACACAAGCTACAGTAATCACAAAAAGTGTAAGAGCCCCTTTATATCATGTTTGGACTACAAAACCCTCAAAATAGGGTAACCAGGCTATATGGAAAGAAATGAAGCTTTCTAGCTCAAATCAACGCCTTAAGCCCACAAATCATATTCAAATCAAAGCTAACACATATCTTCACTACCTGGAATTGATTTCACATCAAAATATGGCTGAATGTGACCATACGTTGCTACATAACAGGAAAAATAAAGAAATTTTGAAGAAAAACACAGATTTTCGAATGTCAAGAGCTTGTGTTTTAAATCCTCAACCATCTACAACCATTGCAATGATCACAATATTCCTTTTAAAAGCCTTTACATATCAACCACTGAATAACCACCTCTACAACTAAATTTTTAATCTTTTATGATCACATGAAACATAAAACACACTAATTTCAAGGTTGTTAACATCATTATTGAAATGTTTTAATTTTTTGACCTTTCAAACATTAAAAAGTACATCATTAAATTAATTATGTAATGGCATAAAAATTAAAAACATAATGAATTAATTATGTAACCACATAAGTAAAAAATAATTCTATCAAGAAATTAATATTAAATAGATAATATAATTGCATAACTTATACATTTCAATGTCAGTGATCTTCTTCTTCATCCAACTCTTTGTCTATATCATCCAATCCAAATTTGACATTGTAAGGATTGGTCATATCATCATCATCATCGATATCAGTTTCAATAATGTCATCATCCACACAGATATCATCTTCATGAACATTAACTCCTACATCATTATGATCTAGTTCCTCCTCTTTGACATCTTCATCAGGGACATCATCAACTAACTATTGGTCCTGATCATCATCTACATCATCTTCTAGTTGTTCGGTATTTTCTTCTTCCACCACATTATACTTTACCAACCTTCCTCTTGGATCATGTCTAATAGCAATGACCAACTTAGTTTACCTGGAACCTCTAAGTAAAATACCTACTCACATTGGCTTGGAAGAACATAGGGCTCATTTCTAGCTCGCTCAATCAACCTTGTATTAACCATGGTAAATCCATTATCATGTTCAATAACAGTTCTCTCATGATCATTTTCATTCAATCATAACCTGTACCATAGGACAACGAACAAAATTAATCTAAAGGACTTAAAGTCACTCAAGTATATCACACAAAATCCCATAGTATCAATTTTCTAAGACTTTTGGATGTATGTCACTTCTAGATGAAACATTAGTCACCTGAAAGACTGCAGTTATACCAGAATCACAAGTTTTCTTCATGTCATCCAACATTTTGATTCAAAATTTATGACCATTGCACCACATAGCCTTGTGGTGTTTTACCTGCAATATGTCAAACATGTAAAGATTATTGCATTATCGTCAGTTGATAAACACATTTATTCTTGGCCAAATTTATGCAAAGAAAACAATCTCAACATATATATATACATCAATATAATTGAAAATAATTAAATAATATGAGTGATTAATATATTTATACACACCTATTTATCTCTTAAACCATATGCTAAATCAATTTCCCTTTGTGTAACATTGGAATCTCCATTACGATGAACTTCTTCAACAAATGAAGCCACACCTTCCCAAGTTAATGTGCGACAAGATTGTTGACATCGTTCAATCCATACCATCATCCAATCAAGATTTTTGGTGACATACAAATGTAGTGCATCCCACTCTCGACCAACTATATCAAAAAAATTTAAAATTCATAAATGACATATAATTAGTTAAATACCATAGTATACAACCTTAATTTATTATTGATGTATATTGAAGATTAAAAATTAAATAAGTACAATATACATAAAAACCATATGTAAAATTTATTCCAATTAATCTCCATGACCATCTTATAATTACCTCTCACTTTCCTCAATCTACCTTTCCCCATTAGGTACTCCCCTTTTATTTTGTTAATGGAGTTGGGGTCCCAAATGCGATCTACATGGATCTTTGCTGCAAACTTAGGAAGATATTCACTAACATACACCATGGTTTGGTATACCATATATACCTCCACCATAGAACCCTCAGGATGTGCTCTTTTTCTAACTAAATCCTTCAAAAATTTCAAGTGCCTCTCAACGATCCACATTGACCTTGTGTGTACAGGTCCACACAATTCAATCTCCTCAACCTAGTGTATGAGGTAGTGTTCTTGTCATTGAAAAATGTCAAAGGTAGAACACTTTTTCATTTCACACATTAGACGAGGAATTTTTCTCTTCCAACAATTTATATCTTCTTTATGGATTTCTTTATATGACAGCCATCTACAAGTGATTCAAGGCACAAATATATTAATGAGATTTAACAAAAATATACAGTATATAACATAACAAGTAAAAAAATGAAAATTATAAGATGTATACAATGAATTGAAAAAAATTCACTACTTACCTCATGTATTTTCCAAGATCATATATAACTTGTTTAACATTGTTGTCAAAGTTGTCTAGGAGAGATAGAGGTAGAATGTGTTGGAACTATAAATTTCTGATGATTTTTCATGTTGTCCACATTTGTGCATCTTCCAAATGAGTCTTACCTTGAGCACATTTCCTCTCTTCATGGTATTTTTACCTATATTTTTCCCATATAGCCCCATAAAATCCATCAGGTCATGCATTTTCCATATTCTAGTTCCTATCAGCAAAGGTTCATGACTGTCTCCCCGACCTGTGTTGCTTTTTTGCTAACATATGTTTGTTGTAGGCATATCAACATGATTTATTTATTGTCACAGCGATCGACATTCACCTATGGGTATATATTGGCATGACATTTGCATGATTTTGGTGACAGAGGAATGGTCTATCGGTAGGAGTATTTTTCACTGGGGTGAGGTCTCCCCAAATGGGTCGGGTCCCACCAAATAGTGCATATGGAGATTTATCAGCAAAATCTAAGAGTTATTAGCATTGTGTCTTGGCGAATGTCTTTGGTCTCACTGACAGTGCACAAAAGGTTCATCGGTATGAGTCTATGATATGCAGAATGATGTCCCAACGACTTTGTTGGGTCTTACCGATTATGAGTTTCTTTCAAAAAGGTTCTTGGGAGGAGTCTCACCGAACATCATATGATATTTCACTTTGGCCAAACATGTTTCTTCTGGTGCGTGGTCTTAACGATTTTGCATTGTCACACCGGCTAGTGGCAGGAGGATACATATTGGTATGAGTTAGAGCTATCATGGTGAGGTCTTGGTGAGTGACCTCCATTCTCGCTGACTTTATACATGGAGTTTCTATCAAAGGACATTTTGGTGAGACTAATGTGACTTCGAAGTAAGTCCTAGTGAATTCAAATGGGTCTCACCAATGGAACACAATGGGGGATTTTATCAACATGAAGATTGATTTGTCTCAGTGACACACAAGATGGATAAAGTATTTTGGTAAGATATAGCATGCTCTATGGGAGGTCTTCCTGATGTTGGAATGTCATAGCGAAGCACATGAGACAAAGGGTTTCTGTCGGTGTGAGATTGATTTTGTCTTGGCGATCAGGTATGGACTCGGGGCTTTCGGTAAAATAAAGAGCACTCTATATGAGGTTTCCCCAATGTTGGTATGCTATAGCAAGCCACATAAGATAGAAGGATACATTGGTGAGAGGACCATTATGTTATAACAACATACAAGAGGTAAAAGGAGCTTTCGGTGAAACATAATGTGATCTGTATAGGGTCTCTCTGATATTAAATGGTTACAGTGATAGTGAATGAAGCAAAAGGGAATCTCCATGAGAAACTTTCTTGTGTATTAGTGAATGAATAATACACTAGGAGAAGCATATCAATGAAACATAATGTAATCTATATGACATCTCCCCAACTTAGATAAGTCACAGTGAAACAGAAAGAACCAAGGGGTGACTAATAGTGATTTAATTGCCTTCATCATAACTTCTGGGTTGTCTCGGTGACTGTTCCAATGTTGATTAATAAAATTCAAATGTTGCAGGCCGACATGAATTGAGCCCGAATTCAGTGGTGGGCCAACATGGGATCTCAATGTGATATGTTTTTCTGATGCTGGTGTATAAATATGCACTTTTTGATTGTAAAATGATCACCAATTATTAGATATTTGATACATAGCAAGTAGAGACAGTAGAATAAAATTCTCATATCAGATACTATTGTTGCATTATTTCAAAATGGAGGTATTTATGAAAATCATTTGATGTTGCTGCATTTCTCTGGTGTCAATTTTTTGTTGAATCTAAAAAAAGTATTGCTAAGATGTATCCAAGATTGATGCTTTCAGTTTGTTTAAATTGATATAACAAGTTTATATTCAATTCATCAGTGCACATTTGTTGTATCTGTGTGGTTAATTGATTGGTTCTTTCAAGAAAAGATTAAATCTTTTTAGTTGATCATAGTAATCAGAGAGGTTCATCTAGATTGTTAAAGTAGAGCTTAGTAATCAGAGTCTTGCATGTTTATACAAGTTGTAAACAAAATATATGCTAGATAATTTGAGTTTCCTCTAGAGAAGTGTTGATCATCTTGATTTCATTTGACTCCGCATACCCAATAAGGCACTAGTATCTACACTTCATCATTTGGATTCATTCAGTTTCTTCACATCTATTAGTTGAACATTTTTAGAATTTAGATTAGAAGATTGCTATTGTTATCAAGTTTGATTTCACTTGTTCACTCCCATTTGCCATTGTGGACAAAGAATTTCAAAAGGATAATCATAAGTTAAGTCTACTCAACTCAAATAGGTACACCGACCTAGGTTTAGTAGCACCTGAAGAGTAGAAAGTTAAATTCTTTTGACCTTGTCTGTTACCCTAAAACATATCAAGAGATTGGCAACCTCTTGAGGCATTTTTCCTACATTTTTGAGAGCTAACAAATTGGTGACTCTACTGGGGAACACATTCAGAATTAGGGCCTTAATCATAGAGTCAAAAATCTTGCATAGACTCTGTTGGGAATAAGAAACATAAAAAATTTTCTCACTTTCAAGAAAGTGAGTGGCGACTCTGATAGAAATATTGCATCATTTCATCATGAATGGAAGATCTCAATACAGGGGAGGTCATACTGGAGCTCCTACTAGCAGCAATAAATGGACACACAAAGATGACAAGGTGGATAAGGGAAAAAAATAAGTGAGGACGTGTGCATAACAGATAAAGATAAAGCATCAAGAGCACATTTTGAAACATATGATTGCTATGATACATGGAGAGATAATTCAAGTGCAAAACTTTGTACCTTTGAAGAGCAAAGAAATCCATTTCATAATCCTCAAGATCAGCCTAAGTTTGATGCCAAACTTGAAGCAAGAGTACTCAGACATCGATAGGAATGTGAACAACGAATGGAAGGTAACCAAAATGTGTTTATTGATCATGAGCTTCCTGACGAAGTAAAAGCATAGTTTGAATTATAGAGGAAGGAGATAGAGGAACTAAAGGATAAACAACATAAAGCCAAAATTACTACTCAGATAGCTGATTTCCCCTGAAGGTATGTTCCACCTCATAAACAGGGTATTCATGGTGCAGGGCCTTCTGATCCATTAGTGTTTCCTCACCATCAGACAGGGAATCACCACAAGCAGCCAAAGATTTAACAAGTTACAGACTAAAGTACCTCCTAGATCAAGGCTACTAGATTCTGTAGCTTTGAGTGTTTAGTTGAATGCATTTGATCCTAAAACAGGGTATGAACTAAGAAATAGATTCTTGAGAGATTTGGTTGAAGCACAGAAAATAGCACTTACAATTGAAAACAACAGGAAGGATGTTGGGATATTCAGTAAAAGAGACAACCCTAGGGCTCCTCAGCAAAGTAAAAATTATCAATACACATAGGAGAATACATACAGACATGAGAGGTCAAGGTTGCATGATGTGCCTTATAATGAATATTGGAAGGATGGAAAACCTATAACAACTAGGCCTAGAAAAAAAGAGACTTTTGATCCATTGAGCAAGAAGGGAACCTATATGGTGAGTAACAATTACTTCTATGAAGCTTGTGATAAGTCACATTCCCCAGATTATTGTGTTGTAGCCCAAAGGATGCAAGAAGAGGGAATGATGATGGAAAACAATGGAGAAGACTACAGTGTATTTGACTTCAAATACCTTTCATCATGTTTAGGAGAGGTACTCATCTTTAGAGGATGAAGGTTATGAGTATGATGTTTCAAATTAGATGTACAATGTCCATATGGTTGAACAGCAGGTCTTTTCTGATTCTAAAGAAGATTATATAGTGCCACATTATGTTGAGGCACCTGCTCAATGCAGCATGAGGAGACTTACTGAAGAAGAAATAGAGAGACTAACTATTGCTGTAGTTGAGGAAGCAAAGAGTAAATACTGGTTGAGAAATAGAAAATTAAATGAGATGGAAGGCGTTCCTAGGGGAATCTTTATGAAGGATTAGAAGGCAACACAAGGAACTGTGAAGAAGTCAGAAAATAGACAGTTTGATAAAAGTGAATAGAAGCTTGTCCAAAAAGAGGAAGTGAAGGAATTACACAAAAAGATGTAAAATCTCGACCAACCTAGTAAAAAAGAGAAGGAAGAAAACAAAGGAGAAATTATAAAATAGAAGAAAATTGTTAAGGTGGAGGGCTCTTCTTTTGACTTCACTCAGGCATTATCCTAGGTAAAAATGTATGTTCCACTACTTGAGATGATGAAAATTAAAGAATATAGAGATAGTGTTGTTCAATTGAAAACAAATGGAAATGAAAAAAATATGAATTCTGGAAGTAGCTTGGCATGTGGGTGGATACTATTGGAGGTAAGTGTTATGCAATGGATAACCGACATGTTCCTGTAGTGGGTATAATGAAAGATGTTGAAGTCAAACTGGCTACTTATCCACAAGTGGCTTATAATATAGATATAACAGTGATAGATAGTCCTCCTCAGTTTTGGATGCTTCTATCAAGGTAGTGGACAACAACAGTTGGGGGAAACATCTAGTTTGATTTATCTTATGCAACTATTCTAGTGAATGGTCAAGAAGTGAAGTTGTACAGGGAGCCAAGAATGAACCAACTTGTTGAATGTGTAACACAAGATTATATTTTTTTTTTTGTGATGTAGATCTTGGAAGCTTTAATATAGAATCATCCCAGCCAGAATTAACCAACAGTGATCCAATTGAAAAGCATGTGACACAAAGCTGTGATGAAGTGTGGAAGATGTACTTTGATGGAGCATGCAGCCAAGAAGGTAATGGAGCTAGGATTGTATTTGTTTCACCTAAATGTATTACATTTAAATATTCATTCTTGTTGACATTTGAATGTACAAACAATGTGGTGAAATATGAAGCTTTATTGACAAGCTTGAACATAGCTATGAAACATAAAATCAAGTTGTTGGCTGTTTTAGGTGATTCTGAGTTGGTTGTTTCACAAATTAAGTCAAAATATGCAACAAAGCACAAAATATTGAAATAATATAGGAATGTTGTATGGGACACAATTGAGTTGTTTGATGCATTTTAAATCGAGTGGATTGACATATCAAAGAACATAATGGCTGATTTTTTAGCAAATGTTTCACTGAAAAGAGATGATATCACATTGGTTGGGGTATCATAGATTGAGTTCAAGACAAGGCCTATTGTTCCTGATAACATTTATAGATGGCAGGTCTTCAATGATGATACTGACCTTTTCAAATTTATCCACTATATAGATCAATATGAAGCCCAGGAAATTGACTCCAATGCTTTTGTTGAAGAAGTGGATGGGAAGCAAATAGTGTTTGGAAAGGAGATCCTATAACTCAAAATGAATAAGCTTCCTAAAGGCTTGGTGGCATTGGAGAGGTTGTATGATGGAAATGATTGGTCCCTCATGAAGCAAACACCAGTCAGAAGGGAAGATATTGAAGAGGTCAACTTGGGGACTGAGATAGCACTAAGAAAGGTATACATAGGAAAGAAGATAAGCCCTACAATTAGAAGAATGTTGATAGAGTTACTTAGAAAATATAAACATTTCTTTGCTTGGTCTTATGAAGATCTAAAAGCATACAGGGAAGATTTTTTTTAGCATGAAATACCATTGAAGCCAGATGCTAGGTCATTCAGACAAAAGAAAAGACCCATAAATCCAACAATGGAGCCTAAAATGCAAGAAGAGTTAACAAAGTTCAAAGATGGAGGAATCATCAAACCAATCAGGCATTCAACATGGGTCTAAAATTTGGTTCCTGTGAGGAAGAAGAATGGAGATATTAGACTATGTGTGGACTTTGGAAATCTGAATATGGCATCTCTCAAGGACAATTATCCTCTACCCATTATGGAGGATATATTGCATAAGGTGACAGGGTGTGAGTTGTTGTCCATGATGGATGGGTTTTCAGGATACAACCAAGTCAAGGTCAAAGAATCTAAGCAATACAAGACAATATTTACAACTCCTTGGGGAATGTATGTATATATAAGAAAGCCATTTGGTCTCACTAATGCTGGAGTGACTTTCCAAAGAGCTATTGACTTGGAATTTTCAGATTTGATCAATGTTATCATGGTGGTGTACTAGGATGACCTGACTACTTATTCGAAGAAGGCTGAAGATCATGTACAACATCTGGAGAAGGTATTTATTAAATCCCTAGAATATGGTATTAGTTTAAACCCAAAGAAGTGTCATTTTGCAGTCACAGAGGGTAAACTCTTAGGAAATATTGTTTCAAAGGAAGGGATTAGGATAGATCCTGAAAGAGTTGAAGCTATTGACAAAATTCATGTTCCCAAAACTGTTAAAGCTATACAATCATTCTTTGGACAAATTAATTTTGTTAGGAGATTTGTTTCTAATTTTGCTGAGATCATTAAGCCCATATCAAAAATGTTGAAAAAAGGATAGAAAATGGAATGGACTACAGAAGCCTTCGAAGCTTTTATATCTATCAAAAGGGCCATCAAGGAGGCTCCTGTCCTTAAATCTCTAGATTTGGCAAAGCCTTTTTAGATATTTTCATTTGCTTCAATGCACACAATTGTTGTTGTTATGTTACAGAAGAATGATGATGGTCACAAATAGCTTGTATCTTTCTTCAGTAAGTCATTACAAGGATCTGAATTGAAGTATGACATAATGGAAAAAGAGTCATTTATGTTAGTGAAAGCCACAAAATCTTGTAGGCCATATCTTGTTGGAGCAAAGGTGATTGCCTATGTCCCCCATGCAGCTGTCAAAGATATTCTGACACAATCTGAAGTAACAGGAAAGAGATGTAGATGGATCAACAAGATTCACGAGTTTGACATGGAGATACAAATTATAAGCTAGTGAGAGGTCAAGGTTTGGCTAGGTTGATGGCACAATCGAATATTGAAGCAAATCAAGTTTGTAATGTAGTAGAAGGCATTGCAATTGCAAGCATTGAGCAAAATCCTTGGTATATTGATATCATGCATTACCTTAAGTACATGAAGTGTCCAGAGGAATTGAGTGACAGCCAAAAGAGAACTTTGAAGTTGCAAGCATCAAAATATGTTTTCATGGATGGAGATCTATTTTGGAAAAATAAGGATGGTATATTTTTTTTTATGTTTGGATGAGTCACAGGCCAAGCATGTTTTAAGTGAGATGCATGAAGGAGTTTGTAGAGGACATTACTCAGCAAAAACAACTGCACATAAAATTCTCAGAGCAAGTTATTATTGGCCAAATTTTTTTAACGATTCTTTTACACATGTGAGAAAATGTGAGGCCTGCCAAAGGTTCTCTAGAAAATTGAAGTATCAGGGTGCTTTACCACTTCGACCCTTGTAGGCTGATGCCCCTTTTCATCAATGGGGAATTGATTTCATTGGAGAGATACAAGAAAAATCAAGTGGAGGACACAAGTGGATACTGGTAGCAACTAATTATTTTACTAAGTGGGTAGAAACAATCCCAACTAAATAGGCTACAAGTAAGGTAGTGACAAATTTCCTAATGGATAACATTATTACCAGATTTGGTACACCACTAAGGTTAATCACAGAAAATGGGATGTGTTTCAGGTTAGATGAATTCAAAACCTTCTCTAACACATATGGCATTATTATTTCTTATGCAACTCCTTACCATCCACAAGCCAATGGTCAAGCAGAGTCTAGCAATAAGAGTCTTTTGAAGATTATAAGGAGGATGTTAGGATAGAACAAGAAGGCTTGGGATTCAAAATTAAAATTGATTGTGTGGGCTGATATTATTACTGTGAAAAAGGAAATTGGAAAATCCCCATTTGAATTAGTATATGGAGCACAAGCCAGGATGCCTTTGCAGAATTTGTTACCAGTCTACAAGTTTTCCCTTCAGGAGGATTTGGATGTTCCTAAACCTATGGAGGAAAGAATGGAGCAACTAGCTAAACTTGATGAAATAAGGAGGGTTTCCCAAATCCAAAACATGAAGTTACAGACACAAATGAAGTATCTATTTAACAAGAAGGAAAAGGATAGAAAATTTGAAGAAAATGACTTGGTGTTGATGTGGAACGCAAGGTGTCAGGAGAATGGCAAGCATGGTAAATTTGAAGCTTTATGACTGGGACCTTTTGTTGTTGTTGGAAAGAAAGGTGAAGAGTCATACTATCTATAGAACATGGCTAGTGAAGATTAGGAATTACCTGTTCATAGGAAATTCTTGAAGCAATTTTTCTCTTGAGCAACATAGAGGATTAAGGGTTTCCAGTGCATGGACAACTCTTGGTGATCCTCTCTAAAATTATTTTCCATGCACAGTAGTTTAGGATTTTTGTCCATCGCCATTTTGCATTAATTTTCCATCCATTTCCATTGCCATTCATTCTATTTATGTTCAATGGTTCATCACTACATGTTTGGTCTCCTCACCCAAAGATCTAGATCCTTGTAATGACCTTACTATCATTCATCCCCAGATGGAGCCACTGTTGGAACTATAAATTTCTAATGAGTTTTCATGTTGTCCATATTTGTGCATCTTCCAAATGAGTCTTACCTTGAGCAAATTTCCTCTCTTCATGTTATTTTTACCTATATTTTTCCCATATAGCCCCATAAAATCCATCGGGTCATGCATTTTCCATATTGTAGTTCCTATCGGCATAGGTTCATGACTATCTCCCCAACCTGTGTTGCTTTTGTGCTAACATATGTTTGTTGCAGGCATATCGACATGATTTATTTATTGTCATAGCGATCGGCATTCACCTATGGCTATATATCAGCATGACATTCATGTGATTTTGGCAACAGAGGAATGGTCTATCAGTATGAGTATCTTTCACCGGGGTGAGGTCTCCCCGAATGGGTTAGGCCTCACTGACTAGTGCATATGGAGATTCATCAGCAAAAGCTAAGAGTTATCGATGTTATGTCTTCGTGAATGTCTTCGGTCTCACCAAAAGTGCACAAAAGGTTCATCGGTATGAGTCTATGATATGCAGAATGATGTCACAATGAATTTGTTGGGTCTTTCCGATTATGAGTTTCTTTCAAAAAGGTTCTCAGTAGGAGTCTCACCAAATATCATATGAGATTTCACTTCGGCCAAACATGTTGCTTTCAGTGCGAAGTCTTGATGAATTTAGATTGTCACACTAACCGGTGGTGGGAGGATACATATCTGTATGAGTTAGAGCTATCATGGTGAGGTCTTGGCGAGTGACCTTCAGTCTCACTGACATTATGCATGGGTTTTCTATCAAAGGACATTTTGGTGAGACTAATGTGACTTTGGAGTAAGTCCTAATGAATTCACATGGGTCTCACTGATGGAACACAATGGGGTATTTTATCGACATGAATATTGATTTGTCTTAGCGAAACACAAGATGGATAAAGTCTTTCGGTAAGATATAGCATGCTCTACAAGAGGTCTCCCTGATGCTGGAATGTCATAGCGAAGCACATGAGATAAAGGGTTTCTATTGGTGTGAGATTGATTTTGTCTTAGCAATCAGGTATGGACTCGGGGCTTTCGGTAAAACAAAGAGCACTCTATATGAGGTCTCCCCGATGTCAATATGTTATAGCAACCCACATAAGATATAAGGATACATTGGCGAGAGTACCATTATGTTATGGTGACATACAAGAGGTAAAAGGAGCTTTCGATGAAACATAATGTGATTTGCATAGGGTCTCTCCAATATTAAATGGTTACGGCGATAGTGAATGAAGAAAAAGGGCATCTCCATGAGAAACTTGCTTGTGTCTTAGCAAATGAATAATACACTAATAGAAGCATATCAATGAAACATAATGTAATCTATATGACATCTCCCCAACTTAGATAAGTCATGGCAAAATAGAAAGAACCAAGGGGTGACTGACAGCGATTTAATTGCCTTCAGAATAACTTCTGAGTTGTCTCGGTGACTATTCTAGTGTTGATTAACAAAATTCAAATGTTGCAGGCTGACATGAATTGAGCCTAAATTCAATGGTGGTCCAACATGGGATCTCAATATGATATGTTTTTCTGATGCTGGTGTATAAATATGCACTTTGTATTTGTAAAATGATCACTAGTTATTAGATATTTGATACACAACAAGTAGAAATAGTAGAATAAAATTCTCATATCAGAGACTATTGTTGCATGATTTCAGAATGGAGGTATTTATGAAAATCAGTTGATGTTGCTACATTTCTCTAGTGTCAATTGTTTGTTGAATCTAATGAAAGTATTGCTAAGTTGTCTCCAAAATTGATGCTTTCTGGTTGTTTAAATTGATATAACAAGTTTATATTCAATTCATCAGTGCACATTTGTTGTATCTGTGTGGTTAATTGATTGGTTCTTTCAAGCAAAGATTAAATCCTTTTAGCTGATCATAGTAATTAGAGAGATTCATCTAGATTGTTAAAGTAGAGCTTAGCAATCACAGTTTTGCATGTTTATACAAGTTGTAAATAGAATATATGCTAGATAATTTGAGTTTCTTCTAGAGAAGTGTTGCTCATCTTGATTTCATTTGACTCTACATACCTAATAAGGCACTAGTATCTGCACTTCATCATTTGGATTCATTCAGTTTCTTTACATCTATTAGTTGAACATTTTTAGGATTTAGATCAGAAGATTGCTATTGTTATCAAGTTTGATTTAACTTGTTCACTCCCATTTTCCATTGTGGACAAAGCATTTCAGAAGAATAATTATAAGTTAAGTCTGCTCAACTCAAATAGGTACACCTACCTGGGTTTAGCAACACCTAAAGAGTAGAAGGTTAAATTCTTTTGACCTTGTCTATTACCCTGAAACGTATCAAGAGATTGATAGCCTCTTGAGGCATCCTGCCTGTGTTTTTGAGAGCTAACAGAATGTACTACAACAATTATAAAATGATCTTTTTCATTATTTTTCTAAAAGTAGTAAACACAATACACTGAAAAGTACATGCATTATACAAGTATATATAATATACCAGAATAATTACCTTAATGAAGGTATGTCAATCATGCATTTTCATCCCTAACCCAAATTCACCTTTCTTTGTTATTATATTGTTTATGCTCGTAGCGAATCCTGTGGGAAATCAAATTTTTGGTATGACTTCTTTTATAGCATTGCTTTGCTGCTTTGCTAATAACCAAGGAAGGGAACTTATATTAATTTGGTCTCCATCGCTATTTAACTTAATGACATTTTTCATTGCATGATTGGCTTCCTGAATGTCAAGACAATTTTTAAAAAAAAATTCTTTGTCATGCCTTCCATCTAATAATTTCCATAAAAAAAAATTTATATTCTTTCCAATATGCATTGTATCAAACAAATGCACAATTTGTAGCTGCTCATAGTAGGGAAACCTACTAAATTGTCTAGGCTAACTTTTTAGTCACTGTGGAAGCCGGCCATTAATGGCTTGATGACCTTCATGAAGCATATAAGTTAAACAAATTAACGACAATCATTGTCAATTACAACATGAGTAAACAGAACACAATATAAAAATATAAATTCAAAACATATCATTTATGATAGATAAACAATTTGATCTGATGTATAACCTTGACGATTAATTCTATTATATTCCAACTTCCATAGGTGAGGTGTCATTCTTCATGGTTCTAATGTAGTTTCCTCTTTCCCATTGAAAAGATGTTTTTCAATAGTTCAATACTTATGATTTCTATGGAGGAAGTGTCTATACTCACCAAACACCTGCTTTGCTAAACTTGTTGAACAATGAGATTTCATCTTTGGACCACAAATTGGACATGCAAATTTTTTCTTTGTTTGAAGACCTCCAAGATCATATATAATTGGATTAAATATGTCAATTTTTATAATTATATATAATGAATAGATTATTTTAAAAACATGCATGATATCTACTTTATCAAATTAAATATTGTTAAAGTGCAGTCGAACATTATAACATACCACAAAAATGTGTTAGCCTTGGGGCATCATGAATTGTCCATACAAGCATTGCATGGAATTGAAATTTTCTTTGTCCTATTGGTCTAGAGACGTCATACATAACTTTAGTAACTCATTGATAAGAGGATCAATATATACATTCATATCTTTAACTTGGTACTTACCTAGTTGAATGAACATAAGCATTACTTAATTATTATAACCATTTTACTACAACATATATAAATTAATGTACATGACTATTGAAAAAAAAATGTCATTATGCAAAAAATAAGACAAATGAGATGCTACTACGTTAAAGAAAATTGATGTAAACAAATACCTAGAACAATTATTGACAAAATTATGTGCTCCCTCTTTATTGACATCCATGAAGGAATGTTATTGTTGATAACAAAAATCAGCCACACTAAGTAAAATAAATCTCAGCTCTCCAAATGGATTGACACCGTCTGCTACCAATGAAAGCCTGAGATTACGAGGCTCTTTTTTAAAGTGTGGCCATTTTTCCTCCATGTCCCTAAATGCAGAACCATCTGTAGGCATTCAAATAATGTCATCTCCACTTCTATTACATGCATGGTAATCCATAAATTGCACTAAGCTTTCGCACCTAAATAATCATTGCATACGTAGAATAATGGGAATATAATGAAGAACCTTGTCAGACACCTTTTTTGTTAGTTGATCTATTCAATATCTATTGATGTGACATTACGGGCATTCTGTTGCAAATTCTTGTTGTTTAAATGATATATAATATGATCATTGGGAAATCCATCTATTGCTTGATACTCCATTCCGATATCTTTCATAATGGTAGATAAATCTCGGTATGAGCGAGGTAAAATATTTGATGGTGATAACAAAAATTCACCAATCAATCTACAACAAAAAATAATTTGTTAATATAAAGAGTATAAATGGTACATATTTCATCCTTTATTTACTAGTGATGAACTAACAACAATTAAAATAGATGAAAAAATATGACATATATGACATACCTTAATATTCAGGATATTTCTATGTTTAATAAACCATTCATAACCTTCAAGTTCAACATCAACAATATAGCAGAGAGAAGAGTTGTTTGGGAGCCTTCATAAAGGGGCTCATATGTCTTATCAAGTATAGGTAAATCATGAACATCATCAAAGTCATCATGATCATCATGATCAGCTTTGCCACTAAATTTTTCATAGATCAATGATTCATACCATCATCTTCAACTGTGTTTTCTGGCGCATGATCATCTTCTTCCATAGGATCATTAACTTCATCTTCGATATTCACAGCTCCATGTTCATCCACTTGCAAAAACACATTCTCTAGGTCATGATAATTCATATCATCTACCCTAGGGCACCCCACATTTATAATAATGATAGACACAAATAAACCATGATCATGATCAAGTGATTATATATATATATATATAATGTTAAAATGATATAAATACTTACAAATTCAATCAATATAAGCACATATAATGAACAAATTACCAATGGATAATAATCATGCTCCCCTTCAATGTAACCATGTTGCCTACAATGTTTCTAAATTGTTGTGATCAAAAGTCATCTCATCTTTAATCCCTTGCAATTATTGCAAGGACAATAACATTTCCCATCACCCTTTCTTTTCAATGTAGCCCACAATCTATCAAGTGTCTTTTCATTTTGTTCTGGACTAATATTATCTAACATGATTTTTCTTTACCAAGCTTAACTATTTAGATCTTCAAAAAATATCAAACTCACACTCCAATAATTTGTATTCATAGACAGGTAACAAAATCTAATAATTTTGATATTTTACACCAAAAATTTCTGGCATGCAACCACCCCTACAAAAGAGAAGATAGTCTAAAGTTAATGACCCCAAAAAAAACTTTAAAATGCTAATTCCAAAACTTATTAAATTCTGATTTTACTATGATTTTCAATCTTTAAGACTCCTAAAATCATAATACTGAACTTGATCATAAACTTCTTACAACGATGGAGGTAGGGAACTAGTAAGAGCAAGTGACCCATTCCTAAGGAGCAACAAGTCGGAATCGTCATTGCTAATGTCAATACAGATTTATGCTTTTAGTTAAAGATACAATGTGTCACTTCTTATGATGAGCTTATCCCTAGGGCCTTCAACATTGAGAGAGCCCTAATTGCACAAGGAAGCACACACTAGTAGAATTTGAAAAATAAATGACTAGGTGACTAAAACTTGCAGTCACAACAACTAAAAATGACTAAATTCTACTCATTTTTTGCAACTCAGCTATAAATGAGTAAATAAATTACTAGTTTGGTCATTGATCAAAAATTATTTAGTCACACAAATAAAAATGACTAAATAGTTAGTCATTTATTTAGTCAGAATCCATTTGAATAAATCATTTAAGGAATCAAGAATATAGCCCACCAAAATACTCTAAAACTTTAATAAACATACCCTAAAAATTTTTTCAAAATCTTATTTTGAGGCGTAGCCAACCAGAATGGAGTTTTCATTTTAATAAACATACTCTAAAACCTTCATCAAAACATTATTTTCAAGCATAGACCGCCAAAATGGAGAAGTGTTTCTATAAAGAAAGACAAAGAACGGTGAGGAGATGTGTGTGAAAGGAGGCATAGGATTCATTTTTTCTTATCTCATTCCTGCTCTGCTCAACAAATCTTGCATTGTTCCCCCTACTATTTGTAATCTAGGTATTTACTTGACATATATTTGCATAATCTCAAATTACTTTAGAGGCTTTTGAAGTATCAATGTATCCTATATAGGGTTTAAAATGATTTATGTTAATTAAAAAAATAAATAAATGATGTATTTCCCTGTAATTAGATAATGTGGAGATCTCCTAAATCTACCCCAGCACACTATCCTCCTTGGCACTGTATTCATTACTCCAGCTACTAGGTTTTTTCATGTGACATCTTTATTATCTTCATGACCATGGCTTTTAAATTGATCTCAGTATTTGGTTTAATCCATTTCATGGTAACCTTTGAGTTCCATAATCCACCTTCAATCTCTTCTAAGAATGATGTCTTAAGCTAGATTGCATAGTATGCATATAAAGCAAGTCTTTCATACTCGCCATTGTTCGAAACCACCACTCACTACCTTGCTTAAAATGTCGCCTCCATAAGCACAATAGCATGTTTTAAAATGATACTTTCCAATGATTGACCATTAAGGTCACCACTTTCATCATGAAGATACAATGAGATTTTTGTCTTCAAACTCAAGGCATTATGCAAGATAACATTGTGAATTTTTTTTTTGTGTACAAATTGATTTTCTTTCACATTTACTACTTTGCAAACTTTCTTTAAGATTGGTTATTGCACCCTCAGTTGCAATCTGAAACAACTCACTCACTATCACTTGAAGATTCCTTTCATGAGCATCATTCTATAAAATCAAACTATGCCCTATAGACTACCTACTTACTACAAGGAAATCGTTGTTTCATGGTATTGTAGCTCTTAAGATCCTTCAACCTTATCAACACTACTTCACAATCCACAAGGTATTATTCACTATTCTCCCATCTATGATGAGTCTCATAACACTACTCAAACATGTAATCCACTACCTCCATTATACATTAATGGATAAGAAGAAACATTGAACCTATGATTACCACTGTTACTTCATTTGGATAGTCATTCCCTGATTCCATTTTCCTTGTCTAACACTACCAAAAGCATTTGAAAAACCCTTAAGGTCAGCAAGGGGATAAGGAAACTCACTGTTAAAATATCCACTTTACTATGCAAGGTTTGAGATTTATTATCTTGTCACTACTCAGCCTCTTTTTGACTATCACATCTCAAGTGACTATCATTCTTCTTAGCGTAGATTTCATTTACAAATTTCACTAAGCTACATAGTGTGCTTGTTATTGGCTACAATCTTCAGATTGCAAAATTTTGTCATTACCTACAATGTCTCAATCTTTCTGGTATTGCAACCTCACTAATCCACTACAGTTATTATTTATGTTTCTATGGAGGCCTAGGGTTTGTACCCTAATCATTCTCTTACCAATGCGTTTGTTGGTATTAAAAAACAACCTTAAATCTTGGATCAGAAAATTAGTTGTCTTGACAAAGTTGTGGTGTGATCTTGGATTGTATCCTAGAGTGTGTGGGAAGCTTGTGTTTGATCATTAAGGTATGTAAAATTGATCAAGGAAATGTATCCTATATATCATGGGTCTTTCTTTAATACTTTTCATATCGGTTATTAGAATCACATTATTATAGTTTGTGGTAACCCAAGATTGCATTCAAGTATGTAACAAACTTGGTTTGTAGTTTAAGCTATACACTTTAAGTAACATTCATAAGGTTTAAAAAAATTTGATCACTCTCTAGAATAGCCCATTAAACATGGGTTGTGCTTGAATGCATTACGTAATTGATATAACACAACCACTCTGCATATCAACCAGAGTTATAGGCTCTTTATTATAGCAAGAGGTAATCACTCTTCAATCATGCTATAATTACATCATAACCTGTTAAACTTGAGACAACCTGAATGCACCCAATGATGATTGACACCTACATTATACAACCTAAATTAACTACATTATATGAGTGCCTCCATTTCTATCACAACATAGCCACATTAAACTTGGGTCACACATGAATGCATCATGTATTTGTTATAGCATAACTATGCCACATGACCAATAGAATTATGGATCACATAATTACAATCACAAGAATTTGTTCCTTGGTTGTGATCTTATGGTGATTCCACAAAAAAAAAATTGGACGTGAAATTCTCAAAACCCTAAACCTCTAAAAATGAAATCTGATGAGATGTTGCTTTAAAATATGATTTTCAAACCTGGAACTATAAATCTGACTTAACAACTGAATTCTGCAAAAAGACAATGACTACCCTCAACCTGGCGATATCTTCTTGATTTTTTTCTGATTTTTCCCAAGAAAATCATCCTTAGTTCTCCACAAACTATCTCAAGTAGAGAAAAACATTGTTGCAATAAATCAAGCACTAACTCACTTTTCTTTATGTCGGCCACAATTTGATTTTTTTTCTATTTTTCATGTTTGTCAAAATTTTGATGAAACTAATAGTCGACATTTCGACGAACGTCAAGGATAAACTTTCAAAAAATTGAAAATTACACATCAAATTTTACAAGCACTTGATGATGCATCAAATTATACATATTTCATCAGACATTTTTGTTGGATTTTGTAGTCAAATGAGTTAGTGTCACTTACATATTGCCAATTTTTGGCCCATCATGATCCTGCACATACCCTTATTAGAGTTCGAAAGGTCACATTATGTAAAATTCTATCCATGTGATTCCTCAAGATCTCTCATACAATATTATTTTGTGTAGATTGTGGATCCATGAAATGAATGGGGTAGCTTCAAATCTTCATCATTTAATGAGGTATGTCTATAACAACAAGGACTATATAGTTAAGGATGACCCTCACCCAAAAATTTGTTTGCACATTAAGAAATACAAGGAAAGTCCTTTGAAAATATTGATACCAACTTGAAAAGTAGAGCCCATGTGAGAGAAAGAAAAATAAAATAATAATGGATAAGTCACAAATTTTTAGGATGATTGTTGGGGTTCATTGAATTTTACACAGGTATGTTCATGGGAGAATACAAAATCATAAGAAAAGAACTTGAAAAGGGGAAAGAAACAATGGTATTGTCAAAAAAAAAAATTGAGGAACCTTCAAAAGCATCTACTTCAACCACTTTAAAAGAGGACACAAGTTACACAATGAGATTTGATGAAGCTATTTATGAACATCCACCAAATCCAAAAGAAATGGAAAAGCTTTATGAAAGAGGTTATCAGATCTTGAAACAACTTGGTTATAGTAGAAAAGGATGTGGTGTGAAATAACAAGTAATTTGTGTCCCTATAGAGCCTAACATACAAGAAAAAAAAATGGTCTTGGATTTTTCCCTTTTAGAATATTCTAAACATGATGAAGCCTTGGTAGAAATGTTGGGAGTTTATGATAAATCACCAAATCCCCATCACAAACAAGGATTCACTTATGCCCTAGTTAGTAAAAAATATTTTGATGAAGAAAATCAAACAAGCAATGTCAAATAAATCATGTTAATAATTAGATTCAAATGCATAATATCAATTGGGATGATTTGAAGCATATCAATTTTTCCCCTCTTTGAAGCAAGGTACCTATTACATTGGTTTGAAGACTGACGCTTTTCAAAATAAATGTTGTTACCCAAATCAAAAATTCAAAATTTCTTGATTTTTTGGATGCCCCACTGCTGCCCCAACAAAAGGAATTATGTTGCTACACTACCCCCTTGAGAGATCAGGAAAAAATAATCAATTTTTAGGTCGAGCTCATGACAAAGATCTAAAAAAGGTTCAATTGTAGAAAAATAGCTATAGGACATGAAAACATGCTCAATACACTAAAAAATGTTCAAAATAGGCTTCATGGCTCAACATTCGATCAATAGGATTAAAAATCACATTTTCCCACCTCAATCAAGGCACAAAACCCTAATTTTCATGCTTAAATAGGAGTGCAAGGGTAATTTTCAATTCATTTAGTCACTTTCCTTTAGAGAATTTTCTTGTGGTTTTCCTTTGAGCTACTGAGGCTATGGATGGTTGTGCACTTCCCAAGCATCATGTGAATAGAGTTCAAGAGTACCAATGACCTCCTAACGTAGGAACCCTAGCACGCAAATCAAAACTTTTCTCATTTTTTATGTTTTTTATGGATTTCTTAGGGTCTAAAAGAGTCAATCAATAGTGACATGTTGTATTGTGTCACTTTTTATCTAGTCAACATTGCTATTGATGTTGGAGTGCTACCCTTGTGGGATAGTGTCATAAGGTTGAATTTTGGTAAAGTTTCGCATAAAAAATGTTGACTCGCCTTTGCAAATCATGTCGTAGAGGTTGATTTTTGTATGGCCTCACTATTGAATGTTGATTCACCTTTATTGAATAGTATCATAGGAAGTGATTTAGGTTGAGATTCATGCAAAAATACAATCTTCCTTTGCCATATCATGCCACTTTTGTTTATAGCATCACTATTGCCAAAAATATACATCGCTATTGAAAACAGCAAATTGCTTTTTTAGTTATAGGGTACAAAGTTAGATATTTTCATCTCTTTTTATAAATTTTGATGTGGTGTGCATGGTGCATGTAGGAGGTTCTTAACCTGCTCCTATCTAAGGAGAATTGGTGCAATATTCTTCATCGAGTGAGAGATTTGACTAACAAGGTGATGTTTTTCTCAGGTGCCATTGGTTTTGATTTCATAGTGCACATTCTAGTGATTGACACACATCTGAAAATGATGTAAACTCTAGTCGAGTGGTGGCACAATGATACTTCCCCATTCACCTACCCACTAGAGAGACGATAGTGACTCTCAAGAATGTGTGGTAGATTTTATAGGTCCTTATCCATGGGGAGAGGATTATCTATGATACTAAGGCCAGAGGCAATGCCATTTTCTAAGTTCTTGGTGTAGATAAGTATGATATTGATAGTAGCCAGATTGACTTGCATGCCTTCAAGGGGATCATCCTAGACTTGAAACTTTTCATTAGAGAATTTATTGTAGGGGTGCTTTTACCTAATCAATGATTAAAAGGACTCAATGCTGGATGGTGAGTGGGATTACATGATGGAGGATATGTTAGTATAAGCTTGGGGTCCAGTGGTTCTCACCTTCCTCTACTACAACATGCATTAGGTGGTGTATTACGGGGTACACAACATAGGATTCAAGGTGACATTGCTCCATACTTGGGCTTATGAGCATGTTTTTGTAATGAGGTTGATCATTACCCACGCTAACATAGATCCTAATGAGCATGTATTTTATAGGTATAAGGTGATGACCACCCTACAACATACCAGAATTATAGGGATCCTACACTAGAGGCAGTTTATAGATGAAATGGCATTGTTTTGATGGATATCATAGATCTAGGCTCACTGATGGTTTGATGATGATCAAAAAAATATTTTATGCCCAAAAAACCAAGTAAATTTAGGGAGAGAGCATTGTATGATAGAGAAATCCCTATTAGATTGGGTAGCATATCAATTTGAAGAGGTGCAAGATGCACCACAGGATGGTTATAGAGCCATATTTGCTAAGACATCCAAAGAGATAGCCTAGGGATAGTCAATCCCTCTCTAGGTTGCTATTGATGAGTTCAAATATTTATTTTCATAGCCTTGGGTATACTTCAATGGACCTATCAATGTGGGAACCATAGTTGTGTATGATGCATATTGGTAGGCACATGCCCTAGTATAACTGTCAGATCCAACCATTGGATAGGTCCCAAGTAGAGGATGATAAAGGAGACCACATATAGGGTAGAAAAAACCACCCTATCATGGGCATGATAGATGCAAGCACGATTAATAGAGGTAGGATGAGTAGTAGAGATAGGGTGAGTAGCAACAGGATGAGTAGCAGAGGTAGCATCAACAACCTCCCTTGATAGAACCAGTAGGGTAGCAGTCTCCACAACAACCAGCACAGGGTCTTGATCCTTGGGATGCATAGATACATGCATTAACAACACAACTTGAGTAGTTGATAGCCAAGTTGCAAGCTATTACATTAGAGAGGGATCGGGCACAATAATAGTTGCAAGTCATGATTGGGGAGAGAGACTAGGAGAGATAGCTAAGGAAATAGTCATAAATAGCACTAGCCCAAGAGATAGGGCACAATCAACAACTAGAGGCTATTGCACAACATGCAAATGGACAGGTGGGTGTGATGGTCCTAGTTGAGATGTACAGGCTATCCATGTAGGAGTTATTCTATTAAAGGACCTTGTACCATAGGAAGATCCCATAGCATTGACGATAGCTAAACTTTTCAAAGAGCATTAGGGTGGCACTAAGTGGTTCCCATTGTGCCCCATCCATCAGTTAGCAACCTAATTGTTTATGTATATACATTCATTTGCTAATTTTTGATAGCCTATTGTATACTCATTTTGATGATATTACACATTGACTCTAATTTGTATCATGACATTCAATTTTTTGATATATATATATATGAGATGGATCTGATGTGGTAGTTATGATGTGATGTCTCTTTTATTTCATGGTTTATGTATGTATGGGTGAATATGATATGAATGCATGTACTTGTATTTATTCTTATGATGTGATTTTTGTGATTCATGATGTGATATTATGGATGCAAATGTGATGGATGATTTACTTCCCTTTTGAGTGTCTTCCTATATGTTATTTTATGATGATGCAACATGCTAATGTTATGAGATGGATACATTTTGTGTTCATTTTATGGATGTTATGGATGATTGGGTAATTCTATAAGATGCTTAGAATAACAAATCTATATTATTGTAAACAACTTAAACAATAGTGATAATACAAATAAGATGAATTAAGATGCTTAGAATAACAAATCTATATTATCCTAAACATCTTAAATGATAATTATGATGCAAATGAGATGGATTAAGATTCTTAGAATAAAAAATCTATATTATCATATAAAAATTAAATGATAATGATGATACAAATGATATGGATTGTATTTCTCATTATGATGACATGATATGAGTATGCAGGATGTATGTATGTTGATGGTTTGTGGATGCATGATGAATTCTTTGATATTTTTTTTGAGTGTCATTATATGGTGTTAGCGTAGAAAGAAGATAGAAGAATAAGATAGATTAACCATTGATAGCAAGATTGATTCAAAATTCTAACAAGTCTATGATTCCTCAAGAATTTATTAGATATGCTGATGAGAGATGATGATTTGCTTGTTCTAGGGATTGAGATATAAACAACATATTATTCATTATTTTTTGTAAGACACATAGAAATGATGCATCAAGGTATGCATAACTAGGATGGCATTGTATCTAGTGCAATGGAACTTGACTCAACAAATAGATAGGAGTATTATTGTTTACACCCAACATACAAAAAACTTTCTAGGATGTACTTCATAAGTTTTGAACATCTCAAAAAAAATCACAGAGAGACAAAACCTAACAATGTAATAGTCAACAAGTTGCCCAAAACACCTTCCATACACACCTAGAAAATAAAGTATTCAACAAGGTTATATTAAAAGAACATACAACAATCATAGAAAATGAAAGATAATAACCAATTCCCCATTCCTTTCTCTCTAAATCATTTTAGTAGACATCATCAAGAGGTCATTGGAATGAGCGCAATAAGATAAATCACCATAAAAGAACAAGAAAACAAACAAATAAATGTTCTTCATTCCTCTAGCCAAGACTAAAAATATGGTGATACCTAATGTTAATGTCCATTGTCCAAAGGATGCATCCTAGGAAATGTTGACCAAATGATTTAGAAAAGTAATTGGATGGTAGGCTATTGATACAAAAATTTAATCAACTTGTTTACCTAATGATCTAGACTCAAGACTTTTAGGCTTATGCCTATACTTTACAAAGTTCCACACTTGTGCCTAGTTTTTTTACCTAACATTGGAATTGAAAAACATTTTATTATGGATGGAAGTTTATCATAAGTGGAAGTGAAATAGGATGGGTAGTTTTGGACTTTTCATAATTTTTCAATGTTTTTGGTGTTTTTGCATGTTTTGAGGCTATTTTTTTTGGAGGTTTATATGAATTTTTAGGTTTTCTAGGAATTTGAAGTTGTTTAGGGTTTTTTGAAAGTTTTACAAATGTTTTGATTTTTTAGTTTTCAAATGTTTTGTGTTTTTTGATATTTTGCAAGTATTTTTTTATTTTTCTGATTTCAATGATACCTAGATCATGATGTTGATATCACATTTGTGAGGTACAAGAAATGGATCAAGAATTATTCAAAAATAAGAGTGCAATAACCTGCCCCCATTGTCTAGCAATGCCTCATAATTTAGTGGACAAATCAAGATGTTGGTTGGAAAACTATGCAAAGTGTCTTCTAATGCAATAGGTCAACATGGGATGTATGGTAAAGAGAATGTCAAAATTATTTTAGTCATGAATAAATTCAAAGTATACATCAAACCTTTTTCAAGATCAAGATATGTTGGCAAATCTTTAAAGGCTTGAAAATCTCATTTACCAAATTTTATCCCTTAGTTTCCAAAATAATTTAATAATCATAAAAGGTACAAAATAAGAAGAATAATTTAAATACCTTCATCACTTAAATTCAAATGGAATATCATACATCAATGAATCAAGTATATCAAAACAAGGTTGAGCATTCACTAGATTTAGCCATGTAGGCTTACACAAGAATTATCATCTCAATAATACATGTAAATTCAAATGCTACAATGCAAATTAAAGAAATAGCAAGATCATGAATGAAACCACAAAGAACCATAACAAAAATATTTTTCATGAGGGGAAAAACCTTGTAGGGATGAAAAACCACTCATAAAAATGCCTCACTACCTTAATGAAACACCTCACTGGTAGAGCCTTACTGGCTACTGAATCTTACTTGTTACAAGATGCCTTACTAGAAATGATACAAGATGCCTTTCTAGCAATGATCATACTATCCCCCAGACATGACCATTTACATCTTCAATACACGTTTCTAAATAATAAAGCAACAATTATAGAGGAACACACGATACTTCTACATAACAGTTATCTTCTTAACATGTCCACATTTCATATCCTATTATTCATAGAATTGGACTCTTAACATATAACTAGCCCAATTTTCTAGCATGAGGTTACAAGATATATTTTCTAGTTTCAGCAAGGCAACATCTTTGCATATAAAGTTATGATAATGTCAAAACTATCATGAATCATTCTCAAGTATTTATAATTGGGACAATTTTAATTCAAATGACCTCTCAAGTATCACACAAGTACACTAAGAATCATAAGGCAACCAATCACATGAAGCTTTATGAAATTAATTCTAGCACTACTAAAATACACACATGCCTAAGCAATTATAACAAGAATGTTTACTTGATTGATTCAAAGAGGTTTCAATGATAAGAAAATGATAATGTAAAAGAGTTAAGAAGGCACAACTCATGTATGTATAAGAATACATATATAACCTAGAGAATATATATGAGTATACATTCTTATGCAATAAATATCAAGAACAACTAAGTGAGATAACCATAATGCATGAGAAGAGTGTCATCAATGAACCTAAAATTTAATAAAGTAAGGTATTATTAAACATTTATTTATCTTTTTATAAAATCCTCAATTTGATTCACAATACATAATATGCATAGGTGGATTGCAATCTACATCTATATATATATATATATATAGGTCGAATGTAATAAAATGACTCAAATTCCATATTCATAAGAGAAAAGCTCACAAGAAATAAATTCTACTACTAGTTTCTATATTTCACTTTTGACTTGGTTTAATCATTCCTCTAACATTTCAATGGATAATTAAATGCAAATGTGTATCTTCATATTTAGTTTCTTTTTTAAAGTATCCAATAAGCCATTTCCAAATTAAGTGGTTTAATATAAAAAAAAAATTATTAGATTTGCATGACATTTGTAAGAAATACTTCCAAGCAGAAATGTATACATTTTTAATGAATAAAACTTACCCAATTCAGAAATGCATAAAAAAAAACTATAAGCAAGTGTATTCTTGCATTCAAGGTAGTCAAAATACTATTTCTAATTAAATGATTTATTCTAAAATAACGAAGTTATATAATTTTAAAAGAAACATTCAACAACTAGAATTATATATATATATACTAGGAAGTAAAGTTTACCCATATTCATATTTACATACAATATATATTTATATATTTGAATAGATACTCATAAGTGAAACAATCCAATATAGAAATATATCCCATTTAAGCAGAAATATTTTGTTGAGTTTTAAATCTTTCTCTCATTCTTATTGTATTTGTAATCCTTTTTATACATACATATATATATATATATATAAATAGATATACAGAGATTTACATTTACATCTGAAGTAACTTACAATCTGTCCTTTCTAAATGGAAAGATATATATAATTAATTAAATATGTGTATATATACAAACATTTTCAGGAAATCACACTTACATCAAATTAATAAACAAAGCTACAACCATGTAAATATTTACTTTAAATTACTACAATCATCTAATTCTTAGCATGATCCTTATAAATATACACACAAATACACACACAAACACACACACACATATAAATGTATATATATGTATATATATGTATATATATACAAGATATCATTAAACTTTTCAGTACCAGGATGATTGGTAAACAAAAATATACACTTACATAACATAAATTTCTCATGCAAGACTGTGATTCAAATATATTTCTCTTTCAATGAAAATAAGTATTGTATGTATAAATATATAAATACAATATGGTATATATATATGTGTGTGTGTGTGTGTGTGTGTGTGTGTGTGTGTGTGTGTGTGTGTGTGTTATTTCCAAAAACTAAGCTAATATTTTAAGACAAATGACAAATGGAAATCACTATTCTGTGTATAAAATATAAAATACAAGGGGGTTTGTAGAAGTATATGTATATATATTTATATTTATAATTATATATATATATATTGGAGTTGCATATATATATATAAGAAAGAATGTACCTGTAACACCCCTTTGTTTTGGCTTTTTGATTGGAATTGTTCTTCCCTATTATGATTGTGTCTGATTATGCTTTGACTTTGGAACTAGGTTTCTTTTGATTGCAATTGTTATACAATGTGGATGTTATATTTTGATGTGATGTTATCCTGATGTTACCTTTATGGCATGTTTTGAATTAACTTAGAAGATATTTGATTTAACAATGTTTTATGTTGTTGATCATGTTATTGATGTTAGATGTGTTAGTTAGTGATATTGTATTGGTGAAGGGGACGGGATTGTATCACTCGCTTGTGAGTGCCCTACGATTCTGAGATTTCCTCTTCATGGTGTGTTTGATCATATTATGTATATATGCATGTTCGACATGCTCTTTGTTGCAGGTTGACAGGTACATGACATTGACTCCACCTGGTTTCCAAGTTTGAGCATGTCCATTTACCAACGATGATCGATTGGGAGATAGTAGCTAGGTTTTTTGTGCCAATTCGTCACCCTAGTCATAACGTGTTGTCGGGTTGTTGTTTTGTTAGTTGTTTTAATTTGGCCAATTTCCCCCTTGAGTATTTATTTAATTTCAAATTTAAAGTTTATTAAATGCTAGGTGTAGTTTAATTGATGATTAAATGTGTTTAGTTGCAATGTTGAAATACGATTTATTTTATTAATTTATTTGATTAAATTAATAAAATAATTATTGGGTTATTGATTGATTTGATTAATTAATGAAACTAGATTTAGTTTATTAATTAATTAGATTAATAGTAATATAATAAATGATAGTGTGTTTTAATTTCACTTTTGAAAATCATAGAGGAAATAAATTCTTTGCAATTGGAATGCCCTTTGTTTTAAATGAAAATTTGGAAAATGCATGGAGTTTGAATTAAAAATTTGAAATTGAGTTTTGAATTAAAAATTAGAAATGGGTTTTTGAATTAAAAAATTAGGAAATGGGTTTTTGAATTAAAAATTAGAAAGTGGTGTTAGAATTAAAAATTAGAAATATTCCCCACATGTTATTTTTAAAATATATTTTGGGTGAGTGGGAATTTTAGGGTTTTTGACCAATTTGTGGGAAAAAACCCTATTTTTTGATAAAAAAATCTCATCTAAGTTTAATCTTTCAATTTTGGAAAAAAAATGCTTGGCTATGGTTTTGCTTGGAATTGTGAAGGAGATGGAGATTTTTGCTTGGGATGGATTCAATGGAGGAATTGGAAAACTCCATGTTTGAAGGCTTCAAGATTTTGAGGAAAAATCAGGTTCCTCTTTGGTCTTGCTTGTTTCAATTTGAAAGAATTTAAATCCTTGTTTGGTTGTTTGGAAATCCTTGAAATGAAGTTTAAACTTGATGAAAAAACAATGAAAAATTGTGTTAAACCAGCAATAGGAAACTTAGAAGGATTCAAATGAAGAGTTTTAGTTTCTTGGTCAAATTGGGTAAAACCCAGAAAAGTTCATCATAATATTGTGTTTTAAATCTTTCCTCTTAGCCCTTTTTCTCATAAATTTTTTTCCAAATTGGGCTGTGAAATGATATTTATTTTGCACATAAAATTTATGCAAACTGGGGTTTCTCTTTGTAAAAAAAAAATTATATGTGAATTTCGTTCTAGTTTTTTTTTGCTAGAAGAGGGTTTTGATTTTCGTTTGTTTTCGTTTTTCATTTTTTAAACGAAATTGTAAAAATAAAAAAATTAAATTTTATTGTGGGGGCTGCCCACAGCCACCCCCCATCCATGGGGGTATTGGTTGTGCAACGCTCCCCATGGATGGGGAGGGGCTGCAAAGTAGCCACCACAGGGGCTGCGTCCCCTGTGTGAAGCTGTGTAGCAGCCACACAGGGGCGCATCCCCTGTAGGGGCTGTGATGCAGCCAAAGGCCAAAGGCCTTTTTACTTTTTATTATAAAGTTTGTTTTATTAAAAAAAAAAATTGTTAAATTTCATTTTATAATATATATAATTATTATTATAATATATATATATATATTAATTTTAAATGATATATATATATTATATATTTATTATAATATATATATATATTATATTTAATAAATTTTGATTATATATAATAAATATAATGTATATATATATTATATTTAATGTTTTCGCTTCTTTCCGTTAAGTGGTTAAATAGAATAATAAATTGGAAGTTTTTAAATAAAAATATTTAAAGAACAAATTGTATTTAAGATATGTTCTATTTTAAATATAATTTATTTAAGGAGTTGATTTTATCATCAAAGATGAAATAAATTGAGTTCTTTTATTTAATCAAATTTATTCAAATTTGGTTTTAATCGTGAAGTCTTGGAATTTTAAATGATATTTTGGAGGCGTGCTTTTAAATGATATTTGAATATCTAAAAATAGGAATTAATTGGAAATGATTTATTTTAAAAAGGTAGATTCTAAATGACCAAGTGTTTTCATTTTGAAGGTTGATTTTTATTAATGTATGAAATTGGGAAAATGAAATATACTATTGGTTTGAACCCCCTTTAAGTTGTCAACGTGCTTTGAGTTACTATTGAGCTGTGTGGATAAGGTCAATTATTTACTTAATTCCTTGTGTGACGAAATTGATTGACTTATTATTTAATCTAAATGCTTTGTTAAACAAATGGTTCCATTTATAGTGTATGGTCGTGAAGCTAGAGAAATGATTGATTATTTTAGTCGAATGACTGTATTTATTTGAACGCTTTGATTAGAGAAGTTACTTGTAAAATTTAGAGTAAATGATTGGGTTTTAAATACTTCAATGTTGGGAAGTTGAATTTGATGTAATTGATTGAGTAAATGAAAGAATGAAAACTGTGATTGACTGGGTTTAGGAAACCCTAACATTAGATATTGAGTTACTTGGAATGCTTTTATATCATGTTTCTTTCATTTTCCATGTCGGGAAAATGGGGTTAAGGGTCTATGTAAGTCTTCCAGAGAAGTTCTCTAGAGTGGGATGTTTTGTGTAGAGGTTCAATTTGTGAATCACCTTGGGAATGGTGTAGAGTTCTACTATGATGTTGTACCTGATTTCCACGAACGGGGATTTGTGCCTCCTTGGAAATAGGAGAGGGTAATGTGATTTGTACCTCCTTTGAAAGGAGTGGGTTTTGTACTTTGTTTTCCTCCAGTGTTTGGAGAGGGTTTTGACTTTATTGCCTCCATTGTTTGGAGAGGTTTTTGACCTTGTTTTCCTCTAGTGTTTGGAGTGAGTTTCCTTGTTTTGTTACCTCCTTGGATTAGAGAGGTCATGTTATCTAGTTACCTATTGTGGTTGTGTTGTTGATAGGAGAGTGGCTCTTTGTGGGGGTCTGACACACAAAGGGGCACTAGGGTAACTCACCTAGAGTTTAACTAAGTGATAATTAAAAGAATTAATGGGGATCTTTCACACTAATAAAGATAATGGATACCTCTCTCATGAAGCAAGTGAATAATAAGGCTCGAGATGAGATGGGATGCATAGTTTTGCATGAGGGTCCGACAGTAGGTAGAGGCAAGCCATGGTAACCTAGGATGGGGGTCCGGTAGCCTAGGAAGGTTGAGCCAGGGTAACTCATGGAAATTTATGCATGACACTCTTCTTATGTTGACAGTTAATCAGTTATTGTGCGATGTACATGATCAGTGTTCTCTAGAAGCATTGTAACATCGTGTTAAGTGATGTTGTGATTGTAGTGGTTAAGTGATATTGTGACTGTAGTGGTTAAGTGACATTGTGATTGTAGATGTTAAGTGACATTGTGATTGTAAATGTTAAGTGACCTTGTGATTGTAGTTGTATCAGTTCAGCTTTGTATTAGCCCGTGTCTAGTGGTAGATGATCTTGTGTAGGAATTCCTTGTTACTATCTCCTAGCACGGAGGGAGTGGAACCTTTTGGATTCCACGTGGACAGGTGGCGTGCTTCTTAAATACGTTGTTCTTCTTCTTGTTCGTGTGGTCCTGATTTCCAGTTGGAGAGCTCGTGGGATGCAGTGTCTTCTCACGCTTCAATTCTTTCAGTTGATCTTGTATTTTATCACCCCTCATTTGATATTGAGGTGGAATTTGTAATATGTAATCATACTTGTTGGATTTACCTCATTTGGGGAATGAGTGTTGTAATCATGTTGTAATCTATATTATTGGAAGCAAGTGGTATCTCATACTTTTGGATGTAAATTATTATGATTGGAATATATGTGAATTTTACTTGTTAAAGTAATTATATGATATGGTATTATTTCATGTTCCGTGTTTGGTTTAAGTAACACAGTCTCGCAACCTTAGGGGATTGGTTGGCAATGGTTAGTGAACTTGTCTATTAGTTTTTCTAACTTATATGTTAATTGTTCTTATTCAAAAAAAAAATAGTTCGCTTGTTAGTAAATTGCAACTTTCCCTAGGATTGTGTGGTGGGGCGTTACAGTACCAATGGGTAAAACATTCAAATGTTTTCACAAAATAAGTAAATCTCTTGATAGACATTATTTATTTCCACATTTAAAAATTAAGATACTTTGGAAATGAACTTCAAAACCTGGAAAAATAGCTTTCTTGTTGAATTCCTTCCTCTTGTTTCCTCTCCTTCCCGTTCTTGACTTGTTGGAAATCTCTTCTTGAATATTTTTCATCTCCTTCCTATTCTTCCTTGAAAGTTTTTACTCCCTTTTTAATGTACTATATTTCAGAAACCCTCTACCCCATAGTCATGTTCAATTATTCTCTTGTTTTCTTGCAGAGCAGAGCATTCAAGAAAATTTTATGAAAACTATTGTGTGTTTGTTATTTTTTTCCTCTTTTGAAAGATTTTCTCCAACAATTTTCCAAATACCTATTTCTTGAAAACAAAATAATATATTTTCTTGCATAATATTTATCCTTGGTAAATAATGAAGAATGTCATTTTAATTTGGAAATTAAATAACCATTCCAAATAAATGATAAATAAAAGTCATTCTATTATAAATAAAATAATTATTCTAAACTACAAACATTATCATTAAATTATAATTAATTCTTTTTGTTTTCAATGTACTCATATTTCCCTACTAATTGAATTAATCTATATTTCCCAATAACCAATTCTTGAAAGTAAAAATAATATTTGTTTTTATGTATAAAATTTTATGGTTGGTAACTAATAATAAATGAAGTAATCAGTAAATATTTTGAAAATACCCAATAACCAATTCTTGAAACTAAAAAATAATATTTATTTTTATGTATAAAACTTTATCGTTGGTAACTAATAATAAATATTTTTAAAATACCATTTTAATTGCAAAAGAAATATTTATAAATAATAAAGAAATATAATTTAATTACAATTTAAATATTTATTCCAAATAAATAATAAAGAAATACTATTCAATTGTAATTAAAATAGTTATTCACAATAGCCAAAAATTTTCCTTTATTTGGAAAAATAAAATTTATAATTAAATTATAATAAATTCACTTTTTTTTTGTAGTTTTTATTTTGCTACTAATTCATTTAATTAAACTTTGAGAAGTACGATCCATATAGTCATTCAACCAAATTAAACACATCAAAATAGTATTTTTGAATTCTAAATTACTTATTGAAATTAGGGGTCATGACATCCTTCCCCCCTTAAAGAATCATTGTCCCAATGATCAACTTAACTAAAAGACAAAAGAAAAATTTCATACCTCCTTACTCTATTTTACCTTAATGTCATGATCAGCCCACCTGATAAGGATGTCGTCTTTTTCAACACCCATCTGTTTAGAACAACAAAATTTCATGTTGCTAGCATTTATAAACTTGCTCACCTCGTTAGAACATCATGACTTCTTCAAATTCACTCTATATACCTTAACTAATAATAACATGGAACTAATTTATACATCCTCTATATCTTATGCAAATATTTTCATATTCCAAAATATTTATCGATAGAAAGAAAAAAAAATATGTTAGTTTGGTCAACATACCTACTCGCATGAGACGTCAAAAAAATTGCCTTCATGATGAAAAACAAGCATCCCATACTACTTGTTATCACCATTAGAAAATTATAACACTAAATAAAAATAAAAATCTCAACAACCAAAAAGTGCAAACCAATTACAATAAGGTCTTCATTTGATCCACATCATAAAAGATAAAAAATTGACAAGTTGTCAACATACAAAAGATCATCAGTATAGTAAGAACATCAAAGATAAGAACACTTACTAAAACAAAGGATTCAAGTTGATTATCATAGCAACCCAAAGTACCAGATGTCAAGAAGATCATCAATAGCTCAATACTAATTCAACCAGTTAACGTAGTGGTCTTCTTCAAGCTAAAGGTCAAGAGCATGGTTAAGGTGCTTTTCCCACCCAACCATGAAGCATAACACTTCCCTGCCTGATTCTTCCTAACTCGAAGAACATCCGACCTTGCATGAGATGCCTAGAAACCAATAATAATAGTGCAAGAGGGAAACTCTTGATGCATGCATGATGCCTTATATGCATTCTTATATTAGAATGAACATATTTCATGCATATAAGATCTAGCAGAGAAACATATAACATTTAAAAATTCTAGGCATTCATTATCCGTTTATTTCAATGGTACAACTCGCTTTGGCTAAAGCATATATATATAATTTTGGTTGATCTTGGAAGATAAGATCACCTTCTCTATTAATCCACATTCAGCATCATGTCCTAGAAGGTAAGCTTGAAATTCATTACACACAACACTTTCAACAAGAAAAATTGAATAATAGTTCATAACATGCTCAATTTCACATAGAATGAATAACAAACAAGAATACATAACCTCTAGTGCCTAACTTGCATAGGGTATGAATACATAATGTACCTGGAGTTCCTCAATCACATAAATATGGAATATGCCTTGCATAAAATGAGCATTACGCATTCAAGTTTACATACAATAAATATAGTAAGTGCATCTCTCACACAAGTGCATTGCTCACACAAAAGGTGAAATAAGAATGAATCACATTAGTAAATTATCATAATCATTTCTTGATCCAAAAACACAATGAGCATAAAAAGTGTATTCACACAAAAATTAAGAATGTAAGCATTACTCAAGGATCCAAAAACTTACTCCAGTGCATCACTCACACGAAAGAATCAATAATATGAAATATGCATTACTTGCATTAGTATAAGTATAGTGAACATATCACATTCAAGTATAAATAAAAATATAATTAAGGCAACAAATTTTCTATGCTATGAATGTATTCATCCATATAGATGTGCCATTTATAGAGCATAAGAATCACATCCTCACAAAAGCATACATGAGTTACCAAGTCAATCCTTCTTACCTTGTATGTAGGAAAAATCAAGATATTTATCTAATAAACTTCCATCATGAATCACCAATGAAGGTTCTTGAACCTTGCATTTTTGATAGATTATGTGGATTCAACTAGATCCCAAATCCTATAGGAATAAAGAATCAAGGATTTTCAAGCTTCATAATACTACAACATTCACCCCAAGAACTAGGGAATTCTCCATATTCTACTCCCTTATACAATCTATCAGAGGTCCATCATGGACATGATAGAGAACATAACATGAAACTTGAATAGTAGTTAAAAACATTCAAGCATAGCCACCGTTAAGAAAGTAAATAAAAACCAAGGAAAGAAAAAGTTGATTTCAACAATAAGGCATAAAATGCATGCAATTTCAACAATAATTTACACATGACCATGAAGGTCACAAGATCAATAAGTATTAAAATTTTTATGACTATACTTATTCATGAACACAATAAAAATTCAATGTTGGTCTTAACATCATTAATAAATAAATAAAAGTCAATGAAATAAAATATCAAATTTCACAAGTTACATAACACATGAACTACATGACTAACTCTAGTCACAAGAGAGGGAGTACAATACTAAGCTATACCTAGATTCCCAAAATCCAAGGTAAATAAGAGAGCGCATTCAATCATGGGAAATAATGAGTCATCTAAGACCCGGTCACACAAAACTTGCTATCCATACTCCTTAATCATCATTGAAGGTTCCAAGCAACAAAATATGCATCTCAATAACAGAGATCACAATCACCATGCAATCACACACATATTCATACACTAGTGAGCATCGTCAACCTAAGATTTCTATACATCCCTACAAATAGAGATTACCAATTTCCACTTACAAGGATTCACCATTCATCTAGATAACATATTAATGCATCAATAATTACATAAGATTTTCATTTGAACAAGAAATGAGTACAACCACAAGGTGCTTAACTTGCATTCTCAAAAGATCATATGGCTTCTTACACACATCCAAATTAGGAAAATAAAAAGCATTGCTAGAATATAGTTTATCTCTAGTCTATTTTTTTATCATTAGAGACAACCTTTCCCTTAAAGCATTCATCTTGAATTCTATTCTCCTTTAAATGTTCATCTAAGGTTTTAAACCATTATTGGTTGTAGGTAGTCGTTCTCTTCTTCTGGTCATAACATTTTTATTTTTCCTCAAGCAATTTTGTAACTTACCCCACCTTGGGTAGTAAATTCATTCACCCTCTATGTCCTCAGAGAGATCTCTCTTCACAATATTTCTCTATTCCTACATCACCACTTCCTGGGTTGTCACCATGTACTATCCATCTTGGCTCAATTCAAATAACACTATATACTATCCATCTTGGCTTAGTCCAAATGGTTGTCATCACTCTTACTAGAAATTCACATGAAAATGAGATTAAGATGAAGAGGCGTCACACCTCCAGAGTTCCTTGAATAATCATACTATGCCTAAACTTCTACTCGGTTACAACTAACCATCTAAGAATCACCCACAACTAGAGTTCACTTTTCAATGCAACAGGTTCATATGCTATAATGCAAACTAAGCATAGAAGACTCAAGGCCTGAGTGTTGAACCTGAGTGCTCTGATACCAAATGTAAAGGCTTGAAAATGTCATTTATCAAATTTTACCCCTTAGTTTCCAAAATAATTTAATAATCATAAAAAGGTGTAGAATAAGAAGAATAATTTAAATACTTTCATCACTTAAATTCAAATGGAATATCATACATCAATGAATCAAGTATATCAAAACAAGGTCGATCCTTCACTAGATTTAGCCATGTAGGCTTACACAAGAATCATCATCTCAATAATACATGTAAATTCAAATACTGCAATGCAAATTAAAGAAATAGCAAGATGATGAATGCAAACACAAAGAACCATAACATAGAGATTTTTCATGAGTGGAAAACCCTTGTAGGGATGAAAAACCACTCATAAATTTTCCTCACTGGCTTAATGAAATGCCTCACTGGCAGAGCCTTACTGGCTATAGAATCTTACTTATTACAAGATGCCTTACTATCAATGATACAAGATGCCTTTCTAGCAATGATCATACTATCCCCCGGACATGACCATTTACATCTTCAATACATGTTTCTAAATAATAAAGCAACAATTATAGAGGCACACATTATACTTCTACATAATAGTTATCTTCTTATCATTTCCACATTTCATATCCTATTATTCATAGAACTGGACTCTTAACATATAAGTAGCCAAATTTTTTGGCATGAGGTTACAACATACATTTTCTAGTTTTAGCAAGGCAACATCTTTACATATAAAGTTATGATAATGTCAACACTATCATGAATCATTCTCAAGTATATACAATTTGGACAATCTTACCTCCAATGACCTCTCAAGTATCACACAAGTACACTAAGAATCATAAGGCAACCAATCACATGAAGCTTTATGAAAGTAATTCTAGCACTGCTAAAATACACACATGCCTAAGCAATTATAACAATAATTTTTACTTCATTGATTCAAAGAGGTTTAAATGATAAGAAAATAATAATGTAAAAGAGTTAAGAAGGCATAGCTCATGTATGTATAAGAATACATATATAACCTAGACAATATATATGAGTATACATTCTTATGCAATAAATCTCAAGATCAACTAAGTGAGATAACCATAATGCATGAGAACAGTGTCATCAATGAACCTAAACTTTAATAAAGTAAGGTATGATTCAACATTTATTTATCTTTTTATAAAATCCTCAATTTGATTGACAATACATAATATGCATAGGTAGATTGCAATCTACATCTATATATATAAGTCCAATGTAATAAAATGACTCAAATTCCATATTCCTAAGAGAAAAGATCACAAGAAATAAATTCTACTACTAGTTTCTATATTTTAGTTTTGACTCGGTTTAATCATTCCTCTAACATTTCAATGGATAATTAAATGCAAATGTGTATCTTCATATTTACTTTCCTTTTTTAAAGTATCCAATAAGCCATTTCCAAATTAAATGGTTTAATCTAAAAAAAAAAAAAGATTTGCATGACATTTGTAAGAAATACTTCCAAGCATAAATGTATATATTTTTAATGAATAAAACTTACCCAATTCAGAAATGCATAAAAAAAAAACTATAAGCAAGTGTGTTCTTGCATTCAAGGTAGTCAAAATTATGTTTCTAATTAAATGATTTATTCTAAAATAATGAAGTTATATAATTTTAAAAGAAACACTCAACAACTAGAATTATATATATATATATATATACACTAGGAAGTAAAGTTTACCCATATTCATATTTACATACGATAGATATTTATATATTTGAATAGATACTCATAAGTGAAACAATCTAATATAGAAATATATTCCATTTAAGCAGAAATATTTTTTTGAGTTTTAAATCTTGCTCTCATACTTATTATATTTGTAGTCCTTTATATACATATATAGATATAAATAGATATACAGAGATTTACATTTACATTTGAAGTAACTTGTACAATCTGTCCTTTTTAAATGGAAAGATATATATAATTAATTAAATATGTGTATATATACAGACACTTTCAAGAAATAACACTTACATCAAAATAATAAACAAAGCTGCAACTATGTAAATATTTACTTAAAAATACTACAATCATCTAATTTTCAGCATGATCCTTATAAATATATACACAAATACACACACACACACACACACACACACACACACACACACACACACACACATATATATATATAAATGTATATATATTTATATATATGCAAGATATCATTAAATTTTCCAGCACCAGGATGATTGGTAAACAACAATATACACTTACATAACATAAATTTCTCATTCAAGATTGTGATTCAAATATATTTCTCTTTATATGAAAATAAGTATTGTATGTTTAAAAATATATATATATATATAAATATATAAATACAGTATGATATATATATATATATATGTATATTTAAATATATGTTTTGATTAGAGGTAAACGACAGGTTTTGAAGGGGCCCAGAACCCTTTACAAAAAGGAAACATCAAGAAACAACCATCAGCCCAATGACAACAAACCACCAGCCAAAAAGCAACCAAAAAAATGGAAGACAACACTACATATTGTTTAGAATTTCAACAACTTCCATCTCACTAGTAGCAAGCTTTTGTCCCTTAACCCCAGTATCAAAAACCTCCAAACCCGAGGCCCCAGCTTGATTTTTCATTCTATTTCTAGTCCTAACCCCAGGCCCACCAATTGGTATTTACCTCAGAGCTCAAAACAAAACCTTTAGCATAACCCTTAGTAGCAACATAATCCTCCCCAGTTCGCTTATCCTCAAAAACCATATCATCAGTAGAAAAAATTCCCTTTCTCTTAATAGGGGGAAAAGCATTCACAAAGTCTGGCCTAGTCGGGACTTTAGGATCATCCCCACTCTTCATAACCATGTTCCAAATTTTGTCAAATTTCTCCTCAAGGGAGAACATTCTAACCTCCATACTCTTTTTTAGATTGATGGTTTCCTCCGCCACAATATTAGCAACAGTATTGAGACAAGCCATTAAAATATCAATTTGGTTTTCGATTGTAGGATCCTCGGCCTTACAAGAAGTGCTTCTAATGCGAACATTAGTCCTATTAATCTCATGAAAAAACCATTTAAAAAGTTTAAAAAGAACATTGACACTGTCACAGGCTGAACCCAACACATCAAAAAGATCCTCCCTATCAAAATTTTCAATGTGATTTCCCACAACAACATCCTCTTCAGAGGAACTCTCATGGACCTTATCCTCAGAGGAATTGTTACCTTTATCAGAAGTCACAGGAGACTTCATTCTACGAATGCAGTCAACAATTTTCTCTACAACAACCAACCTCTTCTGAATCCTCTTCGTGTCTGCTTTCTTAGCTCCCACAGCTTGATCACCACCCACAACTCTATCCTTTTGCTTAGGCAACCCAATGATAGTGCTCAGAACATCCCCACAATGGAAGCCACCAGCCATAGAGAAAGGAGCATTCTTCAAAACCCTTCTCTTCTTACTTCCCTCCTCGAGATCCTGCACAAGTCTAGACGTAGGGAGAGGAGAGGAAGCTTCCCCATAAAGCTCATTTTTTTCTTTGTTCCCCTTTAAAGGAACAATCACCTCAACATCATCACTGCAAGTCATATAGCTCACTTCCTCTCCCCCCCATTCCAAAAACTAAGTTAATATTTTAATACAAATGACAAATGGAAATCACCATTCTATGTATACAATATTAAATACAAGGGGGTTTGCAGAAGTATATATATATATATATATATATATATATATATAAAATTTGCATATATATATATAATAAGAAAGAATGTACCAATGGGTAAAACATTCAAATGTTTTCACAAAAGAACTAAATCTCTTCACAAACATTATTGATTCCCACATTTAAAACTTAAGATACCTTGGAAAAGAACTTGAAAACCTGGAAAAATCGCTTTCTTGTTGAATTCCTTCCTCTTGTTTCCTCTCCTTCTCGTTCGTGACTTGATGGAAATCTCTTCTTGTAGATTTTTTCTCTCCTTCATGTTCTTCCTTGAATTTTTTACTCCCTTTTTAATGTACTATATTTCAGACACCCTCTACCTCATAGCCATGTTCAGTTATTCCCTTTTTTCTTGCAGAGTAGAGCATTCAAGAAAATTTTATGAAAACTATTGTGTGTTCATTATTTTTTTTCTCTTTTTAAATATTTTCTCCAACAATTTTCCAAATACCTAATTCTTGAAAACAAAATAATATCTTATCTTGCATAATATTTATCCTTGGTAAATAATGAAGAATGCCATTTTAATTTGTAAATTAAATAACCATTCAAAATAAATAATAAATAAATGTCATTCTATTATAAATAAAATAATTATTCTAAACTAAAAAAATTATCATTAAATTATAATTAATTATTTTTGTTTTCAATGTACTCATATTTCTATTTCTCAATAACCAATTCTTGAAAATAAAAATAATATTTCTTTTTGTCTTAAATTTTATCCTCAATAACTAATAATAAATATTTTAAAAATACCATTTTAATTGCAAAATAAATATTTATCCTAAATAAATAATAAAGAAATATAATTTACTTGCAATTTAAATATTTATTGCAAATAAATAGTAAAGAAATACCATTCAGTTGTAACTAAAATGGTTATTCACAATAACCAAACATTTTCCTTTATTTGCAAAATAAAATCTATAATTAAATTATAATAAATTTGCTTCTTTTTTATTCGCACTTTTATTTCGCTACTAATTCATTTAATTAAACTTTGAGAAGTACAATCAATATAATCATTCAACCAAATTAAATGCATCAAAATAGTATTTTTGAATTATAAATTACTTATTGAAAATAGGGGCCATGACACAACAACAAGGAACTACATGAAAACCACCGACAACTTGAGAACATGGCCCAACAAGAGACACATAGGGATAAACCCAACCAACCCACAAGGGGGGTGATAGAGCACATAAACAATCAACAAATTCTTCACAAAATTAGACACAAAAGAAATATAGAACACCTTATCACCAGTCAAGAGAGAAGAAACTTATGGACACCAGTAAACAACAACCTCCCTACCCAAAGAATAACAACATCCCTGCCCAAAAAAACAACCAACACCAAGAAAGAGACAATGGGCCTCGAAAGAAGGACAAGGCAAGGAAAGCCTCCAAATAGAGAGAGTAGAGAGCCGACAAGACATTGAAGACCAACCTCCAACCTAACATGACAGTCAAGGTCTGAAACATGCTAAAAACTATCCACAACCAACTCCACCAAAGGCAGACTAGCAACCTTAACCCTAGGAAATGAAAGCACCCACACAAAAGCACAAAATCCCCTAAAGAGCCAGAGAGAGCCTGAAAAACTTGAAAAAATGGAAAGAGGAGAAGAGGAACAACAAGAGAAATCCATTTCCAAACCTACATGCCAGTTAGGGTCTCAAATCAAGCCACCATTCTCCTCCAACAACCCATCATCAAGAACTTTGATAGAGCTCCTAAAATTTTAGAAAATTTGAATGGGTTTTGTGTAGTGTAATGGTTTGTTGCATCTATGTCAAAGGTTGGGGTTAGGGTTTTGGTTATAAAGGATCTCTTGCAAGTTTTAAAGTTTTAAGCTTTTAGGGTTTTAATTCTTCATTGACCTATCTTACCTAGTTCCCAGTCATCTAAGTCAAAACTTATTCCTTTTGAGTCATGTTTTCACCGGCCTCGTTTTAAGTCCATCGGTTACCCTTGTTCACTTCATCATTTTAACATTCCTCATAGTTGGGTATCAAATATTTTATGATGAATTATGTTAGTCTCATGTTTTGTTCCTCAGGAGTCTTATCGCACCAGCCTAGTCATGGCCCCTCTTTAAAAAACACCTTATTTGCACATGGGGTTTTTATTCACTTAAATCGCATATTGCTGAAGTTCTTTTCACTGGCAGGTTCTTTTTTGTGACAAATGATGAGTTATATATTCTCTTTATATTGCTCATTGCCAAAGTCTTTTAGACCCTTAGACTCATTTCTACGATGAGTGATGATGTATGCCGGTGTGTTGTATCATCCACTGATGAAATATTTTCAAATCCTTTACAAACTTCAACAATGAGCAATGGAGGGAGAGAATGAGTAGTGTGGTGGCTGTGCATCGGGTTCATATTTCATCGCTTCCTTTGCCCATCGAGCAAGATTTTTCTAACTTCATGTTTACTTATGTGATATGTGATGGTTCAGGTTGCTCGAATGCATCACTATGAGGAGCCCATCATCAAAACTTCTAATAATTTATCTTATTCTTTTGCGATGAGTGAACAGTGCATGTGCTCTATCATGTGTTAGTGGATGGTTACGTTGAATATCCTCATGATCCCTTCACTACTTTAAAGCATTGTTGTTAAAAGCATGAGTGATGGTAAAAGGGGACTGTTGATTATGTTTTAAAACCAAATGATCAATGGTTGGGATTTAAAACAAAATAGATATCCATCATTTTTCTCGTACGAACAACCCATCAACCATTTATGGTGAATGCACTTCAATGTTGGGATATTAAAGATATTTTCTGGCATCTTCTTTGAGTAATTGTAGTTGGCAAAGCATAGGAATTCGTTGAGTTGAGAAGCAATAGTAGCAAAACACCGTATAGATCCAAGTCTAAAGAGCAACCAATTCGCTCCTAGGTAAATTAATCTTCAGGCTCCTGAGTCAGCTTGTTTACTAGGTGGTTTGAAATGTTATAAGTGGTGGGGTTTGTTATGTTTGAAGGTGATAATTTTTTCTACTAGAGATAAATTAATACTGTTATTTATAAGGTTTTTGGGTAAGAAGGATAGAATTGTTGGTTCCATTGCAAACCTTGTGGTTTTCAGCTACTTAAGGTGATTTTTTAGTATCTTGAAAACCCTAGTTTCGTTGCCAAGTAACAATAAGTCAACCTATTGGGTCTAGAGCTAAAACTGATAGAAATCCTACTTAGAAATGTGTTAGCAAACCTAAACCTCATAGCAACCAACCAAAATTTGATAAAAAAAGTACACCCAAAAGGTAGAAGACTATTAAGAAAAATCACCCTAGGTTTATGGAAGAACCCCCTCAAGACCTAGAGTAGGAAATCAAGAAGAAAGTAGGGAAGAGAAAAACTGGTGAGGGTATTATGACTCCTCATTTTGAAGATGTTGCTTCTAGAATCTATTATATTGTGGTGCCACAAAGTGGTTGGAACCTATTTTATTATTCTTTCAAATGGAGAGGAGCCAACCGCCCTACCTACAACATATGGGCATGTGACATAGGAAAATTGGTGTGCCTGAATGTATTTGTGGAGGTATACTTGATGTTATAATTGGCTAGATGTTCTTACCCAAATGAAAAAATAATTAAAAGGTTTCCTAACCTTTTCCATGTTGAATATTTCTACAAGTTAGATAATTGAGGCATTCCCATTGAATCCATCTACCTCAAAACCCATTAATTTCTAAAAATTATACAATGATTATGAGAAAAATATAGTCTAGCATAGAAAGGGTGTGTTGCCTATTCAAAGGAAGTGTCACTTGAAGATGAATGGTGTACCTTTTATTTCTTCTAAGGTGGAAAATTTTGATTGTGTTGACTTTGAAGACTATTTTGAAAGAATACTTATTATGTTATTTGTCAAGTTCTACATAAAGAGTATGATATTAAGCTAGACATTGCCTTGATGACTTTGGCAATTGATATTCAACACAAATATTATAACATGGCTTGGGATGATTCCACCTACATTGTTGAACACTTGCATGAGGATCCAGTGAATTTGAAGGATGCCACTCACCCACTGTCCTATAGGCACTATTCTTTGTTGATGCACCTATTAGTATGGAAGGGTAGGAAGCTGATGAGGAATTATATAAAATTTAGAGAGTTTGATGAAAATGTCAATGAATTGCTAATGCATATGTGGACGCATACCTAGGATTTTCATTTTCCACAATGCATGGAGAAAGATATGTGCAATAGAGGATATGATAAGGAAAGATAACCCTCTTTATGTCAGCCCTTATTCTAAAGTGGAAGATATTTTTCAAAGGAAAAACTGATGCTTGATGATTTTAGTGATAGAAGTTTCTTTTAGGTGAGCAAGCTGAGATTGAGGCTAAGGTTGCTAAAGAAAATCATGATGCTTAGACAAGGATTCAATCGGCTCAATCTTCTACTCTAGGGATCCATGTGAGATCAAATAGGACTAGTGGATGGTCTGTTGTGGACCCATTAGTGGATTATTAAAAAAGTGAGCACATAGGAGAGGCTTAGCTCCCAAAGGAATCAAATGAATATGATCAAGTGGAATAGGAAGTGGATCAAGATTTCCTTGGAGAGAGAAATGATGCATTAAACAATGTGGTTTCACCTAGTAGAGTTTTGAAATGGATATATGATGAGGCTAAGGATGGTGATGTTAGGATAAAAGCTTGTGTTGATTTTATGTGTGATGATGCTTTTATGAAGTCTAAGGAATTTAGGGAATTTTTCATCCATGTCAAAAGTGTAGAAATCAAAAGAAGGATTAAAGAAGCAAGGGAGAAAGTTTACCCTTCTAGAAAGAAGAAGAAGATAAAATAAAACAAGAAATAGCTAATATGTCATTAGAAGAGGCAAGGGCAGTAGTGAAAGGAAGTGGTGCACTTTTGATGCATGGTTCTGACATTCCATCTACCATTACATTAGATTCAATTAGAAAGGAACCTAATGCCTCTATTTTTTAGGAGGATTTTGACAATAAAATATTTGGTTATGGTTTCATTTCTTGATTGTATACATTGGTTGTTTGGTCTATAGCCCTTAACACAGAAAAGCCTAATTTCATGCAATCTATTGAGATGGAATTTGGAGCAGTGATTGTCAAGTGAGCAACAAAGATGACAACCATTGTAGCTACAAAATTGACAATACACACTGCAATGTTGATTGTGGACACTGCTCAGATCACAAAATCCAACTACCAAAATTTCTTGGATAGATACAATAAGTTGATGGATGAGCATAACAAAGTATTGGCTACTGGACAAAGGGGTTTTCCATCTCTAACCAGTTCTACTTCATATTTTTCCACTCAAGACAGGGAAACTTTATTCCTCAGGATTGAAAATTTTAATCAAGCCTTGAAAGGAGAAAAGGAACACACAAAGGAGGCAAAACTTGAAACCAAATGATATTTTTGAAGATGTACTAAAACATAGTGTGACCAAATTGGTCAACAAAGTTGATGATGTATGGGCAACTTATAGGAGTATTCATGATAGCAACATCAAATATTTATAGATTCAGAAGGCTTTCCAAGATGAGTGGATTCAATGGAGCACTAGAGTAGGAACACTAAAGGAAATAATTTCCAAATCTAATGAACATAAAAAGGTCCCTACTCAAATTCTTGAGATATTGAACACCATTGATCTAATCAGTGAGATAACAACCTTCCATAGGAAGTTAGAAATGCAACTAGGAAAAAAAATAAATTTGTTTAGGGATATGGAATTGGATGGTATGCCAAGAATATTTAATGATAAGGGAGATTTAATGGAATTTTCCAAGTGGAAACATGAATTGGAAGAATGGTTATCTCACGCTAAAGGTATTCTAAGTGAAATTGATTACGCTAGGCCGAATTCCCATATCGAAAACATGGTTGGAGTTGAAAAAAAGATAAAAGTATTTTTCAGGAAGGCTAGAGCATTGGTTGATGCCAAGTACACAAATCATAATGAGAATGTGAAAATTTTGTTGAGTACACACTAGCCCACTGATGAGGAATACAATTCATGGTTGGAGAGGTTTATTGAATAAGTTTTTGTGGATTAATGATAAGAAGTGTGGTGAGTAATGGATAGAAGAAGAGAAATACATAACATGTAAATAGTATAGTTTAGGCTCTGGTTAAGGTATTACAAAATATTGATCTCTTCTTATCGAAAATGTTGATGACACGAGTGATGATATGGATGAATTATTCAATGCTCTCTTTCTATTTCTTTTATGCTTTTCTCTACTGACTTGGTATGGATGTGGCTAATTTTGGTCAATAAAGAAGAAGTTATAAAGTTTTTATAATACTAGAAAGTGTCTTTTGGAAGGCGGGTCTATCTTCTTCAACAAAAGGAGATATTTTTTGTCTCATACATTTCCACTCCAATTGAATGTGAAAATATAACTACAAAGGGAATTTTTGTCATGGCGGTCAAATGAAAATATGACAAGTGTACTTATGACCTAAAGATTTTTTTTGATCTGTTGTTATTATAAAAGGGAATTCATGGCCATTAGTGTGGGTCTCTTATTGAATTCTAGATCTGAATTATGAAATGGTGAATACAGAGAAAACAATTAGTGAATTTTGTCATTTGTATGGTTCCTAAGCATATCTAAATGATAATGCAAGTCTTTGGAGTCTATCATCTCTCCAGTTTTACTCTATATTTGAATTACTAATGAAAACTATGATCAAGGATCATTTCATTAATCTTTATTGTCATTATGCTTTGATGTATGTTTTGATTTTAGCTCTAGTTCAAAGGGTTAGTTAAAATGCTTGGATCAAATCATAAATTCATATACAAGTTAATTGGATCTAATAAGTAGTTGTAGAATCTAATTACTAATTATCGGTGAATTGCAAAGCAATCTCATGTTTAGATCATGAATGTTTAGGGTTAAATTTACCTTGTAATTCAATTTACTTTGAATCCTAGCCTGCAAATATGGCACTGATCTTAATTATTATATGCACTTTCCAAAGTTCTGGTTATTCAATTTGAGAACAACATTTAAAAATAATCTTTGAATTGATCTACCTTTTGTTGTGGATGGTATTATATTGTACTATTGGCTTTGGCTACCTAATTCTTTCAAGTAAGTGCCAATTTCTTGAAGGATTTAATCTATTTAGCCTCTGATGGGAATGCATCTACTTTTTTATACAATGTATCAATCAATTGTTTAGGATAGTCATAAGATATATATTGTGGGATTAGCCTCCCAGGTCTTGTAGAGCCTGAAGTGCAAGATAGGAAGCATTATTGCTTCATCTTGGTCGATGGCCAAATATCTCTCATATATTTGATAATTGAGTCTAGAAAACTCATAGATATTTGGTGAGATTTGATTGGTTCTTAAAAACCACCAATAGAATGGTGACTCTGCTAGAAATATGTTAAAGCTAAAAGTCTCTAGTGCAGGTCTAGTATAGTCAGAGTCACGTAGTGTGTCATTCTTCATGGCTCAAAGAATAATTGATTCAAATTTTTATGTCAAATACATAATTTCCAGTCTATGCATCAAATCCTAGTCCATTCTATCTCATTATTTTGAGTTCTGTTTAAGATTCTGTTTGAAGTCACAAGTAAAAGGTCAAAGTAAAATCACTTCTTATTTCCCAGCATTCTGGGTGGTGACTCTGAATTCTTATATACCAATGAAAAAACAAATCCTCCAAAAGAACATGAGAATGACAATTTTGAAATATCATTTGACACCATGAAGAAGACTAGGAGCTACATAAAGAAATATCCTGAGCAAAAGCTCGAGCCAAAACTTCAAAGGATAGGCAGCTATTATGGGTGAAGAAAACTACTAAATCAGGTAAGTGTATTGAATCCTTTAGCTAAAGCATCTCCTACCTTGAATAATGAATTAAATAAAGTACCCATGAAGAGGTACACGGGGTTGAAGTATCTATGGAAAATTTGGGAAGTTTCCATGTTGAGCAAGTGTTTGATAATGATCTTGACTTTTCTAGAGAGGAAGATAGGTGGGGATTTTGGGATGGAATTAAGAAATTCTAAGAACCATTAACCCCTAGAATTGGGTCTATTTTTCATGGAGGGAATTTTAAGCCAAGAGGAGAATCTCCTCATATGGAAGTACACCTTTCCCTGGAGGAAGACCTTATTGAACAAACCTTTCACACTCCTCCACCTAGTGAGTTTAGAGATCCCTTAGAAACTGAAGAAGATATAGATAAGGACATGAAATCCTTAGAAGAAGAAGAAATTTTCCTTGTTAAAGAAGAAGAAAATAAACAAAAAGGGTTGAAGGAGAAAGAAGATAGGATTAGAGCCAAGCAACATGAGAGAGATCTTATGAAACAAAAAATATAGAAGATGAGAGAAGATGTAGCTATGCGTAAGGACTTTGAAGATTTTCTTTCTAAATTCGCTGCTAAGATTACCCCTAAAATTAATAAGGTAATGGTTCAAATGGGAACTTCCACTTCTAGTACCTACACAAAAAATGTTGTGACTACCAAGGCCTCTGATCATTTTTCCACTATTAAGAAAACATTCTTTGTAGATCATGGGATGAAGCCCATGAACTAGATCAAGAAAGATACCTTCAATAATTTCAATACCAACACTAATACGAATTCCCATTCTTCATCTTCTAAAACCCCCATCAACAATGATAAAACTGATCCTATTCCATATGTTGCACCCCCAAACCCTGAAATCTTGAGATTGCAATTGGAAAATGACAAGCTACAGGAAGATTTAAAGAAAGTTGAAATAGAAGTTGCTAATGCTGAAATGGTTAGGAATATTTCCTTTCTTAAAATGTCTACACCAACTCTAGAGGCTTCAAGTTTTGGATAAAATAATAGTGAGTCCCAGAAAAGAAATTCTAAAGGATACTCTTCTAGTGGAGGTAGTGGTGGCGATCAGGGAGGTGGAGGTGGAGGAAATAATAAGAATAGTAATTATTATTCTGAAGATGATGAGGGAAACAAGAAGCAAGGTGGTTGTAATAATAGAAATGGAAGGGGTACCAATGGAAATCAATCTGAAAATAAAAGAGATGATGAAAAAAGGGATGCTCATAGAGATGGACATACTAGGAGACCGCTCCAAACTGATAGGTATAGGAAATTGTGTTATGACAACAACCTGTGGTATCCTAATCCTATCGTAGACAATGCAAGAAAGCATATACCCAAATTTACTGGTAATAAAGCTCTCAGTTGTGAGGATCATTTGAAAGCTTTCCAAAGCTTTGTGGAAGAATTTGAACTATTTGATGACGATGTTGCAATGAAATACTTTATGCAATCCTTAATTGAAGATGTTAAGGACTGGTTTAGGAGCTTTCCTGATGCAAGCATCAATTCCAAGGATTCTTTCTATCAAATTTTCAGAGAACAGTATGCAGACCAAACCGATCCTAGGTTTAGGTTAAATTATTTCAAAAATATTGTAAAGGGACATAATGAAATGGAAACCAAGTTTAATGCAAGGTTCCAAAAGGCTATGTATGAATTCCTTACTTATTTAAGGCCTAATGAAAATGCATGTTTAGTGGTGTACTGCAACTTATATGATTCAAAAATGTGTTACCTCTTTAGAGATAAGAATCCATAGAACTTAAGAGAATCCTACAAAATGGCAGTCAACATTGAAAACAATAGGAGAGCATCAGGTAAAGTGGGAAGAAGAGATGACCCTAAACCTTTGAAGAATCCAAGAGCTCAAAATGAAAAGGCATGTAAAGTTGCAGCCCCTAATGATA
>VDFB02252616.1:176638377-176706916 GCA_007258455.2 Sequoia sempervirens | reverse complement strand
AAAATTGAATAATAGTTCATAACATGCTCAATTTCACATAGAATGAATAACAAACAAGAATACATAACCTCTAGTGCCTAACTTGCATAGGGTATGAATACATAATGTACCTGGAGTTCCTCAATCACATAAATATGGAATATGCCTTGCATAAAATGAGCATTACGCATTCAAGTTTACATACAATAAATATAGTAAGTGCATCTCTCACACAAGTGCATTGCTCACACAAAAGGTGAAATAAGAATGAATCACATTAGTAAATTATCATAATCATTTCTTGATCCAAAAACACAATGAGCATAAAAAGTGTATTCACACAAAAATTAAGAATGTAAGCATTACTCAAGGATCCAAAAACTTACTCCAGTGCATCACTCACACGAAAGAATCAATAATATGAAATATGCATTACTTGCATTAGTATAAGTATAGTGAACATATCACATTCAAGTATAAATAAAAATATAATTAAGGCAACAAATTTTCTATGCTATGAATGTATTCATCCATATAGATGTGCCATTTATAGAGCATAAGAATCACATCCTCACAAAAGCATACATGAGTTACCAAGTCAATCCTTCTTACCTTGTATGTAGGAAAAATCAAGATATTTATCTAATAAACTTCCATCATGAATCACCAATGAAGGTTCTTGAACCTTGCATTTTTGATAGATTATGTGGATTCAACTAGATCCCAAATCCTATAGGAATAAAGAATCAAGGATTTTCAAGCTTCATAATACTACAACATTCACCCCAAGAACTAGGGAATTCTCCATATTCTACTCCCTTATACAATCTATCAGAGGTCCATCATGGACATGATAGAGAACATAACAGAGAACATAACATGAAACTTGAATAGTAGTTAAAAACATTCAAGCATAGCCACCGTTAAGAAAGTAAATAAAAACCAAGGAAAGAAAAAGTTGATTTCAACAATAAGGCATAAAATGCATGCAATTTCAACAATAATTTACACATGACCATGAAGGTCACAAGATCAATAAGTATTAAAATTTTTATGACTATACTTATTCATGAACACAATAAAAATTCAATGTTGGTCTTAACATCATTAATAAATAAATAAAAGTCAATGAAATAAAATATCAAATTTCACAAGTTACATAACACATGAACTACATGACTAACTCTAGTCACAAGAGAGGGAGTACAATACTAAGCTATACCTAGATTCCCAAAATCCAAGGTAAATAAGAGAGCGCATTCAATCATGGGAAATAATGAGTCATCTAAGACCCGGTCACACAAAACTTGCTATCCATACTCCTTAATCATCATTGAAGGTTCCAAGCAACAAAATATGCATCTCAATAACAGAGATCACAATCACCATGCAATCACACACATATTCATACACTAGTGAGCATCGTCAACCTAAGATTTCTATACATCCCTACAAATAGAGATTACCAATTTCCACTTACAAGGATTCACCATTCATCTAGATAACATATTAATGCATCAATAATTACATAAGATTTTCATTTGAACAAGAAATGAGTACAACCACAAGGTGCTTAACTTGCATTCTCAAAAGATCATATGGCTTCTTACACACATCCAAATTAGGAAAATAAAAAGCATTGCTAGAATATAGTTTATCTCTAGTCTATTTTTTTATCATTAGAGACAACCTTTCCCTTAAAGCATTCATCTTGAATTCTATTCTCCTTTAAATGTTCATCTAAGGTTTTAAACCATTATTGGTTGTAGGTAGTCGTTCTCTTCTTCTGGTCATAACATTTTTATTTTTCCTCAAGCAATTTTGTAACTTACCCCACCTTGGGTAGTAAATTCATTCACCCTCTATGTCCTCAGAGAGATCTCTCTTCACAATATTTCTCTATTCCTACATCACCACTTCCTGGGTTGTCACCATGTACTATCCATCTTGGCTCAATTCAAATAACACTATATACTATCCATCTTGGCTTAGTCCAAATGGTTGTCATCACTCTTACTAGAAATTCACATGAAAATGAGATTAAGATGAAGAGGCGTCACACCTCCAGAGTTCCTTGAATAATCATACTATGCCTAAACTTCTACTCGGTTACAACTAACCATCTAAGAATCACCCACAACTAGAGTTCACTTTTCAATGCAACAGGTTCATATGCTATAATGCAAACTAAGCATAGAAGACTCAAGGCCTGAGTGTTGAACCTGAGTGCTCTGATACCAAATGTAAAGGCTTGAAAATGTCATTTATCAAATTTTACCCCTTAGTTTCCAAAATAATTTAATAATCATAAAAAGGTGTAGAATAAGAAGAATAATTTAAATACTTTCATCACTTAAATTCAAATGGAATATCATACATCAATGAATCAAGTATATCAAAACAAGGTCGATCCTTCACTAGATTTAGCCATGTAGGCTTACACAAGAATCATCATCTCAATAATACATGTAAATTCAAATACTGCAATGCAAATTAAAGAAATAGCAAGATGATGAATGCAAACACAAAGAACCATAACATAGAGATTTTTCATGAGTGGAAAACCCTTGTAGGGATGAAAAACCACTCATAAATTTTCCTCACTGGCTTAATGAAATGCCTCACTGGCAGAGCCTTACTGGCTATAGAATCTTACTTATTACAAGATGCCTTACTATCAATGATACAAGATGCCTTTCTAGCAATGATCATACTATCCCCCGGACATGACCATTTACATCTTCAATACATGTTTCTAAATAATAAAGCAACAATTATAGAGGCACACATTATACTTCTACATAATAGTTATCTTCTTATCATTTCCACATTTCATATCCTATTATTCATAGAACTGGACTCTTAACATATAAGTAGCCAAATTTTTTGGCATGAGGTTACAACATACATTTTCTAGTTTTAGCAAGGCAACATCTTTACATATAAAGTTATGATAATGTCAACACTATCATGAATCATTCTCAAGTATATACAATTTGGACAATCTTACCTCCAATGACCTCTCAAGTATCACACAAGTACACTAAGAATCATAAGGCAACCAATCACATGAAGCTTTATGAAAGTAATTCTAGCACTGCTAAAATACACACATGCCTAAGCAATTATAACAATAATTTTTACTTCATTGATTCAAAGAGGTTTAAATGATAAGAAAATAATAATGTAAAAGAGTTAAGAAGGCATAGCTCATGTATGTATAAGAATACATATATAACCTAGACAATATATATGAGTATACATTCTTATGCAATAAATCTCAAGATCAACTAAGTGAGATAACCATAATGCATGAGAACAGTGTCATCAATGAACCTAAACTTTAATAAAGTAAGGTATGATTCAACATTTATTTATCTTTTTATAAAATCCTCAATTTGATTGACAATACATAATATGCATAGGTAGATTGCAATCTACATCTATATATATAAGTCCAATGTAATAAAATGACTCAAATTCCATATTCCTAAGAGAAAAGATCACAAGAAATAAATTCTACTACTAGTTTCTATATTTTAGTTTTGACTCGGTTTAATCATTCCTCTAACATTTCAATGGATAATTAAATGCAAATGTGTATCTTCATATTTACTTTCCTTTTTTAAAGTATCCAATAAGCCATTTCCAAATTAAATGGTTTAATCTAAAAAAAAAAAAAGATTTGCATGACATTTGTAAGAAATACTTCCAAGCATAAATGTATATATTTTTAATGAATAAAACTTACCCAATTCAGAAATGCATAAAAAAAAAACTATAAGCAAGTGTGTTCTTGCATTCAAGGTAGTCAAAATTATGTTTCTAATTAAATGATTTATTCTAAAATAATGAAGTTATATAATTTTAAAAGAAACACTCAACAACTAGAATTATATATATATATATATATATATACACTAGGAAGTAAAGTTTACCCATATTCATATTTACATACGATAGATATTTATATATTTGAATAGATACTCATAAGTGAAACAATCTAATATAGAAATATATTCCATTTAAGCAGAAATATTTTTTTGAGTTTTAAATCTTTCTCTCATACTTATTGTATTTGTAATCCTTTCCATACATATATAGATATAAATAGATATACAGATATTTACATTTACATCTGAAGTAACTTACAATCTATTATTTTTAAATGGAAAGATATATATAATTAATTAAATATGTGTATATATACAGACACTTTCAGGAAATCACACTTACATCAAAATAATAAACAAAGTTACAACCACGTAAATATGTACTTTAAAATACTACAATCATCTAATTCTCGGCATGATCCTTATAAATATACACACAAATACACAAGTGCACGCACACGTGCACGCACGCATGCACACACACTTATAAATGTATATATATGTATATATATGCAAGATATCATTAAATTTTTCAGCACTAGGATGATTGCTAAACAACAATATACACTTACATAACATAAATTTCTCATTCAAGACTGCAATTTGAATATATTTCTCTTTCAATGAAAATAAGTATTGTATGTTTAAATAAATATATATATAAATATGTAAATACAATATGGTATGTATAAATATATAAATATATGTTATTTCCAAAAACTAAGGTAATATTTTAATACAAATGACAAATGGAAATCACCATTTTGTGTATAAAATATAAAATTCAAGGTGGTTTGTAGAAGAATATGTATATATATTTATATATATTTATATATTGGAGTTGCATATATATATATGTATATATATATAAGAAAGAATATACTACAAAAAATTTCACAAAATAAGTAAATCTCTTCACAGAAATTATTGATTTCCACATTTAAAAATTAAGATACTCTGGAAAAGAACTTCAAAACCTAGAAAAATCACTTTCTTGTTGAATTCCTTCCTCTTGTTTCCTCTCCTTCTCATTCTTGTATCGCCCGTCATGAAAACCCCAAAGGGAAAACATTGCACACACATTTTTTTTGTATAATACATAGTAAACATGCAACTAAACATAAAAACATTTTTACATTACACATTAACATCATAATGTCGAGTCCTCTAGGGCATGCGAGGTCACATCGCATAAAAAACTCATAACGAAAAGATAAAAGATAAAGCTAAATAACTTATCTAAATTTATATCCATCATAACATTACACTAACCATTGATATAAGTACCTCCATGTAACCATAAGTAAAAGAATAATACATCATGTGATACAACCACAATGAATCTCATACAATAATGTTTACAAAGGTTCATATACAATACATCGTCTTTTAATACATTACATGATCAATAATAAATACAACGAAATGCCCCATACATGTGGGATAAATACATAGTACAAATAATGTCTGAATTATGAATAGAACAATTGGTACAAGCTCCAACTAAAGAATGTTGAGAAGAAAGAACGTTGATGGGGAACCCAACGGGTGCAGAGCATGTTCCACCCAACCACGTGGGTTATAAATAACCCACCCCCCATGCTCAGAGGTGGCAAGGAAATAATCACGACCATGTATTCCATAAAACAACTCCAACAAGGAACAAAATAGGACAATAATACCAGTACAACATCAAGGATTACAAAGACATAAACGACAACATCCATGAGATAACATAATAACATAAAGCCATAAAACTCATCACAAATAAACCAAGGCAATAACCATAACCAAGTAACCAAAGAAGCAACCATAAAAAATTTCCAAAAGAATCTAAAACAACAATTATAATACAATTCCAGAGGTAACCAAGAAACAAGGCATAAGGGTATCCAGTGGAGAGTGTCATCGTATAGCCTACATGGGTTATCCTGACCCTTTCATCCAACATGAGGCACTGGGCCCCATCGATGGTTATCCTGGCCCTTCCTCTTACTTGAGGTGTTAGCCCCATAGGGTAGCTCATGCGGAGCCATTAGCCTCTTATGAGGACAAGGTTACGACTTTGCCGACCACGGCCTTCTCAGTCTACCAGTATTCTACGATAGCCCTAATGCATAGATGAGGTATCCAATATTATCTTATGTATTTTTACTACCCATCCCCCTAAGTTCTATTATTAGGTTTTCACTTATTAAACTACTCTTATGTGGGTTATCCTAAGCTCTTCCTCCTTTTAAGGCACCGGCCCCCACAAAGAGCCACTCTCCCAAAAGACCCCAAAAAATAACAAAATCAAAACAAGGTAAGGGTTGTACCATGAGGAACAAAACATATATCACAACCAAAGCCATGTGAGGCATTACCCATCTCGCTAAATACATAATCAAATTCTCAACACAACTCGTACAACCCTTCCAAAATAATAATGCTAACAATTTGCAACATCATGAGCACATAAAACAAGAATAAACATCCAATGATAAAATCACGCCTTTGAAAACTAAGGTTTACAACAACCAAATATGGGTTTCGAAAACAAACTAGGTTCCCACATCGATACACTAACACAATAAAATAGCAATACTCAAATCAATTTTACTACTTTTCACAGTTTGACTTATTTCATTCACAATTAAACAATGAGATTTATTTTTCAATACAATAATCATCTCATCCATAAACTTAAATTTCAAAAAATAAATCAAGATAACATTGTGCTTATTTATTTACTATAAATATTTATTTATAAATATAACATTCAGCCTATTTCAATTAATTACTCAAATTCTTTTTTTCAAAATAAAACAATATAACACCATTTTTATTATATATATATATTAAAATTCATATATATATATAATATTCACGCCAAAAGAATTTATTTAATTATTAATTTATATATAAAAGAAAAATTAAAAAAAATATATTAATAATAATTATATAATTATATACTTATTTATTTATATATATATAAATAAAAGATTCAAATAAAAAATAAAAATAAAAAATAAAAACTTTATTTACCGCCGTCGTAGACTGCACGGTGGCCATTATGGCTATTGTGGGCAGTCTGTGGCCCATAGGGATAGGGGCGGGTATGGCCCAGCTGTCCCCCCTCTAACCCCTAAAAATATATATATAATTTATTTATTTATTATATAAAAACCTTCGTCATAAAAAAATAAAAAATGCCGACTTTGTTTGGTTCGGCCCGGAAATTCATAAAGCTCAAGTACATTTACATTTAACTATATAAAAATATGAATATATATATATATATGTATATACTTCAAAGGCATATATATACATGAGTAAATATTCAAAACTCCTTTGTCTAAGAGGGGAAGAAATTTTCATATCAAATCACATAAGTATTGAACATTTTTAGAGGATAAATTTCTCTAAGCTGTTCTCTATCCAGAAATTTTTTCTAAAACTCCATAAGAAATCTCCATTCCCAGAAAACATATTCATTTAATTGTATTTATTTATTTTATTTATTTATTTTTCTATTGAATCAGAAAACTAAAGAAGAAGCAAATGGAACCTGGAATCCTACGTTGTTGAAAATCTGATGAAGCTTTGCTTGATCCCAATGGCCTTTTCGAAGTGCTCTTGTTCCTGCCTTCAAAACTTCTTCACCCGATTCTCTTGGCCAGTCTTCAAATCTAACCATTACTTCAAAAGAACCTCTTACAGAATAAGGAAAGCTAAAATAATTTTCTATAGAAGAAGAATAAGGGAAAATCCCATTTCCTAAACTCAATATTTTCTGCAACTTCTGTCAATTTCCTGTGAAATAAAAAATTCTCACAAATTTGCAATTAAATAAAAATATATCTCTTCTTTTTTCAAAAGCTCAAAAAATCCAAATTAAAAGAAATTTCTAATTTTAATCCCAACTTTTCAGCCAACACCCAACACTCATTCATCATTTTTATCTTTTCTTTCTTTTATTGATTTTTTTTCCCATTTAACAATACTTTCAGTTTTAATTTTGATTTTGCAAGCTTTACTTGCAATTCACAAAATTTAATTTATTTAATTTATTTAATTTATTTATTTCATAATTATCCTCAACATGTTAATTTAATTAAATTAACAAAATACTAATTTAAATATTTATTTACACTTTTAAATAAATCACGACTTTTAAAATAAAACTTTTATATTTTAATACAAATTTATTCCAACACAATAATAAACATTTATTAACATCATTCTATTAAATAATTCACAACATACAAAACACCCACGTAAAATAATACCAACAGTACACTCACACAAACCACTATAATAAATTGCAAAAATGACCAAAAACAAAGATGCACAATACCACTCAATTAGGATGGTTTGACAACATGGGACGGGTGACTTCCTTGTCATCTCGGTTTCAACATTATGCTCGTTGGGTTAAATTGATGCTCGCCCTGTCCTGCCAAAGTAGGTGGAATCGAGACTCTATACCTGCAATTCATGCATACAAACAAGATCATGTACATGTATATATATATAATCAAAACATCACATTGTGAGAAGGAATTGCAGCGTAGCAGGGCACTAGCGAACAAATGGTGCTACACTGTCCTCTCACCAAACTATACTAACAATTACAACAATATATATAAAGTAACAATTCTAACTAACTGATCACATCATAAACTAATTACTAATCCACTGCATCATAATATATTATTTAATCAAATTAACATCACCAAACGATAATGTCATATGAAATATCCATGTCCTCAAATGAAATAGCATAATCACCAAATAGTCTAACCATCCAATCCGCCAAACCAAACAATGAATAGTACTATCACACTCACGAAGTATCAAGCAAAAAGCATAGAAAGAAAACAAGTCTAAACAGTAACAGGAGGGGTATTACAGTTCTTGACTTGTTGGAAATCTCTTCTTGTAGATTTTTCCTCTCCTTCCTATTCTTCCTTGAATTTTTTTACTCCCTTTTTAATGTACTATATTTCAAAAACCCTCTACCCCATAGTCATGTTCAATTATTCTCTTTTTTCTTGCAGAGCAGAGTATTCAAGAAATTTTTATGAAAACTATTATGTGTCCATTATATTTTTTCTCTTTTTAAAGATTTTTTCCAACAATTTTCCAAATACCTAATTCTTGAAAGCAAAATAATATCTTTTCTTCCATAATATTTATCCTTGGTAAATAATGAAGAATGCCATTTTAATTTGTAAATTGAATAACCATTCCAAATAAATAATAAAGAAATTTCATTCTATTAGAAAGAAAATAATTATTCTAAACTATAAACATTATCATTAAATTATAATTAATTCTTTTTGTTTACAATGTACTCGTATTTCCCTACTAATTAAATTAATCTATATTTCCCAATAACCAATTCTTGAAAGTAATTTTTTTTTTATGTATAAAATTTTATGGTTGGTAACTAATAATAAATGAAGTACTCCTCAATAAATAGTTTGAAAATACCCAATAACCAATTCTTGAAAGTAAAAAATAACATTTCTTTTTATGTATTAAATTTTATCGTTGGTAACTAATAATAAATATTTTTAAAATACCATTTTAATTGCAAAAGAAATATTTATCCTAAATAAATAATAAAGAAATATAATTTAATTGCAATTTTAATATTTATTCCAAATAAATAATAAATAAATACTATTCAATTGTAATTAAAATAGTTATTCACAATAACCAAACATTTTCCTTTATTTGCAAAAATAAAATCTATAATTAAATTATAATAAATTCCCTTTTTTTATTTGCAATTTTATTTCGCTACTAATTCATTTAATTAAATTTTGAGAAGTACGATCAATATAATCATTCAACCAAATTAAATGCATCAAAATAGTATTTTTGAATTATAAATTACTTATTGAAAATAGGTGTCATGACAAGATCTAGATAAAGATGGATTGGATAGATGGAGGGAATACTCGATTCTTTATGAAGGAGATGAGATTCATTCACTTTAAGGACAATTGATGCTTGATTCTACTCATGACACCTATTTTCTAAGTTTTCATCATAGTACTTTCCCAAAGCACTGCCAATGTGGTTTTCACTAGAGGATTATTTTTTATTTTTTACTATTTTCTTGATTTTTTTTTAATTGTTTGAAAATTTTACCCTCATGTTGAACCACCTGCTAGTACTAATGTAGAGTCCACTATCATAGCATTCCAATGATATCCTAATTGAAGAATTTTGTTTTCTAAGATATGAGCACTTGAATGCAACTTTTGAGAAATTTGATTTGCCTTGTTGATACTGGAATTAACCTTGTCTATATGTACACATCATGATAGAGTGCCTCCATAATCCTTATGAAAAATAGTATTTTCAAACACATGATCAATGTGAGAATCGAATATCATAGATGGAGTATACAATGTCATGCATGAAGGAATATGACATGAACTAGTTGATGGTTTGGAACCTTTGACTCTCCAAATTTGGGAATATGAGTGATGATGAGTGGAAATAGGACCAACTACTTTATATGCTTTGTTCTTTGCTTCAAAATCCTACTTTTGTATTTGAGGATGTCTTTGATGGATACTTTCCCCCTTTTTACTTTTCCCCATAGTTTCTTTGACTGATGGAGTATGATTCAAATGATTTTCTTTGTATTCTTTGGTATCCATTTGTATTTACTTTGTCCTCTTTGATTTACTACTTCATTTTCTTTGGCGATCTTCTCCTTGCTTTGATAGGAATATTTATACTTACATTGGTCCTATATTTTGTATGAGATGATGGGTGGATGACATTTCATGATACGACTAGTTGTAGTGTTGACAATATTCTCATCATAAGGATCCTATGTGCCCTCTATGTTGAAGTTTTCATTAGATAAGATTGCCCCTGACATTGTGAAGATATTAACAATACCTAGCCCTTTCCCCTAAAATTATATCATGTCATCCATAGCCACTGAATATGACTTGTCATGAACACATGATATTGCTATGGGTTCCTGTTGTTCAGGAATATTAACTATTTATTCTGATTCTATGACATATTTATCTGTTTTATAAACCAATTTTATTGCACATTTATTTTAATACAAAAAATTGAATTATTGAGGAAATTCAATTGACTATTAAATGGAAACTTTAGAATTTTCAAAAATGAATGAAATAAGTTGACTAATGTTGACTTTGTGAAATTTTGGAAATTATTTTATATGTTACCATGAATTGAATGTTACTAATCAATTTGCAAGTGCAAGTGTGTGCAGTTTCAAGGTGACAAGTTGAAGTATGAGAACATGGTAGAAGTAGGAATGTTTAGCTGGATCAAATGGTAAGCCAGTTGGAATCTAGGTGCACACACCACAAATAGCATGATTACTTGCATTTGAACTAATTTTCATTTATAAGAGAACATAGTTTCCTGACTTGAATTGTTTCAGTGCTTGAAGATGAATGGTTTGTAGATTAAATTGTCTATTCAGACTTTGTGATTGAAGGAAAAGAAAGTGAGCATTGTAAATAAAATTATTTTCTTTAGTATATATATATAGATGTTTGAAATGAAAAATCAAGTTCCTTACTTTAAATGATAGTGAATGGAACCTATAAGCCATTCCCAAACAAGCAACTTATATATGAATGCATATATAAATATATATACATATATATACATATACATATGCATACATACATACATACATACATACATATATATATACTTACATATATAGATATATATATATATATATATATATATATATGATATATATAGATACATATATATATATATGCATATATATATATATATATATCACACATATATATATAGATACATATACATACATATGAATATATATTCAAATTCAAATTGAATTCAAAGTTGATAACAAATATATTCTAAAATTGGATTGTTGAAATCAATAAAAAATCCCAAGGAAAATCCACTAAGGACGTGGACTAACATGGTCTTAATGGCTTGATATCCAAACCTAGAAGTGGTTGGCGGCATGGCCATAATGCCATCGCCCAAAACACATGTAATATAGTGTTGTTTCCATTTTGGAAGGAAGCGTGGGTGAAAAGGCAGGGGAGAAGAAAGTAATTTGGGGAAAATTTGAAAGGAAAAAGCAAGGATGAACTTGAGATTGGAAAAATTTGAGGAAAACAACATTAAAGTTTTTTTTGGAGGTAATTCGATCTCCTTGTTTTTACATAGACTTAACTTTATTGCAAATATTGAATCATGCATGAATTGTTTCCTTCATTTTAATTGAGTCTTATCATAGCATCATAAAAATGAGGTCATTGTTTTGTATGTGAATTGGCTTGAAGATGAGTGTAAGATGATATTATTACCACCTCATGGAGGGTGCATGACCTACTACCTATGTAATATGGTAAATTTCATAACTTAGAGCCTTTGTGGCTATTTTTTAAAACCAGGCTGAGGCTCGAGAGCCTCCAATGGCTCAAACTTCTCCCTTTTGTTGCATAAAAATGCTTAGCCTTATGTAGGATATTGAAATTTATTCTAATTTATTGTATGTTTGTAAATATAATCCTTGAGAAGGATCAATTTTGATCCTATGGGAAGGATATATTTCTCTACATTTTATTTGTATTTTTCTAATACTTATTACCGATGGGTCAATAATTGTAATAGGGATTGAACAAAAGATCTTAGAGCTTTGCATATATGTATACTGTCATTTAATGGGAAGCCGACCCCTTTCAGTAAGAATGATGAAAATTTTTCTATGCTATAGAAATAACAAGCCTTGCTTGATTCAATCTTATTATCGATGGGTTGACCCTTGAATGTTAAAATGATACAAATGAAAGTTTGCATGTTTAATAATGCAACATGCATGGTTATAAACAATAATCCCTCATGGGAAATTGTAAAATATATCTTTGATGCCTAGAAAGAAGACACCCGACCATTGAGATTGGTTGATCCAAAGCAACCATAGTTTGTTTTATTGCAGCTTGAAAAGGCGTGATTATTATCTAAACCTAAAGATTCTATGCTTTATTTAACTAAAATATTTGCTCAAGAGTGTCAACAACAAACATGTCGAACATAGTTTTCTTGAGACTATTAAGTTGCTTATCAAATTTCAAGTGATGAAAGTGTTCAAGAATTTGACTAATAGATATTCTATCCTTATGTATAAAACTAGGCTATTGATTTTTTATTTTTCAGTTCATAGTGAAAAACTCATTTTGTTGTTAAATAGAGAACATTTACTTGTGAGGTGATCTTTTAGCATGTGAGCAGCTTGAGATCAACAAACAGAGTTAATGAAATGATACAGAGTAGGGAGGAAAATTGTAAACAAACACAATTCAAACTATTTTGAACCCTCTTTCAATCAACAAAACCCAAACTCACCCTATTTCCTCAATTATTCCATATTTCTCTTGTAGTATGGCACATAGAGAAATATGTTCACATCTTTCAAAAGATAACTCAAACCCACAAACCAATTAGCAATTTAAATACCCTTTATGGGCTATTTCAACATATCCAACTTGTGTATAATGTTGTTTCAGACTCTCATTCTCAAAATAGGGTTGGTACATTAGACAGAGCCCCAATTAGCTCTATTTTCCAAAGTAGTGTCCACTTAAACACCCTGCCAACCCCAAATTGCTATGGATAGATCTTTACTAGACTACAAAACCTTAGAATCCACAATTTTTAACAAGAGAAATGCCCTCTAAGTCAAAAAACCATAAAACCCTCATTTAAGCCACTTTCCAAGAGGGTTTATTGGAAATAAACACTCCACACCTATTCTCACCTTACCAATGCTTCCAACACTTCCTTCCAAGTCTGTACATGCTTTAAAAATTGACTCCCACACTTTAACAATGTTGTTTCATCGAACTCCCATCAAATTTGACTCAAAACTTGCACATTTCACCCTAGGGCATCATTCCAAATGTAACAAACCCTACTACCTACTCATGAAACCCACTCCAACATCTAAATCTACCTAATTGTACCCATTATACCTAGTTTATACTAATCCATATGTGGAATGGGTCAATAGTCCATCTTGAGTACCCTCAAGCCTCTAAAAGAGGGTTTCCATGCCTGTTATTAGAGAAAAACCAAGAAATTTCTTAAAACTCCATAAAAATTATTCAAACCAAAAATTGAAGTTACTTCACGTATCCATCAACTAAAATACATTTGGGATCAACAAAAAATTGTTGTACAATGGCCTAGAGCAACAAAGTTTACTGAAAAACATAGAAAAATAGAGTTCCTTATTGCTTTATTTTACAAAAATGAACACCAAATTACATTAGAGCCTGCCTCAAATTTTTTCAAGCATATTTAAAAAATTTCCAACCCAAAACCAACTAACCAATTGACAAAAACTAACGTTTGAACTCGCTTGACCATTGGTATTCCCTATTTTACATTTTTGCACTTTTACATGCCAACATTTGACAATATTTGTAAAATGGGACAATTTGAACTCTAAACCAATCCAAAATGACTTATTACATCATAAATGGTCTATTAGGGCCTTCTTAAACTAAAATATGACTCAAACATTGAAAACCTAACATTAGACCTTGTTTTACCAAAATTTGGAAAATGAACTTGGTGCCCCTGCACCATACACCTGGCTTGAAAAAGATTCCAAGTCCCTTGGAAATTGAATTGCAGCTTGTCCACACTTGAACACTTCATCTCCTTGATCTTCAAAAGCTCTTGCACTTGACAAGCCCTTACACTGAGTCAGGTATTGAAGGTGTACATCATTTTTTGCACCATTGACCTTGTTGCCATCTTGATATTGCTTGAGCCTTGCAAACTAATTTGATGAATATCCTCTAACCTTTCTCTCATTTGAAGCTAATGCTAAACTGGCTTTCCTGTCTCTAAACTTACCTTTTCCAATTTTATCTTTGATTGTCCACTCCTTCCTTCTTATTGCATACTTGAACTTGTAAATTTGTTCTTGCCAAACACATTGATTCACCTCACCTTCTACCTTCATCTTTTCCTTCAAACCCTCTACCCTTAGGATCTTTGTATTATTAGACTTACACACCACTCTCTTGATAGTATTTAACTATCCTCTAACCTGTTTTGCAATCAAAGGACAATTTATTGTCCCTCACAATTTCATCATGTTTCTCTAATCCACTTTGCACTTCTGCAACTAATTCATCCTTGAACTTCTTTGTTTCTGCCTTTGACACCAAACCACCATCTTCTCTTCCCATAATTAAATCACTCCTAAAATTCACTATCCTAGTATCTTGAAGCCTCGAAGTGGCTGAACATCCTTCATCTTTTTCTTTCCCATCATGATCACTTTTGATTCCTTACTCTACCCCTTATCATCCTCCTACAATGGTGTTAGTGTAAAGGTATTTCTATCCTTCTCAATAGTGTAATTATTGTGTCTACAATCATAAATTGCATGCCTATCAAACTTCCATGACCTTCCAAGCAATAAATGAAAACAATCCATTGGCAAAGCATCACAAAGAATCTTGTCCCTATATCCACCAATGTTGAATTTAGCTAAAGTTTTCTCACTAACCAAAATTGATTGCTCATCATTCAACCAAGACACTCTATAAGGTGTTTCATGAGGAATTTTCTCCAATTTCAGTTTGTCTACCATTTCATTAGACACCATATTATTAATGCTCCCTGAATCCACTATAACTTTACATACCTTACCTTTGCATTTGCATGTGGTCTTGAACAATGTTCTCCTTTGTGTCATCTCCTTCTCCTTGGATGCTTTTAGGAGTTGTCTTCTCACCATCAAAGATTACCCAACTTCTGGAGAAAAATATTGCATTGGAGAGTTTACACTCATCTTCATCTTCTTGTACCAATTGCACTCTTTTGTTAGCACCACTTGAAGTAGACCCTTGCTTCTTAGGACACTTAAATTTTGGATGTCCAAACTAATTACAATGATAAAATCTACCTGAAAATGAACTTGAACTTCTACCACCACCAAATCTTCCTCTAAAACCTCTAAAGCCACCTCTTTGATCAGCAACTCACTCTTGGCCTTTTCTTTCATCTTCTTAGCTTTCATTAAATTGTAGTGAAGTAGAAAATAAACCTCTTCCTCTAGAAGTGTTGCCTCTGCCCCTAATTTTTTTTCTTTCCTTCTCTTGACCTTTTGTTTAGCCCTTATTGCCATTTAATAAAATTCCTCAACTGTTCTTGGATTTTCCAAGGTTAGCTCATCTTGAATGTTAAATCTCAATCCACTAAAATACCTAGAAATCTTTTCCACTTCATCCTCCATGTGACCTACCCTTATACTCAACTTGTAAAATTCTTTAGTATATGTTTTAGCATTCATTTCTTTTTGTTTTAAACCTTGAAGTTTCCTAAAGATTTGAATATAATAATCAAAAGGTAGAATCTTACCTTTCATTTTAGCCATCATTCTATCCCAAGAAACAATCTTTGACTTACCTTTCTTCCTTCTCTCATACTACTAATAATCCTACCACAATAGTGCATGACCCTTCAACTTTTTCTTTGTAATCTTCACCCTTTTCTCTTTAGGAACATCTTCACACTCAAAGTAATTCTCTAGTTCCTCAATCCAATCCAACAATTCTTCATCATTCAAATTACCTCCATATTTAGGTACATCAATCTTCACCTTGTGTCTATCATCCTTGACTTATCTCAGCAACTTCGACATCCTCTAATCATCAAGATCCAATTCCTCTTCCTCTTCACTGTTAGTTTCCTCTTCTTCATCGAAGTCACTCTCATCTTCTACAACCATACCTCTTCTCTAATTTTTTTCCAAAGCAAGAAGCCTCTCTTCCAACTCTCTCATATCCTTATCATACTTTTCCTTCATTTCATTCACTTCCTTAGCAATGGTTTTCCCTTTTGGATGAATTTTTTCCTTCAACTTCTCACTTTTCACTCTTCAATCTTCAATGTTTCACCCTCAAGAGATATAATACCTATGCTTTGATACCAATTTGATGTAGAGAAATGAGGAAAATTATAAACAAACATAATTCAAACTATTTTGAACCCTCTTTCAATCACCAAAACCCAAAATTTCCCTATTTCCTCAATTCTTCCATATTTATCTTGTAACATGGCACACAAAGAAATTTGTCCATGTCTTTCAAAAGATAACTCAAACCCACAAACCAATTTCCAATTTAAATACCCTTTATGGCCTATTTTAACATATCCAAATTCTGGATAAGGTTGTTTTAGACTCTCACTCTAAAAATAGGAGTATTACATTGGATGAGGCCCCAATTAGCCCTCTTTTCCAAAACAACCTCCATGTAAACACCCTTCCAACCCAAAATTTATATGGATAGACCTTTACCATATTGAAAAAACCTTAGAATCCATAATTTTTAAGTAGAGAAATTCCCTCTAAGTCAATAATCCATAAAACCCTCATTTAAGCCACTTTTCAAGTGGGTTTATTGGAAATAAACACTCCACACCTATTCTCACCTTACCAATGCTTCCAAAAATTCATTCCAAATCTGAACATGCTTTAAAAACTCACTCCCACACTTTACTAATGTTGTCCCATCAAACTACCTTTCTGAACCATCAAATTTGACTCAAAACTTACAAATTTCACCCTAGGACATCATTCCAAATGCAACAAACCCTACTCCCTACTCATGAAACTCACTCTAAGATCTAAATCTACCTGATTTTACCCATTCCACCTATTTTTAGACTAATCCATTGGTGGAATGGGTCAGTAATCCATTTTGAGTACCCTCAAGCCTCTAAAATAGAGTTCCTAGACCCGTTATCAGAGAAAAGCCTATAAAATTCTTAAAACTCTATGAAAATTCTTCAAACCAAAACTAAATTGAATTTACTTCACATATCCATAAGTTACAATGGCCTAGAGTAGTGAAGTTTACTAAAAAACACAAAAAAATAAAGTTCCTTATTACTTTCTTTTACAAAAATGAACACCAAATTACATCAGAGCCTACCAAAAATGTTTCCAAGCATATTTAAACTTTTTTCAACCCAAAACAAACTAACCAACCAAACAAAGCTAACATTTGAACTCCCTTGACCATTGGTATTGTGACACCCCTCTGTTTTGTTATGTTTTCTTGACAGCTCAGATACTTTGTTAGAATTTATTTTATGCTATTGTTATTCTATCATTGACAGTGGAGCGATGATATACTATATTGATGTGATGACACATTTATGCATGATGATTATGTTTGAAATGCTTTATGTTACTTAGATGCTTAGTTGTCATGGCATTGCTATATATGCTTATTGTAGTTTAATTGATATATTATCTCGTCAATTGATGTGACATTGTATTGGTGAAGAGAATGGTATTGCATCACTCACTTGTGAGCACCCTGTAATTTCCACAATTCTCTCTTCACAGTGTGTATGCTTTATTATCTGGATACATGTACGACATTTTCTTGTTTGCACGATTGCGGTATAGGACATTAGCTTCACCTGGTTTCACAGGTTTGAGAGTGTCCACTACTCAACAGTAATATTGGGAGATAGTAACAGGCTACCTAGTCATAGCTTTACCCTAGCATAGTGTGTCGTCAGTTTGAATTTTGGTCTTAGCCTTATCATTGTTGTTCTGGGTATTTTATTATTGTGCAAATTTAATTTGGTAGATTAAATGTGTATTTGATTTAAATATTTAATTAATTGAATTATTGTTGTGAAGCTTTAGAATAAATAAATTAATTAATTTAATTTAGTTATGTTGTTGAGTAATTTTTATTATTAAAAATAAATGGTAATTAAATAAATAAGAGTATTTAAATTAGTTGCAATTAGTAAATTGTTTTATTTTATTTAAATGCATGTGGATGGAAAATATCTGGGTTGTTGAGGGAAATTTTATTTTGATTGGGATAATTGTGAGTTAGAAATTTGTTAACTAATTGTTGATAAATTGATTCTCGGAGGAGACTTTGGAAAAGAGGAAAAGAAAGTTGTTTCACGGGAAGAGTTTTTGTTTGGTTGAAAATTTTGCTAAGGAAATTGTGGATCTCTTAGATGTTTTTGTTTTAGAATCTTGCTGTTGAATTCTTGGTTGTGGTATTGTTGTGTTTTCTGGAAAGAGACAATTGCACTGGAGGAAGCTTTGGCTACATTGGTAAATTTGAAGCTACAAAGAAGCTCAACAACATTTCTTGAAGCAATAGTTCTTCTAGAATAGGTTCCTTTATTGTTTTCCTGAATTTTGATTTGAAAAGTTGTTTTTATTACTATAATGCAATTTGGAAATGTTTAGGAAAATATTTTCAATACTGTAGAAGATTTTGTTTCTTTCTTTTAAAATATTGTTGTGAAAGAGGAACCTGTGTAGAAAACAATTAAAAATCCTCTGTGTAAATTGATCATTTGAAATAGATTGTTACAAAAGAAAATTAGAGATCCTATGTATGGAATCAAATTTTAACAGAAGATTTTGTAAACCTTTTGTAATTAGATTGAAATCCTCAATTATAATTTGAGAATTGAAGCTCATGAAATTCTTTCTTGAAATTGTTCTTCTGTAATTTATTCTGTAGAAAAAAAATTGTCCATTCGGACAGTTGGCTAGATATATAAATATATGTACATATTATATATATATATACATATTGATGAATATGTATACATATACATATAATATATATTTTATTTTCTTGTAAATACCTGAGCAATAGGAAAATTTTCTAAAGAAATTATTTATTTAGAAAAAAAAATCAAAACCCTGTGGGACGCCTGTATGGAAAATTTGTTTTGAAAAGTATTAAATTGGAAATTGATTGTTAATTGTTGGGGCCTGGGTGGGTGCTAACACCACAACCACACCCACCATTGAAGTGTTGGCTATGGAGGAAATGCCTCCATAGGAAGCCACCCAATGGGGGAGGAGGTTGTGTGGGCAGCAGTCCCAACCTTCCCTCATATGTGGTGCACAGTCCTTAACCTGCAATTTTCTGTAAATTTAAATTTAAATTTAATTTAATATATATAAAATGTATATTATGCATTTATATTATATATAACATATATTTTATATATTTTAGATTTGAAATATATATGTAATATATATATATATATATATATTAGTTTATAGTATTTTAATATAATAACTAATATATGTAAAATATATATTTTGTATATATTTATTTAATGTGTGAGTAATACAGTAATTATCTGAATAAGTATGATTAATTAAATTAAAATAATTTAATTGTTTTATTGTGAATTTGAGTTAATTTAATGAGTACTTGTGAAAACTAGAAGATGAACAATTAGTTTTATTCATTGTTGAATTGTAAGTTGAAATTATATTTAAATGGCGCATTTTAAATATGTGAAATTCATTGTATTAGATTTAGGAAATCCAAAGGATAGCATTTCTTTAATTGCTTGAAGTTGTATTTATTTAAGTACGTGTTTTCTGTAATTGTGTACTAGGGGGAAAATATTTGTTATTATGTGAATCCAAGTCTTCCATAGTTGTAATTGTGAAAGGGTTGTGGTAACTTTAGTTCACCTTTGATATTTCTTGGGTAGTGCACATATTGGGTTTCAGTATTGGACATCCATAGAAATGTGTTACCTTTTGAGGTGTATTGGTTAATGTCGTCATTTTTAGTGCATTTTCTACCCTTGGTATGTAGATGAGTTATGTGTTGTCTATAGGGGAGTGGCTTTTAGCGAGGACCGAGACACAAAGTGGTCCCAAGACAACTCATGTGGGAGTCAGTATAATCAAGTGGGAATTAAATAATCTATTAGCTTAACACATTTAACAAGATATTTAGCCTTGCTCATTGGCTCAAGGGCTTGTATGAGACTTGAGATGAGTCAAGAAGGCCTAGAATGGCTAGATCGTTATCTTGTCTTCTCAAAGGATAAACGATTATGCACTGGTGTGCGTGTGGACCTAGAATCATGAGAAGTTACTAGGATAACCCTATAGGGGGACCCTAACTCTTGTTTATCTATACTGTGAGTATTTTTGTATATTGTCTGTGTCTAGAGGTAGTAGGTTTTTCTTGGTTACTAGTTACTATCTCCTAGCATGGGGGTTGGGTGACATGCTTCTTCACTATTGAGTTTCTCTTCATGTTTGTGATGGTAGGATCTTCTTGTTTAAAGAGCTCATGTGGTTCTTTGGAGTTGTTCTTCACTTTCTTCATTATAGTTGTGGATCTTTATGTATAATTGTAGTACCTCAATTGTATCGAGGTGAACCTTTGTGATGTAATTGTAATAATATTTATGATCTATTCATTATTGGATTTAATGGTGCATTGGATGTTATGTGGTGTTGTATCTATGGAAATATGTTTCAATACATTTCTGTGTTAGATTTATCTTGTAATGGTTTAATGCTTTGTTGTATGTTGTATCTTGAATTTAATATTTTTATGCTATGGTTGGTTTAATTTTATAAGTAATGGGGCTACATGTAGATGCATTGCATGGCCTAGAGGATGTACGTGGTTAGAGTAGGATACTTTACTCATCTTGTTTAACCTTTTAAGAAAAAAATTAGTTGTGCTTCTATAGTGTGCATCATCCTCTAGGTTGCAGGATGGGGTTTTACACTGGGTATCAGAGCCTAGGTTTAAAAACTAGGAACTCTGGGTTAATTTGGAAACCATGAAGTTGTTTGTGTAGGATTTAATTTGCATATCTTGTCTCACACCTTGGTGTGTTTGTGCAAGATCATGCCACCTAGGAGAGGTTGAGGCCCTGGTTGTGGCCGAGGAGGCAGACACGGGTGTAGTCAATAGAACCCACCTCTGCATGTTTCTCATGATTCTGACTGTGAGGAGCAGCAAGCTTCTCAAAACATTTTAGGAGGCAATGTTTAGGATCCAAGTCCACTAGGGATCGAGGGCACAGAGTTGCGTCAGTTATTAGATGAGACTCTTGCCTGTCTTGGGCCAAGGCAGGAGGTAGATCATATTGTTGTTAGAGAGAGGGATGTACCAGCTCAATTAGATGTAGTTGTAGCTACACTTATGAGGGATTTACTTAGGGATCAACCTCCCATATTTGATGGATTAGGTAGTAGTTTAGAGGCAAAGACCTCGTTGATTGACCTAAATAGATGTTTTGTTATGCATCCATATGGTAGCAATACTAGAGCTAGATGTGCGATTATGCACCTAAGAGGATTTTCCTCCTCATGGTGGAGATTAGAGGAGCAAAATCTCCATATTGATATTGGTACTGTATCTTAGGAGATGTTTCTTGAGAGGTTTTGTGTCAGATTTCTCTCAGATCATTGGCGACAGCACTGTAGGGATGAGTTCCACACTCTACGGTAGATGACTATGTCAGTGGAGATGTACGAGCATCTTTTTTATGAGCTCAAATAGTACACAGGAATAGGTGACAATGAGGGCATGTTGGTGCAACACTTTCTTAGGGGCTTAAATGCCCAAATCAATGGACATGTGTGGGTTTTTAAACCCAAGACCATGGAGGTAGAAGTGGATAAGGCCAGACTCATTGAGTAGAATTTGGTGATGGCCTTAGGTGGTCATGTTGGAGTATAGGTTGGCAACACTTCAGTTGTAGGGACTAGTGCACACAGTGGATAGTCGCAGGGAGTTGGACCACCTAGGTCACAACAGACACCAGTACAAAGTGGAAAGTACCAGAACTCTCAAGGAAAATGAATGGATTTTCAACCTAGACAGAATGACAGATATCAGATAGGGGGTGATCAGAACTGGAGGTGTTCCAAATGCTTTAGTGATGCACAGCTAGCATAGAGTACTTAGTCTACCTATAGGGGTAGTGTTCAACAGTCCAGTGCATCATTTGGAGGTAGTTTCCCATAGTATAGTGTACCTTCAAGTGATAGAGACTTTAGTAGAGGTACTGGTTGTTTCGCTTGTGGCCAATAGGGTCACATAGCATGACAGTGTCCCAATAAGGACACATCTAGATATACTCAGAGGCCAGCGGCCTCGGAGCCGATAGTAGGTGATGTTGGTAGATAACATAGGGCATTTACCATGGTGGATAACTGCCAAGTCGAGCACCAAGGTGTTGTTAGTGAGGTTTTTGCTAGAGAATAGACATCATTCTTTGGGAATCATGCACATCCTTCAACGTTGGGAGTTGATCCTTAGGGGTCGCAATACTAACACTTCTGCTACATGGGAAGATGCTACCAGGTTGAGGGAGCTCTACCCTTGTTTCTTTGCATGCTTCCAGGAGTAAGCCTAATCCTAGGGGGAGGATGTGACACCCCTCCATTTTGATATGTTTTCTTGACAACTCAAATACTTTTTTAGACTTTATTTTATGTTATTGTTATTTTATCGTTGACAGTGGAGCAATGATTGACTATATTGATGTGATGACACATTTATGCATGGTGATTATGTTTGGCATGTTTTATGTTGCTTAGATGCTTAGTTTTCATGACATTGATATATATGCTTATTGTAGTTTAATTGATATATTATCTCATCAGTTGATGTGACATTGTATTGGTGAAGAGAACAGTATTGCATCACTCACTTGCAAGTGCCCTGTAATTTTTGTAATTCTCTCCTCATGGTGTGTATGCTTTATTATTTGGATACATGTACGGCATTTGTTTGTTTGCACGATTGCAGGTACAAGACATTAGCTTCACCTAGTTTCATAGGTCTAAGCATGTCAACTACTCAACAGTAATATTGGGAGATAGTAACGGGTTACCTAGTCATAGCTTTACCCTAGTACAGTGTGTCATTAGTTTGAGTTTTGGTCTTAGCCTTATCATTGTTGTTCTGGGTATTTTATTATTGTGTAAATTTAATTTGGTAGATTAAATGTGTATTTGATTTAAATATTTAATTAATTGAATTATTGTTGTGAAGACTTTAGAATAAATAAATTAATTAATTTAATTTAGTTATGTTGTTGAGTAATTTTTGTTATTAAAAATAAATGGTAATTAAATAAATAAGAGTATTTAAATTGGTTGCAATTAGTAATTTTTTTATTTTATTTAAATGCATGTGGATGGAAAATATCTAGGTTGTTGAGGAAAAAGATATTTTGATTGGGATAACTATGAGTTAGAATTTTTTTATCTAATTGTTGACAAATTGATTCTCGGAGGAGACATTGGAAAAGAGGAAAAGAAAGTTGTTTCAAAGGAAGAGTTTTTGTTTGATTGAAAACTTTACTAAGGAAATTGTGCATCTTTCAGAGGTTTTTCTTTTAGAATCTTGCTGTAGAATTCCTGGCTGTGGTATTGTTGTGTTTTTTGGAAAGAGGAAATTGTACTAAAGGAAGCTTTGGCTACATTGGTAAATTTGAAGCTACAAAGAAGCTCGACAACATTTCTTGAGGCAACAGTTCTTCTAGAATAGGTTCTTTTATTGTTTCCTAAATTTTGAACTGAAAAGTTGTTTTTATTACTGTAATGGAATTTGGAAATGTTTAGGAAAATATTTTCAATACTGTAGAATATTTTGTTTCTTTCCTTTAAAATATTGTCGTGAAAGAGGAACCTCTGTAGAAAATAATTAAAAATCCTCTATGTAAATTGATCATTTGAAATAGATTGTTACAAAAGAAAATTAGAGATCCTCTGTAGGGAATCAAATTTTAATAGAATATTTTGTAAACCTCTGTAATTAGATTGAGATCCTCAATTATAATTTGAGAATTTAAGCTCATGAAATTCTTTCTTGAAATTTTTCTTCTGTAATTTATTTTGTATAAAAAAAATTGTCCATTAGGACTGTTGGTTGGATATATAAATATATACATATATTATATATATATATATACATACTGGTGAATATGTATACATATACATATAATATATATATATATATATATATATTTGTAAATACCTAAGCTATAGGAAAATTTCCTAAAGAAATTATTTATTTTAAAAAAAATTCAAAACCCTATGGGACGCCTATATGGCGAACTCGTTTTGAATAGTATTAAATTAGAAATTGATTGTTAACTGTTGGGGGCTGGGTGGGTGCTAAACCCACAACCACGCCCACCATGGAAGTGCTAGTTGTGGAGGCAATTCCTCCACAGGTAGCGACCCCATGGGGGAGGAGGCTGCATGGGCAACAGCCCCAACCTTCCCTCATATGTGGTGTGCAGGCCTTGACCTACAATTTTTTGTACATTTAAATTTAAATTAAATTTAATATATATAAAATGCATATTATGTATTTATTTTATATATTTTAGATTTGAAATATATATGTAATTTGTATATATTAGTTTATAATATTTTAATATTATAACTAATATATGTAAATTATATATTTTGTATATATTTATTTAATGTGTGAGTAATACAGTAATTATTTGAATAAGTATGATTAATTAAATTAAAATGATTTAATTATTTTATTGTGAATTTGAGTTAATTTAATGAGTACTTGCGAAAACTAGAAGATGAACAATTAGTTTTATTCATTGTTGAATTGTAAGTTGGAATTATATTTAAATGATGCATTTTAAATATGCAAAATTGATTGTATTGGATTTAGGAAATCTAAAACATAGCATTTCTTTAATTGCTTGAAGTTGTATTTATTTAGGTATGTGTTTTCTATAATCGTGTACTGGGGGGAAATATTTTTTATTATGTGAATCTAAGTCTTCCAGAGTTGTAATTGTGAAAGCGTTGTGGTAACTTTAGTTCACCCTTTGAGATTTCTTGGGTAGTGCACATATTGGTTTTCAGTATTGGACATTCGTAGAGATGTGTTACCTTTTGAGGTGTATTGGTTATTGTGGTCAGTTTTAGTGCACTGTCTACCCTTGGTATGTAGATGAGTTATGTGTTATCGATAGGGGAGTGGCTTTCAACGAGGGTCGAGACACAAATTGGTCCCAGAACAACTTGTGTGGGAGTTAGTATAATCAAGTTGGAATTAAATAATCTATTATCTTAACACATTTAACAAGATATTTAGCCTCGCTCATTGGCTCAAGGGCTTGTATGAGACTTGAGATGAGTCAAGAAGGCCTGGAATGGCTAGATCATTATCTTGTCTTCTCGAAGGATAACTGATTCCACACTAGTGCATGTGGGGCCAGAATCATGAGAGGTTACCAAGATAACCCTAGAGGAGGCTTGAGACGTAGGAAGATCTCCTTTGGACAACCAATGCAACCTTTTTTATGACACTCCTCCTATGACAACAGTTGGTTTATTTGTATTGTGATTGTACTTGATTCAGTGATTCTAGAAGTAATGTGACCCTAGTTTTTGTTTATCTATACTATGAGTATTTTTGTATATTGTTTGTGTCTAGAGGTAGTAGGTTTGTCTTGGCTACCTATTACAATCTCCTAGCACAAGGGTTGAGCCCATGGGTACCATATGGTTGGGTGGCGTGATTCTTCACTATTGAGTTTCAATTCCTATTTTTGATGGCAGGATCTTCTCATTCGAGGAGCTTGTGTGGTTCTCTGAAGTTGTTCTTCTCTTTCTTCATTGTAACTATGGATCTTTATGTATAATTGTAGTACCTCAATTGTATCGAGGTGAACCTTTGTGATGTAATTGTAATAATATTTATGATCTATTCATTATTGGATTTAATGGTGTATTGGATGTTATGTGGTGTTGTATCTATGGAAATATGTTTCAATACATTTCTATGTGTTAGATTTATCTTGCAATGGTTTAATGCTTTGTTGTATGTTATATATTGAGTTTAATATTTTTATGCTATGGTTGGTTTAATTTTATAAGTAATGGAGTTACATGTAAATGCATTGTGTGGCCTAGAGGATGTATGTGGTTAGAGTAGCATATTTTACTCATCTTGTTTTACCTTTTAAGAAAAAAATTAGTTGTGCTTCCACAGTGTGCATCGTCCTCTAGGTTGCGGCATGGGGTTTTACAAGTATTCCCTATTTTGCATTTTTACACTTTTACATGAAAACATTTGACAATATGAACTCTAAACTAACCCAAAATTACTTATTATGTATCTTAAATGGTCTATTATGACCTTATTAAACCCAAATAAGACTCCAACACAAGAAAACTAACATTAGACCTTGCTTGACCAAAATTTTCAAAATGAACTTGGTGCCCCTGCACCATGACATTATTTATATTTAAATGTAACTGTTTAGTCTAAAATAGTAAAATATTGATGTAAACAATGGCTATTATTTTACAAATGACACTGTTTTGTTGAAATTTATCTTTACTCAATACACTATTTAGTATGTAAGCAACTTGTTGTATAACTGTTTAGTAGGAAACACTACTTGTTTTGTTTAAACAATGAATGTTCATATGTAAACAACTTGTTTTGTAACTGTTTAGTAGGAAACAATACTTGTTAAAACAATGAATTTTCATATGTAAATAACTAGTTTTGTAATTGTTTAGTAGGAAATAGTACTTTTTCTATTTAAACAATAAATCTCCATATGTAAATAGTTTGTTTAATGACTGTTTAGTAGGAAACAATACTTGTTCTATTTAAAAAATGAATGTTCGTATGAAAATGGCTTATTTTGTAGCTATTTAGTAGGAAACAATACTTGTTCTATTTAAACAATGAATGTTCTTATGTAAACAACAATGCTAGATTATCACAATTGTAAGAATGCAATAATAGTAAGTTTGTAACTGTTAGCATAGACTTTTTTTGTTTCTTTATTCTTGAAAATAAATGTCAAATGGAATATTATTTTAAGAGTGCAATCTAAATTAATGATTATTTCAGAATGCATGCACAAACTTTAGCATTAGTAGGTACATATATGTGTATGCACATAGGCATCATCTATGTACATGCACATACTTGTAACACACCATCTTTTATTCTTAGTACATTTTTAAATGTAAAATGCTTATGATGAAAAGTATATAAGTCATAAGGATGATATGCCTGAATGTTGAATTACTCATATTTGAATCATAAATTTGATTTATGTTTAGAGTATAAATTAGAATTTTGTTACTTCTCTTGAAGACATTTGTGAAAGAATATTTGAATAGAACAATGATACCTTAGTTGACTAGAGCACCTATGGGTAGATATTGTTAGATGGTAGATAGTTGTTATGAGATGTATAGTAGAAAGTTACCTTCTGTGATGAGTGCCGAAATTGAGTTCAAAGAGTATAGGTTTTCTTTACCAGAACATATTGTTTTTTTTTTTGCAACACATTTATTATTCTTGGCCAAGCAATATAGTTTATTATGTATGTATGAACTCTGTGATTTCACTCTTTGCCATTCCTAGCATAGATCATACATTTAATTTTCTAACTTGTAGATAGAACTGCATGTTGATTTAAGGGCACACACTAGATTCCACTTTCTAGATTATTCTCTTGCTAAAATTTCTATGTAGGGTCAGACATTCTTCAACTTAGAATAATTCCTAGGAAGCGTACGCTTCATGATTGGGAAGTAAAGTGCTTCAACCATGTTCTCATCCACAAGTGGAGGTGATTGTCAAAGAAAAATCTTAGTTGTTCTAAATACAATTATAGTCTATGATGTAACTTGATGTAATACATTCATATACTTGATGAAAATGTACAATGTAATGACTTTGAGGCCTTAGGAGCCAAGCCAAACCTTATATTGTAATTTAACTTTTGAAGTGAATATAAGAATCTTTGACTCATTTTAAATGGACATGTGTAGCTATGATTGACTTTAGCCACTAGTTATATCTTTTTAATTTGGAGTATATTCATATGTCATTTAAAATAATATTAATTAAGTAATAATTTTGAATGTGTTGTTACATTTGGTATCAGACCTTAGAGTTCAACTCTAGGCCATTTGAGTCTACCATAGTTGACTAGGGGTAGTTGACCCTTGACCCAAAATTTGGATGTCCTAATAATTGACCAAACCTAAATTGAATGCAAGAATGGGAAGGTCAAAGGTAGGAAGAAGTAAAGGGAAAACTATTAGAACCTCACTTAAGAATGACATAAAGGAAGGAAACACCAAGACAAAGGTTCAATCAGAAATTCGTGATGATGAAACTCTAGCTTAGGCTCTTACATGACTCAAGCTAGAGAGAGGCTTGAAGATTGAGGATAATCAAACACCTAAGATCAAAAAGATTTATGTAATATGGGACTAGCCTCTAGGATATGGAACCAATGCACCCTTGTTGACTAAAGATAAAAAGGAGAGCTTGTATGCTCAACCATCTTCTTCTATAAACTTTGATGTAAACTTAGATGATACATAAGAATGTCCTCTATCTAATATCGAGTAATCAGAATGATGTATCAAGAAGCCTTTTGTAAATAAGGGTCTATTGAATCACCTTATATATAAATAAAATCAAATGATATTTTTTGGTGTTAAATGAGAGACTCTAAAATGTGTATACATATGAAATCTATGTGATGTAGCATAAGAACATTTATTTTTAGAACATTGTGTTGAAATGCAATAAATGTGACTATGTTGCAGGATAAGTGTGAGATGTCATGGTTACCACCAAGAAAGATGGGGGTGATAGTGGTTTCAATAATAGGACAAACAAGAGACTGGAGAAAATTCTAGAGCTTTTCAATTGGAAAGCATCTGTCATGGATCATTTAGAGCAAGAAGTCTAAGTGGAATGTGAGGACCAGGACCACAGGAATGCAAAAGGAAATCAAGGGGACAGTGGTCCAAGGTTAGGTTCATGAGGATGTATTGAGGAAGAACTCAGGATGGACCTCAAAAGAGTAGCACCGCCCAAGTTTTATAGTAACACTATCGAAGTAGGAGTTGAGGCTTGGATTATAGAGATGGAAAAATACTTTGGGATCTATAACCTTTCTAAACAAACCAAGGCAACATGGGCTATGTATCATCTCTTAGGTGAAGCAACGAATTGGTGGAATAATGAGAAGTTAGAATGAATTATTTAGCTTGTCGAGATCACATGGGAACTCTTCCTCCAAGACTTTAGGAAGAGATGGTTACTGAAAATTTTCTTGATAAGAAATGATGGAGTTTTAGAACTTAGCCCAAGGAAATATGACTATGATTTAGTGCTGGTAAAATTTCACCAACCTATTGAAATGTGTGCCCTAGTAACAAGGAGATAAATGGTTATGTATCTAGAAATTTATAATGGGACTCAAACCCCACATAGGAGTTGAGGTGGATATGCATGAACCTGATGTTGGAAAAATAAGGGCAGATAAATGAGAGGGGGGTGAATTAGTTGTCACAAAATATTTAAACTTTTCAAACTTTACTTAACTTAATCTCAAATCTAATGAATGAATAATAAACCATGAAAAATCAACACATCAAAAGCACAAATAACACCAAGATTTTTTACATGGAAAACCTATTAGGGGAAACACCACAATGGATATTAGTCCACAATATTATACCCTATTAAAATTAAAATTAAAAGGATGCATTCAGGCACACTGCCTAGAGCTCACTACTTAAATACAAAAGGGCTCACTACCCAATGAATACAAAGCAATATGGATTAGATCCACAATGTATGAACTAAGAAAATAGATTCTACACAAGCCTTATTACAATTCTAGTTAAGCACAAAAAACCTTCTTCACACTTAGCTCAAACTTCTCACTCTGCTCTGCAATCAAATGAATAGATCAATATTCACACACTTTCTCTTCTCTAGTTTTTCTTCCCTTCACACACTAGAAAAACTTCAATTAGGAATGCTGACAAAGACCACATAAACACTGTTAGAACAAAATTGTCCATAACATAATCAAATCTTCACGTGAACCTCTGAAACTTCCTGTAGATGAACTAGATACTCTCGGCAATAAACCCTTTAGTCCACAAAAACTAATCTTCAACATATAGAACAAAACACCTTCATTACCTACACTATTCCACTGTCAACTTGCAACTCTTCCTTCAATAATATTCTCAATATCCTCGACATATATAGCCTTCAATACAATAATGCTAATAGTGTTGACATCAATGAAAACCACATATCAACAACACAACCACACCATCCAACAATCTCCTCCTTTGGCATTGATGGCAACACATGATGTTAAAATACAATCAACACAATTATACTTACTCCCTCATAGATTTTGACTCTTCTCCTCAATTTCTCTTCTCCCCAAAGAGATTTTTCACATTGCTCTTATCCCCCTTTGACATCAATGGAAAAGATAAGCATTATCTTCCCACATACAAGCTCTAAACTACATATTTGCACATCTGACTACTCACCCTAAGTAGCAGCCACAAAAACATCAATCTGGATCAAGAAATATCTATGGAGCACACAAATTGATACATGCAAATGCATCTTTAGTTCATATTAGGAGGTGTAATCACCCCTAGCATCCCTCTAAGATACTCAAAAGTATCTGTTGGAAATGGCTTGGTGAAAATGTTTGCAACCTGCTCTTTGGTAGGCACATTCTCTAGTCTAACTTCTTTCTCATTCACTTTCTCCCTCAAGAATTGAAACTTGATTGATATATGCTTGGTCTTAGAGTGTAGCACTGAATTCTTTTAGATGTTTATTGCACTTGAGTTGTCATAGTATATGGAATTAGGCTCATCATATAATACTTTGATATCTTTCAGCATATGTTTCATCCACATCCCTTGAGTACAGTTATTTGTAGCAGCAATCTACTCTACCTCAATAGTAGATAGAGAAATGGAATTTTTTTTTTGCTCAACCAAGACACCAACTTCTTCCCTAGGAAGAAGGCACAACCACTAGTAATCTTTCTATTATCTACATCTCCTACCCAATCTGCATCAGTATATGCATTCAAAGTAATATCATCATCCTTAAGATACCAAATCCCAAAGTCAATTGTTCCTTTCAAATATCTGAAGATTCTCTTTACAGCAGTCACATGAGATTCTTTTGGATCAGCCTGAAATCTAGCAACCATACATACAACATTCATAATGTTTGGTCTAGTTTGAGTTAAATAGAGAAATCCACCAATCATTGACTTGTATCTTGTTTGATTTTCCTTAGAAGAATCATCATTTTGTGTTAACTTGCATCCAATTACCATGGGAGTACCAACAGGATTTGAGTCATCCATGCCAAACTTCTTCAACATCGCTCACATATTTAGACTGAGATATGAAAACCCCCTTGTCTTACAGAGTAACTTGCAATACCAGAAAGAACTTCATCTCTCCAATCATGCTCATTTCAAATTCACTCTTCATTTCATCAGCAAACTTTATACATATATTATCATCTCCTCCAAAAATAATTTCATCAACAAAGACCTCAATAATTAACTCTTTGTCATGATCGAATTTGAAATACAAGTTGTTGTCAGCAATACCTTTATTGAATCCAAGCTTCAATAAGTATTTATCTAGTTTAGCATACCAGGCGCTAGGGGCTTGCTTGAGTCCATACAGAGCTTTCTTCAATTGGAAAACCATGTCCTCCTCATCAGTCAGTTGAAATCCATCTGACTATTCAATATATACTTCTTCTAGCTCACCATTCAAAAAAGATAACTTCACATCCATTTGATAGACTTTATAGTTCTTATATGCAACATAAGCAAGAAATAACCTTACAGCTTCAATTCTAGCAACAGGAGAAAATGTTTCTTCAAAATCAATACCTTCCATTTGTGAATACCCTTTACATACCAATCTTGCTTTATTCTAGACCACTTCACCTTTTTCATTCATCTTATTCCAAAAGACCCATTTAGTACCAATCACATTTTTATCTTTAGTTCTGGTAACAAGTATCCATGTATCATTCTTTTCAATCTGCATCAGTTCTTCCTTCATAGCTTCCATCCAATGTTTATCATTGTAGGCTTCATTGACATCTTTCGGCTCAATCTTAGAAATTAGGCAATAGTCTTATGCTATCTTTCTTTTAGTTTGCACAACTTTATTCTTGTATCCTATAATTTTATTTTCACAATGATTTAGCTTCACATACCTTGGAACTTTGGGACTCTCTTGAACTTCTTGTTCTTCTATTCTTTCTTTCATACTTTCACTTGTCTCTCCTTCCTAACTTTCTTGATTTATAGGAATAAATTGAAGTTGATTTACCATAACATATGGAACAATTTTATGTTGATTCTATTTCTGAGTATTTTTCCCTTTGTTTTTTTTGTCTTCCTAGTCATATGCATCATACCCACAATATCTGGATAATATAGCAAAATCCTCATCAACTTTGGCATTTGCACTCTCAACCATTTTTCTTAGTCTTCTATTATAGCACCAGTAGGCCTTGCTTTTAGTAGAGAAACCTAGAAAGATTCCTTCATCACTTCGTGCATCAAACATTCCTATGTCCTCATCTCTCTTGATGTAGGACTTGCTTCCAAAGATCTTGAAATATTTAACTGTAGGCTTATAACCAAACCATAGTTTGAAAGGATTCTGACCAGAAATACCATTGAAATTTACCCGGTTTAAAGTTTACACAACAGTGCTTACAGCTTCACTCTAATAGATGTGAGGCACATTTCCTTCTATCATAATTGTTCTAGTAGCATCCAGTATTGTTTTGTTCTTTCTCTCTGCAACTCCATTAAGTTGGGGGGTTCGAGGAACAAATAACTATCTTCTTATTCCATTCTCTTCATAGAAATAATTAAACTCCCTGGAGGTGAACTCACCACCTCTATTTGACCTTAAGAATTTTATTTTCAGACCTTTCTCATTCTCTACGATATATTTGAAAATTTTGGAATTTTCTAATGCTTCACATTTTTCTCTTAAGAAAGCAACCCATATCATTCTAGAGTATTCATCAATAAGCAAGATAAAGTACCTTTCTCCATGAAGACTTCTGACTTTGGAGGGATTGCATAGACCAGTGTGTACTAGCTCCAGTAATCCATTTGAATAATGTTGTTTTCTCTGAAAATAAACTCTATTCTATTTTCCCATCTGACACTTCTTACAAATTGTGTTAGCAGGCTTCACTGGATTAGGTAGATCTCTTACTATTTGAGTGGAGCTTACTTTGACAATGTTATCAAAATTCACATGACACAGCCTCCTATGCGATAACCATTTTTCATCTAGTTGAGAAATTAAACAATTTTCACTAGCAGCATTTAGATGAAAAATATTACCTTTTGTCTTTTTACCTGAGGAAATTACATTTCCAAAACTTCCAACTATCTTGCATCTTCCACCTTTGAACTAAATATCATAACCCTTGTCCACCATCTATCCAACACTCAATAGGTTGTGCTTCAATCCTTCAAATTAAAGGACATCATCAGTGTTATGCTTACCACCAAGACAAATAGATCATTTTCCATGAATCACACTAACATTGTTATCTCCAAATTTTACAACCCCACCGTCATACTTCTCAAGACTTACAAATTTAATTTTGTCACTAGTCATATGATGTGATCATCTGCTATCAATAACCCACTAATCCTTTTCTTCAATTCAGGTTGCAAGAGATTTCTCAACTTTAGAAGATTCAGTAGCCAGCAGAACATTTTCTTTGATAGCAAGGAACACCCATTCATCTTCATTTCCATTATCTTTATCAAACTCTTCATCATTCACTCCTTCAACATAGTAACATTTCTTTTGAAATCTAGATTTGTTAGGCTTAGTCCTACGAACTCTTTTAGGACACCTTGATGCAGAATGACCTATCTTAATGCAAGAGAAACATTTAATAGGAAACTTACCTTTAAACTTAACTTGTCCTTTTCCTTCCTTCTTCATAATTAACTTCCAATTCTTCTACTTCTCTTTCTTCATCTTCAAGCTATTTCATTTCTTCCTCATACTTGAATGAACTTCTAGAACTTTCTCCTAGATCATATCTTTGCTTTCTTCTTCTAAATATAGTAGCTTTAAATGCAGATTCAATCTTAGGAACAGATTCACCAAATTCACTTAACTCAAAGGCAACAAGTTAACCAATCAGTGTATCCCTTGTCACATTTGTCACTGATCTAAATTCTTGAATAGCATGAGCCTTCACTTTTTCAGAGGGAGGCAATGATCTGAGTACTTTAGTGACAATTTCTTCCTCTTCCAAGGTACCACCGACACATCTAATACCCATCACAAGTTCATTTACTCATTGCATAAAAGAAGAGATATTTTCATCTTCACCCATCTTCAAATTTTCATACTTCCCTTTCAAACTCTATAGCTTATCCATCTTCACATGTACATCTCCTTCATACAAAGTGTCCAACTTCATCCAAATCTCATGAGTTGTCTTTAGACCTAACACATTTGTCATTTTTGAATTTGTCAAAGCACTCAATAAAGCTTCAATAGCCCTGACATTATTCTCAGCCATTTTAATCTCATCAGTAGTGGAAGGACCATTCTGAGGACTAACATATGGATTTTTTGTAATCTTCCAGTAGGGTTCACCGATACACCTTAAATGACACTCCATCCTAACTTTCCACAATGAGCAATTTGTTCCATCGAATCTAAGACTGTCCTTCTTGTATGATGTCATCTTCGATCTCCTCAATCTTGTAAACTTCTTCAGAGGAACCTACTCTGATACCAATTGTTGGAAAAATGAGGACAGACAATTGAGAGGGGGGTGAATCACTTGTTAAAGAATATTTAAACTTTTCAAAGTTTACTTAACTTAATCTCATATCTAATGAATGAGCAATAAACCATGAACAATCAACACATCATAAGCATAAAGAACACCAAGATTTTTACGTGGAAACCCTATTAGGGGAAAAACCATGGTGGATGTTAGTCCAAAATATTATACCCTATTAAAAGTATAATGAAAAATAATGGGAATGTACATACATTCAAGTACACTGCCTAGAGCTCACAACTCAAATACAAAAGGGCTCATTACCTAATGAATAAAAAGCAATATGGATTAGATCCACAGGGTATGAACTAAGAAAATAACTTCTACACAAGCCTGATTATAGTTCTAGTTAAGCACATAAAACCTTCTTCACACTTCACTAAAACTTCTTCTCACTCTACTCTGCAATCGAATGAATAGATCAATATTCGTACACTTTCTTTTCTCTGGATTTTCTTCCCTTCACACACACTAAATTCACTCAAAAAATCACTCTTATATATCTGCAACATAAAATTACATCAACAACCTTGTCGACCAAAAATATAAAACATATTTACAATGTCGGACCAAATTTACAATTAAATTTTCAATCAAAATCAAACACTGTCAACTAATATTATGATGTGACCTAAAACAATATACTCAAGCATGCCAACCATTCAAATTTAAATCTTCAAGTATCCACAACAAGTTACAACCATCATGTCGGCCAAGAACATGAAAACCTGAGCACAGGTATGTTCAGGATCATCATGGAAAAAACACTTGCCCTTAAGTGGCAAAAAATTTAGAAAAATCAGAGTTAGGAAACTTGACGTAAAAATTTGAATAAGTTATCTATATTATTTAGAAAATATGTAAAACTAGAATTTGCAAAAAATTGAATGTAGTTTCTAAACTACTAGGTTTTTTTTTTTTAAATAAAATCTATTTGGTGAAATTTCAATGTAGTAGTAGTTAAATTTCAAGGAAAAAATAGGAAATAGGTGTTTGTTTGACCACCCTAACCACAAGAAAATGATAATATTTTTTTATAAGATTTTAGATATAATTAGAGGACTCATGTCTGGATGTGATGAATTTTTTTTGTAATTTTTTTCCAAGTAAATAATTAATTATAATTTTTTTATAACAACCTTTAAAAAATATAAAAAACTCATATGTTTGACCACCTTAACTTGGTCAAAACTTCTTGAAATTCAGTTTTTTTTTTAATCCTATAGTATGCGAAGCATAGAATGTGACACACGTTTTAGATTCAAAAAATGTGATGCCATTTGAAATCTATAGATGTTTTTCAATGAACCTATCAATTAGGACTTTAGTCATAATTCAAATAGAAAATGAATAATAATTATTCATTAAATTCAAAGTAAAGCATAATTTATATTGGTGGAAATTTGAGAATTTCCTTTAAAAACCCTTTTCATTTCATCAATTTTGGGTAAAAAAAAATCATCAACCACATACCCATCATATTGCCACTTTTTGGCCCATCATGATCCTACACATACCTGCACACATGAGAAAAATATTTGACGATGAGCACTCCAATCAACGTTGATGTACAAAAAAAATAGAGAATGATCTAGAAGAATCCCCAAACAAAGAGATCTAATAGATAAGCATATGTAGCAACAAAAATTACTAGAATCATATAAAATTCAATCAAGAACACTTAGAGAGACCACAAAAACATTGTCAAAACACAACTATGCATAAAACGATCAAATCTTCACATAGACCTCTAAAAATTTTGGTAGATGAACTAGATACTCTCAACAATAAACCCTTTAGTCTATAACAATTGATCTTCAACATAAAAAAAAAAAAAACACCTTCATGACCTACACTATTCCACTGGCCACCTACAACTCTTCCTTTATTAATATTCTCAATATCCTCAACATATAAAACCTTCAATACAATAATGCTAATAGTGTTGACATCAATGAAAACCACATGTTAGCAACAAAAACACAACATCCAACACTTCAAACCATGAATGAAGTCTTCCAAAAAGCCACCAAATATGAACAAAAGCTGCAACAGCTATCTAATCTTCATAGTGACTCAAACTCTAGGTTGCGGTATGGGAAGAAGAAATTTCATAAGGGAGACAAGATCCATTAGATTAGTAATCTCGGGAGGGGAAGTGAATCGTAGGAGAATGGTGAATATGGTAATGATGGAAAGAACAAGAAAGAAAACAAAGGCAAGGGAGAAGATGACCATAAGTAGAAGGGATTTAGTGAGGACAAGCTAGGAGGTTGTAAAGGGACTCAAGATGGATGATATACTTGTGGAGGTGATCATTATGCCTTGAATTTTCCTCAGTCATCAAATTCATGAAATTAAGGAAGCTACTAGTAGACTCGGCATCACTAGATCCACACTATAGTGGATAATAGGCATGCAAAATATCAAGCTTCACCAATTCAACTAATAGGTAAGCTCTATATCTAGTCTATCTTTATCTTAATTAATGCTAGAGAGCTACTGAATATTTTATAGATCCTAGAATAATATCCAAGATAACCATTAGACCTGGATACATGGAAAATTCATGGATAGTCCAGTAGGGTAATCGAGCAGAGCGGAGTGTACATGCTTGACTCTTTTGCAATTAGTTAGAGCTTCCAACCTTTCAAAGTTAGGTCAACTTGTATGCGACACCCTTATTCCCATCTAATGTAATTTTGCAAATAAATTGGTTAATCAAGTCTAAGGCTATAGTGAATTGTGAGGATAAGGTGGTCAACTATCTGGATGATTATGGAAACCCAATTGAGGTTTGTGGGATGTAGAGACCCTTAGAGTTTAGATAGATTTCTATGATGCAACTCTAGAAGGCTCATCGAAAGGTATGTGCGGTTTATGTAGTGTATGCTAGTAATCCTAACAACAAGGAGCCATATTTAGACAACTATCCTATTCTCAAGGAATTCCAAGACATATTACTTGATGAACTTATAGAGTTGCCTCTGAAGTGGGAATTTGATTTTTCTATCAACCTAGTTCTAAGAGTTGAGCCTCAATCCAAGGTACCTTATCATATGACTACTACAAAACTTTATGAGTTGAAGGCCTAGTTAATGGAATTTTCAGATAAGGGACTTATAAGACCTAGTGTGTCTCCTTGGTGAGCATCAGTTATTTTTTTGAAAAGGAAAGATCGAGCTTTGCATCTATGTATAGATTATCAAATGTTGAACAAGGTTACCATCAAGAACTAGTATCCACTCCTGAGGATTGATGAACTATTTTATCAAATGAAGGGAGCGACGATGTTCTCCAAGATTGATCTCAAGTCAAGGTACCATCAATTGTGAATTAAGGAAGAAGAAATTCCAAAAACTACATTTAGAAATTGGCATGGGAATTATGAATTCATAGTGGTACCTTTTGGTTTGACTAATGCACCAATGACCTTTATGAACCTCATGAACAGTGTATTCAAAGACTACTTGGATGACTTTGTTTTTATTTTCATTGATGAAATTCTAGTCTACCTAAATACTATTGAAGAGCATGATAGACATTTGAGGATAGTTTTTCAGCAATTGAGAGAAAGGAAACTCATTGGGAAGTTTTCCAAGTGTTCATTCTATCAAGAAAAAGTGCATTGTTTGACCTATATCATTTTAGGTGAAGGAATCTTCATAGACCTTGACAAGATCAAGGCGATCATGGAATGGCCAGTGCCTCAGAATGCATTGGAATTTTGTAGCTTCAAGGGTCTTGCATGATACTATAGAAAGTTTGTGCAAGGGTTCTCCTAGATTGCATCTTCTATTACCTCACTCTAAAGGAAGGGAACATAGTTTGAATGGACCAAGAAATGCAAGCAAGCATTCCAACACCTAACAGAGAGGCTCATGACAAAACCATTTTTGATGATCGCTAATCCTAATAGGAGATTCAAAGTAATCACATATGCTTTAGTAAAGGGATTGGGAGCAATATTAATGCAAGACAGATAAGTGGTAGCATATGAATCAAGAAAACTCAAGCAACATGAAGTGAACTAAGCACCTCGTGATTCTGAATTGGCATCCATAGTTCATGCCTTATAGATGAGGAGGTATTATATTTTGGGAAAGCCATTTGAACTCAAGGAAAACCACTTAGGATTGAGATACATATTTACCCAGCCAAACCTTAATGTGTGACAAAGAAGGTGGTTTGAATTCCTTAGTGAGTATGAATTTGGAATTGAATATATAAAAGGGAAAGAGAACAGAGTGGTTGATGCTCTTAGTAGGAAAAGACATATGACAACCATGATCTCAACAAGGTCTAACTTGAGACAAGTGATTCATAATCTTCCAGGGCATGAGTACTATGAGATATTGAAGAGCACCCTAGTAGTAAATCCTTTGGAGAATCACTTTGATGGGTATGAGATCAAACTAGATGATACTTTGAGAAACTAGAGAAGAATGTATATTCCTAACTCTAGAGAGTTGATAAAGTTGGTTTTAGAAGTTCACAATGCACCTTATTTAGGACACCTTGGAGTATCAAAGATGATCATGGAGTTGAATACTTTGTATTTTAGGCCTAAACTCAAGAAGGATGTAGTGAGTACATAGCTAGATGCTTGGAGTGCCAATGAGTCAAAGTCGAGCATGGATACCCATTCGGGTTATTATATCCTCATGATATACTTGAGTATAATGGAAGGTGATTAGTATGGATTTCATAAAAGGGTTACCATTGAGCAAGAACAAGCATGATATTATCTTGGTCATGATTGATAATTTGACTAAGGTTTCACACTTCATCCTAGGAAACCTTAAGGATGGATCATTAACCCTAGCTAAGAAATTTTTCCAAGAGATCTTCTGCTTGCATGGAGTGCCTGAGACTATAATTTTTGATAGGGACACATAGATGACCTCAAGGTTTTGGATGACCTTGAATGCTACATTGGGGACCAAATTGAAATTCACCTTGGCTTATCATCCTCAAACTGATGGGTAGACAAAGGGGGTGAATCAAGTAGTCGAAGACCTCCTTCAAATGTATTGTATGGACCAATAGTATAGGTGGGAAGAATATTTTCCTTTATAGTTTTCTTACAACAACTCCTATCATACATCCTTAGGTATGGTTCCATTTGAATCCTTGTATGGCAGAAGTGTCGTACCCCCATTAGTTGGGATAAATTGGAGGATAGGATCATAGTAGGACCTAAAATTCTTAAGGAAATGGAAGAGTAAATGAGGACCATTAAGAGCAAACTAAAAGAGGCAGTAGACTGACAAAAGAGTTATGCCAACAAGAACCAAACTCTTCAATAGTTCACAATAGGGGATAAGGTTTTCTTGAGATTTAAACCTCATAAAATTTCTATTGCTTTTGGAAAGTATTCCAAGTTGGCCCCAAGATATGTGGGACCATTTTAAGTCTTGGAAGTGATTAACCCAGTTGCTTATAGACTAGCTCTACCACCTACTCTGGCTCGACTTCATAATGTGTTTCATGTTTCCTTGCTTAAGCTATATCACCCTGATGTGACTCATCTACTTGATTGGCAATCCTTGTAGGTACAGGATTTAGGAGTGGTGCTAGTGGATCCCATTAGAATCCTAGATAGATGCAATGTTAAGTTGTGGAGTAGAGATATTGCTCAATTTAAGGTCCAATGGGACTAGTACTTAGAGGATAATGCTACTTGGGTGGATGTGGAAGAAATAGAACACTCCTTTCCACATTTTCTTTCTTCAACAAGTAACTAAATAATTTTTTATTTTTTAGTTTGGATTGAGATACTATGATATTTCATGCTTTAAAATTTTGATGTTGAAACAAACATATATATATTTGGATGTGAAGTTGAAATGGACATATATACTTTTGATGTGATGTTGAAATAGACATATATATTTAGATGTGATGTTAAAATAGACATATATATTTTATGTTATGTTGGAACATACATATATATTCAAATGCAATGTTGAAATAGACATATATTTTTGATGTGATGTTGAAATAGACATATATATTTTGATGTGATGTTGAAATAGACATGTATGTTCAAAATTCAATATTATGTTCTTTTATTTTGACTTATTAGACATCGGGACGATGTCTCTCCCATGAAGGGAAGGATTTCATAACCCAATTTTATTGTGTATTTATTATAATACGGAAAATTGAATTATTGAGAAAATTAAATTAAATATTAAATGGAAATTTTGGAATTTTCAAAAATGAATGAAAGAAGTTGACTTCTGTTGCCCTTGTGAACTTTTGGAAATTATTTTATGTTACCAAGAATTGAATGTTATTGATCAATTTGCAAGGACAAGTATGTGTAGTTGTAGGGTGACAAGTTGAAGGATGAGAACACCATTGAAGTAGGATTGTTTAGCTATATTGAACAGTAAGCCAGTTGGAATTTGGGTGCACACACCACAAGTGGCATGATGACTTGCATTTGAACTAATTTGTATATATAAGAGAATGCAATTTCCTAACTTGAATTGTTTTAGGGCTTGAAGATGAATGGTTTGTAGATTAAATTGTCTATTCAAACTTTGTGATTGAAGGAAATGAAAGCGAGAATTGTAAAGAAAATTCTTTTCTTTGGTGTATATATATATAGATTTTCAAATGAAAATTCAAGTTCCTTACTTTAAATACTAGTGTATGGAACCTATAAGCCATTCCCAAACAAGAAACTTATATATGAATGCATATTATATATATATGTAAATCAAACACATACATATATATATATATAAATATACACTTATAGATATATAAATTATTCGAATACAAGGTAAAAGTGAATGAAATCATTTAAATGGATATAGTTATATAAATATATATATATATACATACATATACATACATAAAAATATATATTCAAATTTAAATTAAATTCAAAGTTGATAACTGATATATTCTAAAATTGGACTATTGAAATCAGTGAAAAATATCAAGGTAAATCCACTAAGGATGTGGACTGCCATAGTCTTACTCGAAATATTCAAACCTAGAAGTGGCCAATAGCATGGCCATAATGCCATCACCTAGAAAAAATGCAATGTAGTGTTGTTTCCATTTTGGAAGGAAGCGTAGGTGAAAAGGTAGAGGAGAAGAAAGTAATTTGGGGAAATTTTGAAAGGAAAAAGTAGGGACAAACTTTCAAGATTGGAAAAATCTGAGGAAAATGACAACAAAGTTCATTTTGGAGGTAATTCAATCTCCTTATTTTTGCATAGACTTAGCTTTATTGCTAATATTGAATCATGCATGAAAATTTTCCTTCATTTTAATCAAGTGTCATCATGGAATCATAAAAATGAGGTCATTGTTTTGTATGTGAATCGACTTGAAGCCAAATGTAAGAAGATATTGTTACCACCTCATGGAGGTGCATGACCTATGGCCCATGTAATATGGTAAACAACATAACTTAGAGTCTTTGTGGCTATTTTTTAGAGCTAGTACGAGGCTCAAGATCCTCCAATGGCTCAACCTTCACCCTTTTGTTGCATGGAAATGCTTAGCCTTATGTAGGCTATCAAAATTTATTCTAATTTATTGTATGTTTGTAAATATAATCCTTGAGAAGGATTGATTTCGATCCTATGGGAATGATATGTTTCTATGTATTTTATTTGTATTTCTCTAATGCTTATTATTTATGGGTCGATAACTGTAATAGGGCTTGAACAAAAGCTCTTAGAGCTTTGCATATATGTATATTATAATTTAATGGGAAGTCAACCTTGTTTAGTAAGAACAATGGAAAGTTTTCTATGTTAGAGAAACAAATAGCCTTGCTTGGTTCAATCTTATTATCAATGGGATAACCCTTGAATGTGATGAAAATCAAGGTGATTTAGGCTTAAAAAAATCAAATTCAAGAGGTCTTCAATTCTGCAAAACCCTTCAAGGGTTGATCTCTTCACAAACTACCCTACTTGCTTGTAGGTGTCCACACTCACTTTTCTTCTTATATCTTTTAGAAGAGAACAACAAGGGAAAAAAAACATATACACATTTAGGCACCCATTAACCTATCATTCAACATATCAAACTGATTCCATAAGTTGTTTTGGAACATTATTCTCAAATCTGACTTGCAACATTGGATTTAGGCATAATTAGGCCACGTTTCCAAAGGAAGTACTCTCAATTCACCTTGAAAAATCTAAAACTTATCACCAACATGCTCGACTAGTCACATAGGGTCAAGTTCCACCATTTTTTTCTAACAAACTTCACAAAAATTTGTTGTCTTATCTAATTTCTATCAAAACTAAGCCTAGCACATTGAGATGCTAGACTAGGGCACATGCAAAAGCAACAAAAACAAAATCACCTTACTCTACCACTATGAAAAATAGAAATAACACTCCTAAAAGGTCCATTCCACAAAATTATAGAATTTCCCTATGGTGGAATGGCCTAGTTTCTCATGATTTCCTCACCAAACCCTAGAAACGCTTATTTTTAGAACAACTTTCAAAAAATTAACTTGTTCTCCCTCAAATATCAATGAAAACATGAAAGAAATGATTCAAAAGAAATATAACTCTATATATTAACTCTTCACATAATTTTTACATCATTATGTTGTTGTATAGATCCGTACAAAATCTAGAAATACATGTAAACTTAGGAAATTCACACCAAAACGAGGGCAATAGCTTCGTATTCAACAAAAAATTCTTCAGAAACCATGCCTCAAAGATGCTTGAGTATTTTAAACAATATTCCAATAAAAACCAATGGTCCCCAACTAAATTTTGAATGGAGTGACCATTCAACTTCAACTACCTTTCAAAAAGTGACAAAGTTGCAAATGCAACTTTTACAATTTTGCATTACCATTGACAACATTTTAACACAACACCTATAGGATCCTATATGACACTTATTACATCAATAAATGATATCTTAAACCTTATTTACATCATGCTAAGACAAAACCATGACAAGACCCCAAAAATGCAATAATAACCCAAAATTGCTAAAGGTGCTCCTACACCATACAACCGGGGTGGAAAAGATGTCATCCTCTTGATGAAATGAGCTCTTGAACTGAAACTCCATGCTGATTTATATCTTATTTTATCATCCATTGAGAATATTCAATTGGTAGGCCAATCCACTTGACCAAGTATTCATTAGACACCTTCTTTCTACTCCTCTCGATCTCCCTTGTATCCAGTATGCTTTCAAGCTTCATTGGTTGAATCGGTGGTAGGTATTTAACCCACTCATGATCTTAAAATATTACAACACCTACAACATCACCTACATCCACAATACCCTTAAAAGGATAAATATCAGTAACATTAAATATAGGTGAGATAGCAACTCCAAGAGGGAGTTCTATCTCATAATCATTTTGTCCAAATTTGTGCACTATCATGCAGGGACCAACCTTCTTCATCATTAGTTTGGTATATTTTCCTTTAGGAAGCCTCTCTTTTTTAAGATGTACAAGCACCATGTCCCCAAATTCTCTTTGACCAGCTCATGAATGTCCTTCATGGCTAAAACAAACTCCTCCCCTACTGCACTCCTTTTCTCCATACCTTTCAGGTCTTTGAGTTCATATACCCCTCTAGGACTCATCCCATATACTACCTCAAACGGACTCCTTCCTATTCTCTGGTTGATGGAATCATTGTATGCATATTCTGTTTGAGGAAGTATGAGGTCCCATGAATGACCATGTTCCTTTTTCAGACACCTTAACAAGTTCCCTGGTGACCTATTTACAACCTTGGTTTGGCCATATATTTGTGGATGGCAGGTTGAACTAAATTGCAGATTGGTTGCCAACATTTTCCACAAGGTCCTCCAAAAGTGACCTATGAATTTTGAATCCCTATCAAACACTATGGTTAACAACAATCCATGAATCCTTACAATCTCTTCAAGAAAAAAACTAGCTATGTGAGATGCATCATTTGTACTCATGCATGCTATGAAATGGGCCATCTTGCTAAATCCATATACAACAACATAAAAACTATCATACCCCCTTTGTGTCTTAGGTAAGCCCAAAACAAAGTCCATGCTTATTGACTCCCATGGATGGCTAGGAATAGGTAACTTTTGGTATAAACCTACATTAGAGCTTGATCCTTTGGCTCTTTGGAATATCCCACAACTCTCCACAAACCTTTTGACATCCACATGCATCCTTGTCCAATGATAGAACCTCTTAACCTACTCCAGAGTTTTATCAAAGCCAAAATTCCCACTCAAAATACCACAATTCTTCTCTCTTATTGATTTTTTTCTCATAGAACACTTAGGCACACACTACTGATCCCCTTTGAATAACAAACCATTTTGCAACACAAAATATGAGTACTCACTATGAAAACTATTTTGAAACTGATTGCAAAAATCATATGCATCTTTAAAATCATCATCATGATCATACATACCTTTTAGTGCATCTATCCCCATGCTTTGGAGTTGTACCTCTTGCACCATCATAGACCTTATACTTAGGGAATCAACAACCTTGTTTTCTTATCCTTTCTTATGCTTGATTGTAAATGTATAGGCCTGCAAATACTCCATCCACTTCATGTGCCTATGAGTAAACTTGTCTTGGCTATTTAAGAAGCTTAATGCATGGTTATCTATAAACAAAAAAACTCCTTTGGTAAGAGATAATGTCTCCATTTCTTGAGAGATTATACCATGGCATAAATTTCAATATAATATGAGGAATAATTCCTCTTAGAATCATTTAGTTTCTCACTAAAAAAGGCAATCGATTTCCCATCTTGGCTCAAAACTGCACCTATAGTAGACCTAATTGCATCACATTCCATGGTGAACACCTTTCCAAAGTCAAGGAGTGTGAGAATAGGATGTTTTGCCACTCTTTTCTTCAAATATTCAAAAAAATTATCTACTTTTGTGGTCCAATGGAACTTGTTCCTCTAAACTCACCCTTGATGGTATCTATCATTGGTGCACATATGTGACTAAAGTTCTTGATGAAATTTCTATAGAAACTAGCTAACCCATGGAAACTCCTAACTTCTCCAACTGATGTGGGTGTTGGCCAACTAAGTATGGCTTCTACCTTTGTGGGATCCATCCTCAATGCCCCCTCTGAAATAAAAAAATCTAAGGTAAACAAGTTCCCTCTTCATAAACTCACACTTCTTGAGATTGATCATTAGCTTCTCCTCATTGAGTCTATGCAAGACCTTATCAATATGCCCTAGATGATCCTCTTTTGTCTTGTTGTATACAAGGATTTCATCCAATTATACCACCACAAACTTGGCTATGAAGTTCTTTAAACCTGATCCATCAGCCTCATGAATGTACTTGGGACATTTGACAACCCAAATGGCATCTCTAGCCATTCATAAAATCCTTCATTGGTTTTAAAGGCATTATTCCACTCATCTCCTTCCCTTATTATGATCTGGTGAAATCCACTTTTCAAATCAATCTTTGAAATGTACCTTGCACCATCCAAAATTTCCATTAAGTCCTCCATCCAGGGTATAGGAAACCTATACCTAATAGTGATCTTATTTATTGTTATTGAGTCTAGACAAAGCCTCCAATCTCCATCCTTCTTAGGTGCCAATACTATAGGCACAACACAAGGGGTTAATCTCTCCCTTATCATCCCCTTATCCAACAAATCTTGGACTTATTTTTTGATCTCCTCATTTTTTTTAGGTATCATCTTGTATGCAGCCCTGTTTTGCAGAATTGCACCCGGTATGAGATCAATATGATGACTCGCATCTCTAATAGGTGGTAGTGAACTTGGTAATTCCTTCACTCCTATTTCTTCATACTTGTCTAACAAGACCTGCACCTCCTAAGGTATCTCTTCTTTATCTACTACTGCATTCGAGATGGGTTTTCCAACAATGGCATAACCAATGTCTTCCTCCTCTAGATCTTTCAAAAACACCTTCTCTTTAACAACCATCACACTTGGTTCTTCATGGACAAAACCATCATCTTCTTGTAGAGGTGAATGAGTCTATGAAATTCCATCCTTCTCAATTACATACACATTCTTGTATCCATCATGCTTGGCCTTACAGTCAAATTTCCAAGACCTTCCAAGGAGTAGGTGGCACACATCCATTTGAAAAATATCAAAAAGGATTTTATCTTTGTAAGAACCTATGTTAAACTCCACCCAAACCTGCTCATTTACAAGCACTTACTACCCCTTATTGAGCCATGAGATCTTATAGGGTTTTGGGTGAGGGATCCTTTTCATTTTAAGTTTTTCTACCATCTCTAATGACTTTAGTTTTCTATTGAACCAGAATCAACTATGACTTTGCATACCTTTCCTTGAGATTTGCATGTTTTTCAGAACAAATCCTTTCTTTGAGGGGGTTCCTTGATGGTTGGCACCTTGATTAATGTCCTCTTGATCATTAAGGACTCTCCTACCTTTGGAACATGTATGGAAGGTGAATTCACATTGTCTTCATCCTCCTCTTGCACTAGTTGGGTCCTCCTTTATCCACTATGAGAACTTACACTTGGTTTATCCAAGCACTTCCATGTAGGATTTCTGAATTGGTTGTAGTTATAACACCTTCTAGAGAAGGTATTAGACCCCCTTCCTTGTCCATTAAATCTACCTCTACCATTTTTCCTTCTTCCTCTGAAAGTCCCCCTTAATTAGCCACTTGACTCTTGATTTTCACTTTGTTCACCTTGTCCTTTTTGTGATCCTCTTCCACTAAAGTTTCCTCTTCCTCTTGATTATTTTTCTTTCCTCCTCTTTATCTTCTCCTCAGCCTTAGTGGCCATTTGAAAGCACTCCTCTACTATCCTAGGCATAGTGAGGCTTATCTCATCTTGGATTGTTGATGTCAAACCATTCAAATATCTTGCTACTTTCTCTTTTTCATTCTCCATATGTCCAAACCTTATGGTCAACTTGTGGATCTCCTCAGTATATGCTGCCACATCAATTTATTTTTCTTTTAAATTTTTTAATATCCTAAAGACTTGAATCTCATAGTCCGCAGGCAAGAATTGACCCTTTACCTTCACCACCATCCTATCACATGAATTGATCTTGGGCTTACCTTTCCTTACCATCTCTTCTTGGGTGTAATTCCACCATGTTAATGCTGGTCCCTTCAAAAAAAATTAGAAAAATTTACCTTCTTGTCTTCAACCACCTCCTTGAATTCAAAGTATTTGTCTAAGGCATCTATCCATTCAATCACTTCTTCAGCCTCCATTTTTACACCATACATAGGTAGCTCCATCTTCACATCTTGTGTCTCTCCTTTCACAACCTTAAGCACTTGTAGAAACTTCCTCTCTTCAAGATCCATCTACTCTTGGGATCCTCCTCGGTGGTTCTCACTTTCACCCTCCTCCTCATCTTCAAGGTCACTCTCCTCTACAAGGCCCTTATCTCTCTTGTCTCTTTTGATAGTGCTTACATCCTAAATGCCATGGCTTCTTGAGACTCTCTCAGGGCTCTAATCTCCCTAGCAACAACTAAACCACCTTTTAGAGGCATCATATGTGCTTTCCCTTGCACTTTCTTCTTCTTCAAATTCAAATATTCTCTCCAATTGATCTAAATCCTAAGCTCTAATACCACTTGATGCAAAGCAAGCTGATTTAGGCTTAAACAAATCAAATTCAACTAGTCTTCAAGTTAGCAAAACCCTTCAAGGGTTGATCTCTTCACAAACTGACCTACTTGCTTGTAGGTTTCCACACTCAATTTTCTTCTTATATATTTTAGCGAAGGAAAACAAGTGACAAAAAATATACACATCCAAGCACCCATTAACCTATCATTCAACATATCAAATTTATTCCATAAGTTGTTTTGGAACATTCTTCTCAAATCTAACCTACAACATTGGATTTTGAAAAATATAAAACTCATCACCAACATGCTTGACCAATTCCACCATTTTTTTCTACCAAACTTCACAAAAATATGCTATCTTATCTAATTTCTATCAAAACTAAGCCTAGCACATTGAGATGCTAGAGTAGGGCATGTGCAAAAACACCACAAAAACCATCACCTTGCTCTACCACTATGAAAAATAGAAAGAACACTCCTAAAATGTCAATTCCTCTAAATTATAGAATTTTCCTATGGTGGAATAGTTTCTCATGATTTTATCACCAAAACCCTAAAAACCCTTGTTTTTCAGAACAACTTTCAAAAAATTAACTTTTTCTCCCTCAAATATTATTGAAAACCTACAAGAAAGGATTCAAAATAAATATATGTCAATATCATAATTCACATGATTTTTTACATCATTATGCTATTGTACAGGGCTATATAGAATCTGGAAATACAAGTAAACTCAAGAAATTCACACCAAAAATAGGGCAATAGCTTCTCATTCACCAAAAAAATCTTCAACAACCATGCCTTGAAGATTCTTGAGGCTTTTAAACAAGTTTCCAACAAAAACTAATGGTCCCCAACTGAATTTTGAATGGGGTGACCATTCAACTTCAACTACCTTTCAAAAAGTGACAAAGTTGCAATTGCAACTTTTACAATTTTGCATTACCATTGACAATTTTTTAACACAACACCTATAGCACCCTATATGACACTTATTACATCATAAATGGTCTCTTAGACATTTTTTACATCATGCTAAAAAAAACCATGAGAAGACCCCAAAATGTAACAATAAGCCAAAATTGTTAAAGGTGCTCTTACACCATAATTTTTAAATGATAGAGACGAAAGTATCAATGCTTAATAATGTGACATGCATGGTATAAAATAGTAAGCCATCATGGGTTATTTCAAATATATATTTGATCCCTAGAAAGAAGACAACTGACCATTGAGATTGGTCTATCTAGAGCAACCATAGTTTGTTTTGTTGCAGCCTAAAAAGGCATTAGTATTGTTTGAACCTAAAGATTATATGCTTTCTTTGACTAAAATATTTGCTCAAGAATGTCATCGAAAAACATGTCGAACATAGTTTTCTTAATACTATTAAGTTGCTTATTGAATTTCTAGTGATGAAAGTGTTCAAGAATTTGAATAATAGACATTTTGTCCTTGTGTATGAAACTGGGCTATTGATTGTTTATTTTTCAATTGATAGTGGAAAACTCATTCTATTGTTAAACAAAGAACATTTACTTGTAAGATGATCTTTTAGCATGTGAGCAACTTGAGATCAACAAATAGATTAAACAACATTATCTATCTCTAGATGTAACTATTTAGCATGAAATAGTAAAATGTTAATGTAAATGGTGGCTATTCTCTTACAAACGACACTATTTTATTAAAAGTTATCTTTATTTAATAAACTATTTAGTATGTAAGCAACTTGATGTATAACTATTTAGTAGGAAACAATACTTGTTTTGTTTAATCAATGAATGTTCATATGTAAATAGCTTGTTTTGTAACTATTTAGTAGGAAACAATACTTTTTAAAAAAATGTATGTTCATATGTAAACAACTAGTTTTGTAATTGTTTAGTAGGAAACATTACTTTTTTTGTTTAAGCAATGAATGTTCATATGTAAACAACTTGTTTTATGACTGTTTAGTAGGAAACAGTGCTTTTTCTATTTAAACAATGAATATTCATATGAAAACATGTTTTTTAACTATTTAGTAGTAAATAGTATTTGTTCTATGTAAACAACAATGTTAGAATATCACAGTTGTAAGAATGCAATAATAGTAAGTGTGAAAGTGTTAGCAAAGACTTGTTTCAATTCTTTATTTTTGACAAGAAACATCAAATGGAATACTATTTTAAGATTTCAATCTGAATTAATGATTATTTTAGAATGTATGCACAAACTTTAACATCAGGGTTATCCCACAATATTGGTTTACAAATTTTGGCCAAACTAGAGACTGAACTGATTGTTTCTAACTAAATATTCACATTCGGACACCTATAGCGGCCAAATTGTGAGGAATTTGAAGATGATGCAAACTAGTGATTTGTGAAATTTTTTCTATATATTCTAAATATATTTTTTAAAAAAAATTGGAATAAAATTGCACTTATTTTTCTATCTCCTTTGAAAACTAGTTTTTTTTCAATAAACACCATTTTTAAGGAGTGTCGCTCACTATATAACACAAATTTTTTCCATGAAGGATAAAATTCTATTTTTTCAAATTTATATTTTTAACTATGATATCTAGTGCTTCCAATTTTTTTCAGAGTGTTTTATTGATTTTTTTTTCCTTAATCAAGTTTTGAATTCAAACCAATTACAATTCAAACATAGGTGGACTGTATAACACAAATTTTTTTATATGTATTGAAATTCAATTTTTCTTTCTTTTTTGGATCAAGGACTTCAATATCTGGTGCACTCATATTTTTCTTTTTCTTTTTTATAATCTTCTATTTTTCCAAATGTGCAGAACAAAGAGCTTGATTTTTGGTGAAAAACCTACATTCACAAGAAATAAAAAGTAAATATAATAATAAAATTTAATTTATTTAAAATTATAATTTTTGGGAAGCTTATTATAAGAACTACATACTTACAAAAGTAAATTTTAAATGAATTCATTTGATCCCCTAAAAGGTAAATCAAAAGTGGTTTTTAATCAACATTTTGATAGGTGTAAAGGAGACTCTATTATATGTATGGTTTAAAACAAGCAGGGTTCTATCCAAGGGGGTTTTATCTAAGGTAATTTGATCAAACCCTCTTAAATTGAAATGATTTAAATGTAACTTTTAAAGGATTAAATCATTATATTTTCTAAAAATATGCGATTTAAGCAAAAATTAGAATCTCCCATAAATTGTAAACCAGCTTTGGGGGATCACCCATTAGTAGACACATATATGTGTATGCACATAGACTTCATCTATGTACATACACATACTTTTGAAATACCTTCTTTTTCTCTTAGTAAATCTATGAAAATATATTTGAATAGAATATTGATACCTCAATTGACTAGAGCACCTACAAGTAGATGCTTCTAGAGGGTAAATAGCTATTATGAGATGTATATAGTAGAAAGTTACCTTTCGAGATGGGTGCCAAAATGAAATTCAAAGAGTATAGGTTTGATTTACCAAAACCTATTGTTTTCTATTGTTGCAACACATTTATTATGCTTGTCCAAGCAATATAGTTCATTGTGTATGTATGAACTTTGTGATTTCAATCTTTACCATCTAGCATAGGTCATACACTTTATTTTCTAACTTGTAGATAGAATTTTGTGTTGATGTATGGGCATGCACCAGATTCCACCCTTCATATTGTTCTCTTGCTAAACTTTATGTGCAGGGTCAGCCATTCCTCAAGTCGGAAGAATTCTAGGGAAGAGTAAGCTTCGTGGTTGGGCGGTAAGGTGCTTCAACCATGTTCTCATCCACTGGTGGAGGAAAGCATCAAAGAAGAACCTTAGTTGTTCTCAATACTATTATAGTCTATGATGTAACTTGATGTAATACATTCATGTACTTTATGGAAAATGTACAATGTAATGACTTTAAGGCTTTAGGAGACAAGTCAAACCTAATACTATATTTTTAATTTTGAAGTGAATATAAGAATATTTGACTCATTTTAAATGGACATATGTAGCTATGATTGAATTTAGCCACTAGTTGTGTCTTTTCTAATTTGGAGTATATTCATGTGTCATTTACATAATATTAATTAAGTAATAATTTTGAATGGGTTATTACAATATTTTGATTCCACTTCAAAAGATGTTAGTGTTGATTTAGAAGAGGTTGATGATGAAAAGTCATTGTAAGAATCAATAGTCTTGAGTGCTTCTTTCTCTTGTGTGGGAATATCAAGAGTGGGGGACTTTTGTTATGAAGAATGTATATATGTTCATCCAAAGAATGCATCTCATTGGTGGAATTGAGTGTGTCCTTGAAATTCTAGAAGGATTGGAGAATGCTCGTCAAGTCATGATAATTCTTCAAGGAATTCATCTTTTCAGTGTAACTTGTGGTTGGGTAAATATCAGCTACAGATTTACAGCAATGTTAAACAATATCTTGATCTTGACTTAGTTCAAAGAAACTTTTGTTATCCACTAAACTATCTTCTGGAAATGACTTTTGGGTAGATGATTTATCATTGGTAGGAGACTCTTCACAAGCTATAAGGCCTATGGATGGAGCATGAAAAAAATTTATTGCATTGTAACCTCCTCAACTAAGCCAATTATGAAGTCATATGAAGGGATAATATGGCTACCTAAAGGATACTTGATACCATTTTTATATGAAACATTGCTAGGAAATATCGATTGATCTTGAATCTATGTTAAGAATGTTTCTTGATGTTTTTTAGATTCCTCTTCTTGTGATGGATGAGAAAAATAAATGTGTTCTATGGTGGTATCATGGGTATGGTTTATGTTATTAGAACTTGATTCCTTCTCTCAATCTTTTTCTTTTCCATGATTAGTCATATGGGCTTTATAAATTTTCTAGTCATGATTCACTGATTTTTTATCAACCTCAACATCTCCTTGTTCAATAAGATCTTGAATAATGTGTTTGAGTCTAAAACCACATTGTGTATTGTGACCTTTGTATCGGTGAAATTCACAAAAATGATCCTCCTTATAGCTAGGAGGTCTTTTTCACAGCTCTTGATAGTTTGAAAAAATGGGAGTGTGATAACGTTATCTTGTATCAACTTCTTCAACACATCTTCCATAGGTTCCCCTGATGGAGTGAATTGTCGCTTAGGAGCACTATTTGTTCTTTGTGGTCCACATTGAGTGTTTGTAGCATTGATTGTTGGTTGATTGTTTTTTGGTTGCATCTTTATTTGTTGTGTTTAGTAGTGTGTTCATTGGTTGTGTGTGTGTTTGTGGTGGGGCACTTATGATCATTTTTGTATCAACAACAAAATAATTAGCTACATTTTTGTTTTTAGACCAAAAGTAGGGCTTATCATTAGAGCTAGATGAGGGTTAGTTATCCTTACATATGTTTGGATGTTTCCTTGTGCCATGAGGGATATTTCGATGTTAAGTCCCTTAGGGATGAGTTGATCATATTTTGTGACACATTTCATCTTTAATTGAAAGGATAAATCGCCATCAAGGTTAGCAATAATTATTCCTATTTTTTATTCATTAGGAATATGCCATTTTCTCTTGCTAGCTTTGTACCTCCATCATTGTAAGTAATTTACAAATGTTTCAACTTTGTTTTGGTCTAGGGTATACAATTCCTCAAAACTAATGTCCATATATAGGTTGAAAGATAAGTTATTTCCAAATTGATCTAAGATTTCTTGGAACATTAATTTGGATTCCAGGAGGTAAGCGGTAGAACCATTTGATTACTAGGCTTGCCAAGCTTCATGGGAAAGCTACATTAAATAAGAATCATTATAGGCCACTTCCATTTAATGCACATATCTAATTACTTGAAATGATCTTTGGGATTTCCATGCCCTTTGTACTTTTCAAATTTAGGCATTTCAAATCTAGGTGGGAATGGTATCATTGCAATGTTTTTGTCAAAAGGATAGGGACACAAGTCACATTGAGCAATTGTTCTCTTTGTCTTGTTTGCTTGAATGTCTTGTATTTTTTGAGAGAGCACTCTAACTTGTGTGGAAAGATAATCTTGATGATTAGGGGGTGGAGAATATGTATTACATGGTGGAATGATGGATGAGTTGAATGTGTGGTATGGTGTATGTAATGGGTTGGCTTGATATTATTGTGTGAATAGTGATGGTGGTGGAGTGACATATGCTCCTTGCGTATTTGGATTCAAGAAATTTTGTTGTGTGTCTATGTCCTAGTTGTTGGAAGCCTTGTTGTTGCATAAGAAATTCTTGTTGATAGGCTTGTTGTTGTTGAGCTAACAATGCTTGTTGTTGGGCTTGTTGCTGTTGTGCTAACATTGCTTCTTGTTGAGCCTATTTTTTTGATTTTTATTGTTGTTCTTGTGCCATCAAGGCTTGTTGTTGTTGAACTATCAAGGCTTGTTGTTGTGCTTGTATTTGTTGTAACTTGGATTGTTGATAGGTTTGTTGAGCTTGTGCTTCTTGTTGTTGCAACACTTTTTGGTAGGTGTGTTTTGCTTGCAACATTATTCTATATTGACATGAAATAATTTTATTTTGAGGTTGGGATGGTGTATTTTGGTTAATAGTTTGTGATGGTGGGTTGAGGGGTTTTTTGGGTGGTTATTGTGTGATTAGAGGTTGGGTGGTGAATGGTTGATTTGGATTTGACATATTTTGTCATTGGTGTTGTGATATCATCCCTTACGAGATTTGGGTTTGGAATGGAAGTGTATATGTTTAGGGTCCCATTTGATTATGTGTTGTTTAGGGGACTGATGTTTGAGATATTTGATAGGATGCCACTTGGTGTTGCAATGTTAGTGACATACTTGGATTTGGGACCATTTTTGTTGAAGGATTGATTGGATTTGTTGTGATTGATGGATTGATTGGATTTATTTGATTTGGGACCAATGTAGATGGATTGATTTGATTTATTGAATTTTGGGTCAACATGCATGATGGGTTGATGAGAGGGACTTGTCAACCCATTTTTGATGTTTTTACTTGTGTGAATGAAGATAAACTATGTGTTAGGGTGTACACTTGTTGAAATAAATTGGCATTAGGTGGTTGACTTGTTCAGTCTTGTGGAATGGTAGGATTGTAGCCTTGATTACCTTGGATAGAGGTAATAAATTGAGATGATAATGTAGCATGGAAAGTTTGTGCCATGGTGGTATCATGGAATGTGAGTGGTATGTATGGATGTTGTAGGATTTGAGGGATGGTGGTGTTTGTGGTACCCAAGTTGGTGCTAGTTCCTAAGTTTTGATTAACAAGTGGGTGCCCTTGAATTGCACGAAGTAATGAATCCCCCTTAAAAATCAAGGTTTGAATTGGCACATGTGACAAAGGGTGTTGGGTAATAGATTGAACCACATTTTGAACTAATGGTTTCGTGATGAATGTTTGAGGAATAGATGTCATGTTCCCCAAAGGTTGTTCTCTAATGGTGTCCAAATCAAAGGTAGAAGGAAGTTTAGCTCCTTTTCCCAAAGCCAACATGTATTGGGTAGGGTTCAACTTCATCATGGTATTGACAAGGTGATGAGTTTTGAGATCTTGTGATAGCTCAAGCAATTCATCTTTAGTCATCTCATGGGGATTGTTGGTAACATCATCTATTTCAAATGGACCCCTCAATTAAAAATCATGGGCTTGTTGAGCTAACATTTTTATTGTATTTTTGGAAGCTCTTGGATCAATTTTTTTAGTTTAAAGTACTCATGATAGATAAATATTTTTTTTGTTCCATTTCCTTGTATTGTGATCTTGCTTTTACCATAAATTTGGGGATCAACTTTAGGGGTATTGTGAAAGAATCTTGGGTTGATTAAAATCTAGGTAAAAGAGAGTCTCTAATATTTTTTAGGATCAATGATGATATGAAAGATGATAGGGTGGGTGATATGGATGATGAAATTTCAAAATTTTGGACAACATTAGTCTTTGGGTTTGATGTTTTTTATGTTTAAGGATTTGATAATGAACTCATGAATCCTCAGATAGACTTATGACCTTAGGATAGCTTTGTTCATAATGCATTGTTTTCTAATTTAACTAAGTTTATGAAAAAGGATGCATTTCCATATACTTAGCTAAACAAGGTGATCTAGTTTAATTTGATGATTACCCAAGTCTAGGAGAATGGTGTATCCAAAGTTCTAAATTTGTTTGTGGGGTGAAATGAAATTTTTTTTGGTGTGGATGGAAAGATTGATTTGATCATAATATGAACCTAAGAGGGACTTGTTTACAAGACCAAGGTGTTTATGAACATGTGTTTCCCTAAGAGTATTTCAAACCAAAAAGATCAATGTTTGCTTGAAGGACCATATGTTTTGAACATAATACATAATATAAACATGCACTTGTGTGGGTTTCAATTGATGTAATCTTTATTAATGAATTTATTTTACCACATCTAATGTCTTGATTAAGTTTCCAAAACTAATTGTCTATAACTTTCAACAACCTCCATTCCATAAAGCTCAAATATGTGACAATCTAGAGGTTTAAGTAATAGCTCCCTAGGTTTACTTTGGAATAAATGTTGATTGAGATGTGACCCAAAAAATTATGAAGCCTTAAGGATATTATTTTGATAAAAACAAGATATTCTTAAGGGCATGTAATAATATAGGTTTTAATAAAGATATCCACAATTAAGTCTGAAATGGTTTGACATCTTAATGCCAATGTTCAATGTTTGTTTAAAATGTTTTGAATACAAGAAATGTGTTTGATATCCAAGGTAATGGATATATTTTGCAAATATTCTTCATAAGATTCACTTGGTAAGTTCACAAAAGACAATATTTACAACCTAGAGAGTAGGTACATTCTTTGAGGTGGGCCTACCTCATTCCTTGAAGGGATGAATTTACATGAAAATTATGGAGGGAGCACATAGAGGGATATCACCCCATCAAGATTTTGTACAATAGAATGAACTCTTAAGCTCTATGCCTCAACCATAAATTAGAATTGGTGAGTAACTTCTCATAAGTAAATTGCAATGCACTACTTTGAAATAACATTTTAGAAAACAAGGTTTGGCCTCTACACAAAGTTTTTTAATGATACACTATGAACACTAAGACATATGCTACCATTCACTTCCAGCTAATAACTCCAAAGTTGGATTAGGTGCAATATATTATACAATGTAGATTGAAGCTACTACTCTTGTAGGTTCATAACCTTTATATAGCCTGCCAGTAAATGTGCTTTTATTCGAGAGTCACTTATATGAGTTATCCATTGTGGAATGTGTCTCATTAGTAGGTCCTCTCCTAATAAGAAAAATGCTATTTCTCTTCACCCAAGAGCACATGAAGCGTAAGGGGAGAGGATACGTAGAAAGTTCTTAGGGTGACTCAAAACAAAGAAAGTTTTGTAACCTTAAAGTGTTTATCTTCACCCAAGATCACATGAGGCGTAACGGGAGAGGATACACACTAAAAGTTTACGTGCATAGAAAGCATGATAAACACTCATTCATTTTAACTAACATTGAAAATTTGATTTATTTTAAGCACCAATGGAAGTGTTTGTTTGTTTTGTTCAATTTTAGCCAAATCACAATAATGAGGAAATGAGGAGTTCAATTCTTAACCAACTTTGAAAAGATCATTGCAATGGTAAAATTTAAAGCCCAAATCAAATCTAGTAGTCTTAAAGCATGAAGGAAAGTACCATATGATGGGTTATTTCCCCATGAGTTTTTGGAAACACTATTACAATGAATATCCAATTCTTTTCAACCTTAATTCTCCATTCTCCACCTCAAATCTGCAATAGTGATTTTGTGCCAAACATAGCGATGCTAGACTATCAATAGTAGTGTTTTTTCTAGAAAGAATGGCACTCTAGTGAAATGAAAAAGCTACACTCCATTGTAGAAAGTGACCTCAAAGGTGGTGTTGTATTGACAAAAGTGGTGTGATATCAAAAGTGAGTCTCTAGTGAAAAATTGTAAGTTCATAAAAAATAGAGAGGTCAATAGCAACAATTTAACAAAAGTGATGCAATAATTGAAAGAAAAAAGTGGTTAAATGCATCAAAAGTGAATCCCTATTTTAATAAAAAAGATATTTGTGAAAGAGGCACTATATTTCCCTACAATAGTGGCATGGTTTTCAATAGTGGTGCTTTAGTAATCTCAATAGCAACCCCATTTTTTTTGGAACCTACAAAAATGTGAATCTCAAGAAAAAAAATAAAAAGTTAAATGGTTTTCTGTCCTTCTAGCACCAAAATGTGAGCATGATCTATACCTGATCCAACATGATTAAAACACAAGGAAATTAGTCACATTAACTAAGACAAATTAAGCTCCCTATGAAATTCTTGAAAGAACAAAACAAGGAAACCATGATTACAAAAGCACGAAATAACAAGAAATTCATAATGAAATCCTTGCTAAATACCCCAAATAGGGGGATTGGTGCCATATTGATGCGGAATAATGGCCCTTCCCAATCCATTTTATGAAAATGATGAAATTTATTCAAGATTGGTGCTAAAATATTGAAAGATGTGTGATAGTGAGGGTGCAATTATGCATAGTAACTTTTCTTCAAGAAGTGGATTTATTTCCCATAGAAGCGACTTCTATTTATAGTGAAAAATGGTGAATCAAGGGTTGCAAATGAATATAAGGATTGAAGGAATGATTAACCTTGTGACAAATGTCACAAGGCTAAGAGATGTGAGGGGATATGTGCCCACACATGTGTGTGCATATTTTGGGAAGAGAGCATGTAAGAGGGAATTAAGACATGTGGTTGAAGAATTAAAGGCATGTGGTTGAAATATATTAAGGCATATAAGAGAAGTGAATGATCATGTAAGAGACAAGATGGCTTGTGTAAGAGCCTTTAAGGCTTGGGTGGAAGACAAGACAGCTTGCGTAAGATCCATCAAGGTTTGGGTAAGAAAGTCAATGAGGGGAGTGTATGAGGAAAGAATATTCCATGGGAATATTTTCATGCAAGTGTGCAAAGAAAATAGCCTTTTAAATAATTTGAGAAAATTAATTAGTTGTGCAACTTGGAGTTAATAAACCATGGGTTTATTTAACTAGAAGGGAGTTAAATTTTGGAGAATTGACTAATTATGATTAGCAAGTGAATAAGATTAATAAATCAGGGATTAATTAACTTAGGTGGGTTAGGGGAATGTGATATTTTAATTGAATAATTAATTTTATTTAATTAAATAAGAAGACATAGGAGTTTTGAATAATTTGCATTATCTAATTAAATGGGATGAAAATTAGTAAGAAGGGGGATGAATTAATCCAATAAAGTTGATTATTTGATTAAGAGGAGAAAATGATAAATTTAATTAAACAAATTCTAATTAAATAGTTAGCAAAGAGGTGATTTATGATGAAACAATGTTAATAATCAAATTTAGATGCATAATATCAATCCAGATGATTTGGAGTGTCTACAAGGATTATAACTTTTGGTATGCAAGACCTGTAGACCTAGTGTGACCTTCCCACTTTCCACCCCTTGTTATGAGTACACACCTTGTAGACCTAGTGGGCGTTTCCAACCTTTGGGGATCACCTAGTGTATATCAGACTATACTAGCCCTTATGAGCATATCTAATAGATGTGGCATAATGCAACTTTCTATTTCATCCCATTTTGCATTGGATTTGACATTATATGCTTGTGTATCTTGTCTTTCTTCTTGTATCTTACACACCTTGTGTGTCCCTTTGTCCTTATGTTGGTTTACCATGGGATCTTCTACCCTAGGGTCTTGATCATCCTCCTTGATCTTTATCATCTTATCTTTCTACCATTTATACACTAGGACCTCTCTTGATACATATTTGTCTACTTTAGTGTGAGTTTGAGTGTAAGTTCATACTCTCACAAGTGGGGGCTAAATGTAGTGTAGGAAATTGTACACCCTTTTCAATTTCACACTTTATTTAGGTCCTTTAATTTATTTGACTTAATTAAGCTTCTAATTGCCTAAATTATTAATTCCAAAACCTTAATTTTCCCATTTTCCAAGAGGGAAACCAACATTTAATTAATGCAATTAATGTTTTAATCACATTGGATAATTAGTGCCCTATATTTTTAGGCCAAGACCCATTCCCCCAAGGAAAATGAGCCCCATTTAATTCCTAGAACCCATTTTTTTAAATATGTTTTTCTCATTCTGTTAATGATCCAAATTATAATTATAATTATCGGATCTTGGAATCTAATTTTTTATAAATTAGATAAACACCTATAAATATATAGTATTTTTATCAATTCAAATTTAAGCAACATTATCGGGACTTTATGGATTAATTCATGAGAAAATATTATTGTCAAGAGCATTCAAGAGAAGATTTATCAATCATTTGTTACAACCATCAAAGATCCTAATCATCATGTTAAATTTCATGTGTGTTCATTTCATCTTGTGAAGGCTAATATGCATTGTTGATCCTAAAGCATCCAAGTATTTCAAGTGTCCAATCGATCAAGCAAAGAAAGATCCAACCTTGGAGTGATGTGTTTGACTTTTTTCATCTAAGGACAATAATTAAAGGTTTGGTGAGTTGTAAGCAAGATTTGTTTCATTCATCATTTCCTCCTCCATTGTCATTATTTCTCTATCAAGGTTTAATTACCAAATTTTGGGTTTGACCAAGGAAAAACCCCATTCAAAACAAACAATTTTCCCTCTTTGTATATGTAGATTACAAGTTGAAGAAGGATCAAAGATCTTAAGGAGTAGTTTTGAATTGTTGCATTCATTATTGTCAAACAATGAAAACTCAATTGCAGATTTTATTTCTGAATTTCCAACAATGGAACTTGTGGAAAACATCTCAAATCCAACCTTAGAGGACTATAAAAAGTGTTTTTGGAAGCCCTAACCAGGACCTGTTCACCCAAGGGTGAAGTCATCCTCGACCAAGACCCATTTCCCCAAGGGCGAATTCATCCTTCAACAAACCTCATTTGAAAGTAGTTTTTGGTGATAGGTGCATACTATCAGACCATTCTTAGGTCTCCCTACAAACTTTGGTTTCAATTTTTGTACCTCTAGGAATTTGCATTTCATGTTCTAGGTTTTATTATGCACTTATTTTGAGCATTGCATATCATTTGAATTTGGTTTCACATCTATCCTATTATCCTAAGGACTAATATCTAGGTCTAGTTGACTCATAATTGAGGCTAAAATTCAATCATTACTCCTTGTGATATCTTTTCTAATGAAATCCCTAAGAAAAGGCAGTCATTAAGACCCCTAAAACCCCATTGTGGGATAAGGATTCTCTATGGTTCACTTTTTCCCACATTTCAAAGGTTTGTTTAATTATAAGATTAATTTTTATTTATGTGAGCATTGAATTTAAGGAAAATAAAAGCATGTACAATTTTACTTGAGTTCTCATAAATATTATGGTGTATTAGGATCTAATTCATTCTAATGTATTTGATCCTATAGATGTTTCTTCGATTGGAAAATCCACATATTATGTTTCATTTATTGATGATTAACATAGTACATGGGTGTATTTTCTAAAGATTAAATCTTAAGTCTTTAATTGATTTAAAGAATTTAAAGAAATGGTTGATTTATTTATTGGAATAAAAATATAATGTTTGAGGATTGATAATGGTGGTGATTTTTTCTCTAATGATTTTGATAGATTATATAAAATTTATAGTATTCTAACTCAAAAGATACCTCTATATTCTCCATATAAAATGGAAGTGTAGTAATAATGAATAGGACATTGATGGAGAAGGCTAGGATTATGTTGAGTGGTGTTGGTCTAGAACAAAGGTTTTGGGTTGAGGTTATCAAAACTATGTGTTACCCAATTAATAGGCCTCCTATTTCATTTTTTGTTAATAAGACACCTATAGAGGTATGGTTAGGTCACAAGCCTTCACTAAGAAATCTTAGAGTTTTTGGTTGTGAGGCATATGCATATGTGGCAAAGGAGAAGCAATCAAAGTTGGAGAATAAGGATGTGAAATGTATCTTCATCGAATATAGCTATGGTGTGAAAAGGTACAAGATTTGATATCTTATTTCACAAAAGGTAATATATAGTAGAAGTATTATTTTTAGAGAAATTAAACCTTCTTCTATTATATTGTAACCAAAATAATGTAAACAAGAGAATGTGATTCAACTTCCTTTTACAATTGAGAAATTTGAACCGAGGCCCCTACATAAATAAGAAGTTGAGGAGAGCTCATCTAGCTCTAAATCTTCACGAGAGGAGGAAGAACCTCCAACTTAGCTTGTTCAAAGGCCTAAAATTCATAGAAAACCACCTAAAAGGTATTCAACTAATTATTGGAGATATATTTCTACTTTGAATACTAACATTGATGAACCCATATACATAGAAGAGACATTAGGTATGAATGATACAAAATCCTAGTAGATTTCTATAGATGAAGAAATGGATTCTTTTTTAAAGAATGATACATGAGATCTTGTACCATTAACTAAATGATAAATCCTTTTGGATGCAAATGGTTGTTTAAGAAAAAGATGGGTCCATATGAAGGTATTGAGAAGTATAAATTATGGTTGATTACGAAAGGTTACTCTCAAGTTGAGGATGTTAATTACAGTGATATATTTTCTTTTGTTGCAATAATGAAATCCATTAGATTATTTCTTTCATTTGATACTACTTATGATCTAGAGGTTGAGAAAATGGATGTGATTTTTTTTCCTTCATGGTGATTTAGAGGAGGATATTTACATGACATAGTCAGATAACTACATGATGAAAGGTAAAAGTAATTCAGTTTCTAAATTGAAGAAATCTTTTTATGGACTCAAAAATAGTCCTAAGATGTGATAACATAAATTTGATACATATTTATTGAGTCTAAGATTTCAGTGCTCTAAATCAAATCATTGTGTTTATTATAAATTTGATTGTGATTATTTCTCATTTATTGCATTATATGTTGGTGATATGTTACTTATTAGTAAACAGAAGTGAATTATTTTAGAACTAAAGTCTCATATTTTAGCTAAATTTAAAATGGAAGAACTTGGTTTAGCTAAACACATTCTTGGGACAAAAATTAGAAGAGATGGGGTGAATAGAAAGCTATGGCTTGGCCAAAGTAATTATGTCAATTCAATTTCACATACGTTTAACATGCAATATTGTAGACCATTGTTTGTTCCTTTTATAGTTGAAATGAAATTATATTCTTCGAGTTGTCCAACATCCCCATTAACTATGGAAGGTGTGGCTAGAGTGCTTTAACAAAGTGTAGTTGGAAGTTTGATGTATGTTATGGTCTACACTAGACAAAACATTTCTCAATAAGTGGGAGTTCTTTTTATATATGTCTTATCTTGGTATAATTCATTAGGATGCATTTAAATAATCTTCAAATATTTGTGGAGTACCTCAGATTATTCCTTGTTTTATCATGGTAATATGGTGGGAGATCACAATTTCCTTGATATTATTGGTTATATGGATTCAAACTACTTATGTTTTTACTTTATTTGGTGGTACAATCAATCGAATGAGCAAGAAAAAAGTTGTCATTTCTTTTTCCACTATTGAAGATGAGTATATGACAACTACTCACTCTTATAAAGAAGCCATTTGTCTTAAGAGACTATGTTTAGATATTAGAATTCAACAAGGTATGGTGATAGTTTACTATGACAATCAGAGTGCATTCTTCTTAGCTAAGAACCTGAAATTGTTGGTGTAAATAGGTGTTTTACCTAACTAGTTCATTAGTCGATCCTATTTACATGTTAAATTTACTTAGGTCATATACAATATTTTTAGAAGGTTGTTAGTTAGCATAAGATATTATCTTATCTTTTGACATTTAATTTTTGTGTCTATTGGAAGAATGAAGAAAAAAATCTCACTATGCAACTTTTGTGTTTTCATTGATGTCACCATGTTATATGGAAGTTCAAGCTTGATCTGGTATTAAGAACTGGTATGCAAAAGCAAGTATTATCCTTTGATATTTTGGTATGTAGTCCTTTGCTAATGAATATCATAACTTGCAATTTTGGGAAATGGTCTCTAGATGTTAGAAGGTTGTAAATTCATAATTTCATGTGTACATGTGCTCGTATGGTGAATTGGCATCGCTCTATTGTTGAATTTTGTTATTAGGTCTATCCCTAGCCGACCTAATCAATAGTTGATGTTATATTGAATTAATTTTGTGTTGTCAATGTATTTGTGACCTATCTTAGGTCCATGCCAACATGTTGTGGTGTACTACATGCTTGAAATTTTTTTTGGAAAAGTTTCGTACAAACTTGAAGCCGATAGGTAATCTTTTTGAATAAGGGTTGCATCTAAATTAGGTCGACCTAATTGATGCTTGCAGATGAGTCAGATATATAGATTCTATAGTTTTGACATTGAAAGAGGTAGAGTAGTATGTGAAGATGAATCAAGGTGAATGCACATTTTCAAGTATGCGAGTCTATCTATAGAAGTGTGTAAAGTCAGTTTACTGAGCAGCAAAGGAACATAATCAACACTTGTTGGGTGCAACTTCATCAGTTCATATTCTGGCTATAAGCCAACTCTATATTGTATCTTTTGTAGGTAGTGAGCCTTCCATTTTTGGGCAGTGAGTCTTGGCAGTGACCACCCTTTGTAATATCTTATAATCGATTATATCATATTGTGACCTATCCTCATCATGATTTTTACCATTTTAGGTTTTCCATGTAAAAATATTGGTGTTCATGTGTTGTGTGCTTTTATGTTTTGCTCATGCTCTTAATAATTCTTACTATCATATTCATTGGAGTATTTGGATGGTTTATGTTCAATAGGTTTAAGAATATACTGATTCACCCCCCCCCCCTCTCAATATCTTGGATATTCAACAGTGTCCTACATCATTTAATATTAGTTGTCTCATGACATAATATTAAGACACTTTTCATGATTCTATCTAATCCTATGTCTCAACTTGGATTTATAACTAATCAATCTCATGCATAATCAACAATCATATCATCATAATCTATCATTTACATCCTTTGATATAATAGCATTATTTTCTCATAGTTGAGCTCTCTTGTTCTTTGATAAAGTTCCTAGATCATGGGTGGCTATAATTTATTTAGCCAAATCTTGCATGGTGTATAGTATTCTATACCAAATATTACAAATATTTCATGCCACAACCAAGAACATTAATGTATAGTATCATTGTGTCAAACATATGGTCAAGGTGAGCAAGGTGAAGTTGGTTAAGGTAGAGACTTTGATGAATATTGTAGATTCTTTAACTAAGCCTATGAGCATAAATAATTTTAGATGGTTTTTAGAGTCTATGGGCCTCATGACCCCTAGTGACTATATTGTAGTGTTGATAATCCTTTTGTTGTTGCAAGGTGTTTGACAACTAGAGAATTTTAGGAAAATGGTGTCTCAGCCTTGTAATTACATGAGGTTACTATTTGTAGTAAGTTAACATTTGAGCCTGGATTGATGTGGAATTTTTCCCAAAGCTTTAAATTGGATAAATAAGCATGCTCAAAAAACTTCATTGCAAGATCATGTCTAAATTTGAATATATTAAATTTTTCATTTTTCAAAGCTTCAAAGTCCCTTTTGAAGGCCTTAGAGGAATTTTTTGGCCCTAAAGTGTTTGTAACTTGTGTAGCTATTTATAAGCTTGATATATCACTTCATCATCTTTCTAATAGTTCAAGTGATTCATCAATCAGACACCCAGATCAAAATTTATGGCCTTCCAAAGTTGGGTCTCCTAAAATTGGAGATGTAAAAACATGTCGGACATGCAAATGAGCTATAAAGGGGGAGATGCATGTGATGGTGTGTGTTTTGACACATCATAGGAATATTTTATTAGAGATAACAATGGGCACCACTTTTAAGGTAGTTTTAGCTCATGCTTTTGTAATACCATTTGATAGTTTCATGTATTATATCTTCTATATGTTTGGTGCATGGGATGCAACTTGAGATTTATATTCTTATAGTTGTTGATTTTCCTCTGGATCTCTAGCTAGTGATACTCATATGAGAAATCTTTCTTTGCAAGTATATTGTAATCTTGTTGGTTTTTGAATAATATAATGGGTGGCTTTTGGAGTGTGGGGTTTTTCTTTTTAAAGGGTTTTCCCCATGTAAATCACTATGTTGTGGTATGACTATTAGTATTATTTTTATTTAAGTTTATGTCACTATTCATATTAGAGAAGTTTTTGTAGAACACTCCTCTCAAGGTTAGTGTAAGATGTTGTTCTGCTACATTAGCTTCCATACACTGTGTTCTCCTTGAACTCTTTAGAATCTGTTTGGATGGTTTCTACAACATCAAATGTGAATTTTTTGTCTTCTTTTATTGATTTCTATCTATACCCATGATTTTTCGTTTCCTCCATCCATATTGTTCTATTTATTTCTTGTGTGTACCATTCTCCATGTGATTTCTTTATTCTAAGAAAATACCCAAAAGTATTGCTTATTATTTTTTTACAAATATATTCAATAATCTTTAAGCTATACCCCAAAAATTGGCTAGGAGGGTTTTTTATTTTGAAACCAATCTATGTCATAGGCTTTCATTTTAAGAAAGAAATATGAATAGTTGTTTGATCTCCAAAGTTATGGTTTAGAAATTAACTTGTCAAGAAATGTTATGTTTGATCAATTAAAATAATGAATAAAATAGTAATAAAGATGCTTATATAAAAAATAAAATAAGGTAATATATAGTGCAAATTTGTCTTATAAAAAAGTAGTAGAGAATATATAAAGTTTCAATATAAAAAAATATGTATGACAATTATTTTTAAAAGAGGCCAACATATTGTTAAAAATAATATTGATATCTAATACTATAGGGTAAAATATATGAACAAGAAATTTTCACTTAAAGACATTATTGACACATGTCAATAATAATACAACTTATTGTCTATGGAAAATTTTATTTTAAATGTTAGTAATAATGTCAAAAGGTATGGTCTACTGTAGATGGTCTAGGGATTGCATAGGATCTTTCACCAGTTCTTTATAGGATTAATTCTATTAATAGTTTTTTGTGATCTTGCTAGGTTTTATCTTGTTGTACTATGTTTGTTACCATATTCATAGTTTGTAGATAACTTTAATAAGTTTCTTTGGTAGACAACTTCAATAAATTTCATTTGAACTACTCATAGAAATATGTATGTAAAAGTAGCTTTAACAAATTTCATTTAAATTATTGATAATATTAATAATAATGTGTAAAAATAATTTTATTTAATAAATTTCATTTAAACCATCATCAACTTTTAATTTGCATAAAAATTAATACATAATGACTTCTAAACGTAGTTTTATAAATATTCTTAATCATATATTTTAAAAAGTTATTAAGAAAATATTTTATTAAAAAATAATGAAAATTAAAAAATTAAACTTTTTTCATATTCATTTTTAAGATTTTGATCATATAGATTGTATTTATTTTAGGTTAATTCATGAATCAAATATTTTT
>VDFB02252616.1:176535380-176638277 GCA_007258455.2 Sequoia sempervirens | reverse complement strand
CGGCCCCCGAGCCCCTAGGTCTTTAGGCTGTGTCAATCTCATGTCTTATCTCCTTTGTGTCGTGTCATCAAGTTATGCCCTTATCCAGTTGGTTCTTAACAAATGAGACCCACTTGTATAATAAATCCAATTGATTTTGAACATCCCGTGGCCGTAGCGATCTTTTAGTTTTAGTATCGCGGTCTTTTTGGTCTCAATAGGATGCATCCTTCCTAACATACCCTCATCAATCCCATCCATCCCATGATCCTATGGCAAAGGGCCGTTTGAAATTAAAATTGTGATCTTTTGATACTTTTGGCTTTACGACATCATTTTGAACTCCTATCATCACTTGTCAAGGCCACCATGATCCATCATATTATGGTGTGTTGTGATTAGTCTACATAGGGGCATATTTTGATCTTTTTTATTTTTATTTGTCTTCTTGGTTGTCCCATGTAGTACCCACCAAGATTCCTGTGGTCTTGTGTTACGCCGGGGCATCCTTTTGTGCTTGTGGTTATCTCAATACCTGGCCCGACCAAGGTCTTTGTGGCTTTGGGGTGTTGGGATAGCCTTCTTGTCTATTGTGTTTATTTCATGCATTAGACACTATTACACCTTGGTTCCACATACCCTGGCACTTGGTGTCTTATGCTATAGCAAAATCGATTACTCGAAGATGGAAAATTACATTTGGTTGCATTTCATTTTCATTCTGCTCGTCTTCATGTATCCCTATCCATTCATCAGCTTCATCCTTATCTCACTTCTCTATCAATCCCCATCCATTCCTATTTAGCCGAATCATCAATCATGCAGTCTTGTTCACCGATCTCGTTACCCGGTATGATACATCATCATCATCATCCATTAGTATCCTTCCCTATCCCTTTGGGTATTTGTTTTGGGATGTATCCTTCCTCATCCGTAACACTTTCCGTATCATCATTGGAATTATTCTTCCCTATCGCTTGAGTGGTGTTTTGGATGTATCCTTCCTCATCAATACCACTCAATGGGATGTATCCTTCCCTATCCTCATGTTGTTTTGGGATCCTTCATTCCCTCATTGACAACACTCCATCCATCATCAACCCATTTTGGCTTATACCTTGATTGGGGCAACATCACCTTTTGTCATAAAATCCATTTGTACTTCATCCATCTCCATATCACTTACTCTCTTACCCATCACCTTGCATCATCTTCCTCATCTCCCCTTCCATCACATCATCTATTTCCAGAGCACACACATGTTCTCTTCAGCACGCATGTCCTCTCGAGGGGGCATCCTCAATCCCTACTCTTCATCTTCACCCCCATCGTCTTCCTTCCTAGTCATCCCTTTGATGATTGGGGCATCTTTTCCAATCTAACCATCTCCTTCTGGGTTCTATATTTTAATATTCTTTGAAATGATGCTACTTCGTAACACCATCTCAAAGAGGAGCAAAATGTAGACATCCAAATTTGGACAATTAATCTATCCAAATTTATCACTTTTCATCTAAACATCCTCTTATCCGAGTTAATTAAGTAATATTACTATTATTTAATTAATATCTTTAATTCTGCCAAATCTCTAAGGTATTTAATTAATAAGTAAATACCTTACCCTCCTTAATCCTCTTTTCATCAAATAAATCAAATAAATATTACATTTATTTAATTCCTCACATTCATTTTCATCTAATCCTAATCCATCTCCTAATTTCTTCATTAGGGATGTGCACATGCCTAATCCTTGATTATGATGTGTCACATCCTCCAACTTTTGCAAGTTGGCTTCTAATCCTCATTTATCTTCTAATTACTGATTAATTAATCTTAATTAGTACCTTGGTCAACTCTCTCCATCCCCTAAGGAATTTTTAATTCCTTTTTATTCTTCCTAGAATCCCCTTTTCCATGCATCTTCTAGAAACTTTGACTTGTCACATCAAGTCACATGTGACAAATTCCCACCTTTTGGGAACCTTGTCTTATCCACCAGATTTTTCCAATCATTGTCAATTTAAAATTCACTTTTATTCACCCAAGATTCTTCCCATCTCCCAATGTACTTGGAAGGTACTTGTCCTTCTTCCACCTCATGTACCTTTTGGCCACCTCACTTACATCTCATCTTCTCTTGGCCACTTCACCATCCACATGTCAAGATGTGAGGGCTTGTGGGTTCTCAACCCACCATAGCCCTTCATCTTGACCTTGTTGGATGCATCTTGACCATTGAATTCTCTAGAGAATTCAAATTCTTCTATAAATACCCCCTTCTCAAGGGCATTTTCAACACTTTGGATTTTCACAACTACATGCTGCCAATTTTCATTCTCAATCATCCACTATCATCTATCCATTCATTCTAATCACTTTGCACATACAATCTTGCATTTAGTCACTCAAGAAATCATCTAAGGAGCACACAAAATCATCCCAAGCAAGGGCCAATCAAGGAGTCGTCAATAGCAAGGAAGGTGAAATCATTTGTATCTTGTTTTGTCCATTTTGCTTCTTGTTTTATCACTCTTTTGGCTAATCTTGAGGTGTCCTTAGTCTTTTATCACTTGCATTTTTAAGTTATTTTGCATATTAGAGTAAGATAAAATTCTTAGGATCACAGAGACATCCAAACATTACTCTGATAAGTTGTATAGATCAAATCCAAACATGTTCTGTTTGTCTTCGTAATGTGAGAATTCTCTTTCTAGTCAGCATGATTTCATCCAATCAATATTTTTTGTATGGATCCCTATGGTATAGACATAAGAATAATGTCACGATTGCTTGCTTTCCACAAAATTATATGTGGAAAGCGTATGTCTATCGCCATATTCAAATCTATGCATGAGTATACACCACCCAAAGCCCTTCAATCGGCCCCAAATAAGTTTTTATAGCCTAAGGTCTATATATAATCCACAATTGCCAAAACCAACTTCCCACAACTCTGTTAGTGGAAAGTCATCCGCCCAACCGCTCGCTGAATAGCTCAGTCCAAAGCCATAATTGAGAGTTTGTTTGTCTATCGTAAAACCATTGTGTCTCTTGTGGGGATCCTGAACACTCCCAACTCCTGCTTTCCTCCATCGATGATGTTATTGGAGAATTTCTTTAATTGATATACCATCAGCTCCCATGTTAATCAGATGTAAACTAAGCAAAGATGATGAATCTACTAAAAATGATCAACGTAAATATAAATCTATGATTGGCTGATTGTTGTACCTTACTGCTATCAGACTAGACATTATGGATGCAGTATGTTTAGTTGGCAGATTCCAAGCAGATCCCAAAGAAGCACATGTCACAACTGTAAAGAGGATATTTAGATATCTTAAAGGTACACTGGATTATGGACTTTGGTATCCTAAGAGTGATGATTTCACCCTGAGTGATTATATAGATGTTGATTGGGCCAGATGTGTAGATGATTGGAAGAGTACTAGTGGTGGTGCTTTCTTTCTTGGTGGAAGATTAGTTTCATGGTTGAGAAAAAAACAAAACTCAGTTTCTTTATCCACAGCAGAAGCAAAATATATTGCTGCAACATCCTGTTGCACACAAGTTTTATGCATGAAGCAAACACTGAAGGACATTGTTGTAGTATGTGATGAGCCTATTTCTATTTTTTGTGACAACACAAGTGCAATAAACATTTCAAAGAACCTGGATATTCATTCAAGAACAAAACATATATCTATCAATTATCATTTCCTGAGAGAAAATGTGTTGGATAATGAAGTCAGAATAGAGTATGACTACAAAGCAATAAATTATAGACACATTTGCTAAGGCTCTTCTGAAGGATACTTTTGAGCATCTTAGGGAGATGTTGGGGGTCATTGGCCCTCCTAACTAGGTGCACATGAAGGTGCATTAGTCTAGTGAATTCATAGATTCTTCATTTATCTGGATTGATAAATGGGTCTACTCCGCAGGGGAGTAGAAAAGGTTTTCATTGTTGCAGTATGGGTGTACTCCTGAGGGGGAGTAATCAGTGTTGTTGATCTTTTACATTGATGTCAAAGGGGGAGAGAAATTCATGTGAAAAATAGGTGAAGAAGAACATAAGGTGTTCTCCCAGGATAGTGTGTATTTTTTTTTTTGTCTTTGATGGTTTTTTCACATCATGTGTTGCCATCAATAACAAAAGGGGAGATTGTTGCAAGTATGCGCAAGTTTGGTGGTGTTTTCATTAATGTTGTCATTGATGTCAACATAGTTCAGTATGTTGCAAATTGTACATGCATCCAACTGAGATACTACTAAGATGTTGTGAGTACATGAAGCTATCTCTATTGTGTAGCAAATGTGTTGGTTTGATGAGTTTCCAAGTGCTTTTGAGAAAATTAAATAAAGAAGAGAAAACAGAATGACGAAAGTGTTTAGAATGTGCTCCAGTATGTGCTCTACATTTCTCTTGTGTTGATCCTATGCTTGTGTAGATCTAAAGGTTTGCTAATGGGGATTTAATGGTGATATCTCCTAATTTTTAGCTTCTGGTTTGATAGTACGTGAAAGTTGCGTTCACCGGTATGTGAATTGTTCTGTTAAAGTTGGCCTTCTGTGGACTAGGAGAAATATTGTTGCTCTACAATTTTCCTCTATTTCATTTCAGATTGTGCAGATCTGGAATGTCTTGTGAAGGTCTTTTTTGTGCTCTAGCAAAGTGGCTTGAAGATTGGTGATCTGAAAGTCATGTTTCAATAATTCAATGTGGGTTTATACAATCTAGTTGGACTTGTGAAAGATGTTCAGTGACTAAGGTTTGTTGTTTTGATGCGGATGTATCTAGAAGATTCTGAAGTGTATTCTCATGCATAAGGAAGCATGTTATGGCGTCTACATGTCATCTTCTTGTTGGGAAGCGTGTACATCAATGATCATTTGTGTTTTCATTAGGTTTGGCTGACCTGGTGTTTACACTTCATTCGAAGATTAAAATTTAATTAAGGAAGCATGGTTGTTTTGAGATATTATTTTTTATCTTGAAAAATATTTTGTATTGGTCCACTCTTATTTCTTTCCACCATGGAAATTTTGAGTTGCCAACCTATTTTGAATTTATAAAATGAGATATTTGTGACCGACCTTGCAGAAAGTTTCTAAAGATGAGGATGGTATAAGAGCAAGTTGAATTATTCAGAGTTGTATGGTAGTGTGATGCAAAGTGATGAAAGTGAGCCACAAATCATAAGAGCAGAAGTGTGTGTGTGAGTGAGTTGAGATAGCAGCTCTTCATTGTATTAGATTCCTAAAGGCAGTGAGCTAAAGGTTTTTGCAATCTTTATTCAAGTTGCGAAAGTGTGTTAATTGTTGTGGTGGATCTTTTGTTCTCTTTTGTATCTTTAAGTAGTGAGCCTCCATGTTGGGCAGTGAGCCTTTGTACTTAGATAGTGAGTCATCTTTCGAGTAATGAGCCTTTGTAATCTATTTATAATCTTTTATATTGTGAGTTAACCCTCACCGTGGTTTTCCCTCATTGGGTTTTCCACGTAAAAAATTTAGTGTTCATTGTGTTGATTTGCTTTCTGTTAATTGTGTTTCATGCTCTTAATAATAGAACAATGTGGTTGTGGAATTAATAAGTGTTGAGTTTTAAGTTTGAATTGTGTGACAATTGATTCACCCCCCCCCTCTTAGTTGTCCTACATCTATTTAACAAATGTTTATGTATTTTTATTACTTAAAATACAAGGAAAAATATATATTGGTAATTTTTTAGAACATTTCTAAAAACATCTAAGGCTTTTCTATCTATATTTGTGAATTTTGTGAATGAGATATTTTTGATAGAGGTTATTTATTGGAACATTTGGTTATTAATATTCTTGTTTCAACAAAGGGCGTTCGCTCTATTATTTTTAAAATGGTTGGAACTAGTCTTGAAAGTTTGAAATAGATGGAAGCATATTTGATTTTCTTAATAGCTTTATGGAGTTAGTTCTCAATGTTTTCCATGCACTTATTTGTTTTATATGTTACCCTAAAGAATCTAAAAAGTTTATGTTCTTCAATATAGGAAATAATGGATAATTTAGGGATTAATTACAATTTTTTCAATACTAAAGGGGTGATCCCACTATAGTGGTTTACAATTTTTGGCCAAACTAGACACTGAAATAATTTTTTTTAACTAAATCTTCACTTTCAGGCAACTATAGCGGCTAAACTGTGAGGAATTTGAAGATGATACAAACTAGAGTTTCATGAAATTTTGTCTATAGATTCTAAATATATTTTTTCAAAAATTTGGAATTAGATTGCACTTTTTTTTCCATTTCCCTCGAAAACTATTTTTTTCAAAAACAACATTTTTAAAAATGACGCTCACCATATAACATAATTTTTTTCCATGAAGGATAAAAATTCTAATTCTTTGAATTTAGATTGTGACTCTGATATCTAGTGCTTCCACTTGGTTAGATAGTTTTTCTTGAATATTTTTCTTTAATCAAGTTTTGAATTCAAACCAATTATAATTCAGACATAACACGACCATATAATGTAACTTTTTGTATGTATCAAAATTCATTTATTTTTCTTTGTTGGATCAAGGACTTCAATGTCGGCGCACAAATATTTTAAATTTTTAATAATTTTCATTTTTCCACGTGTAGAACAAAGAGCTTGATTTTCGATGAAAAACCTACATTCACGAGAAATAAAAAATAAATATAATAATTAAATTAAATTTATTTAAAATTATACTTTTTGGGAAGCTTATAATGACTACATACTTACAAAAAATAAATTTTAAATGAATTCATTTGATCCCCCAAAAAGTAAATGAAAAGTGGGTTTGTATCAGCATTTTGATAGGTGTAAAGGAGACTCTATTATAGCGATTGTTTAAAACTAGCGGGGTTCTATCGCTTCAATTGGAACTCTTTAAATGGAATCTTTTAAGACTTAAATCATTATATTTTCTAAAAATATGTGATTTCAGCAAAAATTAGTTCCTCCCAAAAATTGTAAACCAGTTTTGTGGGATCACCCTAGGCCAAAATAAGATGTTTGATTTTATTGGAAACTTATATGCTTATTGTCCTACTTTTTTTAAGATGTTTTCCATGCTTTATTGCTACTTGTATGATGTATTGCAGTAGCTAGAGAGAGCTTGTAGATGAATGGATGAAAACTACTAGAAATGTTGGATCAAACTATTAATTTTTTTGTATGCTTTATCTTTTCATTCTTTTGGTTAATTTTATTAAAGCTCAACTTTTACAACATGCATAACCCTTTGTGTTTGCAGGAACATCTACAGACTATGTTTCACTAGCAATTATTGATGATGAAAATGGATTTCCTTCCTAGGATGTTCAATATCTTCCCACATTGCATGAGGCGGGTGAAAGAAGGGTGTCAAACTCCTCTTGTGGGGGTTGTAGCCACAAGGGGCCACACCTCCACAATTAGTTGTGCCCCAATAGGAGGTGGTAGACTACAGGATTTTCTAAAACCCACAACCCACCATTCCATAGGGTTTATTAGACAAATTTATTTTGAGAATGTATTTTATTTAAAACTTGTTTCTCTACTCTCCAAGACCTCATATGTGGGTGGGTACGGAGTAGTGGAGTAGAATATCCCCCCTTACTCATTTTTGTAAGAATAGTTATTGATTGAATGTAGTACACTAGGTGAATGGATAACCAAATAAATGTACATAAAGGTGTTGGTGTAAATAAATTCTTGTACTTAGTTAATTCATTACTAGGGTACTTATTTACACATGTTAAGTTTACTTAGGTCCTACGAAGGAATCTTTCTAGAAGGTGTTAGTTGTTATTAATTGTTATCTTACCATTTGACTTGTAACACATGTGAACCTAGGTAAGTGTGATTAGTTGTCTCATGTCATATGATTAAGACACTTGTCATAATCCTATGACATCTTGCATCTCACCTTGGCTATATAACCAAGGGGTCTCTACATTGTACAACACAATCATATCATTGAATCATATTGATAAGAATATAGTTTATTCTTGTCACATTTTATTCTCTATTTTTGTGCTTTCCATTTGGTCTCAAAATCTTGGTATCTATAACCACTTTTAACATGGTATCAAAGCAAGTTGGGTGTCATTGGATTCTTTTTCTAAAGAAAGATGTCAGATTTGGGGGTGTTTCATTTTTGGCTCTTTATTGTTGGTTTAAATTAGAGCTTGTTGGAGTAAATATGACCTCACCATTGTGTCCAGAAGGTTTGAGAAAGTTGATTTTTCCTTTTGTTTTGTCCAAATCAGACATATGAGGCCAAATCTATGAGGGTTTGAAACTGAAGGGTAGTTGTCAGATCTATAAAGTAGTTGCTTTTGTGGAGCATTTTGGGTCAAATCTAACCATGCCATCACGTCGAGAAGGGCCAAAAACCCTAAGATCAACTATCAAATCATCCAAATTGAAGTATTTGTCTAGTGAGACAAAAAAAATTCTCGGGGAGCTGACAACTAATTATTTTGCGGTATGATTTTTTTTTAAATATCTTATTATTTCGGTCATAAATTATTTGAAATTTTTTTATAAGAATTTCCATCAAATATGAGTTTTTCGAAGGTTTTTAAATTAAAAATCAAATGGGCAAAAATTATATTTCTGCTAATTTATTTTTTCACAGTACCTGCGAGGTACCCTATAGCAGGAGAGCACAAATCCACCCTCCTTCCGCCATGTGGTCGGGTTCAATTAGCCACTTGCAGGCCCCCTTCTTCAACTAGGTGGTAAGATTTTGTGTCGATGTTCTAAAACCAACATTCATTATTCAATAAATTCGGCAAGTCAAATCAAAAAAAAATTGTCCCATGTCACATCACAAGTGACCAATCAAATCCAACGTGTAGGACGACTTCAAACCCATCATTTTTGAGCTAATAGAATAGGGGAATATTCTGTCTAAAGGAGAATATTCTTTTTGACAACCCATGAGAATGTCAATTTTAATCAAGTGAAATGTTGATGTCATCATCGCATAAGCGATGATGTCAGCATCCCAAAAAAAAATTCTTCCCTCTCCAATGAGTTTTTTGATTTTGCAATTCAACTTTGAAAGCCCATAACTTAAGCTCACGATCTTTTTTCAAGCAATTTTTTTTATTTGGGCTAATTTTTCACACTCTTCATAGTGGTGCAATAAGTTTTTGGTTTTGGTGCACGAATTTTCCATAAATTGTGGATTTTCACAAGTGTTGTTGCTTCATCCTCATTTTGGGAATTTCAGGAGCTCATATCTTGTTCCTGCAGTAACATGTTGGGGTGTAGTTTTTTTTTAAAGTGCATGATTTTTTGTGTACTTTTCACTGGTATGATTAGATTGATCTCATTTTATACCAAAATTGTACTTGATTTTGTGGCCTATTTTGGCATCTACAAGCATTAAGATCAAATCTAGCTTGTTGCTTTTGGCATCTAACAACTATAAGCACACTAAGTATAAAGTGCCAAATCAGATATTCCTTAGGGGGGTTTCTTGATTGAGTGATTTGGAGGGGGGCCTCTTGGTGCATTGCTTTAATCTATTTTTTTCTCTCATTTTTATCGATCATTCCAAGGTTCCTTTGCTCACATCATATAATTATTCAACATGGCATCAAAATCCATGGAGTATTCTAATGACAGAAGGTCACTTTATATGTTGAAAATAAGGTACCTGAAACTATAAATGCAGATAAAAAGTTAAAATGGATGATCAAACATACCAAAGCTCTTGGGTGTCTTCATAGACTTGTTTCTCAAGATTTGTTCCAAATTGAATCATGTAAAAATTCTCATGAAACTTGGGACAAATTGAAAACATTATATGGTACTATAGATGAAGAAATAGGCTATCAAATTGATAATGAACTAATGAGCCTTAATCCTAAGAAATTTGACAACATCCAAGACTACATCACTAAGGTTAATGATCTAAGAGAGCAATGTAAAGCATGTGGAATTGATAAGAAGTAAATTCAGTTGGTGTACAATACAATGAACAAACTTGGTCTTGATTATGCTTCTTTTGTTTCTAGCTTTCATACTCATAGATTGACTATGGGGTCTGCATATACTACACCTTCATTTGCATCATTTTCTGAGATGTTGCTACGAGCAACAAAAGCTTATCTCAATGGGTCTCATCAAGACTTCTAAATCTTAGGCATTGCTGGTTAGTTAGGTGAAAAAACAAAAGAAAGCAAAGAATAATCCACATTCAGATCAACCAAAGAAAAAATCATCTTCCAAAGGAGAATCATCTAAGAAGGAGAGGCCTTTTTGTGCATATTGCAAGAAGGATGGACATGAAGAACACTATTTTTATAAGGATATTGATGAGTTGAAAAATCTTCTAAAAAAGAATCACATTGATTTTCCTTCTAGAATGTTTGAATTGCCTCTTTCAAAACAGTCTAAAAAGGACAAAGGTCAAGCATCAACATCAGGAAATAAAGGACAAGCTCTTCATGCTTTTCTAGGTCCAGGATCAGGGAGATGGCTTCTAGATTCAAGAGCATCTCATCATATGGCATCTCCATTGCAATCTATTTTCTCTTCATTTCAGCCTTGTACTATGTCTCATATCTTGATGAGAAACAATACATACATGAGTGTAATTGGGAAGGGATCTATTAGTTTTGGGGACAACACTTTCCAGGATGTCTTGTGTGTTCCTCATTTGATGAACATTGTCCTTTCCATATATCAGATTACACATGGTGGAGATGGGAGGACTGTGGAGTTCACTCCTGATTCGGTCATCATTCTAGACTTGGAGAGTTGAGAGATCATTGCTACTAGGTTGGTTGATCATTCATCTCGATTGTATACCTTTGCAGATTTTGCTTCTAATGATGGCATTGTTCCTTTGACTATTGATATGAACTATGATTCAGAGGAGACTTTTGGCTTCTTGAACTTGGGAGTTCTCACATTAGATCCAGTTCTTGATTCATGCATTTCATCTCCTCCATCTATTGTTGCAATTGATGATGCTTGTGTTGCTATAGTTTTAACTCCTTGTGATTCAATGCAACAGGACATACCTCATAGTCTTCTAAATATGGCTACTTTTGGTGACTTCTTGATAGGTATTTCAGACTTGTTCATGGAGTCTCATATTGCAAATTTGGGAGACATCATTGATAACATTCATCTTCTCTTTGATAAAGATGCTCCTTCTTCAGTTGTTGTGAGGGAACACTCTGACCCTCTTGTTCAATCTCTACATGATCATTCTTTGCAATTTGGCGTGTCACAGATACTTTTAGACAGCATTTGGAGGAGGCTTCTTTGTCTTCATAGGGGATATCCTTGTCTTTGAATCATGCTCTGCATTCATCTCTACTAGATTCTGAATTGTCTTCTTCAGCAATGTGGCCTACAACGCCTATTTGGAGTTTGCCAGCTTTCAGCATCGACATGGAGACACTTGAGCATGCTTCAAAGATATCATACATCATTTGTATTCTTGAAATCCTACATACATTCTTGGTTTTGTTTCTTCCTAAGGGGAGGAATGTTGTTCGGCGATATTGGATCATTTACAGTATTCAATGTCAAGTTTCTACCATCATTGCAAGAGACTCAACATTGAGGGGGGGTTGCATTGTCTCTCTTCTCTCTTATGGGAGGGTCATTTTCCTCATATGGGGTTTTGGCCTTTTCATGCATCATTGAGAGCATTTCCTTTTTATATTTCATCTCTCTTTTGGGGAGGAGTTTTGTCCCACTAGGTTTTCTCTTTTTCTCCATTTGTGAGAGATTTCATTTTCATTCACATATGTACATGGGTACCTAACATGGCCTAGTAGTCGAGACCCATTCTTGCATCTGTGTGATTTGCATAATAATATGCTACTCCCTAAGTTGCACTTAAGGGGGGGTGTTGGTGTAAATAAAGTATTGTACCTAGTTAATTCATTATTAGGGGACTTATTTACACATGTTAAGTTTACTTAGGTCCTAGGAAGGAATCTTTATAGAAGGTGTTAGTTGTTATCAATTGTTATTTTATCTTTTGACTTGTAACACATGTGAACCTAGGTAAGTGTTATTAGTTGTCTCATGTCATATGATTAAAGCACTTGCCATAATCCTATGACATCTTACATCTCACCATAGCTATATAACCAAGGGGTCTCTACATTGTACAACACAATCATATCATTGAATCATATTGATAAAAATACAGTTTATTCTTGTCACATTTTATTCTCTCTTTTTGTGCTTTCCATTTGGTCTCAAGATCTTGGCATCCATAGCCAATTCTAATAGAAGGGATTATAGTAAAACAACAATTTGATTGAAGACTGCACAATCTCTTTGCATCTTAAAAAGTATACACAGTAAATTCAGGAGCATAATTGTGGAATTGTTTATTTGAAAGGGTTTTTTAATCTTGTCTACATGTAAGTATGTTGTTTCTTTTCTCACCTTGTGGAGGAGTCTCAAATATGCTTAGATTATTTTTATTTTTTTTCAATTTTGTGATGTTATATTCTTGTTATTCTTCTAAAATTTTAGTGCATAGTGAGCTTGCATCATAAATCCTAACTCTTGAGATGGGTTTAGAAGGACCTGACAGGTTATTACATATGATACATGGTACTCCAGAAGAAAGAAAGAAAACAATAATAATAATTAAAAAAAAGCCTTACAAAAATGAAAATGTGTGGAAAATTAGAAGCTATATGGAATTACTAATATGCCAAATTTACTGACCATGTTGTCGCTGGAAATTTCAAGTTGCAAATATGAAGTTATATGCGTTTTCAAAAGCAATGTTACAGTTATATCTATTTTTTTGTGTTTATATTTACTACATCTTTGTTGTAGATCTATTTAGGTTTAAAGAAAAAAAGTTAAAATTTCAAAATATTTTTAAGGTCTGAGGGCTAGATGTAAATTATTATTTTGTAGTGGCTCATTAAATATGAATATCATAACCAATTTCTATAAAAAAAAAATTATTATGTTTGCCATGAAATAAATTTCTTTGCTAGACTTAACTTATTTTTTCCATTGCAATGTACTTGGCTCTGTAAAATTAATCATTTGAGTTATCCTGCAATACTGGTTTACAATTTTGGGCCAAACTAGACATTGAAATGATTTTTTCTAACTAAATTTTTATTTTCAGGAACCTATAGCGGCTAAATCATGATGAATTTGAAGATCATGCAAACTAGTAATTTGTGACATTTTGTTTGTAGATTCTAAATATATTTTTTTCAAAAATTTTGGAATCAAATTGGACTTCTTTTTCCATCTCATTCAAAAACTAGTTTTTTCAGTAAACAACATTTTTAAGGAGTGACGTTCACCATAAAACGCATAACTTTTTTTCCATGAAGGATAAAATTCTAATTTTTTTGAATTTAGATTTATAACTACAATATCTAGTGCTTTCAATTGGTTTCATAGTGTTCTTATTGAATTTTATTTTTTTAATCAAATTTTGAAGTCAAACCAATTACAATTCAAACATAAGCAGATTGTATAATGCATAACTATTATTTGTATGTATCGAAACTCAATTTATTTTTGTTGTTTCAAGGACTTCAATATTTGTTATACTCATATTTTTCAATTTTTTTTATAATCTGCTATTTTTCCACATGTGCAGAACAAAGAGCTTAATTTTCGATGAAAAACCTATGTTTAATAAAACTAAAAAAGAAAATACATAATAAAACCAAAACATATTAAAATTATATTTGTTGGATAGCTCATTTTGAGGACTACCATCATCTAGTTGGGTTTGTGAAGTCTCCATTTTCATCCTCAACACGAGATTTGAAGCACAAAATATTGGACTTTTTTGGTGCCTTAGGGGGAGAAGGGGGGGCGGGGACGGGGGTTCGCTCGAACCCCCTTTTTACAAGCCTTCACTTTTGGCTTTTTGCTAGGAATGGTGGGCCCCATCACTAAATGAGTTTGCTTGAAGGGGAGTTCTATTAAACCCCATTTGGGTTCACTCAAACCAAAAGTTCATTTGAACCTCAAAAACCAATTTTTTTTGTATGCGGTCATTTTTTACAACTTTTCCTTACTCACTAGAATTGTAAACCACTTTTGTGGGTTTTTCCAGCCATAAAGATTTATATAATACTAGAGAGAAAGAAAGGAAATCTATAAGATGCCCATAGGTGAACAAACTCAACTCAATGGACTTGAGAAATACACCAATTATGTGAGAGAAGTCCTACCATAAAAATAATATATGGTGAGAAAAGAAACTAAACACAACTCAAACTAGAAAAAAGTAATAAAGATGGGTAAATATAAAGAAGTAAACTTTCTGAACCATGAAATCTATGTATGAACACAAAGCCATGTGAATGGGGAGAGCATGTGAGAAAATATTCACCACATAAAAGTCTCACTTTGTAAGTTTCTCTTGAATGAAATTTCACTGCATTTACACTTTATTTTATCGACTATATGGTGAGAAAAGAAACATAGGGCAATAAGTAAACAAGAGGGGTAAATATAAAGAAGTAAACCCCCAATCATGAAATTTATACATGAGCAAAAAACCATCTAAATAGGGAGAGTATCCAACAAAACATTCACCACATATAAAAGTATTTCCTTAGTGAAAGATTCACCACTATTATTTGAAAATATTTTGCATGCTTTGACCGAAACAATATTTAATCTACTTTTTTATACTATAGATATCCATCTTTTTGAAATGCAATGGGAGCAAAAGTGTACCAATATGAACCCATATATGAAACTAGTTGCTATCTTTTAGATTCATAGGGAAATTTTAGGATTGTTGTTTTTTCCCTTAATATCCCTCAGCACTTGCAGATTTCTATCTCATGTGGATTTCCATGTTGAATGTAGCATATGTTTGTGTAGATTCCATCTCATATGCAACTCCGTGTTGAATGTGTCGTGTTTGCCTACTACACAATGAGAATATAAAACCTTGGCAATAATCTTATTTTTCTAAAGTGAAACCTTATTTTGTTTCTCCTTAGTTTGTACTCTGTAGAAACACTCCTCTAGACTATAAATATTGTAACTATTTCAATAGCCTCAAGCCATCATCAAAATACAATAATACAACAACCCAATTGGGTTTGTAGAGAAACTCAAGGTGGACAAGGAAACATTTAGATTCTACCAAAAATTTTCTCATGATCATAATAGATTGATGTTTGATCCAATCTGATTATAGCAATTATAAGCGTACATAATGATTTATGGTAAATTTGGCTATTATGTATCTATAGTATATAAAAAAGGAAAAGTTACACATTCCAAGGAAACATATATCTTGGATTAAGATAACTTGTAAAAATGGAGTTATAGTTGAGAAGATTTAATCAAAATTTATTATTTAATCTTAATTTTCAAAATTAAAAATTTACATTTATATCTTGTTATTAATATGAACCACTTATTTATGTTTTAATTTTTTATAATATATTAAATAATTATTATAAATGTAAGGTGTTATAAATCTATTTTGCCAAATGGAATATCTTAGAATTTACATTATAATGATTAATATATTATAATGATTAATTTATTATAATGATTTAATCATTATAATTAATTTATTATTTTATTTTATATAATTTTACTATCTATTTTATTTTGATAAATAAAATAATAAATAATGTGTTTCACTAAATAAAAGTATAATTGCAAATTTATGTTTTAACTTCTTATAATATCTTAAATGATTATAATTATAAAAATGTCATGTAGTCATCTTTTTATTTCATTACATTAGAATATAGGCATAGACATGCATTATCCTACAATATAAACATAAAAAGAACTAATCAACAAAATTAAAATATTATAATTAGCAAAACATACATTCATTTAATTTTATTCACAATAATATTAATCAACAAAAATAAAATAATATAATTAACAATAAATCTATTTAATTTTATTCACATTAATAAAATTTACATTTAATTTTTTTAAGTATATAAAACTATAAAAAAAAATTATATTGAGAAAAAACAATGTACATGAGGAGAAATGCAGTTAGAAACTGCAAAAGAACAAATCAACAATTACATAACCACCACCAGATACAAAGCTACCAACTGAAGCAAATTGCATCACAATTACAGCACATAGTAGCAAGTTGAAACATCAACATGACCAAAAAGAATAGCAAAAACGTAGATCAACAACATATGTAGTGAGCTATATAAAACTATAATTACGCCGAAGGCATCCTACGCTTAGTATTTTGAAGGCATTTTGACCTGTGACGGTGTAGATTGCTCGACAGGCAATCGCCTACTATGAAATGCATCCCAGGCATTCATCATTTTTCCTGGATGAAACAAAGCAGAGCAGTTATTGCAACTGGGAAAAATATATGAGCAGGTCTACTGGGAATAGAGGAGTTATTGCACGACACTGGGAAAAATATCTGAGGAGCACTTATTGCAGAAAATATTGACATTGTTGAGAGCACGATAGATTTAGATCTCAATTTCTATTTGAAGACAGATATCAGTTTGTTTGAGAACACGACATAATTATATTTGTTTCGGTTTGAAGAAAAAATTGCGTTTGACGTGGGTTTCTTATATTAGGGTTTGCTCATCGCCATCGTTCACAACTTGACACCATCTATGCAAAAAATTTAGGTACCGAGTTCTACCCTTTAATATAGATCAAGTTGTTCATAATGTTCGCTAGCATTGAAATTGAACAGCAAGACGAGTCTTCAAAATCCATTCTCTGTGGCATTTTAATCTGTATCTTTGTGGATAATGGAAGTTTATTGATAAATTTATAATTCTAGGGCGTCTTAGATGTACGCATTTACTTCTTATATATTCTTCTACGCCCCCTTTTTTGCACAGCTAGGGAGAATGGTGACGGAGGTTGCGGAGTCTAGATTTACGCCTGCCAATTGCATTTGCTTTGAAGTTTTTAAAGCTTTGGCTATCCTTTTGATTTTTTCCATGGCCTTTCTTAAATCACATGACAGAAATTGGTGGGAATCATGTCCTCCTGGATGAGAAAGTCGAGCTTTACAGCATTGGCTAAGGCATAAGTAGTAGCAATAAGGGCATATTAAAAATCAGAACTTGTGAATATGAAAATCCTACTTTCCAAACATTTTAGCTGCACAGACTAGCAAAATATCAAATACCCTGTTTCTACCCCTACTCAATACCTAGCTGTTGATTACCGTATTAGCTAAACTAGACATTTTTTTAACATCGGGACCAACAACACCAATCTTTTTATTGTTGTGAGTGGGTTATATGGATTTGTAATCTTCTTAGGAGTCAATAGTTGTTCAACTGCGCAGCCTGTAGTTGCAATGGAGAGAACTGTGGATGGCATTATTGGGACTGATTTCAGACCACTGCCTAAAGAAGGTTGCCATATCACCATTAAGACATTAAGGCTGATATTGGGAGCAGCTCGTATGGGAGTTGGGATGGCAATTTGGAGCGGCTCGATGACCCCTCCGTTCGTTATCATCCCTTCTTCCTGGGTTTAGCAGGGGGGCTCTAAGAGCATCATGTTCGAGCCATACGCCAATTTGGGTCCTTGTTTATCACCATAGACCTATGGAAAACTTTCAATGGCTATACAATTTCTTGGAGGAAGACGACGAATAGGGTTTGTGACAATTTTTTGCTTTTTGATGTTTCACACCATGTAAAAACTCTGATAATAATGTCTGACCTAAAGATTGAAGTTCTGTGAAATGTTATCCAAAGTAGCTATAAAAGATTACCATCTAAAGCTATAGTGTTGTGGGTATTTAAGACTGAGACTTTCACTCTGTAATCTTTTTGGCACCAAATATAAATATAGCATAATGTGCGTTTATTTTGTAAAACCCAGATAGGAATGTCTTTTTGTATGCTCTGTGATCTTTGTGCGGTATTTTCCTCCAAGGTCTTGAATGATTAATCTTGCCTAGCTTAGAGCTTAGAGAAAAAACAAATGGGATTTCGTTGTGTACTCTTTTTGGCACCAAAAATAAGTGTAGCAAAATACGTAAATTTTTGGCACCAAAAAAAATTTAGCATGATGTGTGTTTAATTGTTTGGCAGTATGCATTGTAAAACCATAGATTGGAATGACTTTTGGAGAGTGTTCTTACATTTATGTAGAATTAGAGGGGTAATCTATCTAGAATTTCTAAGCCATTTGAAATCCTTCTGCATGCAACAAGATTGATAAGACTAGATATTTCTTGTTTTTTTCACTATATCATACTGAAAGGTCAAACTATTTGTTGCCAAGTTTGTTCACTGGAATACTCTTCAAAGAACACAATTGACAATGCAAAAGAAGCACAGTCATGATAGTCCACATAATTTTATGCTCTTTCAGACTTTCTAAAGCTCTGCATTTTCTTCTTGCACAGCAAGGTGCCATTACTCACATCTCAGTGCTAAGAACTCACATTCTTCACTGTAAATGCTCATACAGCTGTAACATTCTAAACTTTCCAATCCACACCAAACTCTCTCCCTCAATGACCTTTCACTGTAAATGCTCATACAACTGTAACCCTATAGTTGTTACATATTTAATATCAGACCATTACATGAACAACCATTATGGGTATGTTTGATATTTGAAAGAAAACACCATCTGGGTTTTCGATAAAAAAATTGTATTTATTTTGTATTGCATTTTCAGTTCATGGGTGTTTCATATTTTAAAAATAAATGTGTTTATCTCAATGGGTATTGCTACAAATATTTCTCTGTGAATTTTGTTCATTATTTACCACCAAAACTCATATACAAACTCTGAAAAACAAAAAAAAGTAGGGTGTATATTACAAATTACCAATGAAGAAAAGTTTCTGCAAAATAGATGACTTTAAGAGTATGCTTCAAGTGTGAAGATTGAACAGACACAATTAAGGCTTTTGACAATGAATGTCTTGAGTTGCTTTGAAGATGGATTGATTCTAATGGCATGTCATGTATTCCTCCTGATTAAGAATAGGGCAGTTAATATAAAACTGCCCATTAAGCATCATGTTGGTACCAACCAACCAGAAGAAAATACTAATTTTTATGAGGCCCAAATTCAACATCAACACAAGCAGTATATTTCTCATTGCTCTGCAAAACCTTACTTATGGACAATTCCTCTGTTTTAAAATCCTTTTATAATGCTTGGAACATTTTTCTCTTCAAAATCTAATTTGTTCACTGCAAGAGTGAATGCCATTCTCTTACAATGTGTTTGCATCCTCCCACTATATGGTCTTACCATCACCTGAGCTTTCAGTGCTGTGCTTTATAGGCCCTCTCTAACATGCAGTTTTTAGTCATCTGAAGATGACCACATTGAGTAGTTATTAACATTTTTCCTCAATTATATTGGTAATGATCACAAGGAAAGGGAATACACCTAGCACCAGCTGCTTAACCTTTGTACAGAAAAGGGATTTGTTGAAAAGGCTTTAGAAACTTTCAAGAAAATGCAATTGGCAGGTCTACAGCCAGACTCTGCAACCTTCAACAGCATCCTCCTTGACTGTGTCAAAATGAGAGCTTTTGAACGGGGGTATGGACATCCACCAAAGCATAATAGAAACAACATAGACAAGGCATGTGAATTGTTTGACAAAATGCCTCAAAATAATTTGATCTCATGGAATGCCATCATTGTCGGGTGTACACAAAGGGAATTTGTTAAAAAGGTTTCAGAAACTTTCAAGAATATATAATTGGCAAGTGTACAGCCAAACTGTGAAACCTTCACCAGCATCCTCCTTGCCTGTACCAAAATGGGAGCTTTGGAACAGGGTATGGACAACAATGTTACAAATTAGCAGTTCCCCAAAACTCAAGGTAACTACTGAGACAATGTGGGACAAGATACTTCATGGCCACAGACCTGATCTTCAGACTTCATCTTTTCTAGAAATTAATTATAAAACTATTTCTACTTTACAATTGTAAATCAGTTTTCCCATTTTTAAATATACAAAATTAACAAAAATTCTGAGTCATATGCAAAGCACAATATATACCTATAGCCAATTCAATTTTCCATCCACGTAAATCCCTTTTTTATCTGCAATTTTCTTCCAATTCTCATGTTTCTTCATGTCAAGTAGACCACTTTATCTATATGGTTAGTTTACTCGTGTTGAAATGTGTGTGGCTGCCCAACCTCACCATGATGTGAATATTGTGCATACACCACAATATTAAAACAAGGAAAATATATGGTTATTGTTAATTTATAACAAATATGAATCTACTTTTTCTATTTCTATGATAGATTGTAATTGAGCTTTCATGTCATTGAAGAATTTATTATCAACATTGACAAACAATAGAAGCTGTTAGAGAAGAATAGTATGCAGAATAGAACTGTATTTTTTTCATTTTTATATTTGATGCAGAAAATTCCAAAATGGTGGTTCTGGTACTACTAAATATGCCATGTTTCTTGGATTGTGTATGGTCTAATTGCCTGATAGTATGGAGATGCCACAGACCAATTAGAAGTGATTGGTGAAGGTTCCAAACCACTAAATGAGTTTCTGGAAGATTATTTTGGATACAAGAATGATTTCTTAGGTAGAGTCATTGTAGTTTGGATAGAAGCATGATTCATTGTAGCATGATACAAAAAACTCTACACAATTTTTTACCAAAAACATTCCAACTCATTCCCTTGGACTATGGAAATTTCATGTCTTTAATCTAACATTTTTTTGGTACTATCACTGGTTTTGTGGGGAAACCAATGCTCTCAAATTTCTAAAAAGCGATAGATGTGGGATTAATCTAAAAGGAAAAATTATGCAATTCACATACCTCCAATTATGGAGGTTAATTGGGTATCAAATTTGAAAAAGCTGCTAACATTCCATGTCTGCACCATGCTTTTCCTTCTTCTAGTCAAAAAAAATTGTAGGTTCCATTTCCATCTACCCATTTTTTGTTTCTTAATAAATGTGTTATGCATTCATGACACTTTATAATCTCCTACACACTCCTTGCAATGGTGTTCAAAACTCGTAAAGAAGGGTAGGATCCTCGAAATATGTTTCAGGTAATTTCTGCCTATAATCTCTAGATTGGAAGAGAAAATCAAGCATAAGAAGATAACAGTAAGGATAGAATATGAAATTAAGAGCATGTTGCAAGGCTTTCACATTTTAAACCGTGATGATCATAAATACAAACTTTGGTTGCTATTTCAATTGCTACTTAATGTCTAAGTATTGGCTTTTCATTAGTTATAAACCAGAACCTATCACTAATTGACCTTCCACATATTCAGATTTCTTGATCAATTCATCTAATTTAGGGCCATTCATTGATACCACATCAGCCACAAGCTTCAAATTTCAAACCTTGGACGAAGAGCTTTAAGTGACCGGGAAAACTATTTTTCTGAGTTTTTGAAACTCCAAAATTACCAGGAAAACAAGCTTGCTCAGTTTTTGAAACCTCCATATTAGCAACAACTCTGTCACAATTCTCAACATTTGAGGCCCCAGTTGGGCTTATGCAAATTTCAACCTCAACCTCAACTATTATCTCTTTGTAGCATTTGCAAAAAATCAACTGGGTATGGTGAACCATCTATTACCAATTCTACTGTGGGCATGCATTACCAAATCTACTGGGTATGGTGAACCATCTATTACCAAATCTATTTGCAGCATTTGCAAAAAGTCAACTAGGTATGGATGATGAACTACTCAAAAGGTTAAGAGAGAGGTATTAGACAAGTATTAGAACATAGAGGAGAGAATCCAATACCTAAGCATGTTTCAATAGTTGTGATAGTAGTTGTTATTTTTTTATATAATGCCCAATATTTTTTATCAATATTGGACCAATAGTTGTGACTTTAAAGTTTTTAGTTAAACAAAATGTATCCTTTGATCTACAAAGCAACAAATCATAGGATAATTAGAAGTGCAAAGTTAGGGTGCAATAAACAAAATTAAATCAAGGATAGAACATTTTCTAACAGATAACCATGCTCTTGATTGAAAATATTTTTTAAAATCAAATTTACAATTGATTGTACTTTCTTACCAAATATAAATGATTGGCTGGGAGACACAATATATAAATCTACTGTTTCTTTATCAAAAGATGTTAACATCCGAAGGGAGAACATGTATACGCTTTTCTTGATTGCAGCTGGGTAGTGTAAAAAAAATGGATTTCCTTTTATGCTGGAACAAAGATATATAAAATTCAAATATACTATCTTGTGCTCCCTATTTGCTTATTCATGTACAAATTTCCAAATATAAATTATTGGCTAGGAGACACATAATATAAATCTACCGTTTCTTTATCAAAAGATGTTAACATCCGAAGGGAGAACATGTATACGCTTTTCTTGATTACAGCTGGGTAGTGTAAAAAAAATGGATTTCCTTTTATTCTGGAACAAAGATATACAAAATTCAAATATACTATCTTGTGCTCCCTATTTGCTTATTCATGTACAAATTTCCAAAACTTGTGATATGAATTTTATGTTTATTTGGTGGTTTTAAACTTCTTGTTATGTATGGTTCATAACCTATGGTTTATGAATCGTCACAATTTTAGAACACAACAATCTTAGAGGAAAACTAAACAATTTCTATAAAAAAAACAAAGAAATAGAAAATTGACCTTTATTTGATGTGCCCTTAATGCCAATTCTAACACTCACAAGTTCCCCGCAGGCACAAAAGTTCAACTAGCTTTCACCTTCTCAATGGCAACTCTAACTCCAAATGCTATTGAACAAATTCTTGCAGGCATGTTCGATCTTGACCCTTCATTACAAGTCACATCCATAAATGATATACAACAGGCTCATTCAATAGATGTTAAATATCGTATTGAACTCTCTGATGGTGTCCATACCCATCCAACTTTTCTTCCCAACCAGTTCAACAATCTTGTTGTCGAAGAAGCAATGGTTAGTGGGTCTATTGTCCGCCTTACAGAATATACATCAAAGGTGTTCGACAAATACACGTATGTCCAACCTTATTCTATTTTTGAATCTTGTTCTCATTCGTTACTGTGATTTTCCTAAAACATTTGCACTGTTCATTTGCAGGGCTATAATTATCAACAATCTTGAAATGGTCTCTAATAAAATACCACTCATTGGCACGCCAACTCCTCTTATGCAAGCAACAATTCATTTGCCATCCATTAGCTCCCAAGGCCCATCTGGTTTACAACAAGCTGCAACATCTACCCAAGGATCAACCATACCCACTTCTGAAATACTTCCCATCAAATATTTGACCCCATACTATAAGCGTTGGTCCATTGAGGGAAGAGCATTAACAAAGAGTCCAATCCATGAGTTTCACAATGCTAACCAAGAAGGAAAAGTTTTTGGTTTTGACCTCATTGACAAAGAAGGCACCGAAATACATGTCACATGCTTCAATGAACTTGTTGATGAGTTCTATAATGTTGTGCACTCTAATAGTGTATACATCATTTCTAATGGTCGCATACAAGTTGCTAATAAAAAATATAGTAGCTTGATGAACCCATTTAAAATTTTCCTACACAAATCATCAACAATTACACTTTCACCATGTGTCGAGTCTACAATCCCCATGCATAGCTTGCATATCAAGAGCATAGATTCCCTACTATCACTACCTATTCATTCTGTTGTTGATGTTCTTGGCATACTTTTATCTATCTCCCCTGCATCAACTATCCGTAAGAGAGATGGAACCGAAACAATTAAGTGTACTACAACAATCACAGACATGTCATGCTTGTCCATTGATGTTACACTTTGGGGTCGTCATTGTGAATTTGAAGGAAAAGAATTATCTACTTTGCTTCTTCTACCAACCTCTCCAACTATCTTAATCAAATCTGGACGTGTAACCTCCTAGCATGGAAAGGCTCTTGATACTATATTTGCAACTACAATTGTCATAAATCCAAAACTTTTAGAAGCAACAATGTTGCTTGAATGGTATGCGACTGTAGGCAATGAAACACCCCTCCTTTCATGCTCAATAGATCATCTTTCTTCCGAGAAGTTTGCAAATCCAATTGACATCGCATTGATCAACAATACAAACTATCTTGTAAAGACCAATGTTTGCGTAAAAGCAAGCATTTCAAAAGTTCACTTGGAAAACTTTTATTACCTCTCTTGTCCTCTTATGGTGGGCAATAAGAAGTGTAAGAAAAAGGTTGTAGAAAAAAACCCCAATAGCTTTCATTGCCCACCATAAGTGTTCTATTGATCTCCCTCAATGTGATTTTAGCTACATGATCAGAGTGGATTTGGACGATGGAACAGGTGCTCTTGTTAAAGTCGCTACATTTGAAGGTCCTACAAACAACTTGTTTAGAGTGTCCGCTGAAGATTTTCAACTACTTCTAGCTAAACCTAATGCTGCTAAAGAGGTGTTGGATCAAGTTCTTGGGCACAAGTTTTTCTTTGAAGTGGCCATCACTCTAAATTCATTTGCTGGGAAAGAAATACAAAGCTTTGTCATTACAACATTAAAGCCTGTTTAAAGTTTGCATGTACCTCTTACATTCCACAATATTGTATACTCTTTGTTTATGTTTTACAGCTTTTTCTATTGTAAATACAACCATATGGAACCAAGTGTGTCTACAATTAGAACTAAGATGAATAGAAATACTCTTTTTATTCGACAATGTTATCTTCTCCACATGTTTTGTAATTTGATTTTATAAGTAATCTTGTGTGTGTACAATTACTAATGAAATGAATAGAAAGACTTATTGATTCAACAATATTATCTTGTGCACATATTAGTCAATACAACAGATTATTACTTCAAGCTTTCATCTAGCTTATTTTGCACACCTACCTTACATGTGTTATTTCAACTTTATTGTTAACTACTGCACAATAATATTGCATTGCTATGTTCCTCAGCACCCTCTACCATGGAAAACCAAGTTGAAAGTATGGAAGCACAGCGGTCTCATCGTAATCATCTAAAACGATTGTGGTACCATGCAAATAAGGATTCTATTAATAGACGAAGAAGAGAAAACCTTCATAGTAACCTTGCCAACTCCTCCACTACTCCACCCTATCTTTCCAATAACCCTACCTCCTTGCAACCACAAACACCTCACTTACAATCTACATTTAACCCCACTTCTACCTCCCAAAACCTCCATCCTCCACTATTTCCTGCAAACTATTACATCGCTAAAAATTCATTCTGTTCAAAGTTGGACAATGTATCAAACATATCAACATGCCAGATATGCATGGAACAATATCTAGGAATAAAAACTAGCCTGTTCAATGGTACTAGAGCTTGTACAAGATGCATTTCTGAAAAAAATGGCAATCGCTTCTCAAAGTGGAACAACATGGACCCTAGAGAGCAGCCTTCTTGTCTACAATGCCTATCTTAGATTGAGGAGATGCTTATATCAAGAGTTAGCCCTGTCCTCCAAGTTACTTATGCAAGAGGAGGACAACTCAAATATAGTGGCCACACTATTTGTTTTCCTCAGGATATTACAGCAATTGCAAATTACTTGCCACGCCACATACATGACTTGGATATACTCATTATTAATAAAAGAAATGTTGATTCCCAACAATAAAACTTCTATGTTTGCAGAGCGCATGTTCATGAGGCTTTGCAATATAAGATCTATTATGACCCCTACTACAAAGATGTCTAATTAGATGAGACCTCTCTCTTATGCTTGCCTATTGCCTCCACTGACATCTCTGACTTGCTTAATGCAACAACCTCAACTTCAAACCCCACTGATGTTACCTTCATGGAGACAGATAATACAACCGAAGAATAATTAGCAGAGAATGTGCAAGCAACAACATCATTTGTGGAAAACCTACCCATTGCACGTATAGAAGTGCAAAAATTGTGAGCCTTGTTGCAATTAGAGGAAGGATGCCCAACTCCTACTATTGATTGGCCACCAATTTCTCTTATGCCCCTCAATGAATACACCACAGAAGGATTATTTGTTATGGCATTCCCGACATTGTTTCCAAAAGGTAGAGCTGCTTTCAATCAACAAAGTATGAAAGAAGTCAAGCTATACAAATATGCACTCCATCTTCTTCGATACCATGATAATAGATTTGGCCAACACCCATGGTTTAGATACTTCATTCTTAATATTCTAATGTGTCACCGTAGCCAAGCCACAGCTTCTATATTTTTTCAAAAACACTTTGAAAGTAGACTACCAAGAACAATTTGCGACTTACGCCAAAGACTCAAGGACCTCCCAGATGAACATCTTGTAGACCAAGTTATGCAGTTCGGGTCAACAATTCGTGGCACTCGCCCATTATGGACTCTTCGTAGGGGGGATCTATCTGACATGGTTATTCATATTGCTTGCCCAACTCTATTCTTCACCCTTGGTGCAACAAATACTAAATGGCTAGACTTACACAATGTCATGCCATCTACAACACCAACAAATCCAACTGTTGCTGTCAGGTGGAGAATCCAAAATATAGTGCAAAACCCACACCTCTGTGCACTTTATATGCATCATTGATTTACTACATTTCATGAGGTCTTGGAGAAGATTCTTTGCACAAATGACTACTGGTACAGGTAATTACCCTCCACATCATTTATATTTACTTCTTTCTTACATCATCTGCATTATAACATCTACTGTGTCCAGGTATGAATGGCAACACCGTGGGTCTGCACATGTCCACAGTTTCCTTTCGCTGAAAGATGCACCCGATATTGCGAAACTGCAAAGGAATAATCTTGCATCAGTACAACATGCAATCGACTACATTGACCAATATGTCTCTACTTGGAACCCGCGTCCCCCCCAAAGCTCAGTTGCATCCATTCCAAGGTCTACCTTAAACAACCCTTGCCTAATGGACACAAGACTAATTATGTTGTCCACCCCTTCACATGACTACACTGAACTGCTCAATTGTGTCCAGCGCCATACATGTTGTTCAATGCAAACATGCTTGTGAAGTAAAGGTGGTACATTTGAGTGCCGCTATAAAGCCTCTTGGACCATGCTAGACAATTCAACGTTCTCTAATGATAGTGGGCAGCCAAAGCACACCCCTGCTCGCAATGATGACTAAGTAAATCTTCACAACCCCACTATCCTCTCTATTTGGCATGCAAATGTAGATTGCCAACCTATTCTCTCAATAGATGCAGTGCTCAAATATATCGCAAAATATGCAGCTAAAGCAGAAACCAAATCAGAAACATATCATGCAATGCTTTCACGTATTTCAACATCTTTTAATCCTGACAAGCCAACACCAATAGCTTTTAGGAAAATGCTTGTTGACAACCTTGTTGATCATGATATTAGTGCTCAAGAAAGTTGCCACCTTTTATTAAAACTACCACTCTGCTTGTGTAGCCGAACATTTGTTTCTTTAAATGTCAACCAAAAAAACTATCAACACATTCCACTCTCAAACACATGTACCTCTCCACAAACAAACTGTATTGATGCATACATGGCTCGTCCTATTAGTCTGGAGGCAATGTCATTGATTGAGGTTACTCAAAAATGGAGCTTCAAAACATCCCGTAAAAAAAACCACTGGAAAGAGCGTTCCTCTACTACAATTGTTCGAGTCTCCCCTCAGTTCACAAGCATTCCTCCCAAGGATGACCCAAGTTTCCACGACTTCTGTTGGAGTGAATTGGTTCTCTACAAACCCTTTCATGACATTGCAATTGACCTTGGTTCCTCACCAACTCAAATTATCACACAGTGGAAGAGGCTAGCATGCACTTACCATCTGTGGCATGTTTGCCGCAATCTACTAGATACAGCCTCCAATATAGAACCTAACTCTCCTTCATATGCTGCAAAACCCCCAAATAACTGCAACCAATCTGAATGGCAAGTCTTGTCAAGTGTTCACCCAGGCCATCCGCTCCACTTAGATACACTTGACATGTTAGGCAATCATGAATTAGACCTTAATCATGACTGGAATACTCATTCCTTTAATCCAATAGAGCTCAGTCAAGCATCCAACTTCATAGACTCCAACTGCACAACATATGCGGTCCCCCTTCTGCCATTTGTAAATTCCCACCACGCACTTTCAATGGAACAAAAGAAAACACTAGATTTAGTATTGTCCCACTTGTCCTCCACCACTTACCAACCACCACTAAAAATAATAGTTCAAGGAACTGCAGGAACTGGAAAGTCACACCTAATTAAACAAATTAGACCTGTCCGCACTAGATTTTTTTGCTCCAAATGGGCAATCACCGCTCTTACTTCTTGCACCAACAGGTGTTGTGTCATTCAACATTGGAGCATCGACAATTCATTCTACACTGCGCATCCCCATCAAAGAGTTGGCTCCATTGCAAGGCCAAACACTAGCAAGCTTCCAAGAGAGAATGCACTTTGTGCGCTACATTTTAATAGACAAAATGAGTTTCATCGGTCCAAAGTTGCTTGAACGGATTGACTATCGCTTACACGAAGCTTTCCTAGCAAACAACCACAACCCTTTTGGAGGCCGCTCAGTCCTGCTCTTTGGAGACCTTGGTCAGCTACCACCGGTCAAAGATATTCCAATGTACTCTTCTACTTCATACGGGGGCACACTATGGCGGAGCTTCCACACTATTTTTACACTGAACAAAATATTTCATCAAGCCGGAGAAGATCCCACCCAACTTCTATTCCGTGATCTCTTGTACAATTTAAGACAGGCTCAACCTACTATTGCAGATTGGCAACTACTAATGTCAAGGTCAAACTCGGCACTATCATCTACAAAACAAAATGCTTTCTTATCCTCCATACATCTTTATGCAACCAATGAAAAAGTTTCACTCCATAATAAGCATATGCTATTGTCTCTAGCACATCCTGTTGCCATTGCCACTGCAGAGCAAATAGGGAGCTCTTTCAACACAAACCCAGATGATGAGCAACTCCAACCCAAGATTTTACTTTGTGTCGACCAAAAGGTTATGTTATCTTGTAATCTGTGGACTAATACTAGCCTTGTTAATGGAGCTCTTGGCACAGTAAAAAAGATTGTCTATAAGGAGAGTGAAAAACCACCCCAACTACCCTTGTTTGTAGTTGTTCGATTCAACAATTATATTGGGCTTGCCTAGGATACAAACAATCCCAAAGATGTTTGTATTACCCCTATTAGTCATGGTGGTCACCGCCAAATCCCTCTTAAAATGGCATGGGCCTTAACCATCCACAAATCACAAGGGCTTACACTTCAGATGGCCACCATTGACATCGGCAACATTAATCGTCAAGGTATGACATTTACAACAATTTCCAGAGTTACTCAGCTTTCTGGCCTTCGTATCCACCCAACATTCACTTTTGAAAGATACACACGCATGCAACAGAGCCCATATGTTGCACATAGGCTCAACAAGGAAGTTCGATTGTCCAATCTTGCCGCATCAACCTCTTCAAATGCTCAACTCCCTTTAAGTTAAACAATATGTATAGGTGTGTTCACTTTTAACTTTTATTTGATTTCAAACCCCTCCTTCAAATCAAATAAATTTCAAGATCAACCCTTTCAACACACACTATATTAACACAACCTTATTTCATTTTTTTCTTCCAGGATCTTCTACGCAAACTATTGTTCACCATACTTCTACGCTCCTTCCAAGCTTCTTGGTACATCCACTCTCATGTTAAGGTTAGTTGCCAATTCTAATAGAAATGATATACAACATATGCTTATAAAAACATTTTCCAATTTTCCTATATATTTTAAATTGTTGATTTCTGTTCTATTTTCCAAAACAATTTAGACTACCGCAGGTTGTGTCGTACAGGACAAACATATTTAATGTCAAGTCACAAAAAATTCAGGTACATTGTGGTCATTTCCAGTTTATTCTTCATTTAAACAAATCTACACAGTGGATTTCAATCTTATTGGAATTCTATGTCCACAGTTCACAACTCTTGTATTGTCTTTACTCTCATATAACTGGACATTGAAAAAACTTCTAAAAGAGATAGATCAGCCTCAGATGATCATCTACTTCATACCCTTCCAAGAGGATAGTGATTGATAACTTTTGGCTGTATCAAAGTTTCTAAGTTTAGTTCAAATATGTCATTCCATGTCCTCAATTTGTCAAAATATGAGTACAATAATGCTTTTGTTCTTAGATTGGTATTGTTATTAAAAAACAATGATCTTGCAGACAATTTCACCAGTTGGTTCACAGGGGAGACAAACAAGAGCCCTTATAAATGATGATCAAATCAATAAGTTTACAAGGATTACATATAGAAAACCTATGAGTATCCAAAATACTTTATATTTAAACTTCCAAATTATTATGTCTTAGGATGCTTCTTCATGAAAAAAAAATTATGGACAATATCCATTGATAAATACCTTTTCCTTTTCCCTTTATAATGTTTAAAATTATTCTCTTTCTTTATAACATCTTAAAAAATAATAAATTTCCCCATATTCCTTTTTAGTAATTTTCCAATCCCTAAATTATATGAAAACTTTTCATTTATGTAATTGCTAAGTACACAATTTGTGTTTACCGCTAGCTAAACCTACTTCTATTCATGATATCATTCAACTATTGTATTATAAGGACAACTTTTTAAAATGCATTTCTGTGAACTACAGAAGAGGAAATTTTTTTAAAGATTCCTTTTGTTGACATCCACATGATTATGATTTTTGAATTTTACAATTGAATTTTAAACCATGGTTAGATCACAACAACATTCAGGCACAACCGTTACCGTTTTCCAGCCCTTTTTGAAAATCTATTTTTAAGCTAATGAGGCGCCCTCAACCTATAGAGTTCCACACAACCCTTCAAGTAGCAATCCTACCATCTGAATTGTTGAAGCCACAATCCTTCTTGCCTCAATCTTTTTGTTTTTGTTGTTATACTCAACACATACAAGTTCAAATCTTTTACAAATTATTTGTTTCCTATAAATTATTTGTAGTAGTTGTAAAGGTAAAGCCTTGTGAGTTGACAAAAGCAAGTAAAAAGTGAGTTCAATGTTTGGAAAAAGCAGAAGCACCAAAAACATAAAATAGTAATTTACATTATGAGTCCTAATAAAACAACAAAAAATAGTCATTTACTATTAAAACAGCAATAAAAAGTAATACAATCCTCTTGGAACAAAAACCAACATTGTGTACTATGATAATTACTCAAATTACTCAAATTTTTAGCATATTTCATGTTCTTCAACCTCTTCCTTCATTGCCTATCTTCTCCATTTGTATGATAGTTTTCATATGTCAATGCTAAAAAATACATATCTTTATTATAGTTTTCATATGTCATTGCTAAAAAATACATATCTTTATTATAGTTTTCACAAAACTCTTTATGCTGCTCATTTTCAGCTCACCTACACTATATTACGAGTCTCCTATCAACACTACCATGAAGATTTTTCCTGCAAACTCTGCCTATTTTTCTCTTTGCAATCCTTGACACTTGAACAAAGTGTGATGAATCTTAAGGTAACTCACTTGCCATTATTTCAGTCATTTTTTTTTTCATAGTCTATACATTTAAGTTGTTTTTCATTTACTGTTTGCACAGCACCAAGCTATGGAACAAGGTCTGGACAGCAATCAAAAACATCATGGAATGAGGATTTTTTCCTGATCTTATAGTTGGCAATGCACTGGTACACATGTATGCAAAATATGGAAGCATAGAAGAGGCATCTATACTATTTGACATAATGCCTCAAAGAAAAGAGTAATTTTAACAATTGTTGCAGTTGCAACTAGCCTGGTGTACATGTATGTGAAATGTGGAATCATAGAATAGGCATGTTCACTGTTTGACAAGATTTTAACACAGACAACATCTGTGCCTTTATCACTTTTCTTATGTTTTATTTTACTATTACACCTCTGTTAAATGAAAAAGGCATAGAAAAGACGAGCATTTGAACAAGGTATGGACATCCATTAAAGCACAAAGAAAACAGGAATTTTATCAAATGTTGCAGTTGCAACTGCCAACGTGAACATGTATGCAAAAGAAAAAAAAAGAATATTCACTGTTTGACAAAATCTTTTACTATTAAATGTTACATACTCATTCTCATTTCTACAACAAGTTCTTGGCGATGAAAACCCTCAAAAGCAGTCAGTGTTACAGAGCAGCAGCTGGGTAGGGCAGAGTGTTCAAGATCAACAAGCATTCAGCTGGTATGTTACAAAGAGTATGGAAGTTTCAAAAGTTGTAAGATGAGCATGCTGGATACACCCAAAAAGTGTTTACTAGGTGCATTTTTTGAGGTGTCTTCCTTCATTGATAAGCTATGTTCCTATTATATCCCAATTCGACTTTTCTTCACCTGTTTATTTCCTTTGATTGGCAGAATGTTTACTTGCTGCCGGACATACTTATGGTTTGAAAAGATTAAAGTTACTATGTGAATCAAAATTATGTAAAGACATCTCTGTGAATACTATTGCCTCTAAATGAAAGTTGCATGCCTGTGGTTTTTACAAACTTTTAGGAGAAAACTCATTTCATTTTTTTACAACCATTCATCATTGCCCATCCTCTATGCAAACATTTCTGTTAACTACATTTCTGTTAATTCTTTGGATTGAAATGTTAATTTGTGTAAGTTTTACTGCTGCTTGTGCAAAATTTTACTTCCTCTTCTCAACTATCAGTTCTTCTTCTTTACAGCTGTACATTAATTTTACCTTTCTAATTCTCAATATTAACACAAAATTCTCCAAATCAACTTCCGCGTACCCATTGCACCCCAAAGGTGCAATTGCTAGTTACAATACTATAAAACAAATACTGGTCACTACGTGACACTTGTTTTTAATCTTGGCCTAATGGTCACCTGACCACTACTCCATGGCGCCTCCTCTCTCGCTGCTCACGCCTCCCTCCCCTCGCTGTTCACGCTCTTCCCTATCTCTACTCTCTTTTTCCTGCTGTTACAGGTGCGCCCCCGCTCTCTCGAATTACTCGGTCTGCATTCTTTTCATTTTTAATCTCTGCCAATTCATACTCCACGCTCCATGAATAGGCGTGGTCTCTTTCTCCTGCCCACTACTTCTTCCCAACTGGCTGAACCTCTATTTTGTTTCATTTATTTCTTTTATAATGTCCAAATATCTCCAAAACCATCGATTAGTCTTCCCCCAAATGAGTCGATGCCCTTCTCAGCTGTCTCATATGCTGCGAAAATGTAATTAAAACATTTTTCAATCTGAGAGTGCTTTATTGATCTGGTGTCGTCATTTTTTGCAAAAATCGATATTTCATTTAAATAATCATTATTTTTGGTCTGTGTAAAAAAAGATAAAAGAGGGTTTTAATGTTTTATTCGAAATCTTGATTATAAGATTTTCATTAAAAAAGTGATCTTAATTCCCTAAGTTATTTTTTTTCCATGCCGAATAAAGGAGTTGCATGAAAATTATAAAAGAAAAAGGTCAATTCAAAGTTTCTCACACCAAATCAAAAGTTAAGAGTTGCAAGTAAAAATGAAAAAGGCAAATCTGAAAGAAGGTTAGGCACTCAAATGCATGAAAAACAAAGAAGAAAAGTTTTCACGAGCATGTAAAACATTAACAAAATTTGGTGAAGCCTAAGTCAAAGAGGTCGATGCAACTAGGGTTTCCAACTGTTGGTGCCATTTACACAGCAGTTACAAACTCCATTATGGCGGCCAAGAATGGAGAATGAGACAGCAGTGCAACCAATGGAGTTTTTGTTCAGCAATCTTCAGTTCTATGCGCGGAAGAGAATTTGCGAGAGTAGGTCGTGGGATTGCAGTCACGCCCACCATATTGGAGATGATGGAGTTTTTAATGAACATGTGTGTAGGTTTGGTCCTTTGAAAAGCCCTTGCATTTAAATCTTTTTCAAAGTTTTGCAAGAGACTATAGGCATATAGGAATGGAAAAATATATTGCTCAAACCAGTATATCATACACTTGTAGGAAAATAGGAAATTCGTTTCATAAGATATTCAATTTGATAAGAGAAAAGATCATAGTGTAAAGCAAGCGTTTCATTGAAAATTTTCACCAAAGATCATTCAAGGGCACACTCCAAGAAGGACAAAGGGTCAGTCACTTTTTATAATACAATGCACAATCAAGTTATCAGCAAGAATGACAGACCACTGTGCAATGAAAACAGATCTGGGCAGCCATACAATCTCCAAACCAGTGTTTTCAGTGGAGAAGGCTTAGAGCAAGAGGAGTGTGACAGTATGCAATTATTGCAATGACAGAGTTAAGAATGAGTTAGAGGTTTGTATGAAACATTAAAGTTAAGATGGAGGACAGTCACAATCTTCTTGACAGACCTCACTTAGAAGAAATCAGTGATCAGCCTTGTGACAGTCATAACCAAGCAGTTTATTGTCAAAAAAAAACAGCAAAATATTCAGTAAAAGAGCAACAAAATATTCAGAAAAAGAGCAGCATATTATGACATGAAAGAGCAGTAAAATATTCAGAAAAAGAGCAGAATATGATGTCATAAAAGAGCAGCATATAATGTCATAAAAGAGCAGCAAAATATTCAGAAAAAGTGCAGCAATAAAGACAGTTCTAAAGAGTTTTCAAGGTTTTGCATTGAAGACTATAAAATGCAAAGAATAGTGCCAAACCCATGACTTGATGGACAATGAATAATCACCATGAAAGGACAGTCTTTTTCAAAGTTTATGACAAAGATGCATTCAAAGGCAGTATAAGAGCTCACAGTGGACAGCAAACGTAGGGTAACAGTCTATATGCACATTTAAAGAGGTAGTCACAATAAGAGAACGATAAAAGGCAGCCACTTCAAGGCTAGAAGGTCACAGTCAAGAGTTTCAAATGTCTCATCTACCAAAAAGAACAGTCCTTCAATTAATGGACAGTCATTACTTCATGGGGCAACATTCAAGACATGACCAAGAGCAGTCAAGGCATGACCAAGAGCAGACCTACTATTAATCCATATCATTGCAATCACCATTCAAGGATTCACAGTCACTACATCATGATAAAAGACTGCTGATAAGCACAGTCATAAATGGTAAAGGAGGACTTTCATCAAAAGGGGACAGTGACCTTGCATTTTCATGGATGCCATCAAACACAGATCACAGTTTATGAGGCAGCATATCAAAGTTGACAGTCACCTTAAGTGCCAAGAAAGTTAATGATTTTGGCTTCCGTAGTGTTAATTTTATGGTAAATTAATTCAAAATCAAACACAATAACACAACAGATGCCCTGGGAAAACCCTCCTCCTGAGGGAGAAAAACCCAGCAACAAAAATCTCTCTATTATATAAAAATAATGGCAACAAGTCTCTTTACAATGAGGCCAATCTCAAAGCCAATAATCAGAACCTTCACAAGATGCAATGATAGACAAACAATCTGCACTTCCTTGCAACTCAAATATGCTCTTGAAGAGTTCACAATCTGCTCTTGATGACTTCGCAATCTACACTTGATGAATTCACAATCTGTTCTTGGTAATTTCACAATCTGCACTTGATGAGTTCACAATCTGCTCTTGGTAATTTTCACTTGAGAGAAGAGAAGAGACTTCGAACTTGCTTGATACACAAATGAGAGAAAGTAACCTTCTATATATACATGTTTCTTAGAGGGGTCGCACCTTTTCAACGACAAGGTCAGCCACCATAAAAATAATTACAACTAATAAATAATAATTACAAAGGAGGTTGGCCATCTTAGAGATATGTTGCCATTGAATAATCACAAATAAATAAGGAATTATGAAGCCTGAAGCTGCAATAACATCAACACCCCCTCTCAGCTAGGGAGGAATACTTCCTGGTGCACAAGACACATCACCTCATCGTGATGCCAACCACAATGGCTACAATCATATGTGGAAAAGAAACGATATCACCTTATTGTGATATCAACCATAATGGCTACAACAATGTATGGTATGTACAAGTCTTCATCACTTGCGTGATGTTGTCACCTCAACATGACTTTCACCATGGCTCTCCTAGAGGGTGAAAACACAAGTACAAGAGGAATCGTCATGGACTCTCTCACATGATGTTGTCATGGAGTCATACACATGACATCCACCATGGCTCTCCCAGAGGGTGGAATCAAGGGATTTCACCTCGAACTTCTCTCACAAAGAAGAACTCATTAATCAAAGGATTTCACCTCGAACTTCTCTCACAAAGAAGAACTCATTATCAAGGGATTTCACCTTGAACTTCTCTCATAGAGAACTCATTAAGAGGATCACTGATACTAAGACTCTTCCTCAATTAAGGCTGGATTCTCCACCATACCAATCTTATCTCGAAAGTACACAAACTTTATCCTGGAGAGAGGCTTGGTGAGAAAATATGTCATCAACTCATCAATGTTGATATACCTCAACTGAAATGCTTTCCTCACTAACATGTTAGTTCTATCACGAAAGCTCCACATAGCTTAATTAACACAAGTTTTGTCACGAAAGCTCCACATACCTTAATTAACACAAAGGATGATAGTCGGCTCCAACGATTGTACAACCAATCTTGCAAGGAGCTTTCAAAGCCACACTGCTTCTCAAACTGCCACACATGCTACAATGTACACAACCTTTTATGGTAATCAATGCCACTAAAGACTACTTCCTACTACATTAGTAGATCGTCGCAGACCCCAAACTGAAATAACATCCAGAGGTGCTCTTTTGATCAGCAACACAACCTTTCGAAACAGAATATGCATAACCATATAGCTCCAGGATCACACCTGCAGAATATCTCAACCCATATCCAATTGTCCTATGCAAGTATCTCAGGACATGTTTTTCTCAAACAAGATGTACCTTCTTTAGTTCACACATGAACTGACTAAGTGCAATTATTGCATAGCAGATTTTAGGTCTAGTGTTAACTAGATACATCAAGGATCCAATCAACTGCCTATACATCATGGGCTCCACCAAATCTAAACTAGTTGTAGCCTCCTTAAGCTTCTAAAAATTGGTTTCCATAAATCAACATAAAGAACCAAGATCAACTAGATTACCATCTTCTTCAAGTTCAGTAGGCTCCCTCTGAATCTTCAAGCACTTGCATCAACCTTCTGACCTCTTCATCCAAGATTGCTTGCAACACTTGCCTCAAATAAATGTTTTCCAGTGCACACTTCTGGTACTATAGAGAGTTCAGGATTGTCCTCATCAACCTCATCCCAGATCATTCTATTCTGAATAGGTTTGCAGAGCTACCAATGTCAAATCTAGAAGAGAGTCTTAAGCAATTATGATCTCAACAACTGAAGGGATTCTCTAAGGATTTAGCACCTAGCCTTGCACTACAATAATCTTCACTTCTTCTCAATGAGTTACAAAACTCCCTCTTGATCCTTGCTTTAGAGATTGCAAAGAAGGCTTCTGGAAGTGAACTCCCTCTAGCCACCAACTCAGTCCCATAACTGCAAGTTGTGATTCCATGCTTTATCATTTCTTTGGTCGGCATGATTTCCTCATAAAATGCCTCAAGCTTTTCATCACTAAGCAATCTCTCATCACCTTCTTGCTCCTAGAACTATCTTGAAAGCATTTTAGAGAGAGATTACTAATAGTTTATAATTATCCAAAGAAATATCAAGGCTAGAATCATACAAGGTTTACTATTTCAAGTTATAGCATGAATACATAATAATTTATGAATAATATTAAAACATGAATAAATAAATCAACCTAAAAAGAAATATATCAAAAATTAGAATGAAGGAATAAAGAAAATTATCTTTATTGAATTTTGATATAACTCTTTCTTTCGTCTTTTACTCCTCTTGAGAGTGCTAAACTCATCACAACAAAAGACAATTTTAACAACTACAAATTTCTTAAATGCATTATGTAGTTAGCATGTAGAACCAACTCTTTCCAAGAGTTCAGGGCTCTATCACAGTTCATGCATTAGAGAATGATATCGATGTGACCAACTAATCACCATGAAATAACTTGCAATAAATGAAATTTTCAAAGGATCTTATGCTAGTGAACACAATTCAAGAGAAACCACTCTCTCTTTACTAATTACAAGATCCAACTAAATGATATAACTCAACAAACAAAGAATACTTATCTATTTAAATATTTTGATGGATGCAAATACTGGATGCAGTAAGATACACTGCTCTTGCATACAGATTAGCACAAAACCTTCATGGCTTGAACACAGGCCAATGACTTAGAATAGAAATTCCCTAGAATCCTTCTAAGAAGAGATCTCATCCACATCCACAAATGAAGCATGTTGATTAGGCCTCGTTGGGTAATCCTTTGCATAGTGACCAAACTTGTCACAATGAAAACATTGGACTTTGGAGAGGTCCCACTTCTTCTTGAATGCGGGAGCACCATCAACTCCTTTATCTCTATTCCTCTTGAAATATCCTTTCTTTCCACCTTTCTCTTTCTTCTTTGAAGATTGAGTGGAAAGAACATGAATGTTTTCATTTGTAGAGCTTCAACCAATACCTCTCACAGCCAACCTAGACTCTTCTTGAATACAGTCTACCCTCAAACAATCAAACTTGGGAAGTTTCGATCTTGCATTGATTCCTTGAATGTAAGACTCCCAAGATCAAGCAAGACAATTAAGGGCAAGCATATGGTTATGTCCTTGACATCAACAAAATAACCAATAGAAGAGAGTTGATCTCTCAATTCAGAAATCTTCATGAAGTAAGCGATGACAAATTCTCCTTCCGCCATTTTAACATGATGAAGTTATTTCATTAATGCAAGTGCCCAACTTGTGTTGTTGATTTTGTATGTCTCCTCCAAAGTTTTAAACATCTCTCTTGCCGTCTTCAACTTGGAGACAATATGAACAATATGATCCTTCACGAAATCAACTAACATCTTCTTCACCTTGATATTTTTTTTCTTCCACTATTCCTTCTCTTCCTCATCAGTAGGTTCAGACACTTTGCTTTCCACAAACTCGACCAATTCACTTTCTTCCAAGGTGAGCATAATTCTAAATCTCCAAGATGTGAAATTAGATGCTCCCTCAAGTCTATCCTCAAGCTTAAAACCAATCACCATCTTCACGAAGAGATAGAAGTAAACAACGATGAGAAAGAGAGTAAAAAGTATCGTTGTAATAACAATCTGGTCAAGATCTTCTTCAAACCTGCTCTGATACCATGTTAATTTTATGATCAGATGTAATGCACATAAAATTAATTCAAAATCAAACACAATAACACAACATATACCCTGGGAAAACCCTCCTCTTGAGGGAGAAAAACCCAACAACAAAGATCTCTCTATTATATAAAAATAATGGTAACAAGTCTCTTTATAATGACGCCAATCTCAAGGCCAATTATCAGAACCTTCACAAGATGCAATGATAGACAAATAATCTGCACTTCCTTGCAACTCAAATCTGCTCTTGAATAGTTCACAATCTGCTCTTGATGACTTCACAATCTGCACTTGATGAATTCGCAATTTGCTCTTGGTAATTTCACAATCTGCACTTGATGAGATCACAATCTGCTCTTGGTAATTTGCACTTGAGAGAAGAGAAGAGACTTCGAACTTGCTTGATACACAAATGAGAGAAAGTGACCTTCTATATATACATGTTTCTTAGAGGTGTCACACCTTTTTGAGTACAAGGTCGCCCACCATAAAAATAATTACAAATAATAAATAATAATTATAAAGGAGGTCAGCCATCTTGGAGATATGTTGCCATTGAATAATCACAAATAAATAAGGAAGTATGAAGCCTGAAGCTGCAATAACATCAACACGTAGTGGCCAAGTAGTGTCCTTGTTCTTCAAAAACACTAATAGGACCTAATGCAAGTGCATATGTTAGTATGTGAATTATACTTCCACTAATGCATTTGAAGTAGCAAAAAGGATTGCAGCACAAGCTAATGTTGTAATCATGATTATGGGATTGGACCAAACACAAGAAATAAAGGACCTTGATCACATAGATCTCACTCCTCTTGGAGAGCAACAAAACCTAATCTCTAAACTTACAAGGGTTTCTAAAGAACCAGAGATACTTGTTCTAATGTGTGGAGGGCCTATGGATGTCTCATTTGTAAAAAAAATAAAATAAAGATCCTCGCATATCTAGTATTCTATGGATTGGTTACCCAAGAGAAGCTGGTGGCTGAGCAGTATTAGAATTTTTTAGAGACTACAATCCAGCTGGCAGGTTGCCTGCTAAATAGTGCCATCAAGACTTCACCAAAGTGCCCATAAATGTATTGAATATGTGTCCTAACTCTTCTAGAGGATACTCAGACTGACTGAACATATTGATTCAATACAAGGGACAGCCTTGAGGAAGAAACAACTTGATATAAATGTTGGGATTAAGGTGTCTCAACCTTTTCAAATCCTAGCATTAATGTTAATTTAAGTATTTATTTTAGCCTATGTATAATTTTACGTCATTCTTGTGATGTCACTTAGTGGGACCTACTTTGGTGAGGTGGAAACTTACATGGCAAGTGACGAGGATGACATACATCCTAAATTGGTGGAAATAGGTGTCCCACTTTGTGGACCCCACTATAAGCTATTTTAGTGGAATTTGTCATAATTTGTAAGAGTTGGACTATGACAGCTGCTATGATAGATTATGACAAAACTATGATAGCTTGTATGACAGTGTAAGAGTACTAGTGAAACTATGGAAGGTGTAAGTCTTGCATGTGGTAGGCATATTGCATGTTGAGAGGACTGAAATTTGTCATAGTAATTTATGACAAGTGGGTTGCATGTTGAGATTTTATGATAGTTGCTTAAGCAAGTGAAGATAGGCACCTTGCATGTTATCCTTTCTATTTGCATGCATGCAGTGAAGAGGATGTTGACATGTGGCATTTCTAGGCATTCATCTTGGTGCTCTATAAATATGGGCATTTGCTAGAGGAGTTGTGTGAGGATAATTGTTAATTGTAGAGTTATGCTGTCGGATTTCTTCCAAAAGAGCAAGATGTAGTCTCCATGTTAAGGTTGCGAGCCTGAAATGTATTGTAACTAAATTGTTGCATATTAATACATTGGTTCAATGCTTTGGAGGGTGGGGCTTTTTACCCAAAAAGGTTTTCCCCACATATATCATGTTTTCTTCTATTTTGTCTATATTTCTTTTGTTCTTCATGTTTCTCATTATTAAATGTTAATTTATATGCCGTTATATTGCTAAAAAAAATTAGATATGGAACTACATCATCTTTCCTCTAAGGGTTAATGCATGGAAATTCAACTTTGTTAGTTTTCGCTTTATGGCATAGTAGTATGTTCTTGTATCAAGATGATTAAAATATGATTTTTTTAAAGAAACGTAAGATGCTGAAAGTGCATACTAGTTCTTGGAAGGCTTTCTAAGTTCGTCATTCCCTTTTGTTTGGTATCAAAGTTCAGTTCCAAACTTGCATGTGCTTGCATATGTAATTTTGTAGGTTGCATGTACTTGCATGTGTGTTGCATGTACTTGCATGGACTTACATGTCACTTGCATGTGCTTGCATGTGTATTTTTGTAACTTGCATGTGTGTTGCATGTACTTGCATGGACTTGCATGCCACTTACATGTGCTTTCATGTGCATTTTTGTAAGTTGCATTTACTTGCATGTGTTGCATGTACTTGCATGTGTTGCATGGACTTGCATGTCACTTGCATGTGCTTGCATGGTGTTGCATGTGATGTTTGGGGTTTTGGGTATTTCTTCTGTTATGATTTCTTAGCCTAGCAAGCTTGAGGGAATTTATTTTGAAGGAATTGGTTGATTATTAATACTTGGATGAGTGGAAGTTTTGTGGTTGATCTTGTTTTGTGGAAACAACAACCATTGTCAAAAATGGAGAAGATAGATTTTTATGAAGTTGATCATGTGGTAAAATTTGATATGTTATTGATCTGGAGCTCTTGATTTGATAGTTGAATAACTCTCATGCATGGTGGTTATTTTTCATTCTGCAGTTATATATTGTAGAGTTTTCATATTGGGTGTTTGAGATGGACTCTCTGGTTATATGAAGAGACTCATGTTGTTATTACTTTAGTTTGGTGTGCCTATGTTTGGTATTTGTTTTTAATTCCTGACATTGGAAGTCATTGTTTTAATAACCCCAAATGCATGTAGGCTATGGAGTTGATTTTTGGATGATTTGGAAGCTTCTGAAATAGTCTAATTCTCTCTCAGATGCATGTGTACAAGGTGGTGGTGGAGTTTGCCTACAAATGGTCCTATAATTCCTGGACCTCTTCTTCCTTTGGTTGGTTGCACTTGCATGTCTCAATTTCATGTTGGTTGGATTTGAGGGTTTTATGGATTTTCCGTTAAAAACCTATGGTTATGCATATTCATGATATTCCACTATTCTGATTTAACTATTATGCTTGTATACAAACTTGACTGTCTTCAAGATGATAAGTGGATATAGATTTGTATGTGTGATACAAACATAGTGGTTTTGCAAGTTTTACATGGTTAATCAAAACTTGCAGTTCTATAGATCTGCATATGGAATATGTTTTATAGATTATATTTCCTTTGGGTTATCTAGATGTAAGATAGTTGTAGGTTTGCATGTATGCTTCATGCATGTTTTGAGAAGGTTTTACAGTTTTCCTAAAAAGTTGTGGGTTCCTGTAGCTCTTGAGTATTCACTTGTTCAAATGAAATATGTGATCTATTATTCTAGATGTTTAAGTGGATTTAGATTTACATGGAGATGTTTTTTACAGGTTTCACATGTTAATAATTTTTTTTGATTTGTAGATCCGTGGAGAATATTGTGTTCAAAATCTTGGAGTTTTCTCGATGTAAACAATTGCAAATTTGTGAGAATGCTTATTTAGTCCCTTGACTATGGTATTTAGTTGTGGATTTGTTTGGAAAATTAGGTCTGGTGGTGATCTGGTGTTTGAGTCTTAAAATCTACATGTTATCTTCTTTTTTATCTCAATGTATCATGTTACTCATGTGATGATGATTTTTCATGCTTTGATGTTTGTGATCCACAAGTTACACTGCAAATTTTGGATTAGCTACCCAATGGTTGTAGTGGGATGACTCGGATGTGGACTGTCTATATCCACAAGATTGTTTCAGTGTTGGTGTAAATTTCATCAGTTAACCTTGTCTATGGTCATTTGTGCATTGGTATGAGAGGATGGTGTTAAGTACCTGGACAGTCAACTGCAGGGACCTATAGCATGTAGTTTTATCTTCTTGGTTTGGAGGTCTTGGTTTCACTTGTATGTTACTGACATTGTAATTAGGTGTGTGTAGAATTGGATGGTCTTGATGGAGGAGATGGTTGTCATGGTGCCATGTGTAGCTCGGTATCATGGTTCAATAGGAGTTGTTGACAGTGATGTGGATTCGTCACTTGGTGATGGACGATCTTCTTTAGTGTTGTAGATGGTGCTAGGAGGAGCTCTTAGATCCTATTGTTGTAGAAGGGTTCTTTCACATTTGCATGACACTATTTTGGAGCTGGTCATCTTCATGAGATTGAAGATGTGTGATACCTTAGATCCATGGAGGGCCCTTGGAGTCTTTGGTTGGGGTGTCAGTAATGCTTTGACAGGTGATGTTGGCTTAGAGTATGTTCCTAGTATGTCATGGTATACTCTTGATGGTGCATTAGAGTTTTGGTTTTTTGCATTGCTCTTGATACCTTGGTTTGTTCACTTGGAGCATGGAACCTCCTAAGGGGGATGGTAAGATCATGATGTCATGATAAGTTCCTGATTCAGATGTTTGGAGCTTTGATAGTGGTCTATTTATTCTCTATGTTTTGGGTGCATTGATCATATGCTTGAGAACTCCATGACAATGCAGTGATGCATTTGGAGTTTAGCATGAGATGATTATTTGTTGGTGCTCATGGATACATGAAGAATAAGGTGAGGTTGTATTTCTCTTGAGACAAGAGAAGTGTTGTTGAGATGGTTACTCTTGATGAGATTCCACATCAACGTGACACCAATCTCACAACGGGATAAGTTTTAGATGGGTTAGGGTAGATATTTTAATGATTTCATAACTTAGAATTCTTTATTTTAAAGAATGTCTAGTTTAACTTCAATTTGATTGATCCTATTTAGATTGAGTATTAATGGCTTTGTTATGCTTTGATTTTCTTTGTGGGGGCCATTAAGTGACCAAGGATATTAGTATGGGCCAATTATACTTGAGAAGATGGTAGAAAGTCTCAAATACCTCTTCATTGATATAATTTTTGAACAGATTCCTCACATGAACAACCGAGTAGTAGATGTTATGCCAACAATCGGATCATTGTCAGACATGTCAGACAACATCCTCCAATGCGAATTCTTGGTAGAACAACTTCTCGTACCAAATTTTGAAATCCCTAAATCTGAATTTGTGTGTGCCATTGTTGGTCCTGGATCCACATGGTATCATGATATATTCATCTACCTAAACAGAGGAACCCTCCCATCCAATGTCACCTCCAACCTTAAAACGACTTGTTAAAAAGGCATCCTAATTCTTGATCCTAGGTGATACCCTTTACCATCGAAGCATTGAAGGGATATTACTACAATGTCTTAACCAAGAGGAAACCTTGACTACTTTAACATAAGTACACAATGGCATATGTGGCTCCCATTCTAGTGGTATGACATTATCTAAGAAAATATTGAGGATGGGGTACCACTAGCCAACCATGAAAAGAGAAGCCCATCAATATATGCAGAAATGTATCTAGTGTCAACAACTTGCAGATCTGATTCATGCTCCAACTCAAGAGTTGCAACCAATGATCATACCTTGGCCTTTCTCACAGTGGAGACTCGACCTCATAGGAAAAATACTCAAACCTCATCCAATGGTCACTCCTAGCACCAAAATGTGAGTAAAGCGTACACAATAGTCAACAATCTACCCAAAACAACCTTCCTACATACAACAAAGCAAGTATGCACCAAGATTATTTATAAGAGTATCTACAAGCATAGCAAACGAAAGATAATGATCAATTCCCTATTCCATTCTCTCTAATTAATATCAATGCTAAGTATGAGAGTTTTAATATTTTTAGTTTAAATCTCAATGGGATTAGTCACTGCTTGTTGTTGTTGTTGTGCATGGATTAGTTCTTGTATATGTTAAGATCTTGATTCCTGGTTGGTACCTCAATAGTTATGGTGTCATTTTCTATGAGATCTTGGACAATGTTTTTGAGCTGCATGCAATTTGTTGTTTTGTGTCCTTTGATTTTGTGGAAGTCATAGAGGTTGTTATTGTACCAGCATGGTTTCTCTTAGGGTTCTTGGTAGTTTTCAAAGTTGGGGAGTGTTATCAAGTTTGACTCTACCAATTTCTTCATGATGGTTTCAATAGGTTGCAACAACTGTGTGTACCTGCATTTAGGATAATTATTCTTGTTAGGGGTTTTCCCTTGTATTTTAGTGTTGTTGATTTGATTGTTTTGAGGAGGTGTTGTTTGTTGCACTGTTGGTTGAATGTTAGCAATGTGATTGTTCTTTGGTCTAGGAGCACTGAAGACTACCTTAGCATCTACCACAATATCTTTTGTGGCATTCTTGTTCTTAGCCCAGACATGAGGCTTGTCATTTGAACTAGTTGATGGTCAGTTGTCTTTGTAAGCTTGAGTATTTCCTTGTGAGATTAGAGATCTTTCGATGTTAAGGGCTCTAGGGACAAGCTCATCCTAAGATGTGATGCACTACATTTTCAAATGGAAGGATAGATCTAGGTCTATATTTGCTATGATGATTCCCACTTGTTGTTCATCGAGAAGAGGCCACTTGCTCTTACTAGCTCTTTATCTCCACCATTGTAAGAAATTAGTGAAAGATTCTCCTTTATTTTGTCTAAGAGTATACAATTCTTCTATACTTACATCCATGTCAATATTGAATGAGAAGTGATCAGTGAATTTATTATTAATTTCTTGGAAAGTTTTGATGTCGGGAGGTAGATGAGAAAACCAATCCATGGCAGGACCTGTTAAACTTTGAGGGAAGAGGCGCATTAAATATGAATCATTGTAGGCCACCTCCATACACATGATGTTAAAATCTTTGACATGGTCCACATGACATCCTCTCCCTTTGTCTTTATCGAATTTTGGAATTTCAAAACTAGGAGGGAATGACACCATTGTGATGTTTCGATCAAATGGATAAAGGCATAGATTCTATGTATGGGGCTTCTTTGTCTTTCCCATTCGAAGATCTTGTATTTCCTAAGATAGCACCTTAAATTGTGATGCTAGATCATCTTGTGGGTTTGGTGGAGGAACATATGTTGGAATGACAAATGAGTTGTATGCAAGAGTTTGATATGATAAGGTATTGCATGGGGTATATGGTGGTGTAATATTCAATGAAGGTGATTGTGGTGTTGATGTATATGTTCCTAACGTGTTGGTATTGATGATGTTCTATTGAGGATTATAGTAGGAACTCGGTTTTGTTGTTGTTAATGTTGGGAATAATACTAAGCTAGTAAGGCTTGTTGTTTTTGTTGAGTTGCTAAGGCTACTTGTTGGGCTTATTGTTGTTGATGTGCCACTAGGGCTTGCTATTGGGCCTGTTGTTGTTGTTGCACCATGAGGGCTTGTTGTTGGGATTCTTCTTGTTGTTGTGATGCTAAGGCTGCTTGATGAGCTTCTTGTTGTGCTAAGGTTGCTTGTTATGTCACTAAGGTTGTTTCTTGTTGTTGTTGTTTTTGTTGTGCTGCTACTAACTATGCCACTAAGGTTGCTTGATGCTTTTGTTGTTGTTGTTGTTGTGTTACTAAGGTGGCTTTCTATTGTTACTGATGTTGTTGTGTTGCTAAAGTTGCTTGCTATTGTTGCTGATGTTGTTGTGTTGCTTACTGTTGTTGTTGTTGTTGGGTGGCTTATGCAAACAAAGAAAAACAAATGTACTGCAAGATACATATTCCACAATGGGCCCATACTAATCTATCCCATCACATTAAGAAAGCACCTACTAATCATGTTTGTTGTGCTATTGTTGTTGTTGTTGTTTGTTAGCACAAGAATGTGACCGAGTATATTAGTATGGGTCGATTATGCTTGATCCATGAAGAATCAGAGCATATTCATTTCACTAATACTCAATCTAAATGGGATCAATCAAATTGAAGTTAAACTAGACATTCACTAAAACAAAGCATTCTAAGTTATGAAAGCATTAAAATGTCTACCCTAACCCATCTAAAACTTATCCCATTGTGAGATTGGTGTTGTGTTGATGTGAAACAATGACCCTTTCCCAATCTTGTGATCAATGAGCTTGTTTTAATCGATTCTATTGAAGAGAATCAATGAAACGGTTATGAGATATGAATGAAAACATGATTTATACTAAAATGAGTATGATGCAAAAGCTAGTCTAACATGATTTTATGCTAAATGATTCACATATGAAATTGCTAAGCTAATCTAAATGAGATTTAACTAAAAAGATACAAACCCTAATTGTCTAATTAGCTAAATGGATGCATTATGGAAGCCATTAATGGAAGCTAAGCTATTATTCAACTAATTTAAACTAAAATATGCTAAATGTGAGTTAAAATGAGTGTGAGTGTGAGTGATTTCAATAGCATGAGTTTTCTCTAAAAAAAATGGATCCATTTGTCTCCAAATAGTGACCTATTTATGGGAAAACAAATGAGAAATGAAGGGTTGAGATCATCAAAAAGGCTAATCAATGGTCAAGGATGGAAGAAATTGGAAGCATGGATCATTGATTCTCATCAACGGGTGAGAATGCAAGATGCGATTTAATCAAGGGTTCTCATTCCTTCCAAACAAGCACACTTTGGACTTGTACAAGATGTCAAAAGTTAACATGCACAACAAGTCACAAGTTAACTTGCATATGAAGCTAAGTGAGAATATTCTCTTTTTTAAATGATTGGAGGAGAGAGTATATTCTTTGGAATATTCTCATGGGTGAGGAAAAAATATATTTTGCAAATTAAAACAAAGTTTAATTGTGCAAAAAAGGGAAGATGGGAATATTCCCCTTTTGGAGGAATGTGCAAAGGAGGAATATTCCTTGCAAGTGGGAGCAATTAGATTAATTAATAATTTCTAATTAAAAAAAGGTTTAATCATGCAATTAGGGGAATTAGAGGAATAAAGATGATATTCATTAAATTAAATGATTTAATGAATGGATAAAGGTGAAATGACATTTAATTAAATAACTTAGGTTATTTAATTAAATAAAAAGTCTTAGGGAGTTAAATTAAATAGTTTATTTATTTAATTTATTGAGATGAAATGTTAGCATGAAAGAACCTGATTAATTTAATTAGGTTAAGAGATGTAAATTATGCAATTAATTAAATAGCTAGGATAAATTAATTAATTAAGCAAAAAGAGGATGGGTTTGAGGATGAAATGATGTTAGTATACCTGATTCGAGTGTATGATATGATTTAGGACATTTTTAGTGTCTACAGGCTCTAGTACTACAACTACTGCACTTGGCCTCGATCTCTCTTGGATCAATCCTTTCCTCAACAATTCTTGGACTTTTTTTGTTCAACTCCTCATTCTCTATAGGATTCATTCCATGTATTATCTTATTTGTAAAATTAGCTCTTGGTATCAAATCCATCTAGTTACTAATCTTCCTCATTGGTGAAAAACATTCTGGTACACTATATGATGTAATATTTTGGAATTCTTCCAACAAAATCTAAAACTTCTAGTAGTACATATTCTTCATTTTTGTTGACTCTATGAATCAATGAAAATCACATATTATTATACTTCATACCATCCAAAAATTTACTACCATCAACCACAAAAACTCTTGCATTAATTATATATACCTTTTCTCTTTCCTCTTGTAAGGGCTTCAACTTGTGACGAACTCCATCCTTTGTTAGGGAATGTATGTTAGCATCCATGGCCATCATGGACAAGATGTTGATATAAGTACAAAACCCTCCCCAATGACAAATGACATGCATCCATAGGAATGATGTCAATACCTCATCATGATAATTCCCAATCTTGAACTTTACCAAATAGTGTTCATTGACCAAAAAACTATGGTCTTTCTATAACCATGCAATTTGATATGAATGTGGAAACCTCTTTCTTTCCAACTACAACTTGTTAACCATCTCTTCCGAAACAAGATTATATATGATACCACTGTCAATGATATCATAATATTTACCTCTAGCTTTGCTCCTTGTGCAAAATCAAATCTTCCTTTAACTAGTTCATTTTCTTCATTTGAAACTATGCTCTCCTAATGACAAGAGCCTCTCCTCTTTCTACATCTTCAAAATGTTCAAATTCAACTTCCTTAAGCACATGCATAAATCATGCATTACCTTTAGGCCTTTTATTTTTCTTCCCTTAATATTTTGGGCACTTGCATGCTTGATTTCCTTCTTCTTCACATTGGAAATAGGTTCCTTTGAAGCATCCTCTTCTAGGGCCTCATCTAGGTCTTATTCTTCCTATTTGTTCACCATTATTTTGGTCACAAGGATAATAGTAATTATCTCCTCTTTGGTTTTGATTGAGACCAACTTCCTCATTCTTCTTTTTATCTTTATTTCATCCTCCATAGGATTTTCTACCAGTCCTTCCACCACATCTCTTCTTCTTTACTTTTTAAAAATCTTCTATTTAGCTTATCTTCTACCTTCAAGGGAAACTAATAAGCATCTTCTATTGTGATCATTTTGATTAAAATTAACTCTTCTTCAATACTTGGTTTCAACCCATTTATATAATGTGATACCTTCTCCTTGTTGGCCTCTGAATGGCATGTTCTGATTATGACCTTGTAGACATATTCTATATACTCCTTAACAAACTTATAAGCTTGTTTCAAACCTTGCATCTTTTTCAATGATCCTAACTTGTAATCAATAAGAATAAATTCTCTCCTTAACTTATCCATAATTTTGTCCCATCTTGTGATTTTCTCTTTCTCTCTTCTATTTCTTTCTAGTTGTATTTCTTTCCACCAAATGTTGGCATGACCTTTCAATTTGGTTTGCAAATCTAACCCTCTTAGGATCTCATACTTCTTTATACTCAAAGTACTCTTCCAAGTCATTTTTCCAATTGATCAATTCTTTTGGATTTATATTTTTGGAGTATGTAGAAACTTCAATCTTTGGCCTTTTTCCAATCTTGGAGAGGGCCTTCAACAATTTGACTTGCTCATGATCTTGTAGTTCATCTTGTTCTTCTTCAAACTATGCTTCTTCAACTTCATCTTCACTTTCACATCTTCTTCTAAGATCAATTCCTTTACACAACTCCTCTTAAAGTGCTTGAACTTGTCTTTATAGGGCTTTAAAATACTCTTTTAGTACAACAATATTTCTTCCACCACCATAGTTTCTTTACAAAGGCATTCTAATAATTTTTCTCACAAACCCACAACCACATGTCTTGGTGTAAACTACCTCAAATTCAATGATTTATTTACATACTTAGGATCTCTTGCTCTAATATCACTTGATGAAGGTAGACTCCCCCTCAATCACAATCTTAAACATACATCAAAACTTCAATGAAAAAGAAGTATGCAAGTTTACTATTCTTTTATAAATTCAACTACAAAACATGCAATAGAAGCTATCGAGGTCATAGACCCTCTATTACAAAAAATTGTGCTACAAAATATACAAGAAAATCAGACATGCAATTCTGAAAATGGCAATAATGGCCACCTAAAGCAATAATCTTTGCTTTCTATTGAAATGTAAGAAATTCGTGTATCTCCTCATTCATCATGAGCTTCTTTCCATTCTTAAAAAAATTATGTGATTTTTTTCTTCTCAACGAACTATGCCTCCCATTTTCATGCCCTGTAGCTCTAGTTGTCCCTTCTTCCCACCCAAGGAAATTTCCAAATTTCAGTACAACTTTTGGGAGCCATAACTTTTTACCTGGTTACCCAATTAAGCCCCTTTTTTAAAATTGAAGTACTTAGAGAGCTACACAATGTCCAAAATACATAAATGGAGTTTGGACATGTTTTCGACCCAGAAAAGGTCATTTAAGGCCTTGACATATCTTAGTATAAATATTTTATTAGGATGCAAAAAAACTAAATGTTTAATATCTACCATTGCAAAACTAATCTTGGCTTGAAACTCATCTAACATGTGAAGTTTACAAAATTGGGGATTTGTGGAAAATTTTGAGTTACAATGCCTTCATATGAAAACTTACTATAAATAGAAACGTATTATTTATAGCCCTTATTTACTAGATAAAAAAGGAAATAAATAAAACATTTTTTTGGGTGATGCAAAATTACTCTTACACCTTGGATGCTTCTTCATCAATTCCATTTTATTCATGGCAAGGTGGAAGATGGAAAGGTGAAACTAGAGAAAGTTGACACTTCAATGGATGCTACAAATTCCTTGACAAAGCCTATCAAAATAGGGAAGTTTATATGGTGTTTCAAGTCTATGAGTCTCATGGCCTCTAATAGTTGATTTCCTCTTGACTCTTAAAATGTGTTTGATAAGTGGAAAAATGTTGGGATAAGGTTGTCTAAACCTTTGTAATTGTAACATTGTGTATGTATTTAATTTTTTATTTTATTCCTATATTTGTAATTTCATGTTTATTTGATGATTTTATAATTTGGGGTCTACTTTTGTGAGGTAGCAACCTACATGACAAGTGACTGGGATGACATGCATCCTAAAGTGGGGGAGATAGGTGTCCCTCTTTGTGGACCGCACTATGTAGTAAAATTGGTGGCTTGTGTCATGTTGTAAATGTTCTTATGACTAATTGTGACATACTTGCTAAGTGACTTGTTAAATAATAGATTATGATGATGTAAGAGTCAATTATGATTGATTGATGATAGGTGGGCTACATTTGATGTAGGTGTTTATGCATGCAAGTGCATTTCATGTTCAAGAGGACATATGCATGTTGGGTAAGGCATTGGAATTGGAAATGACTAAGATAGGTGGGTCTCAATCATGACAATGATTTACATGCAAGGGTGTCGCATGTATGCAAGCACTATTCATGTCACAAAGAGTTTGAAAGCATGCATGCATTTGATTCTTTCCATTTGGAAATTCTTGGTGTCCACCTTTGATGTCTTCCTACTTTACATTATAAATCCTATATGTTGGATACTTGTGCGTTTTACAATAGATTATCAAGTTGTTTGTATGTACTATTATGCTATCAAAATAATTCCAAAATTCCAATCACTAATTCAAGACTCTTTATAAGAGATTTTATCTAAGACTATATTGTAACCATTGATTACACATTACATATTTACCTATATTTTTGGAATGTTGGGTTTTTCTCCTAAAAGGGTTTCCCCATGTAAATATGGTGTTATGATTTTTATTTTATTTTTGCATTTTTATTCATGTTATCTAGATGTATATTTTCTTACTAAAGGTGTTAAGGGTTTTAACGAAATTTTGCACTATCTCCCCCTAATTCCACTTACTTTTCTTCCTTTAAAAAATCATAATGTATATGTGTAACTTCTTGTATTTATTTTATAATACCAAGAAGTGAAATAAATTTTCTTGTTTAATATTAATAATATCCATCAATGATATTTTAATATTTCTCTTTTTTCTCATACTCTTGGTGGATCATTGAGTGTGTCTAAAATGGTTAGTTTAAAAACCTCTACACATATACATTATTAGAATAAATTTAGTAATATAGTTTTATATTATTAAACTATTTTAATTTTACCTAGGTTAAAAATCTAGGAGCCATCAAAAGGAGTTTTAAAGAGATTGGATTAGTAGTAACCATGGGGTTCACTAAATCCATTAAAGTTCAAAGTTATTTCAATACATTATTATAGCAATCAACCCTTAATTCACAACTAGAATAAAGGCATCTTCCATCATACTAAATTGACATTGAAACCTTCTAGTATGCCACCAAGAATACCCAAAAATATCATCTACATACCAAAAATTTATTAACTAAGACCATCCCATAACTATAAACCATTGTTCTAAGTAAAAATATTTCCATGTATCACAAAAAATAACCTTCAACATGTTGCCAGTTCATGATTGAATATAACACTACATACTAACTAATAAGAAAAAAGACTAGTTATATAAAAAAACCAAATTTCATATCATAATAAAGTATCATCACAAAGTGGGAGTGTAAGTTACATAACCTTTCCCTACTACTCCTTATAGTACTTATATTTTTTGCAACCATCATCATGAACTAAGAGGGAATCAACAATCGACACTTCCTCTCGCAAATGACATCAATAAGTATGTTCACCTTTAGCTTCTTCACTAATTATATACTAACTTGATGATGATGAAACATATTGTCACTTGTGAAAATGCATAGCTTCATCACAGTTCTTAGAACCACTAAGGTCATTATGAAGAGGATAAATTCTAGCAATCAAAGATAAAAATGTTGCACAACTTAAAGCATGTGTTTCATCAAACACATTATGCCTTCCCACTCATTGTTTAGGGTCCAAAGGCAACCTCACCATTGTATCCTGAATGCCAACACTAACTAACCCATCCACCTCTGTAGCCAATTCCAAAATTCTCATGGCCCACAATCTAAAATTTTAGTTACCTATTTCTTTCTTCAAGAATGACCAATGGGAAGAAATTATCCAACATATCCTCTCCATATTCTCTCTTTTCATATATGCCTATCCTTCCTAGACCTAAAAAATTCCTCTATCACCTTCCTTTTCCCCTTCCCAAGCTTCATGCAAGTAGTCATGTCAATAAAATTCACAACAAAGTAAAAGCATAGTGACCAAAAATCAACACCAAATACAATGCTTATGGAGATGCCACAAAAAATGAAATCTTTAATACATAAGGATACATGACATTAGCCACCTCCATCAAATATCATCATTATCAAAAAAAAAAGAAAAAAAAATTTAAAAAAAATATCATCATTATCCTATAACCCCAATTTATTTCTCTAACACTAGTTGTGTTTTGATGCACAGTTGCCAACATTGCCATCTTCAAAAACACTACTCCTCATTATACTATACACCTACCCCTTATTAGGCCACTATATCCTTTGATACCATCTATCATCACTACTCATAAATCTATAAGAAACTCATCTTGCTACAATAACTCCTCCCTTTCCATCTTATCGACTAATTTTACTACGTGGTTAATTAACTAGTTAGCAACCACATTCACTTTCCTATTTATATGCTTAAAAGTGGTCTTCTGCAATAGTCTAAGCTAATTTCATTATTAATTGACTTTTATGTAAATTTAGTGCATAGATTAAAGACCATTTAATTAATTAAATAAACATTTACAATTTTTAAATATATATAATTTTAATTAAAATAAATGATTAAAGAATTACAATATGATATTTCTATAATATATTTTAATGAATTTAAAAGTTGATAAATTATAATTGTATAAGAATTTTTTATATCAACATTGTAAATCACACTTTATATTTAATAAAAATGAAAAGAATAAAAATTTATTAAAAAAATAAATATATTAAATTCTACAAAACCTATATTACTCTAAATTGTTTTATTGCCAACCAATTTTATAGAAATCGTATTTAAACTTTGTAACAGTTTTAAAAAATGAAACATAATTGATTTTTATAAATTTGAGTATTAGAAAAGCCTAAAGCAGTAGGTAATAAAGGTACCTTTATTTGGATTTTTTAGTGCGCGATGCAGCGGTGTCTTACCGTCGATCCTCTTCATATTGTGACCCGAAGGCGTGACAGTGAGCAGTATTCCAACAATCTCGGCGTGGCCTTTCTCAGCAGCTTTGAACAGAGCCGTTTCACCCAGGTAATTGGTCTCATGAGCCAGATCCTGATACTTATCCAACAGTGTTTGCACTATCGTAGTATTTCCTCCAGTGGAAGCTACGTGCAAAGCTGTATTGCCTTCTCTATTTCTCACTTTCATGAATTGGAATTGGTTCTCAACCTCTGCATCTTCTCCCGGCAAGTCGAGCAGCTTCTCAACGAATTTCTGATGGCCATTACGAGCGGCGATGTGAAGAGGTGTCTCTCCTCCCGGTGTCATCTGAGAAAGAACGTCCAGCCTGGGTTCCCCAGAACTCTCAAGTATTTTCACATTCCCGGATATCGCAGCTCTTAACACCTCTGGGTCCATTCTTCTTTCGGGGAGATTATAATTTCGAGGAAACCCAGGGTGCATATAATTGTGAAACGGAAATGGGTTATAAACAATTCCAGACTCAAGAAACTGTGTTGGGTGGTTATTAACAATTCCAGACTGAGGGAGCATTGCAGAAAACTGTGCTGACTCCATTCTGAGGGGGTTATAAACAGTTCCGGACTGAGGGGGCATTGCAGGAAGCTGTGCTGACTCCATTGTTGGGGGCTTATAAACAGTTCCGGACTGAGGGGGAATTGCAGGAAACTGTACTGACTCCATTCTTGGGTGGTTATAAACAGTTTCGGACTGAGGGGGCATTGTAGGAAACTGTGCTGACTCCATTCTTAGGAGATTATAAACAGTTCTGGACTGAGGGGGCATTGCAGGAAACTGTGCTGATTCCATTCTTGAGGGGTTATTAACAGTTCCGGAGTGAGGAGGCATAACTGTAGACTGTGCTGACTCCATACTTGAGGGATTATAAACAGTTCCGGACTGAGGGGGCATTGCAGGAAACTGTGCTGACTCCATTCTTTGAGGATTATAAACAGTTCCTGACTGGAGGGGCATTGCAGGAAACTGTGCTGATTCCATTCTTGAGGGGTTATTAACAGTTCCGGAGTGAGGAGGCATAACTGTAAACTGTGCTGACTCCATACTTGAGGGATTATAAACAGTTCCGGACTGAGGGGGCATTGCAGGAAACTGTGCTGACTCCATTCTTTGGGGATTATAAACAGTTCCTGCCTGGAGGGGCATTGCAGGAAACTGTGCTAACTCCATTCTTGGGGGGTTATAAACAGTTCCCGACTGAGGGGGCATTACAGGAAATTGTGCTGAGTCCATTGTTGGAGGATTATAAAAAGCTCCAGACTGAGAGGGCATAGCAAGAAATTGTGCCGACTCCATTCTTGGGGGATTATAAACAATTCCAGACTGAGGAAGCATCCAATTAGCAGGTGCCTGCCCCGACTCCGTTCCTCTGGAATGATTAGCAGTGTTCATTCCCGTGGGAGGATTAGCGGGGTCCGTTGGGCCCTCCGACTCCATTCCTCCGGGACGATTATCAGTGTTCGTTCCTCTTGGAGGATTAGCAGGGTCCATTCCGCCCGAGAGATTAGCTGCGAGCCAAGATCCATAAAAATGGGATAAAAATAAGCCGACTCTCAGCTACTCTGTAAAAGAGGCTAGGTGAGATGTAAGCAGTCCCTATCAGCCCTGGAATTTGACGGCCACCCCTACCTGTCATATCAAATTTTTATGATGGTTTGGTCATTTAAATGTCTGTAAAAAAAAAATGTTTAATTTACGAATTTTTATATACAATCTTTTATAAATGCAATATCTTGAAAAATCAGAAAACAATTATAATTATTAATAATAAATATAAAAATCTACTGATATAATTAACAATTAACAAAAGTTTCTAACTTCATATTAAAAACAAATCTTGCTAAATATATTCTAAAAGTTAAAAATAATTATATTCTATTTTGAAAAGATCTTAAACTAATATATATTTTTATAATAATAATATAAATCACATATATTAATATAAAAACAAGATAACTACTATAAAAATTTCAAAGTTTCTAAATTCATATTAGAGAATATTTTAAAAAGTTATATTCTATTGTAAATTAATTCATCTTTTTATAACAAAAATTATAAAATGATATATATTACAAATATTAATACTATATTATATTTTGCTTATAATAATTTTTTACAGTTTAATAAAAATTAGGAAGTCCAACTATAAGTCAAACTATATGGTCTAATAAATTTTATAGCTGTAATATACGACCTAAAATTGAAAAAAGGGTCAAATGGACCATCAAATTCCATGCCTGGTCCCTATCACCGGTCCCACCTCTATTAAATAATTTATATGTACAAATTACGATCCGAATTTGTCGCAGATATTAAAACAAAACAGTCCTTATCACCGGTCCCGCGTGTATTAATACAAATTTCCTATCAATCATAACTCGGGGTGTTTTTGGGACGCGGAATTTATGGTTTTAGCCTTTCCTTTTGTAATTTATTATTACGCCGAAGGCGTGTTCTATATGAACTTTCGAAGTTCATTTTCCCTGTAGACGGCTGAAAAGAAATTAGAGACGCTGGTTGACACTAAAAGAAAATCTCCGTTTTTTCGGCTGCTTTCGCCGTTTTTTCCTGCTTTCCCCGCTGCTTTTGGTTTCCACTCCACCCACCGTTTTTACCTTTGTTTTTAATCCATCCCGGTTTTGCCGTTACCGAATGCCACATAGGGTTTTGTAATTTTTTGCCCGCAAACTCTGCACTTTTTACTCGTCCACCACGCGGTATAAATGTAATAAATTTTTTATTTTTATTTTTTTGTAGTGGTTGTTAGCTGGGAGAGGAATATTAATGTCCAATGAGATTTTATTATTGTTTGGTTTATTAAACTTAATTTTTTATTTTTTTTTATATCCGTAGACTTCTCCATCTGTTGTTTGTCTTTTTAATATAAAATTTGCAATATATTCTTAAATTGATAAAGTTTTTAATATTTGATGGTGATATAATATTTGTAAAATGTGTTATAGTATTGATAATTTTAATTCTTGTATTGTAATGTAATCTTAATAAAAGATTTTTAAAGATGCTATAATATTAAACTCTTACAAAATTTGTAATATTATTTTATATATTATATTATATTGTTTATGCCATCAAAATTGAATTCACTGGGAGTAATTCATCCCATGAAAAATTCACTTCACGAAAAATTCATCACCAACCATTCACCATCATGGAAAATTAATCACAAACTTTTAATGTGATGAATTTTTCACTGTTGTGAATTGCTAGTGGTGAATTTTCCTTGAGGTGAATTTGTCATGGTAGTGAATTTTCTATTGCTAACGGTGAATTTCCTAGAACGATTATTTATTATACTTATATTTATATTATATATTATACTGTATAATATATAAATTGATAAATATATGTATATGTATGTTATATTTAATATAATGATTTATTTTCAAAATAATAGTATGATTATATTTATTATTATATAAATTAATATATAAAAATCTAATAGTATAATTGATCATTATAGAGAAAGTAAGAGAGAGGAGGAAAAAGAAAGAGAGATAGAGGGGAAGACAATTTTAAATAGAAAGAGAGGTGTATATAGAGAGAGAAACTCAAAAGATAGAGAATGAGAGAGAGATATTGAGAGAAATAAAAATATACGTTTTTAAGATAGATGTACTTAATACAAAATATGTACCTCATTATCATCACCCCTTAAATTGAATAACCACAAATTTGAAGCTAAATTTATTATTTAAATTAAATATATTTATTTATTATTATATATGCTATTTTAATTTTACATAATCTAACTTATTAAATATATTTTTAAAATCTTATAAAATTATTTATTTATTAATGCTGACTTTTATTTATTTATTAGTAGTGATAGTGAGTCTATATAATTAAATAAACAAAATAATTAGAATTATTTTTATTTAGTTATTTATTAGTTTAATAGGCTTACTTTATTATGAAATTTGAAATCTTGAAATTATTATTTTTATTAACATTTAGATTATATATATTTTGACTTTGCATTTCTTTTTGCTCTATTTTATTTTTTAATTTAGATTTAAATTTAGAATTATTTGAATTATTTATTTCTATTTGTCAAATTAAAATAATAATAAAAGCTACTAGAAATAGTTTAGTTTATAATTATTTCTATTCTATTCAAAAGAGAGATAGAGGGGAAGACAATTTTAAATAGAAAGAGAGGTGTATATAGAGAGAGAGAAACTCAAAAGATAGAGAATGAGAGAGAGATATTGAGAGAAATAAAAATATACGTTTTTAAGATAGATGTACTTAATACAAAATATGTACCTCATTATCATCACCCCTTAAATTGAATAACCACAAATTTGAAGCTAAATTTATTATTTAAATTAAATATATTTATTTATTATTATATATGCTATTTTAATTTTACATAATCTAACTTATTAAATATATTTTTAAAATCTTATAAAATTATTTATTTATTAATGCTGACTTTTATTTATTTATTAGTAGTGATAGTGAGTCTATATAATTAAATAAACAAAATAATTAGAATTATTTTTATTTAGTTATTTATTAGTTTAATAGGCTTACTTTATTATGAAATTTGAAATCTTGAAATTATTATTTTTATTAACATTTAGATTATATATATTTTGACTTTGCATTTCTTTTTGCTCTATTTTATTTTTTAATTTAGATTTAAATTTAGAATTATTTGAATTATTTATTTATATTTGTCAAATTAAAATAATAATAAAAGCTACTAGAAATAGTTTAGTTTATAATTATTTCTATTCTATTCAAATTTGAGCTATTACAAGTAGAAAAAATATATTTTTAACTTTAATCTTAATTTCTAAGATATTTATTTAATCTTTTTGAGATATTTTATAATTTTTAATAAGATTATATATTTATGTTCTTAAGTTTTTTAGCAAGATTTTTATTATATTTTTAAAATTATTTTATAATTACAGAAATAACACTCCTTTTTAATTTAATAATTAAATTTGTAAAGAATGTAGATATAGAAAATCAAATCTATTGTTAATTCATTTTAGTATGTGATTATAAACACCAAAAATTCATTAGATGGGTGTGAGGTTGTATGGGCCTTGAGACGACTTGACCTCATAAGATATCAAAATTCAAGAACATATAATCAAATAATATCTACACAAGTCATTTTGTTGTATATGAAACTCAAGCAAAGTAAGTATGGGTATAAGTGAAACATTGACATAGTGGAATTTATGTTTCCCAAAGGCGATAAGCAAGTGCAAACAAGAGAAGTGAAATAATATATAGAAGGTCAATCCTGAGGGAGTCCAACAAACAAAAACATTGTAACTTAGTATACATGCTTGATGAAAAATGACGTCCTATGTAATTTCCAAGTGGCTTCCTTCATTGGTGCTCTCTCTATAATTTCCAACTTACCAATTAGTACAACTAAATGACATGTCAAATGTACTTGTAAATGTTGGTAAATAAGTTAATAGTGAGGGAGAGAGAGGCGTAGAGAGAGATTTATAGAAAATAGGGTCCATGTTTCTCCCTCCCTATCTCTATCTCTATATTTCCCCTATATATCTCTCCCTTTCTTTATTACTTGGCTCTATCACCTTATTTTCTCTCTCTTTCCCTCATCTCTCCCCCTGCCTATCTATATATCATTATCTCTACCTCATTCACTCCATCTCTCCTTCTCTCTCTCTATTTCTCTCTATCTCCCTCTCACTCCTCTCTATCTCTTTTTTATCCATATCTCTCTCTATCTCTCTCTAGGTCTCTCCCCATCCCTCTCTATCTCTCTCTATCCCCCTCATCTCTCTCTCCCTCTACATATCTCTCTCCCTCTCTCTCCATCTCCGTCACCATCTCGATCTTCCTATCTCTCTATATATCTCCTTACTTCTCTCTCTCTCTTCCCCCCTTTATCTCTTCCTCTTTCTATATGTATCTCTCTCTCTCTCCCTATTGCAAACATAACATGAGCCTATTGTAATGGAACCTAATTGTCATCCTAATTGAGAGGTTTTATTTTATTCATGTTTGGATCCCTATAATTGGATGCATAGTTGATTTGAAGCTATCAATTCTCCATTGAGACCTTTGTTGCACCAAAAAAAAACATTTTCTAAATGTCCCACCAATTGGCTTCATCTATTACACAAGTGTATGCAAAAAATAGACTAAAATTTTCCATAATTGGTCTTCCACAACTCTTCGACATACCCATTGCACACACAAGTTGCAATTGCTAATTATTATTATTGCACAGTTTCAATATATATATAAACAAGGGAAAGCATAGGGACACAAACATCACTTGGAAATAGGGTATAGGAGTAATTACAACCTTGTAGTTGCATTACATTTAAATATTGTCACCTAGAGTTGTGTATGGATTCAACACCCCATCCTTGGACCTGAGAGTCCTCGTGACTGAGTTTTAGAAATAACATTGCAACCATGGGATTAAAAGCGCTATTATTCCTTCATCTAGTTAATGTTTGAGTTTTCGATACTTTAAAGCAAAACAGATGTGTAAATTTTCTTATTTTTGTCTTATTTGGCATACCAACGATTTAGTTCATATATCTTATTGTTGTTGTTAGTTTCTGCCATGTAAACATTTGGTGGACCCCAAAGGAAATCCCACATCCAAGTCCTTCACAAGGTTTGCATGGAATATGTTGCGCTGGCAGCTTTCCACATGCCTTTTAGGTGTTTCTTACATTTGTAAAGTGCTACAGTAAATAGATATTTTTCTATAAACTGTAGGCTATATCAATTTCCTAAAAACTTTGGGTGGTAACACCTCAAACATGCTATGGAGAATGTTTTGACACATAGCATGACATAGCAAAGCTTATAATTGGTTTGATCCTCACCGCGGTTTCATTTAAACACCCTTACTCAATCGACTGTAACACAAATAGGCAATTGATCTTACACATAAATTTCTAGACTCAAATTCCTAGATTTCCATGAATGGGTCTTAAACAAGAACTATAATGACACTCAAAGAAGCTAAGAGAAACAAACAACATAAATGGAAATCAGTTTTAGTGTAAGTGAGAAGAAAGCTTACAGATCATTATCAATGGCAAGATTCAGAAGAGCATATTGTAGACATGCAAATAATCCTAACTGACATAGTACATCTAATTATCATCAATTATCATCAAATTTTTCTATTAATCAAATAAAATGGTTTATTAAATTAACTCACTAATGTCCATCATATTTTATTAAATAAATCAATTTGTTAAATAATTAAATCCCCAAAGTCCTCTTATTTGATTAAATAAATCAAATGATTTAAATCAAATATCATAAATTCACTAACCCACTCAAAATTAATTAACTTTAATCACCTCCTAATCATCATTAATAAATTATCTAGTTTTTAACTCCCGAAGAGTTAAATCAACCCTTGATTAACTAACCCACTTGCACATGAAAATAGTTTCTTTTAATTAACTAATTACCTCATTTATCCTCTCAAAAGCATATTCTAGGGAATATTCCTTCATTGATTCCCTTTATTTGACTTTCTAACCACAAACAATTTCCCTCCAAAACATCTCAACCACATGCATTTCATGCCTCTTACATCTCAACCACATGCATTTAGTGCCTCTTACATTTCAACCACATGCAAAGTGTGCTCAATCCTCACCCATTAGCATTGAGACAAGTGTCCCAATCTCATTGGCTCTCTTTTAATCCCACATTCGTCCCATCTCTCCATTCTTCAATCCTTCAACCTATAAATAGAAGCCACTTCTATTTGAAATTCATTCACAATTTTAGCATTCTTACTACAGGCACTTGCATCTTCATCATATCTGAAGCTTATCAAGGGGGTGGGAAAGGGCATCCTTTCCATATCAAAGGATCACCACTCCCACTATGGGATAGAATTTGATTCATGTTTTCATATGCTTTCATTTAGCTTCCTTGTTTTCTTTTTATCTTGATTGCATATCTAACATAATCAAGTATTTCATAGAAGTGTTTGATTTGCTTTGTTTAAATTGATTAAAACTTGCCATATTTATCAGTATTTAATCAAATGCAGATTTAGCTTTCACATTTTAGCACCCAATTTAATACAAACAAGAGATTGTGATTTTTCTATATGCTAAACTACAATCAATGCTATTTTTCTTTAAAATATGTGACCTTGTTCATGCCCAATTTAACATTTTGAAGCATGAAGGTCAAATCTACTTGACATAATTGCCCTAGACCATTTTGACACTCAAAGTGAACCTATATATCATAAAATGGAAATAGTTTCAAAGATCAATTTATCTAGAAGATTTGAAAAACTCTTGGCACAAGATATGGCGGATTCTGGCATTTAATGAGTTTTTAGCTAAAGTATCTGGGAATGGGGAAGAGACTTCTGATATAGAGAAAAGGAAAGATATCTAGCGATCTACCTCTATGGAAGCTGAAACAATGCACCGTGAACATTGGCGGGATGAAGAAAGAGAGAATCTTAGTGTTCGACGGGACTGGTGGAGAGGTGACAAGGGCTCAGGGGACCACCGTAGAACAGAGCATTGGGAAGAAAATCTTATGGGAAGAAGTCCAAGGGAGATAAGATGACTCCCCTCAAATCATTGGAATGACATTGGAAATCATGAAACTAATTATGAGGCACGTTGTGAAAGTAAGTGGGATACTCATTGGGGATGAGAAGACGAGGACAGGGAGAATCAGCTTGAAAACTAGCTAGAACCCGATAGCAAATTAATGAGAAGAGAACATCAATAGGCTCATAAGTAATCCCATGTGAAGCGTTGACATCTTTATTGCACTTTTAACTTTCAAGTGGGCCCAACTTCTTAGTTTGACTAACTCTAAATTATCATAAATATTGATATAGTAAGATGGGTAGAGCTTATCTCTGCATCAATGTAAGGTAGGGGTTTGAGATTATTAAAGCCATATCATCCTCATCTAATAGACGCAATATAAATCCATATCATTCAAGCAATGAAATTGTGATGAATAACAACAATATCGATAACAAAAGATAATTATGAACAACAATATCAATATTAAACAGTAATGAAACAAAGCAATGAAGAAATTAAATCAAGTGACTGAGGAAAAATGCCATCATAATCATAGCATTCAAGGCTTGTGTGATTGCATCTGCTAGCATTTACTCAACACTAGCTTCAAAATGAACTTTTTGATAGCCAATCGACTTAATCAAATATGAGTCCAAGGTGGCCAGTTTTTTCAACACCTTTACAAATTGTGCTTCCTCCCATCCTCATGTACATTGGTACCAATGTACACTGTAATTAGCATGTCCCATTGTCTGTGAATAAGAAACAATACAAGCTCACAGTACCATATAATGAATGGTGAACATGATGCTCATTGACTAACAAAGCTAACATTTGTCTTTGATTAAGCAAGATTGCAACATTCACCAGAAATAAATGTTTGATATAAGTGCACCCTCTTTTAAATAAAGCATTTAAAAATGAGTTTACTTTCAAATGTTGTTTCAACAACATAAAATCTCACAACTAGGATAAATGACATCCTCAAAGCAAATGATAAAATCCCTACACAAAAGTAAAGCTTGCAGCAAATGTTTTTTTATTATTTTTCAATAGAAACAAAATAATTTCTTCTAATGCATTTTTATCTATTGCATTAAATGATCTGAAACAAATAGCATGTGATATTCAAATTTTTTAGTCAAAGCATTAATCTGAGGCATTCATCTTAAACGACAGAGGAAATGTAATGAAGATGAATCCAATTTTTGTCTATGATTTGTTTAATCTAATAAGCTTGAAGGGGATGTAAGAGAAGCAAGAAACAAATATTTTGCAATATTCATAAACAAAGACTTTGCAGTCAAATATTGGATTTCTTCTAAAACTATATTCGACCTCATACAGCTAGGAAGAATGAACACAATTTAATCATTCACCAAAATAGTGGCATATCCATCATGCATCCACAAACCGTCTACATCCTACATAATCATGGCATATCATCATAATAGGAAACATCATCATCCCACATACATTGCATAGTCATTTAAGACATTTAGGATAATATAGATTTGTTATTGTCAACATCTTAATTCATTTCATTTGCATCATCATTATCATATAGATTTGTTAGTCTAACCATCCATACATCCATCTTGAACCTTTTTTTCATGAGATCGACCCTAAAATCAAACTTTCCGCTCAATCTCTCAAGGGGCTACTGTACCAATGTACTTCTTCCCACTAGGGCATCCGAAAAATTAGAAATTTTTTGAACTTTGATCTCAATAAGGTTATTCTTTGAACCAACGCAGCAGGTTCATTACTTCAAAAAGGGGAAAAATGTAGAAATGCAAATAATCCTAACTAACACAGTGCATCTAATTTTGATCAGTTATCATCAAATTCTTCTATTAATCAAATAAAGTGGTTTATTAGATTAATTCACTAATGTCCATCATGTTTTATTAAATAAATCAATTTGTTTAATTAAATCCCTAAAGTCCTCTTATTTGATTAAATAAATCAAATGATTTAAATCAAATACCATAAATTCACTAACCCACTCAAAGTTAATTAAATTCTAAATTAATTAACTTTAATCACCTTCTAATCATCATTAATAAATTCTCTAGCTTTTAACTCCCCAAGAGTTAAATCAACCCCTGATTAACTAACCCACTTGCACATGAAAATAGTTTCTTTTAATTAACTAATTACATCATTTATCCTCTCAAAAGCATATTCTAGGGAATATTCCTTCATTGACTCCCTTTATTTTACTTTCTAACCACAAACAATTTCCCTCCTATTTAACTTTAATCACCTTTTAATCATCATTAATAAATTCTCTAGCTTTTAACTCTTGAAGAGTTAAATCAACCCCTGATTAGCTAACCCACTTGCACATAAAAAAAGTTTATTTTAATTAACTAATTACCTCATTTATCCTCTCTAAAACACATTCTAGGGAATATTCCTTCATTGGCTCCCTTTATTTGACTTTCTAAGCACAAACAATCCCCCTTCAAAACATCTCAACCACATGCATTTCATGCCTCTTACATCTCAACCACATGCAAAGTGTGTTCAATCCTCACCCATTAGCATTGAGACAAGTGTCCCAATCTCATTGGCTCTCTTTTCGTCCCACATTCCTCCCATCTCTCCATTCTTCAATCCTTCAACCTATAATAGAAGCCACTTCTATTTGAAATTCATCCACAATCTTAGCATTCTTACTATAGGCACTTGCATCTTCATCATATCTGAAGCTTATCAAGTGATGTAGGAGCATCCTTGGGTCGAGGAAATCTTGCATCACCCAAAAGTACTTTCATTCCATTTATGTCCTTGTTTCAGTTTTTGTTTAGTTCCAGTTGGTTGATTTAGTAATTCTTCATGTTGGCTCGCCAAGATTTGTGGATCTATGCTTACATTGTGGACATGTTCAATTACCTTATCCCAAAATTTGAGCACAATTGGTTCATTTTATGGCAAGTTATTGCTTTCGGATTATGTGGCAGTTTCTTGAACTGGTACTAAAATAATGTTCTTTTCTTTTCGGTTGGTTCGATCATTGTGGATTGCCCCCACGACTTGCAGATCTCAATGGTGTGATTTTAAATGTATATGGAGTGTCCCTAACCTTCATCATAGGTCCAAACTTCATTCTATGCACCCATTGATGAAATAATTCAAATTTGAGGCTGACATATGAATGCATGTTACATTTTCTTTAATAGAAGATTGTAATAATCCTTGGGCCAATGCGGATGTTTCTTGATTCATGAATGTATTTAAGTCATTGTAGTTGATCATTAGAAGGCAGTAGAATTAGGGATCAGAGAGGATAAGATCTGCTCTATAGGATTTTCACTTGCATTGTGGAGCATGTAAGAAGACAGTATTTGAGTGTGTTGTAATCAAGCCTATGAGCCGAATTTGTAAATCTGGATGTTGTCGGTTGTTTGTAATTGAATTTTCTAATAATAAGAACATTCAAATTTGTATTTTCCTTCATTTTATGTTGTTTCCATTGTGTGACTCTCGCTGCATGGTCTAGATAGATAGTTCTCTTTGAGGACCCTTTGACTGTGGATGCATTAGATGGTATCAGAGTTGGTTGCGAATCTAGAGCAAGTTGTAAATCTAGAGCAGGTTGCGAATCTAGAGTAGGTTGTGAATTTAGAGTAGGTTGCGAACCTTGAGTGGGTTGCTGTCCTTGTGGCATTCCTTGAGTGAACAGATTTCTGATTTGAGGTAGGTAGTAATTGTGTTCAATAGATCGTCGAGAGAGGCAATTGAAACCTTGTAGTCAAATCGTCGAGTGAAGGCAGTTGCACCTGAGCAAAGGAAGAGATGACGCCGAGAAGGATGAACCCTAGAAGAATGGAGTAAATGATAGAGGACTTTATAAATGAGATGAGGAATGAGATGTGGAATGCCTTGGGTGGTTTGAGGAGAAATCTAGAAGACTTGATAAACTAGATAGGAGAGTTGGAAGACTATTTTGAGCTTGAGTACATTAGAGACCCACTAAGGGTTAGGTTGGCACAAACTAAGTTGAAAGGGCATACTACTTTATGGTGGAAAGAGTTGTAGAAGGATAGAGTGGAGAATGGTGAAACAAGAATCACTCAGTGGAGGTAGATGGTTTCAAGGCTAAAGGCTAAGTTCATTTTGGGAGACTATGAGTTGGAACTATTCAAGAATTTGTAGAACTTAAAGCAAAAGGACATGAGTTTGAAAGAGTATACATAGGAATTTTATAAGATGGCAATCGAATCTAGGCACCGAGAGGTGACTAGGGAGAAGGTGGAAAGGTATATAAATGGAATTAGATTTAACATTTAGGATGAGATGAGTATGTTGAGGATTTCCATAGTTAAGGATGCCTTCTAATATGCTCTTAAGGTAGAAGAAAAAGTGAAGAAAAAACAATAGAGCAATCCCAAAGGGAGAGAGAAATAGATGAGCAGCAGCAAGGATAAGCAGACAAGTGAAGAAGAAACAAGACCTAAGTAGAGTAAAGAACCGGATCAGAGGATGCAAAGGAGAGGGAATGGTAGCAAGGAGTTCTTTGGAAAATGTTTCAAGTGTGAAGAAATTGGACATCAATATTTTGAGTGTCCTGAGGGATCAAGTAAAGGAATTGGAAAAAATAATTGTGTGGCACATGAAGAGCAGGTGATTGAAGATGGGATAGAACTAGAACAAGTAGAATCTCTTATGCTTAAGAAAGTCTTGATGAGGCAGAGTAGGTGAAAGATACCAAACCAATTTTTTTTTTCTTTTTTACAATTACAACAACATGCACCCGTTAAGGTTAGAGGAAAACCCAAACGATGCGAAATGAACTCTAACCAAGAATGTACACCAGGATCCCGAGTTGGGCAAGGTGTGAGCATATGGTCAGAGGATCTTATGCATTTCAGAACAAGCAACTCTAACCAAGAATGTGTCCAAGGTGGACAATCATATGGTCAGAGGATCCCTATCACTAATATTGCTGAAAGAAACTCAACACCAAGTATGTGCTACTCAATCCAGGATGGAAAGGAGGCGACCATATGGCAGAGATATTAAACTATAATGCAACTCAAATTAAATAGGCGGAAAGCCAACCTCTTCCACTTATTCAGTGAGCAATACAAAGTATGAAATTAGCAAGAATAAGAAAGATGTTGACAGTACTATTGTTTAGCTTACAATATGATAGTTTAGCCTGCTAAGCACAAGATAAGAAAGTTCACAATGCTGCTACAATGTATAATATTGTCCTTAATGCTCTCAATTGACTCCCATTCCAAACCTAACTCAAATGGTGGACTTTATGCAAGCTGTTATGACTGAACCAAGACTGAAATTACCCAACCAGCAATACAAAAACTCAATGAAAAGCTCACAACATACTCATTACTCACTCAAATTGCATGAAATATGATGCAAAGTACTCCTATAATGAAGGCACCCAAGATGAAAACAAAAAATTGACCCAAAATGTTGATATTTATTTTTGACATGAATTCTAATGAAAGCCAAGAAGGTACGGCTGCAAGGAGGGGCGATTTTGGCTTATAAAAATGGAGACTTCATCAAAAATTCCCAAACTTCACTGAGAGGGGTGCCCTTGCCTAGCAAATGCATGGGTAAACTACCCAAACCTAGAATAAAATCACACAAAATTATGAGACAAAACTCCAATCTACAACACAAACCAGCAACTCTAGATTTTTTTATTATTTTGCAAATATAAGGATTACAATGAAGAGACAACAACTACAAAGCAAACTCACTACAAAATCACTCAAAAGCATGCAAACCTCTCCACTAGGTGCTATCTCACAAGCATGAAGTTGAGCCAAGCTAGGAGGCATTGATTCCTCAAAGTAGTCGAACACCATTTCGACAGCATAACATTACTCAAGATATCAGATAATCCAAATGAAGACCCAAGACCTCCTTTTATAAATTTTTGAAGACTCTCTAGAAACATCTAGAAACCCTAACTTTTCAAATTTGAAATAACTCCTTTTCCCTCCCAAGATGGCATCCCTTTTCCTCAAGATAAATTTGACTTTAATTTAGAAATAATCTCCTCCACAAGATGGGTGTCCATTTTCAAGCATTGATTTTTTGAACCTTAGAAAATATTGAAATATCACCATGAGGTGCCACCCCTCAAAGTCCCCCTTTTAAGAACAACTTAAAGTTGTTTCACTAGGCTAAGGGGTCACAATATTAAAATATAACTTTAAAATATAACATTTTTAAATCAACTAGATTTATCTCACCCAAAAAATGCTTCCCAAGGTCAAGATTGATCAAACCAACTGGACTGGCTGAAGATGAGAGCCAACTGTGCCGAAACCAACAGGACCACTGCCAGAAATAGAATTTACTAAAAATAGTAAATTCATGAAGGTGCTCAGAATTCCAAGAAAAACACATCACCACGAAGCTCACAAAAAACCTAGAAGGAATCCACAGTTCAATCACCAATTCATGAGCAATAGCAACCTCGAAACATCAAACCCTAATTTTCACCCCCAAGTAACCTACGAGTCACCAGAATAGGCCAATGGTCAATAGAAAAGATCAAGCTCAAGAAGGGGACATTACAGTAGGGAAGAGGTTGAGACTTCACAAAGGAAGAATCTTTTCTAGACTGTGTGCAAATTAGGAGGTAAGTGTTGTAAGGTTATTGTGGATATTGGAAGTACTGATAACTTGGTAGCTAAGGAGATGGTGGAGAAACTTGGTTTGAGGAAGTTTTTGCATCCTTGTCCTTATAAGATAAGCTAGTTACAAGATGATCATGTAAGGGAGGTGAAAGATTAGTGTTGAGTGAGCTTTAAATTGGCCCTTTCAGAGATGAATTTTTGTGTGATGTCTTGTCAATGAGTGCTTTCCATGTTCTATTGGCTAGACCTTGGCAATTTGATAGAAGAGTTATATATGATTGCAAAAGAAACCTGATTACTGTAGAGAAGGATGGGAAAAATTTTACTTTGGATTCCTTAAAGAATAAGCAGGAGGAAGTGAGGAACTTGAGTCTTGTGAAGAGTTGCAGTACTGAGAAGTAGGATGCAAAGGTTGTATTGGAGGATGGCACAAATTTGAAGGAGAACCTTGTGGCTAAATTTGAAGCAAAATTGTGCAGCAGAAGACTTGGGTTGAAAATAAAATAGTAGATAAGGTAAAGTCTTGTAGAAGGGGTAGGTTAGAAGGGTAGAAGAAGGAAAGTGGTGGAAAAAATCCCTTACTATCTTGTGTAGATACGAGGGAAGGAAAGGAAGATAAAGAGGAGAAGAAGTTGCAGGATTTGGCAGAGGGTAGAAGCTAAGTTAGGAGGAAGCGAATTATAGACAAAGAAGACATTTGGATCAAGAATGAGCATGGAATCTACATCCTGAATCCAGTTTGATGTTCATGAGTTCCTCTCATGGAACATATTTTCTCACTAGGGGTGTCTGATGCAAGAGCATCCTTGGGTTGAGGAATCTTGCATCACCTAAAAATATTTCATTCCATTTATGTCCTTGTTTCAGTTTTTGTTTAGTTCTAGTTGGTTGATTTAGTAATTCTTCATGTTGGCTCACCAGGCCTTGTGAATCTATGCTTACATTGTGGACATGTTCAATTACCTTATCCCAAGATTTGAGCTCGATTGGTTCATTTTTTCACAAGTTATCACTTTCAAATTATGTGGAAATTTCTTGAATCGGTACCGGAATAATGTTCTTTTCTTTTCAATTGGTTTGATCATTGTGGATAACCCCCGTGACTTGAGGATCTCAATGATGTGATTTTAAATGTCTGCAGAGTTTCCTTGACCTGCATCATAGGTCCACACTTCATTCTATGCACCCGCTGATGAAATAATTAAAATTTGAGTCCAACATATGCATGCACGTTACATTTTCTTTAATAGAAGATTGTAATAATCCTTGGGCCGATGCAGATGTTTCTTGATTCACAAATGTATTTAAGTCATTGTAGTTGATTATTAGAAGGTAGTAGAGTTAGGGATTGAAGAAGATAAGATTTGATGTGTAGGATTTTCGCTCACATTGAGGAGCATGTAAGAACATAGTATCTGAGCGTGTTGTAATTAGGCCTGTGAGCCGAATCTGTAAATCTAGATGTTGCCAACTATTTGTAATTGAATTTTTTGATAATAAGAATGTTAAAATGTGTATGTTCCTTACTTTTTTGTGTTGCTTTTATTTTGTGACTCTCACTACATGGTTTGGATAGTTCTCTTTGATGACCCTCTGACTTTGATTGCATTAGAAGCTTATCAAGGGGGTGGGAAAGGGCATCCTTTCCACATCAAAGGAGCACCACTCCCACTATGGGATAAGTTTGATTCATATTTTCATTTGATTTCATTTAGCTTTTGTGTTTTCTTTTTTTCTTGATTGCATATCTAACATAATCAAGTATTTCATAGGAGTGCTTGATTTTCTTTGTTTAAATTGACTAATACTCACCATATTTGTTAGTATTTGATCAAATGCATATTTAGATTTCACACATATAAGGTAGAGGTTTGCAAAATTTCCCTCAAATGGATCTAGCATTCCAACAAGAGGAGGAATTGCACCAAGCATGGCAAGAGTAACTTGAACATGTGCATCATCCTATCAATGGTTATTTCAATGGTATAAATTTTTGCATCAAAGGCATCAAGGTATCAAAGCTTTGATAGCATCAAGCATTACAATAGTAGCTTTCAAGGTACTTTTAAGATTCAAGGTATCAAGGAAAATGGTTCAATAGCATTCAAGGCTCATAATGAAAGCATTCAACTATTGATGTTCTCCATGTGATGCAAGACATTCAAGTTTAATAGTAACATTGGTATCAGTAGATGAGTTGATTATAGGATTCATTCAAGGCTCATAATGAAAGCATTCAAAGAAGGCTCAAAAATATCAAAGGTTCTTCATCAAAGTCTATATCAAAGCTCATTTTGAGGTTGTCTATTTCAGATGTTTATAGAGAACTCATTTATTTGGTGAATTGAAGTTACCTAGGGTTTCATTATGTGCTAAGAGTTTAAAATTCTAAAATCAAAGTTTTTGTGTTATAAGGGTTTTTAAAGCAAGTTCATTCTTTCTTATGTTTTGTAAGTGACTTATAGTCATCGGTCACTATTTATTTAAGCAACTTTCTCAAGCCTTTTAATACATTCCTCCACTAGCCCCCTTGTATGCACCTTTTGGGTAAGTCAACAGTCTTGTTTAAATTGTTTAAGTGTTGATCAACAAATCTGTTTAAAAGCTAAGTTTGGAGGTAAGTTAAGATCAACGATTATTATTTAAACATTTTCAATAGTTACTCCTAGTTGATGCTACTTTGATGGGAGCTAGAACATCATTGGTTCTATGTAGTGTTTATATTTTGGAATGAATATCCATTGGTGATTTAATGTTGGTTCCAATTTTGAATCAAAGCTTTTTGCCTTTGTATGTTATGTGGATTAGAAAAAAGATATGTCGAAGATAGCTATTTGAGGGTTCTAAAAGATAAAGCTTATTTTGGGATCATTAATGATTTTGACAAAAGTTTTGACAATGGAATGCATCTTGACTACAATCTTTTTATAAGTCTTTTTTTTAGAGAATCAATATAATGTGAAGATACATAGGTTTTTGTGTGTGGGTGCAAGGTTTGAGTATGGAAGAGAATGGTGATTGAATATAACTGCTATGAAAAGAAGACAACATCTTATGTTTGAAAAGATTGAGAAAAGCAAATGACTGATGAAGGGGAATGATATTTGAGTCTTCATGAAACATATCAATATTAGAGATGTGAGGTGATTTTATAAGAAATGATTTCATGTGAAATTGGTTTAAAATTCTTTGTCAATCTATGATTGAGCATAATGCTAATTGATCTTTATTGAATAGAAAGGTGATTGTAGAATGGTAAAATAATGGTAAATTTAGAATATGCTATTCAGGAATAATATATTTAGAATTGCATGTTTCTTTGTACTGAGCACTTGGAGTTCTTGAAGATTTGTTTCTATTTGTGTCAAATTGGGAGAGATAAGGTGTATGTATAAGAGTTATAGAATACATCTATAACATTTATTTTCCAATGTAAATAGAGTAATACTTTGTATTGATCTTTCCACATTCAGATTGGAGTTATGTGTTAGTAGAAACATTAATTTGCCAATGAGGCCTGATATCTAGCCAGTGAGGCTTGTTGTGTTGTCAATGACACACAATTTGTAAACAGAAAGTTTTGGCTAGTGAAGCCTAATAAAAATTTCATTGAAGAGTGGTTTTTTCACCCTTTTAGGGTTTTTCCTCATAAACTTAGTGTCTCATGTCTCCTTTATGATGTATTGATGTGTACTTGGTTCATTATTCTTGATGTACGTGCAATGTTATAAATTATATATCTTTGTGTTCTTTTATGAAGTACATATCTAAAAATTTTGTGTAGTCAAGGGAAACATGTTCTTGAGAGTGGTTTTATTTGACCACTGATTCACCCCACCTCTCAGTGGTCTTGTGCTCCAACAATTGGTATCAGATCCAAGTTCCTTGAAAAACTTTAATCAACTTGGGTTGATCTTGGTGGGAGAGTACAATGGAAAAAAGCAAAAGAAACAAAAGAAAATAAATACCCAAAAAAATGTTAAACAAGCACAATCTAAACCAAGTACAAAGGTTGATAAAGAAGCATTTAAGAGAGATGACATAAAAACTGAAAATGATACAAGGTTAGAAGAGTATTTATTGTTGGGAATATTGAAAAAAAGGGAGATCACTTTGTAAGTGACTCTGAAAAAGAATATTATGAAGATGATTGTGAAGTTGATATTGAAGGTGAGCTTATTTGTGTCCTTGAAGAGATTAAGAAGCTCAAATTGAAGAATCAAAGGTTAAAATTGTAGATCCATGAAGAAAAGGTTTATAGGACTCAAACATTTTTTAGACCTTCAAGATACAAAAAAAATGATAATAGATTTGAAAATTCAAATTGCAGAAGTCAAGAAAATGGAAGAAGTTAGTAATCAGCTTAAGGAAAAAGAGGATGTTTTTGTGAAATATGAATTAGAGATAGTTTCATTGAGAAGTGAATTAGGAAAATAATATTCCAAAGTACACAAATCACCTCAATTTCAAAAGAGTATTGAGTGTTTATATGAGATATTGAGCAAGCAAAAACATCGGAAGGACACTACTGGGTTAGGTTTTGAAGAAGGGAAAAATTATAAAATAAAAAAAACTCCAAGAAAGAAAATAGATTTAAAATATCATTTTATTGCTCCTAAGGCTAGAGATAAGGATATGAAAAAAGGATATTCCCGTACTCAAGCTAGAAATAAAAAGTTCAGAAGTTCCTTTCATTCAGAACATCACCACAGGTTCAAGTTTGAAAATTCTTTTCATGGTTATTTCTATTCTTGATATGATTTTGGTATTAGGGAAATGGACTATTGGATGCATGCATGGAAAGTAGGATGCAATAATAACTCTTTTGAATGGTTAAATAGAAGAAATAAGACCATATGCTATAGATTTCATAGGTTTGGACATATTGCACAATTTTGTAGGAGTAATCTAATAAAATCAGTTAACCACCATAAGAAGATAGGCATTCAAAAGGGTTGGAGAAGAAAGAAAAACTAGGAGAAGGATGAATTTAATCTTGTGCATACTACACAATTGAAATCTAAAAGTGCATAAAGAAAAGCATAAGGTTAGGGGGATATGTTTAAAGTTTTTCTATTCAATCCCCTATACAACTTTAAGAAGTGTTTCTATAGTGGTACATTTGAGTTCTATGTTACAATTGAATTCGGTTTCGTATATATTTATTTACCATGATGTGTAGTAAATCATGTTAATAAGATTGTTTCAAGGTGCAAGGTATTTGTGACCAAGGTTACATATGTTTGTGTGGTTACAAGAGGTTCAAGGACTTTTCATGCTTTTATATGACTAAAAGTTTGGTATGCATGCAGTGATTGTGATTGTATTGCCACAAAGAGTTCTATATGATTTTTGAAAATGGTAAATAAGGTTCCATGACTAGTTTGCTTTGGTTTACAAGTCTTGGTGAGTGTCTTTGATCTTAATGAGCTACAATATAGGGTTTTCTCATTATGTTTAAGGTGGTTTCATTCTAGTGCAGTGGCACCTTGGGTTTCCATGCCTCTTTGAGGCCTTGTTTGTTTTTTTTGTTTGATGTCAAGTTGAATTTGATGTAATAAGGTCCTACATAACATCTTAAATTCCTTTCAATAGGTTTTCTAGGATTTCTATTGAGTTTTGGTCTTGGTGTTAAGTTTCTATGTAATAACAAGGTCTCCATCCTCTTTTTGTAAGCTTGGTGCACCTTGGCAAATTAAAGAATCAAAATGTCATGATGCAATCAGGTAATTGAGGGGAGTTTCCTTGATGATTTCAAGTGGTTGTGATGTCCTTTTATACCTTTTGAAGCCTCATTTAAATTGGTCTTATAGGAAGTAGTGTGCATTGCCTTAACTAGGCAATTAAGAGTCTAAAATGAAGTTTGATTAGTTCTAACATGTAACTAATCAAATTTTCAGTTGGAGGACATTGGGAAAGGTTTTTAGAAGTTGAAATAAGCCTCTCATGGTCAAGGAATGACTGATGAAACATGTTTTTTGAAGTTCTAATGAAAAATTATTGTTTTCTGGAAAAATTTGTGTAAAAATTGCTGCTAAAACGCGTGGTACCAACGTTATACGGACTATACGGGTACAAAACTGATATAGTTGGAAAGAGGGAAGAACTAGCTTTTATTTGGCATTGATTTGACAAAATTTTATTGAGTATAGCAAAAGTTATATCTGTTTTAGCAGAGGCAGATTTGAAACCCTCATTTTGGTTGAAAAATGGCTTTTCCTTCCATCTCCACATTGTAAAAATGCCGATTCTTGGTGGGATGGAAGGTATTGTGTAAATTTTCATATTTCCTTTTTTCTGGAGAATGGAAAGGTGTGTGGAGAAGTTTATGCATTGAACTAGGTATGACATCTTCATGTGACAGGCCTAATTGGTGAAGCAAAAAGTGAGTTTTTCTTGTTTTGTGTGGATTTTTCTTAAAGAGGCACATAGGAGTCATGGAAATGGTTGTAATTAGCCTGTTGGAATCTGAATTAGGGCTTTGGGGTGAAGGGGAGAGCCTAGGTAATCAAAATCCTGTTGTGATCAACAAATTAAGCCTCTTGGGGACAGTGATACACTGGTCCATGGTTGTTCTTCCATCCACTGTCAAAAGGTGAGACTTTGGGGTCTTGTAGAGGCATATCATAGTTTCCTAAATTTAGTAGTTTGAGCCTGGTATAGGCTTGTGGGTGGATTTTATTTAGACTGTCCTATCAGGCAGAGTTACAAGCATTCAAGGCTAAAGAGACCTAGTGGTATGCGTAATGAACAAATGGAGTTTCCTAAGTGCTAATTAGAATGTTGTGGCCTAGTTTGGTCATTTGGAATTTTTTAAAATTAATTCCAAGCCCTTTTTTGTGTTGAGTACAAGAAACCTAGGTGAGTTGGGTCATTTCCTTGAAGGAGTAGTGGATTGACAAAGTCCAATTAAAGGGGTATTTGAGAGAAGTTGTGCTAAGTTTGTGGTTTGATCATTTAGTTGATCATTTGAAGAAGCTCCCCCTGCTCACTTTGAATCAAAGTGGTATCATAGCCACATTTTATTTTGTGAGTTTAATTAGTGAGTTGAGGTGTGTAAAGAACAATGCCTCCAAAAGGTGCAAAAGGTGGGTCTGCAGTTGCAAGGGAAATGAAGGACATGAGAGATAGGATAGAGGCCTTAGAGAAGAAGAGAGGGGTTACTGATGAGGCAAGTACCTCTAAGGATGAAGTGGAGGAAGAAGGTGAAAGCCCTTCACAAGAAGAAAGGTTGGACCCTCAGGAAAAGAGGTTCATTGGTGCCTTGCAATCCATAAGAGCAAAATCATCTGATGTGAAGATGGACATACCAATGTATGGGGGAAATATGAATGCAGAGGCATTATTGGAATGGGTGGATGCCTTAAACAACTATTTTGAGTACAAGGAAATGGTAGAAAATAAGAAAGTTAAGTTTTCTAAGACTAAATTGAATGGGGCTGCTTTGACTTGGTGGAACTACCACCAAGGAGAAAGAGTGATAGAGGGAAAAAATATGATTTCCTCTTGGGACAGAATGTGAGTAGATTGAAGGCACAATTTTTTCCAGTAGATCATGAAGTGCAAGTGTTTAGGAAACTACAAAGGCTAAAGAAAAAGGATATGGATGTAGCAACCTATACTAAGGAGTTTCACAAACTCAGTATGAGGTGTGGTCATGTAGAGAATGACAATGAGAAAGTGGCCAAATATTTAAATGGCCTAAGGTTTGCAATCCAAGATGAGATGAGTCTTGTGACTCCTAAAACAGTAGAAGAGTGCTTCCAAATAGCATGTAAGGCAGAGGAGAAGTTGAAAAGAAAGCAAGAGCAGCAAGGAAGAGGAAGAGGCAAAAATTTGAAGGGAAGAGGCAATTTTGGTGGTAGAAACCAATCACAAAGGCAACAAAGGGAGTCAAGTGGAAAAGAGGAACAAAGCCAAGAATCAAGAGGAGGATTCAGAGGTAGGAGGTCTAATGGAAGAGGCAGATTCAATGGAAGAAGTTTTGGTTCATTCTCCGGAAGGTGCTACACATGTAACCAGTTTGGGCACCCATCTTTCAAGTGTCCTGAAAAGCAAGCTTCAACCTCTCAAGGTCCAGATAGGAGGAACCAATTGGTGCAAGAGGAGGATTCACAAAGTGTAAATTCACCTTCTAGGCCTATTGATCCTAAATTTGGAGAGAGCTTGATGATGCGAAGAACACTTCTCAAGGTGCCAAGTGCCAAGGAGCCACCACAAAGAAAGTCCTTGTTTAGGACTTCATGTAAATCTCATGGGAAGGTATGTAAGGTAATTGTAGATTCTTGTTCCACTGATAATTTAGTGTCTCTTGAAATGGTTGAGAAGTTAAAACTAAAAAAAATTCCTCAGCCTACCCCATATAAGGTGTCTTGGTTGAATAAGGGCCAACAAGTACTTGTTAATGAGCAATGTTGGGTAGAATTTTAGACTGGGGAGTATAAGGACATAATTTTGTGTGATGTCACACCCATGGATGCTTTTCATCTTCTCTTAGGATGCCCTTGGCAATATGATAGGAAAGCCCAACATGATGGAGAGAAGAATACTTACACAATAACAAAAGATGGACACACTTTCACTATGAGACCTTTACCGGATGAAGGAGTAGATAAACAACTTGAGTCTAACATCATGGTGGTAGGCGAGAAATAATTTTTGCAGACCTTAAAGGAAGAGGGAGGTCTAGGGTTTTCCTTGGTTATTAAGGAAAAATGAAGGTTTGTTTTGTCCTCAAACAAAGAGAAACCCATACCTAGTGAAGTCCAAACTTTATTGGAGAAATACAAGGAGATTGTAGTGGATGAATTGCCTAGTTCCCTGCCTCCAATTAGAGATATCAACCACCATATTGACCTAATACTAGGTGCAACATTACCCAATAAGGCTACCTACAAGATGACACCAATCCAAAATGAAGAGATAGCATTGAAGCAAGTGCAAGAGTTGTTGGATAAGGGCCTAGTGAGGAAGAGTTTAAGCCCTTGTGTTGTTCCAACCATGCTAGCTCCAAGAAAGGATGGTAAATGGAGATTGTGTATTGATTAAAGAGATATAAATAGGATAACCATCAGATATAGGTTTCCTATGCCAAGGATGGAGGATCTTATGGATTGTCTAGCAGGAGCTCACTACTTTTCAAAGATGGATTTGAAAGTGGGTATCACCAAATTAGGATTCGTGAAGGGGATGAATGGAAGACAACTTTCAAGACCAATGAAGGTCTTTATGAGTGGATGGTGATGCCTTTTGGTTTATCTAATTCTCCCAATACCTTTATGAGGCTAATGAATGAGGTATTGAAACCCTTTATTGGAAAATTTGTTGTGGTTTATTTGGATGACATTCTTGTTTTTAGCAGGACCAAGGAGGAGCATTTGGAGCATCTTGGATATGTTTTAAGAAGGCTGCATGAAGAAAAGTTGTTGATCAACTTACAAAAATGTGAGTTCATGAAAGAAGAATTGGTCTACCTTGGGTTTTTTATCTCACAAGGCAGTTTGAAAATGGATCCATCAAAGGTTGAGGCTATTCTTAATTGGCCAACACCTAAGTCAGTGGGTGATGTAAGGATTTTTCATGGCCTAGCAAGCTTCTACAAGAAGTTCATCAAGAGTTTCAGCCATATTTGTGCCCCCATCATTGATACAATCAAAGGAGAGAAGAAGGGTAAGTTCCAATGGACCAATGAAGCAAATGAAAGGTTTGAGTACTTGAAGAAAAAGGTATCACAACAACCTATTCTTGCTCTTCTTGATTTTAATAAAGTCTTTACTATTGAGTGTGATGCAAGTAATCAAGCAATAGGTGCTGTTTTGAGTCAAGAGAGCAGACCGGTTGCATTTTTTAGTGAAAAACTAAATGAAGCCAAAATAAAGTACTCTTCATATGATCTTGAATTGTATGCTATGGTCCAAGATTTAAAGAAATGGGGGCACTACTTGTTACCAAGGGAGTTTATAGTATTCACTGACAACCATGCTCTTAGTTTCTTGAATGGACAAGAAAAATTGAACCAAAGGCACATGAAGTGGGTTGAATACCTACAAGCATATACATTCTCCATAAAACATAAGAAGGGGAAAGCTAATAAGGTTGCAGATTCCCTTAGTAGAAGTGTCATGATGGTTCAAGAAGTGAAACTACAAAGTGTGGGCATAGAAGCTCTCAAAGGTATGTATAAGGAGGATGAAGATTTCAAGGTTGCTTTTGAAGTTTGTTCTCAATTTTCTGATGCTTTTCACAGTGATTATGTTGATTATGTTTTGCAAGATGGTCTATTATTTAAAGGGGCTCAATTGTGCATTCCCATGTGATCTATGAGGGAGAATATAATAAAGGAAAAGTATAGTGGGAGTCTTAGAGGGTACTTTGGACTTGAAAAAACTTTGGAGCAGGTTAGAAGATTCCACTTTTGGCCTAAAATGTAGATGGATGTGAGAGGGTTTGTGGAAACTTGCACCATATGTCAAAGAGCAAAGGGGACCACTTCAAATGCTGGTCTCTATCAGCCTCTACCAATCCCAAGTAGGCCTTGGGAGAGCATAAGTATGGATTTTGTCTTAGGATTGCCTAAGACACAAAGGGGGGTTGATAGTGTGTTTGTAGTAGTTGATAGATTCAGCAAGATGGCACATTTTATTCCTTGTAGATGCACTAGTGATGCCTCTAATATTGCAGGTTTGTTTTTCAGGGAGATTGTGAGAATGCATGACATTCCTATGAGAATTGTATCTGATAGGGACTCCAAGTTCATAGGCCACTTTTGGAGGATCTTGTGGAGGAAATTGGGGACTAATTTGCAATATAGCTCATCCTACCATCCTCAAATGGATGGCCAAATAGAGGTAGTTAATAGATCACTTGGTAATCTTTTAAGATGCTTGACAAAAGAACATGGTGTGCAATGGGATTTGGTGTTGCCACAAGTAGAGTATGCTTATAATGACTCCATTAATAGAAGCATTGGAAAAACTCCCTTTGAGGTTGTGTATGGGATGAATCCAAGGGGGATCTTTGAGTTGAGAGATTTGAAAGGAATGGAGAAGAGGAGTGATGAAGGTGAAGAGTTTGCTATGGCAATGAAGTCTATTCATGATCAAGTGAAGGAAAATCTCAAAAAAAGTGTAGAACACTACAAAGAGAGGGCAGATTTAAGGAGAAGGAATGTTCAATACAAGGTGGGAGATCTAGTTTTTGCTTATTTGAAGAAGGAAATATTTCCTAAAGGAAAATACACCAAGCTGCAAATGAAAAAAATAGGCCCTTGCAAGATTATTCATAAATTTGGGCAAAATGCATATGAGGCAACACTCCCTCCTGGGGTGGCTATCTCACCCATTTTTAATGTTACTGATTTTTACCCCTTTAAGGGATCTTTGGATGTAGGTACATGTGTGGAAGTTGATGAAGATTGGGTGTAGGACCTTCCACCATCTAAACCCTTGAAACTTGAAGCCTTTCTAGACACCAAGGAGGTAAAAAGGACAAGGAAAAAGGTATATAATGAGTATCTTGTTAAATGGCAGGGTCTTCCACTTGAGGATAAAAATTGGATGACTGAAGAGGACATCAAACAACATGGTACTACTTTGCAGCAACTAATCTCAGGTGGTACTTGAGATCTCTTCCACCCCAGGTGCATGGTGCAGGGGCACCTTGGGTTTCCATGCCTCTTTGAGGCCTTGTTTGTTTTTTTTGTTTGATGTCAAGTTGAATTTGATGTAATAAGGTCCTAAGTACCATCTTAAATTCATTTCAATAGGTTTTCTAGGCTTTTTGTTGAGTTTTGGTCTTGGTGTTAAGTTTCTATGTAATAACAAGGTCTCCATCCTCTTTTTGTAAGCTTGGTGCACCTTGGAAAATTAAAGAATAAAAATGCCATGATGAAACTAGGTAATTGAGGGGAGTTTCCTTGATGATTTCAAGTGGTTTTGGTGTCCTTTTACACCTTTTGAAGCTTCATTTAAATTGGACTTATAGGAAGTAGTGTGCATTGCGTTAACTAGGCAATTAAGAGTCTAAAATGAAGTTTGATTAGTTCTAACATGTAACTAATCAAATTTTCAGTTGCAGGACATTGGGAAAGGTTTTTAGAAGTTGAAATAAGCCTCTCATGGTCGAGGCATGACTAATGAAACACGTTTTTTGAAGTTCTAATGAAAAATTGTTGTTTTCTGGAAAAAATTGTGTGTAAAAATTGCTGCTAAAACATGTGGTACATACATTGTATGGACTATAAAAGTACAAAAAAGATATGGTTGGAAAGAGGGAATAACTAGCTTTGATTTGGAATTAATTTGAAAAAAAATTATTGAGTATAGAAAAAGTTATAGCCGTTTTAGTAGAGGTAGGTCTAAAACCCTCAAAACAAGGGTTTTAGTTGAAAAATGGCTTTTCCTTCCATCTCCACATTGTAAAAATGCTGATTCTTGGTGGGATGGAAGGTAATTGTGTAAATTTTCATATTTCCTTTGGTCTGGATAATGGAAAGGTGTGTGGAGGAGTTTATGCATTGAACTAGGTCTGGCATCTTCATGTGACAGGCTTAATTGGTGAAGCAAAAAGTGAGTTTTGCTTGTTTTGTGTGGTTTTTTCTTAAAGAGGCACTTAGGAGTGATGGAAATGGTTGTAATTAGCCTATAGGAATTTGAATTATGGCTTTGGGGTGAAGGGGAGATCCCAGGTAATCAAAATCCTGTTGTGATCAACAAATTAAGCTTCTTGGGGACAACGATACATTGGTCCATGGTTGTTCTTCCATCCACTGTCAAAAGGTGAGACTTTGGGGTCTTGTAGAGGAATATCATAGTTGTCTAAATTTAGTAGTTTAAGCCTGGTATAGGCTTGTGGGTGGATTTTCTTTAGACTATCCTATCAGGAAAAGTTACAAGCATTCAAGGCTAAAGAGACCTAGTGGTATGAGTAATGAACAAATGGAGTTTCCTAAGTGATAATTAGAATGTTGTGGCCTAGTTTGGTCATTTGGAATTTGTTCAAAGTAATTCCAAGCCCTTGGTTGTGTTGAGTACAAGAAACCTAGGTGATTTGGGTCATTTCCTTGAAGGAGTAGTGGATTGACAAAGTCCAATTAAAGGGGTATTTGAGAGAAGTTGTGCTAAGTTTGTGGTTTGATCATTTAGTTGATCATTTGAAGAAGCTTCCCCTGCTCACTCTGCATTACATTCAACCCCATAGTCAATGAGGTCTTGGAAAGATGAAATTTATGGAATTCATATATGATAAGAGCTTCAATGGAGAGGACAATAATTATAGTGAAGTCACATATTTTTCAAGTAAAGGGAGATTATCCTTGATAGAGTCATTTGATTCTTGAAAATAAAATCATTGCTTTATCATCAGTTTCATGTTGTCGATACTTTGCAATGTGATGGGATTATATGGTTGTCTCATTGGATTTGCATATTTAATCAAGGTGACTATCATATACAAGCAGTAAATTTTGAAGGTGCCTTGTTTGGATTGGCTTGGTTTGCAGATGATAAAAACATAGTAAAGAGTTTCAAAGAAAGTTTATTCATGAAAAAAGCTTCATAGAGTTGCTTTATGTCAAATCAAATATCATTGGTTTCAAATATAAGTATCATTATTTTGAAGTTAGGCTACAACTTTCGTGTCTTTGATTCCATGCTTTGGGGAGTAATGTATACTTTATCATCTTCTTATGTGGTTTTCCTTTCATGCATTGATCTATCTTGAGTTATTTGTTGATCATATTGTGTTCTTATCTAGAGGCAATTACTTGGTTACTATGATAGTTTCTTGCTAATTACAAATCAGTGATTCCTTTTTTTGTCAATTCCAAGACAACTTTGAGACAATGACTTTGAGATTACTTCAAAACAATAACGTCAAGCCAATTTCTTGATCAATTGAAGTTATTAGTTGCTTGAAAATGTTAATGACTTTAGTGCTCTCCATCATAGTTTGTAAAATGTTCTTAGACTCAAAATTACTTAGTGAAACAATGAAGGTAATTCTTGTAGACTAGATAAGAGTTCTTCTACCAAACTCTAGTATGTGTAAATTTAATGTTGAATCTTGAACTAGCAGTTCAATGATAGTAATAGTGATCTTAAAGTGTGGAACAACATAGTGGCATATTGAATATCTATTGTTCTCACACAATAAAGGCACAATGATGTAATGAGATACTTTTGCACGGTGATTTTGATGCTTTTGTATAGTGGTCTTGTTGTCTTTTATTGTTTCATGAAACCTTATGTTTTAACAGTGTTCTTGCCTCTCGTATATGCCATAGTGATCTAATATGCATTGTTTATGGAGGTTTGGTTCATGGCAATGATTTGGGACAATAACATAGTTTTTGTAGAAGAGGTCAAGATGTGTGGATATTTGATCTCATAATAATAGGATTGAAACTCTTAAAGCAATGATTCAAGAATTGGAGGGAATGTTTCAGTGTAGAAGTAATTGATTTTTGGTGGAAATAAATTAAAATTTTGTAATACAATTGCTAATTACATCATTATTAAGGAATCTTTTCTATATCTTGAGAATATACTTGGATTTTTTATGATGGTTTATGTTGAAACATTTGGCTCAATGGGCAATTTGAAGACTAAAATTTATGATAAGATAGGGTTTCCTTGTGGTGCACAAAGATTTCTTTTTGTTGCAAATTCATTGGATGATGAACTCTTGTTTATTACAACATTCAAAAAGGATTCACTCCACGCTCTGTTTGTTGTCTCCAAGGTGGGATGTAGATTTTTGTTAAGACTCTAGCAGGAAATACTATAGGCAGTGAAGTGAATTTTTTTGACACAGTTGTCAACTTAAAGGCTAATATTTATGGTATACTAGGTATTCCTCATGGTAGTTTCTTGTATAAATGTATACCAAAAATACATCAGAATAGAAGGATTTGGCTCTAAACTATGACATTCAAAAGGAATTCATTTTTCCTTTTGTAGATGGGATCAAAATTCATTGTTGAACTGTTTAATATTTGAGGCTTAAACTATGTGGAAGTTGTGTGGGTAAATGCTCTATACAATTGGTTCAAATAAATATTTGATTTTTAATTTTTGGTAATGCTTGATCAAAGTGTTGTATGGCATATTGGTATCATTTTCACATTGAAAAGAAGCTTTAACTTTAGTGCTCTTAAAGGTGTTTTGAAAAATTTGACTGTTGTATGCTTCTTTATCTATGGTGTAGTGGTGATATGGGTTTGTTGCCTAACAATTCTTCTTGTAGGATATTATGATAGTTTTGATCATATTGAACTACTATAAATGTGCTTTCAATGGATATCTTATTGCCAGGGAGATATGTGACTGAGTGGTAAGTAATTTCAAGGATAGTGATTTGTATGATCAAGGGTTGTTGGTTGGTGTGCAATGTAGAATCTTGTTGTGGTATCTTGTAGCTTGTCTTGGTTTTGGTATTTTGGTGCAATTCTTTATGCTTTATACAGTGAAATTCTTGTTTTCAATGTATTTCATGCCTCTTTGAAGTATAATGGTGATAGTCATTGCTAATAGTGGTTAATGGAATAGTGGAATAGTGGTTTATCTATGCAGTCATTCTCTTGATAGTGAACAAAAAGCTATGTTTGTGTTGTTACAAAGATACTGGAATTAGTATTCTTGTGCTTAGGATAGTGATGCTTAACTTTTGAAATATTTTCTTTACTATTCTCATTCAAAATGCATCCTTAAATATTGTTTGTCTATGCTTGATGGAAGTGGTATAATAATCATGATAATAGTGGGACAATATGCATTAGTTTGGTGAAATGTCATTCACTGCCATAGTGACATGTAATATATATTGAATTTCTATAGTGTTATAGTAAATTGAAGTATTTCTGGTTTGGTTATTCATTGTGTGTACTTTGTTGATAGAGTGGTGTTTCATAGGGGGAGTTAGTACTCTTTGTCATTATTGTCAAAGGGGGACAAGAGCAACTCGGTGCAGGTGCAATGATTAGTTGACATCAATGCCAAAGGGGGAGTTTGTTGGCATGATGTTTTTCATTAATGTCAAATGTTCATTTTTCATGGTGTTTATTTGATGCTTCAAAGGTTCTTGCTCATTTAGGTATTGCTACAAGTCAAGGGAAAAATGTACAAGTTAGGTACATGTTGTTTGATGCTTCATCTCATGATGAATGGTGCCTAATGCGTTTTGATGTTGATACTCAAAGTTAATGGTGTTTGGTGTTTGAGTTTTCATTATTCTCTTAATGGTACTTGCAAATGACCTTTTTCTTCATTTCAATGGGTTGTCATTCAAAGGGTGCTTTCACAAGTGCTATTTGTTCTTCACTGTCAACTTTATGACAGGATGACTGCTTTAAAATATAGATTATTGGTGTGATTGATGAGTATTTTTCTTTATAGAGCATCAAGGGTAGTAGTCATGGGTTGCTAATCAAAGGTTCAAAATCCTAAATATATCAATGGTTATTTCAATGGCACAACTTTCTGCATCAAAGGCATTAAGGTATCAAGGTATCAAAGCTTCAATAACATCAAGCATTACAATAGTAGTATTCAAGGTACTTTCAAGATTCAAGGTATCAAGGAAAATGGTTCAATAGCATTCAAGAATAATAATGATAAAATTCAGCTCTTGATATTCTCCATGTGATACAAGACATTCAATTTTGATAGTGAGATTGGTATTGGTTGATGAGTTGATTATAGGATTCATCCAAGGATCATAATGAAAGCATTCAAATAAGGTTCAAAAACATCAAAGGTTCTTCATCAAAGTTTGTATTAAAGCTCATTTTGAGGTCGTATGTTTTAAAGGTTTATAAAGAACTCATTTATTTGGTGAATTGAAGTTTCCTAAAGTTTCTTTATGTGCTAAGAGTTAAAAATCCTAAAATCAAAGTTTTTGTGTTATAAGGGTTTTTTAAGCAAGCTCATTCTTTCTTATGTTTTGTGACTTATAGTCATTGATCACTATTTATTTAAGTAACTTTCTCAAGCCTCTTAATACATTCCTCAATCGGCCCCCTTGTATGCAATTACTTGTTGGGTAAGCTAGCAGTCTTGTTTAAATTGTTTAAGTGTTGATCAATGAATCTTTTTAAAAGTTGATTTTGGAGGTAAGTTAAGATTGATGACTATTATTTAAAAAATTTCAACAGTTACTTCTAGTTGATGCTTCTTTGACGGGAGATAGAACATCATGGGTCTTTTACAGTGCTATTTCTATTTTAGAAATGAACAACCTTTGGTGACTTAATGTTGGCACCAATTTTGAAGCAAATATTTTCTCCTTTGTATGATGTGTGGATTAGAAAAAGATATGTTGAAGGTAGTTGTTTGAGGGTGTTGAAAGATAAAGCTTCTTTTTAGAACGTTGATGATTTTCACACAAGTTTTGACAATGGAATGTATCTTGATTGCAATCTTTGTATAAGCCTATTTGCCAGAGAATCAATATAATGTGAAGATACACAAGTTTTTGTGTGTGGGTGTAGGGTTTGAGTATGGAAGCGAATGATGATTGCCTATAAATGCTATGAAATCAAGACACAATCTTATGTTTGAAGAGATTGAGAAAATTAGATGACTAATGATGGAGAATGATATTTGAGTCTTCATGAAGCAGAGCAATATTAGAGGTATTAGGTGACTATATAAGAAATGATTTAATGTGAAATTGGTGTAAAAATATTTGTCAATCTATGATTGAGAAGAATGGTAATTGATCTTTATTGAATAGAAAGGTGATTGCAAAATGGTAAAAGAATGGTAAATTCATAATACCCTGTTCAGGAATCATAAATTCAAAATTGCATGTTTCTTTATACTAAGCACTTGGAGGTCCCAAGATTTGTTTATGTGTGTAAAATTAGGATAAATAATGTGTATGTATAAGAGTTATAGAATACATCTATAACCTTTGTTTTCCAATGTAAATAGAATAATACTCTGTATTGATCTTCCTGTATTTAGATTGGAGTTATGTGTCAATTAAACATATTGGTTTGCCAGTATGGCTTGATATCCATCCAGTGAGACTTGTTGTGTTGTCAATGAGACACACAATCTGTAAATTGAAAGTTTTTGCTAGTGAAGCCTAAAAAAGATTTCATTGAAGAGTGGATTTTTCACTCTTTTAGTGATTTTCCACTCATAAACTTGGTGTCTCATGTCTCCTTGATGATGTATTGATGTGTACTTGGTTCAATATTCTTGATGCACATGTGATGTTATAAGTTGCATATCTTTGTGTTCTTGTATGAAGTACATATCTAAAACTTTCGTGTAGTCAAGGGAAATACTTTTATGAGATTCGTTTTATTTGACCATTGATTCACCCCCCTAGTGGTCCTGTACTCCAACAATAAGGTTAAGTCTTTTTAAGGCCCTGTCTTATGTTGCTTCTAGTAAGTACCTTCTTTAAAACCACATTTGAGCACATGTTGAATACCCTCACTTAAGTTTTCTCCCATCGTTTTGTGCATTAGTCATCGTGGATTGTTTTATCACTTGTCTTGAATCAATGATGCACAATGAGCCATTTTATTTTGTATCGCTCATCATGTATAGGTTTTAAACTTTGAGTTACTTATTAGCAATGCTTGATGTGGGTAATTTCCTTTATATCATTGGCTTCTTGATGATGGCCACACCACCTAAACCCACAAAAATCACAACAAAAAACAACATAGAAGATGCGAGATAGAAAAATGACCCACTTTTAATTATTTAAAAAAAATGAAATTATAGATTCAAAGCTTACATGCTATAGCCTCATGCGATTGATTCATCACAACAAAATCAACTCTGAAATGAAAATCTACTATTCGGAGCCACAATTTGCACTATTAGGGCCACCTCCAACAACCCCCATTTAACCCTTTTTACTTTCCCCAATAACTTCCCTATAATGTTCTAGAAAGTACAAAATTTCCATTTTTGTTTTGGCACCAAAAGTTCAATTGTTTGATTTCTATCATAGGAATAATTTTTTATGAAATTCACTTTTTAAAGGACCAACTTTGTGGGGCCATAACTTTTGATCTGGGTGTCCAATTCACTATTATTGCATATCATCAGAAAACTCTTGACGAGCTCTACAACATGCAAACCCACTGTAGGTCAGTTTGGCCACCTTTTGAGCTATTTTGATTTCTTGGGACATAAACTTTAATTTCTCCCAAACAATGCAGGGTATTGAGGTGATTCATTCACGACCGTAAGTGTTTTTTAGCTCTATTCCTTGGGGTAAATTTTCACATCCATAGGAGCTCATTTCGGTTGAATTACTAAAAATAGTAAGTGCCTAATTTTCACTATTTTTGATGCCTAATAATCTTATACCCCTTAAGTTCCATCATGGGACTCAAAACTGTGTGAACCCCAACCTTGGTACCTACAGAACAAAGAGAATAAACACCTCAAGTTAGATGTTGCAATCTAAGACAAGGATTCCCCATGAAATCCATTTACAAACTCAAAATAGGAAAGAAAACAATGAAGAACACAATGTAAATGAAAAAATAGATTGAATCCTAATTTAAATATGCAAACCCATGATCCCATGGGGGAATTGGTGCCAATTTTATGTGAAAATTGGCCCTTTCCCAATTCCTAAGATGCAAATTTGATGTGTTGAAGATGATTGATCCACTTTGTTGGTGAAAGATGAGAGCTCCAAGCCAAAAATCTGCAAGAACCTAGCTAAGGACTCAATGATAATTGATGAAATTTGAGAGATATTTGAGCATGGTAACTTTGCCTAAATTGTGGATGATCAAATGAGGATATGAGCTCCTTATTTATAGAATGCCAAGATGGACGAATGTCCAAATTTGAGCAATGTGGGACTAACATTCATCCAATGGCATGATGCCACTTGTCAAGCTATGAATGGATGGAGGATGTGCAAGATTTGGGGAATGTGCAAATAAATGCATAATTTTGAATTTCAAATTTGTTGAAATGACATGTAAGAGGGAAGGGAAAATGGAATAAATGCCACTTGGCTCAAGGAAAAGGACATGTAAGATGGATTTATTGCCTTGTTGGATGTACCTATTGACTTGGAATTTTTGAATTCAAATTGAGAGAATATTCCAAAAGATGCCTTGTGAGGAAAATAAAGATTTAATAAATGAATTAAATATATTTTCATGTGCAACTTGCATTATCTAGAGGATGGGACATGAGATGAGATTAAATCAATCTAGGGTTAATTAATTTAATGAGAGAGGTTAGATGATTTGACCTATTTGACTCAAATTTATGGATTTATTTAAATCAAATAAGAGAGGAATATGATAAGAGGTTAATTAAATAAGGATTTTGATTTATTTAATTAAAGAAGATGGTGTTAGATTAAATAAAATAAGGTTTTAATTTATTTAATTTAATGGATAGACTTAAGAAATTTAATCAAATAAATTGATTATTTAATTAAATAGGGATAATTAGATTAGATGGATTGATTTAATTAGATAAAATGATTTATTCAATTAAGAGAGGAATGTTGATGAATTTAATTAGATAAGGAAACTTGATTAAATGGTTAGACTGAGGGATGATTTAGGAAGAAACGATGTTAGTCAGTATCAGCTGCACAATGTCAATCGGTATATTTTATGTGTCTACATTTTGCCCCTCTTTGAATCAATGCACTTGTTGCATTGGTTCAAAGAATAAATGATCTCAATCGAAGCCAAAATTTTTGATATTTTAAAAACTTTCCCCACTACTGCATGGCGAGAGAAACATGCCATTATAATGCCCCTTCGAGAGATTGGACAAAAATTCCAAATTTTGGGTGATCTTGCGAAAAAAGAGTACAAGGTGCCCAACAGGTCCGAAAGAGCTCTAAGAGGCTAAAAACATGTCTAAATGCAATAAAATGATGAAAAACAAGCCTTGACTAGACAAAAATAGGCTCAGGGGTCTAAAACCCTAACAAGATAGCTAATCATAGTGAAAAAACCCTAATTTCCAAGCTTAAATGGGGCTTGAGGGGTCACTTTCAAGTCACTTGGCATCGAGGAAAAGGTAAGTGACCCTTTTGCAAGCTTCATCTTTCATTTAATGCCTCATTTAATGCTTTAAAGAGTCGGTCCACATGTAGCGGCACTATATAGCGTCGCTTGACAATCAAACTATGTCGTGTGGTGCAATTTTGTGCCGTAGCGGTGCAATTTAGAATTTAAAAACTACGACGTTGAGCTCGGGGCCGACAGGGCAGTTTGACAAAGTATGACGTGATGGTTCCCATTTCATGTACACTGTGACACTGGATGATAAAGTGCATCGTGGCAATGCTATTTTTCTATTTTGAAGCCCTAGTGTCAGAGTTTGATTAAAATCAAATTGCGATGCCATTATGAGTTGCACCCGTGGGGAAGTTTTTTGAATGCTTGATAAGGAATTTTTCAAAAAAATTTAACATGGTGACCTTTGATGCGGGATGCAGTGAGGGAGCTCTACTCACGAGAGCACAGGTCACGCAATCTAGCCAGTTATCTGCGAGACCTGAGTGACAAGGACCAGGATCGACTTCAGATGGCGGGGGTTATGGTACATTGCATACGTGGCGCCCGTACGCACTCACCTGAGGATGCTGTTAGCACTGGTCGAGAGGTGGCACATTGAGACATCTTCATTTCATCTTCCTACTAGCGAGGCCACTGTCACCCTAAAGGACATTTGGCGTATTTTACGATTGTCGATTCATGGCCAACAAGTGATTTTTGATATGGATGAGGGTGTGAGGCCTACCACCGAGTCCTTGCCACCGACAAGATTATCTTTTGTGAGGGGAAGATAGAGCTTGAGTGCTACAGGATCCTAACACCTCCTTACCACTAGGTGATTGCGGCCATCATTTCAGGTCTTGTTTCCCTAGATAGACGAGGGCGATACTTTAGTCCTGGCTGGGGATACTACTGGGAGCAAATGGTTTGAGATAGACCAATTCATTTTGCTTGGGGACCTATGCTCCTTGCTTCACTATATAGAGATCTCCATGAGTATGTTTATATGGACGACAGAGCATTGGGAGCAGGGGTGATCCTACTTCATGTTTGGGCATGGGAGCATATTTTTGTGCTACATCCACGTATCATTCCAATTATGATGGGGCTAGATGATCCCCTCATGTGGTGATACATAGGCGGTGTGTCCTTCACACACACTAGTGAGCATGGGATCCCCCATTGGAGGAGGGTCTTAGACGAGATGCTAGTTTTCACCTAGCGATCATACCTTGGTCAGCCTAGATGGGCTAATGATGTTGATTAGCTATTCTACTGCTGACAGGACCGGTATATGCAGGTGTGGGAGCACACTATGATTGAGAGGTACCTACCTAGACGTGTACAACATCAGTTCAGAGAGCCACAGGACCGGCTTGATGATGACTATGTAGCTACCTTTTCCTACACCATGACATAGGTGTCATGGGGGTAGTATATTCCTGCTTCAAAGGCAGTTGACAGTTTCAGGCAGTTGGTGGCCTGACCATGGGCTTATGATCAGGGACCTGCAGATCCAGGCATGACATAGGCATATAGGGATTGGTTCTGACCTCCACTTCGATTGACTATACCAGGTGCAATCCCAGATGTGCAGAGAGCTAGAGGCAAAGGTGGAGGATGAGGAAAGAGAGCTGAGATTTGAGAGGATCAACCCTTTGTGCCTCCAGTCCAACCAGATCAGGGGGATGTACATATGTAGGATCAATAGCAGGCACCCCCTGTCCCACCACCAGTAGGCGAGGGTCCCTCTCAAGTACAGTCATAGGTACAACCAATAGGATAGGCAGATGCTCAAGATATTCTGATTGCATAGCTGCAAGCCTAGGTCCAGACCTTGATAGTTGAGAGAGATCAGGCGAGGACCGAGAGAGATCAGGCCATTCAGTAGAGACAGGCTACAAAGCTGCAAGCACCTACAGAGCTAGGTTGGCAACAACAACTACAGAGTACGGCAGCCTCCTCCTAGGGTACAATATTAGTTCGGTCCTACAGGGATGTCGTTTGAGAGGTAGAGTATTATCGGTGGTACTATCATGAGGTTGTTCCTCGAGTGGAGAGAGTCCAAGAGTACTCAGAGAGGGCCAGCCACAGACCGACAGATGGTCATGGTGATAGGGGTGAGGGCAACATTCATAGGGACCGAGCTTGATCGAGATGTTATGATACTTTTTGTGCCTTATGGGCTCATTTTTGATAGCCTGATGGGTCTTTTGTATCGATTGATACATATGTACAATGATTTGACCATTTTGTACTATGACAGTTACATTATTGATGATATATATGAGCCAATGATGATTTTGATGTGATGCAATGTGTATTCTTTATTTATGCATGTATGGTTTTACTTCTATATGTTATACAATTTATATGATGCTATATGATGCTTACTTGATGTTATATGTTTCTAATGGTGTATGATGAATTTATGGATGCATTTATTTCTAATGATGTATGCATACTAACATATCTATATTATGTCGCCTCATTATATGCAACTATATTTATTTGATGTGCAATGATGGTATCGATATGATGATCTATTTGTGTTGATGAAAAAATGGGATGATCTATTATGTGATATGGATGCAATGTGTAAAGTGATACTTATATGGTGTATATGTGAAATTATATGTGACCTGTGATAATGTATGCATATATGCTTTGTTCATGATAAATTTTGTATGTTTATGCTTATGTTGAATGGTTTATGCAATTAATGATTTATGATATGGATGTGATGGTCATGATATGATGCAAATGAGATGGTTTTTTCTAAGATTCTTAGAATAACAAATGTTATTACCCTAATCATAATAAATGATGATGTAATGTATATGATGCAATGATATGTTAATGCAAAGTGACATGATAATGCATAATGTAATATGAACATAATGATGTGAGCTGATGTCATGATGTTCATGCAAGTATGTATGCAAATGAATTAAATGCTTATATATCTGTTGTTTATGATTATGAAAAAAATGATTATGACATGCTTATGCATGTGTTATGCGATGATTTATGTGATAAATGTATTGTGATGCAATGTAATGGATGAAATGCAATCAGATGAAAGCATCTATTTTTGAACAATGCTTATGATGATATGTTTATATGATGATGGGAATGTAATGCACATATTTCCTATATGATATTAATGCAATATGCTAATGATTTGCGGATGCGAGATTGATGATGATGGTGATGATGATCAACTGCCATAGTACCTTGTTAGTGTGATTAGTGAAGAAAGAAAGAAGTTATTTCAACAAGACATGAGGTTATGCAAAATGTAGATGGTGATGATGATTACTTGTCGATGAATTGGGATATTCAAAGGGCCAAATTTTCTTATTTTTTGTTAACACACATGGTACGATGCATCAAGGTATGGACAACTAGGATGGCGTTGTACCTAGTGAGATGGACTTTGACTTGACAAGCAGATAGGAGTATCCTTGTTCACACCCGACATACGGAAACCTTGCTAGGGTGTACCTAACAAAGCAAGTATTCGCCAAGTTATATTACAAGAATATTCAACAAGCACAACAAACAAAAGATAATGATCATTGCCCCATTCCTATTTCTCTAAATCCTTCGTTCAGATATCATTGAGAGGTCCTTGGACTGAGCACAATAAGACAAGTCAAAAGACAAAGACCAAGCACACAAACAAGTTGATGTTCTTCAATACCGCTAATCAAGGGGGAATGTGTTTTTAAGGACCAAAACTATTGCCAAAAGATAATACCCATTGTAGGAAGGATACATCCTAGGACATGTTAGTGGATGGCGACACGCCATTTTGTTTATCCAAAGTGCTCTTTTTGATAAATAATGCCCCTTGTAGGAAGGATTCATCCTAGGACATGATGTTATTAGATGATTGATATGGTACTAATTGGATGATGGACTATCAATACAAAGAATCGACCAACTTGTTTACGTACTGACTTACAAATGAGACTTGATGCTTTTGAGTTTTACTTGTAACCTGCTAGACTTGTTTCTAATTGTTTCACCAAAGGTTGAGGGTGACGATTAGTTTATTATGGATGGTGTTATTGCAGGTGTAAGTGAGATGAGATGGATGAATTTTTTTAAATATTTGGTTGTTTTTGACATTTTGTAATGTTTTAAGGCTATTTTTTGGTATTTTTTGAGATTTTCAAATGTTTTGACTTTCAATTTTCCAATGTTTTTGGGATTTTTTGAGATTTTGACCAAGAGACTAATGTAAAGACCTATCCTAGGGCCTCAAGGGCTGATCAATAGATTAGCCTTGCCTATGTTATACATGCAGAGACCACATAGTTTGACCGATGACATGACCGATTTATAGATGAAGATATACATGATGAAATGTCAACTTATTATGACAGGCTCCTAAAGGATTGACCTAAATGTCTCGAGGGATGATCAAAGATCAACCTTTCCTACATTCAAGCTTGGAGATGATGAAATTCAACAAGATGACCCTGTTTTTGACTTTTTGATTGACTTTTTTTACCTGTTTTGAGATTTTGATACATTTTGATGTTTTTGGATTTTCTGATTTCTGATGTTTTTGGATTTTTTGATTTGAGGACTTTAAGATCATACACGAATCTGATCCAATAAGAACATGCCCCCAGCATGGTGCAATAGACTACTCCAATAAAGCCAGGACAAGCTGACCTTGAGGATGAGCTGAGTAGTACTAGGAGGGATCATGATACGAAAACAGGACCAAGCTATGGTGCGGATGCGAGTGGATGAGTGATGGATGGAGACCTGAATGCAATGGATGATGGAGGAAAAATGGATGGATGATTTCAAACAAGCTATAAAGATCCGGGTGGATGGAAAGTGCTTATTTACACAAGGTACCCATTTTCCAGGTTTTCACCAAGGTACTTGTCCAAAGTGCCACCGAAGTGGTTTTCACTAGAGGACAATTTTTCTCTTTACTATTTTTTGATCCTTTTTTCAATTTTTTTGGATTTTTTTCTTTTTTTATTTATTTTTATTGTCACCAATATGCTTGTTTGCCAGGTTTTTGATGAAGTAACCATTTTTTTAGGACATTTTCTAATTTTTTGGATTTTTGGGTTCTATACCTTGAAAGATTTAGGCATAACACTTTTTGAGATGAGAGCTATTCATGGGCTCTTGCAAAGGTTACCCTTCAGGTGTTGATAACTGTTATGCCCCTGACTTGTAACTTGTTGTGATGACGAATGGTCCCAACCAATTGGGTTCAAACTTACCTTTGCTACTTGGGTTTGGGACATTCTTCTGATTTTCTTTTAAGACCAGTTCTCCGACTTGGAATGTCCTACTTCTAATTTTTTTATTGTAGCTACTTTTGAGTCTATTCTGATAGACTTGCAAATGATTCAAAGCATCCATATGTCTCTCATCCAGTAGCTCTAGCTCATTCAATCTTGACACTCAATACTCTTCATCTGTGATGAGGTTTTTTAGTGATATTTTAAGGGATGGGAGCTCGATCTTAATGGGGAGTACCGCTTCTGATTTGTAGACCAAGGAGAAGGGGGTGGCACTAGTGGGTGTGTGGATACTAGTTCAATAGTCCTAGAGGGCGGGATTAAGCTATAGGTGTCAGTCATGACTTGTGTCATTGATTGTTTTCTTGAGGATTTTCAAAATGGTCTTGTTTGTAGCTTCTACTTGGCCATTGCCTTGGGGATAGTACGAGGTGGAGAAGTGATGTTGGATTTTGAATTTCTCACATAAGTCATGAACCTCCTAATTCTTGAATGGTGTCCCATTATTTGAGATAATGGCTTGTGGGACATCGTAACGAAAGATGAGGTAGTTCAGGATAAATTTTGAGATCTACTTCCCAGTTATGTACATCATGGGTATGGCTTCCACCCACTTAGTAAAGTACTTTATTGCAGTTATGATGAATTTATAGCTATTAGATGAAGTCAGATTTATTTTTCCAATGAGATCGAGGCCCCACTGTGAAAAGGGACATGGTATGACAATAGGATGAAGCTCTTGAGCTGGAACATGGATGAGGTCCCCATGCTGCTAGCATTGTAGACACTTTCTAGCATAGTCATGTGCTTCTCATTCCATTGTGGGCCAATAATACCCCATCCTCATCATTTTCTTAGCTATGGTCATTCCGCTCGAGTGCAAACCACAAATACCATTATGTACTTTAGTTAGAGCAGTTAATGCCTCGTTAGCATTTAGGCAACATAGTAGGGTTCCTTCTATGTTCCTATGGTATAAAGTATCCCCTAAGATGACGAATCTAGATGCCTTTTTTACAAAGGTTCACTTTAAGTTTGGGGGTAGATCAACAGGTATGATTCCTATGTGAAGATATGTGTAGATGTCATGATACCAAGGATCGCTAGAACCAATGATTTCACCCACGAATTCTGATTCTGGTACCTCGAATGTAGGCACAAGAAGCTGCTCAATCAGGAATTCATATTTTGGAGTGTTGTGAGGGATATCTAATAAGGACCCAATTGTCACCATAGCATCTGCTGCTTTTTTGTTGATTTTAGGAATTTGCTCAAATGTTATTTCACTAAAGGACTCCTTAAGGGTCTCCACCAATTTCTTGTATGGAGTAAGCTTGTCATCCTTAGTCCGGTACTCATTATTTACTTGATTTATAATCAATTGAGAATCCCTGTATACTTTGAGAGCAATGATGTTCCACTACACTGCTATTATGAGACCTATGGTCAAGGCCTCGTATTCTGCAATATTATTAGTGCAAGGAAATGCCAGTTTATAAGACCTTGGTATGCAATCCCCCTGTGGAGTGATAAAGAATATGCCGACTCCTAATACATGCTATGTGTATGAACCATCAAAGTATAGTTTCCAATGGTCAGCTATATTGAGATTAAAAATGGATTCATTAGGAAATTCTGAGATGAGAGGGTTCTCTGAATAGATTGGTGTCTTTGCCAATTCATCTACAATAACCTAGCCTTTGATTGCTTTCCGCTCAACATAATAAATTTCGTACTCTAACAATATCATCACCCATTTGGCCATTCTTCATATGAGCATTGGCTTTGATAGTAAATATTTGAGGGGATCAATTTTGGTGATGAGATTTATCTTGTGTGCCAACATGTAATGTCTGAATTTTTACGATGCAAACACTACTGCAAGGCATTCTTTCTCGATGAATGAATAGTTTAGCTCATGTCCAACCATTGTTTTGCTAATATAGTAGATAGCCCTTTCCATTCCATTTTCATCATGTTGAGCTAGGAGAGATCCAAGGGTTGTTGTTGCCAATACATATAAGATCAATGGTTTCTTTGGGATAGGTGGCATTAAGACTGGTGGTGTTAGTAGGTATTCCTTGATTTTGTTAAATGCCTCTTCACACTTGGCATCCCATTTGTACGCTACTCCCTTGTAGAGTAGGTGAGAATATGGATTTTCTTTGTCTGCTAACTGCGCTATGAACCTTCAAATGGACTAGAGTCTACCTTGGAGGCCTCTCAATTGTTTTAATGTCTTTGGTGCTTCCATTTTGAGGATTGCTTTCACTTTTACTGGATCCACCTAAATACCCCTCATGGACACTATATATCCTAGTAATTTACCTGATTATATGCCAAAGATGCACTTCTTGGGATTTAGTCTAACCTTTTACTCCTCCTATCTGTCAAAGATGGCACTTAGGGTCACTATGTGATCTTGTCTCTTTCTAGATTTAGCTAGGATGTCGTCAACATAGTCCTTAATTATTTTATGGATCATATCATGGAAGATCAATGTCATAACCCTTTAATATGTTGCTCTTGCATTCTTTAGGCCGAATGGCATCATGTTCCAATAGTACGTCCCCCATGGACAAATGAAGGTTGCCTTATGTTGATCCCCTTTTTCTATCATGATTTGATTGTATTTTGAAAATCCATCCATTAGTGATAACATCTCGTGTCTTGCTGTCATGTACACTATCATGTCGATGTTGGGAAGTGGGAAGTCATCTTTTGGACATGCCTTGTTCAAATCTTTGAAGCCTGTGCAGATTTGAATGGCTCCAACAAGTTTCAAAATAGGTACCAAATTTGATACCCATTCTGGATAATCTATGGGTCGAATGAATCCTACATCTAATAGCTTTTTGAGCTCCATTTTGACCAATAGGGTGATCTAAGGATGCATTTTCCAAAGCTTTTGTTTGATAGGTTTTGCTTCTGGATATATTGCCAAGTGGTGAACTATAGTTTCTGGATCAAGGCTTGGCATGTCAACATAACTCCATGCAAAGCTTATTTTTCTTTCCCTTAGGAATGCTGCTAGGAGCTCTTACTCTTCTGATAGTAGTGATTTTGCGTAGAATGTGATATGCGGGGTCTCCTATGTTCCTAGGTTGACTAGATTGCATTTTTTCGGCCAAGACTGCTAATTTTTCCTAATGAATAGCTCTTAGAGGAAGATTGAATCCCCCATCCTTGAGCGCCTCAGAGAGGTTTCCACCATTGGATGCATCCTTTATTTTTTCTTTTTTCTAGTTAGAGAGTTCCACAATGTGGTTTTTACTCGAAGACTTGGATATTATTCTTAATTTATTACTTTTGCGAGTAAGGGATTCAATTGTTTCCCCGTAATAGGCATGTGTTTCCAACTCTATTATAAAACCTACTTTATGATCACCATCTGGAATGTTATCCTGCAATCCCATGAACTCTGAGAGCACCTCATCATTTTCAAACACATCAAGAACTGATTGTCCTCATTGGTCATAGTCGATCTATTGGGGGTATACTAAGTAGATTTCATGATCCTGGTGGTTTGGCTCAAAGGATAAGGTACTAATCATGCAAAGGGCGGTGTCCTCAAATAACCTAGGTAGATTGGTCATGGTATCCTCGCCATCGCTACTACTATAGACATTGGTTATATCAAATGTATAGTTGTCTAGGACATGACTTGTAGATACTGGTAATTGTAGTTTTGCTGTGGTTGGCTGACAAGGTTTATTAACCACTCTAACCGGAGGACTTCAACCACGTATGGTTATACATGGAGGGGTACATCCAAGACCAAGATTTGTTATCAGTCGCATCTTTGGCATGATAGGTATTATAAGCCCATTGTCATTTTTTCCCAGTCTTTGATTTCTATCATAACCCATTGCAAGCATCATTTCGAGACACTTGCTTCTTTCATCCATTGGTAAATTAGCTATTGCTCTTTCATCCTTATATAGCATATGCAATGGATATGTCTCAATGACCTCCTAGCCAAGGTCTCCCTAGCTTGTGAATTCAGGATAGTCTTCAGGAGACGTTTGAGATGTGGGAGCTTGATTTTGTTGTGGATGTCCTCATGATCTAGGAGATTGTGGTAACTCTCCTATCACAAAAGCATTGTTAGGGAGCTCGTAGCTTCCACAATTGTTATCTTGGATGATGAGCTTAATGTCAGAGAAGGTGGGAATGGCGGGCATCTCTGTCTCAGAAGTGGATGCAAGAGTGGCCAGATCTATGTATGGTGTGGATAGGCCCTCATCATTTTTTGGTACTTGGGGAATTTTGTAATACTTTTCTTCAAGATTTTTGCAGTATGAGAAAGGTTCAGGATCTCCATGGATGGTAACTTCTTGCCCCTCATGTGTGAATTTCACACATTGGTGGAAAGTAGATGCTACTGATTTCATCACATGAATCCATAGGCGTCCTAGGAGGATATTATATGGAAAGTCGAGGTCCAAGACATGACAAGTGGTTTCCATGAGAGCTGGTCCTACTTGAATTGAGAGTTTTATTATGCCCTAAGACACTCTTTCTTAATTTTCATATGCTCTTGTCATGATGCCCTTCCCTTTGTCAATGGAATCTTTTGATATTTTCAACTGCTTGATGAGGCTGAGAGAACAGATATTCAAACCCGCAGCTCCATCCACCAGGACCTTTTTGATTTTTCTCTTATGTACTATGGCTTCCAAGTGAAGTGCATGGTTGTGATATGGTTGAGTGGGGAAATCTTGGTTAGATAATGTGAGAAGATTAGGCGTAATGATGTTTCTAACCATAGCTTGGAATTGCTCCACATCAAGATCTAGGGGGACAGTGGATGAGGCCAACACTTCTTCAAGGATTTTCCTATGTGCGGATGAGATTTTTAACAACTCCATGATGGAGATTTGTGTTGGAATTCTCTTGAGTTGTTCTAGGACATTATAACCATTAGGATCAGATCTATATGGAGGGGTTTTGTTTGGCTAGGATGATCCTATGATGGTTACTTTGCCACCTCTTATGGTGACTCCACAATCTTTAGCATAGGCGCCCTCAAGATAGTAATGACCATGTGGTTTTCATCTAGGGAGGTGACAACTATTTCATACACATGATTTACGTTTGAGTGGGTACCATTCCCTTTATCTTTTTGATTCCCTTTGTTGCCATGATTTGGCATCAGATTTGTGTATATCTTAAGATCCTGCTTTCCTGTAGGTTGTTCCATGTTTATTATTTTTTATCAATGAGATCTTGAATGATATTTTTCAATCTCATGCAACTATTTTTGGTATGGCCTTTGATTTTATGGAATTCACAAAGTTGATTCTCATTATACCAAGGAGGTTTCACATCTGGTTCTTGGTAATTCTCAAATGTAGGTGCTTTGATGAGTTTTTCTTCTATGAGCTTTTTCATTATGTCCTCAAGTGGTTCCCCCAAAGTGGTATACTTTCATTTGGGATAACTCTTGCATTGGGGTGGTCCTCTTTGGTCGTTAATATTGTTGATTATTGAATTGTTGTGGTTTGGTTGTTGTGTTATGTGATGATTGTTATGAAATTGGATTTGCGGTGTGGGTATATTTTCATGAGGAGCACTAATGACCACCTTGGCATCGACAAAACCACCATTAGTAATGTTTTTGTTCCTTGCCCATGTGCGAGGTTTATCATTTTAATTGGATGGTGGGCGGTTGTTTTGTTGTTCAGGGTATGATGTTGATCCCATGAGTTGAGTCATAAGGTCTCTTTCGATACTAAGTGCCTTGGGGATCAATTGATCATATGTGGTTATCCCTTGAACCTTGAGGTGGAATGCCAAGAGGCTGTAAAGGTTGGCAATGATGGTGCAAACTTGTTATTCTTCTGGCATGGTCCATTTGCTTTGATTAGCCTTGGATTTCCATCGTTGTAGGAATGAAGTGAAAGATTCACCCTTTCCTTGTTTCAGAGCTGAGAGTCCTTCTAGACTAACATCCATTGCAATGTTGCATGCATAGTTCTTAATGAATGCATCTATAATTTCTTGAAATGTTATAATGCTTGAAGGTAGGTAAGAAAACCATTCCATAGCGTGACCTGCCAAACTCCTAGGAAATAGCCACATCAGATAAGTATCATCATATGTGTCTTCCATGCAATGAACCTGGAATTCCCTGATGTGATCTTTAGGGTTTCTTGTCCCTCGATATTTGTCAAATTTGGGGATCTCAAATCCCTTGGGGAATGGTTTCATTACTAGGCTCCTATCAAATGGATCCAGACACAAGTTGCTTGGTGTCTTTGTTGTTTGCCTTGATTGAAAATCGAGCACTTGTTGTGAGAGAAACTTGATTTGTGTCGTCACATCATTTTGTGGATTAGGAGGTGGGATGAAGGTGTTTTGAGGTGTTTCAATTATGGGTTGGATGGGTGGGTTGGTTGGTGTGTTTTTTGATGGTATCTGTATGTTATGCCAAGCTAGGTAGGCTTCCACTTGCTTTTGTATGAACAACGCCTATTGTTGATCTTGTTGTTGTTGCGCTAAGATTTGTGCTTGTTGTTGTGCTTGTTGCTATTCCAACAATGCTTGTTGTTGGGCTGCTAGTTTAGTTGCTTCTTGCTGCTCTTGATATTGCTTAATTGTTTG
>VDFB02252616.1:176504411-176535280 GCA_007258455.2 Sequoia sempervirens | reverse complement strand
TGGTACTTTATCCAAGCTTTGTTTGCCAAGTTTTCACCATCGATGGATTATTTCTCTTTACTTTTTTTTTTTTTTTGGATTTTTATGGATTTTTGAATTTTTGTGGATAGCAAGGGGGATGAAAATGGGTAAGGATAGGGGTGTTGATAAGGGGATTTAGAAGACAAGCAAAAGGATATGGATGAAGGACTCAAGCATCAAGTTCTATACTAGGTAGTAAGAGCCCATGTTCAAACCCACTATTAGATGTTGGTACAACCTTATGCAAGAGGATGAATTAGGGGGATTTGAGAGGGGAGATACAGGGGATAATGGATGGGATGCTGCGAAGGGTATGGATGGAATGATGGGGTGGATATGTGATGGGGAGATGCATTCAGGACCAACATTGGCACATGTGGTGGTGGATGTGAAAATATAAGAGGATTAAGGGATGGAGAATGTGGGGATAATGGAGGAGATGGAATGGTGAATTTTGGGACATAGGGACCCAAAACAGACGTAGGAGATGAAAGGGGTGTATGATTAGCTTGTGGATTAGCGACTTTGGATGTTCTTACTGATTTTTCATGTGATGGCATTGCATCTTTTTTCTTTGGGATCCACATGGTTTTGATCTTTGCTTTGGTGGGCCTTTGTGGCCTACATATTTTATTTAGATTTATATTTTTCTTCTCTTCACCATGTATTTTAGAGGGGACATGGGGAGCCGTAAATTCATGTGGATGCTTAGATTTATGCATTTTTACTCTGGCATCCAAAGTGATTTTAGTAGCAATGGGATGGGTGTGAATGGATGGATGATGTGGAGGACACATGAATGGAGGGATGGAGGTAGGATTTTTAGGATGATATGTGGATGGACGATGTACAGGTACGTGCCTTTGTTGATCCTGATTAGGGAACATGAGAGTGGGATAGTTATGATGGGTGACATGGATAGGTGATGGATGGATGAAAGGATGGATAGGATGAGATGGAGGAGGTGATTTTGGGATATAAGAGCCCAAAATAGACTTAGGAACCGAGGATATGGGATGGGGGATAAAGGGACATAAAATTAATATGGATGGAAAGCGGATGAAGAGGGGAAGATGGGCCCGGTTGTTTGAGGTGAGATGATAGAAGGAGGAGGGATGGCAACATATGATCTGGGTAGGGGATAGAAACCGACATGCTGGAAAAACTCGTTGGGGGCGATCCTGGGGTTGGCCTGCTTATCTTTTAGATTACTGAAGTCGCGTCGTTATCCGGACCTTGAGAGACAAGTATTTCTTTAGCTTGGATGGGCTCTACCATACCTTGCTCATGAAGGCCTAGGCCTTTTCCTTGATAGTTCATTTTCTTGAGTATTGATCTAGGAAAGGATTTTGTTGTCTGGAAGAATGATCACCGAGTTCATTATTAAGTGAGGGGGATGATGGGTGGGTAGCATATACACTCTATTTTTTGTCGCAAGGAGGCCACCATGGAAGAATGTGAGAGTACCAAGGGATATGCAAGCGGTGTGGGGGTAGAATTTGTAGGCGATGATGGGGGATCCTGAGAAGGAGATGATGGGATAGCAACATTTGGATGGGTGGTATTAGGAGAGGGAATAGGGGATATGATAGGATCTGATTTTTTGGTAGCAAGCTCATGCAATGGAGATGGAGATGGAGTTGTAGAATCTTGAATTTCAAGAGGATCATGGGATGGAATGGATGGGGGATTGTGATCTTGAGATGGACTAGATGAGATGGTAGGATCTTGATCTGGAGGAGGGGATATGTTGGCATGCTTTGGATTAGACTCTTGGTGTGACTCATCATGTGTAGGAGGCATGATAATGGAGTCTTGTTGGGACTCTTCAAGTGGGGAAGATGGGGGGATGGAAGATTCATGAGGTTCATTGGAATGGGTTTTGGTGCTACTAGGAGTGGGAGGAGTGGATTGGATTTGGGTGTCTTCGATGGATTCGGTGGCTCTCATGGTAGGAGATGTGGGTTCAATGGTTTCAATGGTTTGAACAGTACTAGGGGTGGTAACATCAATAATAGGTGTGGTAGGGAGAAGGGTCTCATCACTAGTGACCATGGATGATGGATCTAGATGGCATGGTTCCATGACCTCAAGATGTGGAGTTGGGGATGGCTTCTTTGTAATGAGTCCTTGGAGAACTTCTGAAATGAGAGACTTGCATTTGGTTGGCTTGGCTAGGGTGGTAGAAATGGATGAGGGATTATGGAGTGGTGGACTAGGGTTAGATGGGGGAATGGGATTGAATGTAGGACTATGAGTAGATGGGGGATTAGGATTGGATGAAGGACTAGGAGTAGATGGATGAATGGGATTAGATGGAGAACTAGGAGTAGATGGAGGACTAGGATTGGATGGAGGATTAAGGTAAGGATATTGGAGTGGTGAATTAAGATAGGGGGACATGGATTGTGGATTAGGACAAGAGGATATAGGTGGTGTAGTGGGACAAGAGGGTGTGGGGGATGGATTATAATAAGGGTATTGGGATGGTGGATTAGGATGAGGAGACATGGATGTAGGATTAGTATAGGAAGATTGAGAAAGAGGATTATGATGGGGTGCCATGGATGGGGAATTGTAATAAGAATATTGTGATGGAAGATGAGGATAAGAGGATGTGGGTGTTGAATAAGAGGATGATGTAGATGGACATGACAAATATGGGGATGAAGAAGATACTGGATATCCATTGTCAAAGGTGGCATAAGGAGCATGATTAGGCATGGATGAAGACATAATGGGATAACTAGAAGGGGTGATTGGATTGTGGAAAGTGGATGGAGAAAGCTTACTAGCGATGATAGCATCGAGGGGATCTATGTCATATTCTTCTTGATCGACAAGACTCTCGTTATCGTCGTCCATGTAATTAGGGTTTCCATTGACCACTATTGATGGAGGGTGAGGGTTCATGATGATGACAGGATAAAGAGGATGGATAAAAGATTTTGGATGGGAACGGATTAAAGCTCAAATCAGGATTCGGGTCAAGCTCAGATCAGGATTGGACTAAAGCTCAGATTAGGATGATTGGATGATGCGATGGGATTGATTATGATGATGAGATTTGATTATCAAAGGATGATTGTGAGACCGAATCTACTTCAAGATGGAAGTAGATTGATTGGGTCGGAGGTGATTGGATTGGATTGGATTGGATAAGGTTGATTCGATCAGATTTTGATTGAATAGATCAGATTGGATTTGCTTGGATTAGGATTTGGATTGGATTAGATTTGATTGGATTTGAATTGGATTGGATTTGATTGGACTTGATTTGGATTGGATTTGATTGGATTTGATTGGATTAGATGGGTTTGGATTTGATTTGAATTGGATCAGATTTGATTTGAATTGGATTAGATTTCGATTGGATTGAATTTGATTGGATTGGGTTGGATTTGATTGGACTTGATTGGATTGGATTAGATTTGATTGGATTTGAATTGGATTGGATTTGATTGGACTTGATTGGATTTGATTGGATTGAATTAGGGTTGGATTGGATTTGAATGGATTGGATTAGGGTTGGATTGGATTTGATTGGATATGAAAGATGTGAGAGAGGGATCTTAAGCTTGATCATGTGAGATTACCCTTAGTAACCCTAGAGCTTTGATTAATTAATAGGATGATCATGGCACCGAATCCACCTTAAGCTAGGAATGGATTGATTGGGCCAAGGATGATAACTTACAACACTGAATTCACCTCAAGATGGAGGTGAATTGATTGGGTTTGAAGTTAAAGACTAATAATCAATTTCAAGTGCTATAGTCAATTTGGGTAACCACTTAGTAATACAAGGTTAGGATGGTTTGGCTATAGGTGGTGTTTGGAGATGCAAATGGTAAGAAATGATTGGTGGATTAGGAAGAAATTAGAATTAATGGGGGGGTTAAGGATAATTATGGAGAATGTATGGGGATTTAGGATGGTTGAACAAAATTTTGGAATAATGAGATGGAGGTTTAAAAGGGGTAAATGGAGGTTTTTGAAAGTTTAAAGTGACAAAACGAAGGTTTGGGATGATGAGGTAATAGTTGGGAATGGTGAAATGATGGTTTAAAGGCTAAAAGGATCCAAACGAGGTGATTTTGGGTGTTTGGGAAGGCATATTTTCCCCTTTGCAGCAAATCAGGGGCGTAATTGCACTTCTGCAGCAAAACAGGGGCGTAGCCGCCCTTCTGCAGCAAAACAGGGGTGTAGCTACCCTTCTATAGCAAAACAGGGGCGTAGCTGCCCTTCTGCAGCAAAACAGGGGTGTAGCCACCCTTCTGTAGCAAAACAGGGGCGTAATTGCACTTTTGCAGCAAAACAGGGGTGTAGCCGCCCTTTTGCAGCATGATCCGGTGGACATTTTTCAGTGAAAATTGAAGTGTCTTATTTTTCTCCAGAATCAGGACCATCAGAAATATCTCAGCATCCTGATTCCAATGCAACTCGAACGGAGCGAAAAGGAGTCAGTTTGCACGAGTTATAGCCAGTCAAACCTTTGGTCAAACTGGAATCAGGGGCGTCCAAAAGGTGAAAAAATGATGTCAAAATTTTTCAAAGTTAGCATCATCGCGAAGAGCTCGTCGCAAGCTTTCCAACGCAACTCGTTTCGTCGAAATCCGACATCGTAGGCGCAAGATATCGTCAGTCAAAGATCGTGCTATGAAGGGTTGACTTTGACCGTACGGATACTGACATCAGCGTTCCGTACTGTACGGACTGTGAAGTGGCCGAATCAGAATTCAGCATGTGGCATCTTTGTCAGCGTTGTACGGAACCAATCGGACGGCGACACGTGTCCATCCGTACAGTCAGCGACACACGTCAGCACCCAGTTGGCATATGTGACGTCCTCGTCGGCAAATAAGCGCTTGGCACGTGGCAGTACAGTCAGCGTCTAGGTGGCGGTACAGTTTGGCAGACACATCAGTGACATATCATCGTTCGAGTCAGTCTCCACGTCATCGGGACGGGCGAGTTAGGCTCTACCACGTGGCAGCTCCTCGGTGTGCCACGTGGCCTTACTTTTTTCCTCTGTCGGCGTGGGTCGGATGGATTTGTTTGTTTGTAACAAAAGGTTGTTAGATGGGTTTGAACCCGTGACTCCGTGGATAACTGCCAGCGCTTCCACCGTTCCACCAAATGTGGCTGTTCAACTGTAAAGATATGGCGGTTTGTTTTGTTAATGATTTATTCAGAAGTTTGTTTGAAAATCGATCGGCCGGGGGTTTGAACCCCGAACCAGCCGGGTAACAAAACCTATTGCCACCAATACACCATGCGCGGAGTTTACAATATTAGCGGCATTCGTTTGTTTTGGTGAATGTTTTAAACCGAATGCCCCTTAATTTAAATAATCCCTCCAAATTTGTTAAACAATAATCCTTTTTAAGGATTAATTGTAACTATGTAGCCCGAGAATAAGTCAAACAGGGGCTTAAAATTATTATGGGGATTCTTAAATTAATTTGGGGGATTTATATGCATATAATGGAGGATATTGTTGAAAATTTTATGCAAAATTGGGAGATTTTTGAAGATTTTTATGTATTTGGAGAGATAAGGTGGATTTGGGAAATATTTTGTAAATCAATTGGTTAAAGGGCAATTTGAGAAAATTCTTTGTATAAAAAGGGGGTATGAGATGAGAGTGGAATCAAGTTTCTTTCAGGTGACGAAGTCTTGAAGCTGTGGAGATAATCGAAAGAGAGGTCTTGTGGAAATTCTTTGAGTCATTCTCACACGTCAGAGCGTTGTTATACTGCCGAAGTGCTTGGAGAATGATTGTGGTGCTTTGTAATCGATTTTGGAGTTAATTGGATCGGTCTCTCTATTGGAGTGGACCCAGAGACGTAGTCACTTTCGTGATGAACTCCGTTATCAACTGTTTGCACTTCTCTTCTTCTCTCTCTTTATGTCGCTCATTTCCTTCCTTTCTGTTATAATCACCTTGTTATTACTTTCATTCTGTTATTTCCTTAAGTTAATTTTGTTTTAATTAACTTGAAATAATCATTGTAAAAGCATTGTAAAAGTTAAGCATTTAAATACTGCAATCTAGTCTAGATCCTATACAGATCACAGCAAAACAGGGGCGTAGCTGCCCTTCTGTAGCAAAATAGGGGCGTAGCCGCCCTTCTGCAGCAAAACAGGGGCGTAGACGCCCTTTTGTAGCGGAACAGAGGCTTGGTTTGATGCAAATGGCTATGGCAAGGAATCTAAAATAATAATGATAAGGCCAAATTGTTAAGAGTTCACTGGTTTCTCACAAGAAAACAGTCTCAAGCAAATACAGAGGCTTGGTTTGATGCAAATGGCTATAGCAAGGACTCTAAAATGATAATGATAAGGCCAAATTGTTAAGAGTTCACTAGTTTCTCACAAGAAAACACTCTCAAGCAAATACAACCCTATGATTAGTGTTAAGGGTATGGCAAAAGTGGTCTTAATCTAGGATGCACAAGGTATCTAGGGAGTCCTCGATATACTCTTGGTACGTGAGGCACAACCGTGAACACCAGCCCGTCACAAGTGTGAGTCGGGAACCCCAGCGAGATACTGAAGGGCTCAGACCAACTCTTCACGTCTATCTAGGTATCACCCTAGCTTCGACGCTCCGCCAATTACAATGTGACTGGATTGGGGTACAACTTTCACTTTCCCCCCTTTGTATACCCCGCCAGTACACGTAGTTAGAATCGTCCCTTGGGGTGATGAAATCCCCAAGTAGGTCCCACTATGAAGAGAGCACTAACCGCTTCCAACTACTCCCCAGGCTCACACGAAGTGCAAGGGGAAAGCGGAAACAAACTAATATTCCCTTAGGGTAACACAAAAAGACAAGAACAACAAGCAACGAATATTACTCCCCCTAATTAAGCTATGTTCTTAGATTAACGCAAACAATAAGGATAATTTTTTAAAAAAGATTGAGCAAATGGATAGCCCTGCAAGCAAATATTAGATATTTTATTCCGCTTTCTCCATCAACTTCACAAGAATATGCTGCAAAAGGTTTGCACAAAATACATGTATCCTTGCAAGAACAACGTTAATGAGAAAAATAGCAATTAAATCTGAAATCAAAACACCAATTTTACCTTCCAGGGGGCGTAGTCACCCTTCTGCAGCAAAACAGGGGTGTAGACGCACTTCTACAGTAAAACGGGGGCATAGCCGCCCTTTTGCAGAAAACAGGGGCGTAGCCGCCCTTCTGCAGAAAAATGGGGGCGTAGCTGCCCTTTTGCGAAAAATGGGGCATAGCCGCCCTTCTGCGAAAAAATGGGGCGTAGCTGCCCTTCTGCCGGAAAATGGGGCGTAGCCACCCATCTGCGAAAAATGGGGCGTAGCCGCCCTTCTGCAGAAAATGGGGCATAGCCGCCCTTCTGCGGAAAAATGGGGCGTAGCCGCCCTTCTGCAGAAAATGGGGCGTAGCCGCCCTTCTGCAGAAAAATGGGGGGTAGCCACCCTTCTGCGAAAAAATGGGGCATAGCCGCCCTTCTGCGATGTGTTCCTATAAAAACTTTAACAATAGCAAACGTAAAATATGGGAACCCGTTTGTGGGTCCCACTGGGCGTGCCAGAAATGTGAACCTTGGAATTTATCCCATCCTAGTGCATAAAATAACTCAAAATATGAATGATAAAATAACTAAGGACACCTCAAGATTAGTCAAAAGAGAGTGAAAAAACAATAAGGAAAGTAGATAGCACAAGACAAATAGTCTTACCTTCCTTTGTTGTTGATACTCCTTTGATTGGCCCTTGCTTAAGAGGGGATGTGTGCTCCTTGATGGCTCTATTGAAGATCTTTACTATGTGCTTGGATGCAAATGCAAGTGGATGTAATTGAAAATTGGATGATTTCAAAATGGCAGCGTGTAGTTGCAAATTGACTAAGTGTTCCCAAATGCCCTTTGAGGAGGGGGTATTTATAGAGAAACTTGAATTCTCTAGAGAATTCAATGGTCAAGATTGATCCAACAAGACTAAGATGAAGGACTATGGTGGGTTGAGAACCCACAAGCCCTCACATCTTGACATGTGGAGGGTGAAGTGGCCAAGGGGATATGAGATGGAGATGAGTTGTCAAAAAGGTACATGAGGTGGAGGAAGGACAAGTACCTTCCAAGTACATTAGGAGATGGGAAGAATCTTGAGTGAATAAAAGTGAATTAAAAATTCACAATGATTGAAAGAATCTGATGGATAAGACAATGTTCCCAAAAGGTGGGAGTTTGTCACATGTGACTTGATGTGACAAGTCAAATATTCTAGAAGGTGCATGGGAAAAGGGGATTCTAGAAGGAATAAAAGTGAATTAAAATTTCACATGGGGAAGAGAGGAGCCTAGGGTGAATAAAAAGGAATTAAAAATTCCTTGGGAGATGGGGAGAGTTGACCAAGGTACTAATTAGGTTTAACTAATTAGTAATTAGAGGATAATTAGGGGTTAATTAGGATTAAAAACCAACTTGCAAAAGTTGGAGGATGTGACACATCCTAATAAAGGATTAGGCATGTGCACATCCTTAATGAAGAGATTAGGAAATGGATTAGGATTAGATGAAAATGACATGTAAGGAATTAAATAAATGTAATATTTATTTAATTTATTTGATGAAAAGAGGATTAAAGAGGGTAAGGTATTTAATTATTAATTAAATACCTTAGGGATTTGGCAGAATTAGAGATATTAATTAAATAATAGTAATATTACTTAATTAACTCATATAAGAGGATGTTTAGATGAAAAGTGATAAATTTGGATAAATTAATTGTCCAAATTTGGATGTCTATAGGATGAATGCCTAAATTTGAGCAATGTGGGACTAACATTTATCCAATGGCATGATGCCACTTGTCAAGCTATGAATGGATGGAGGATGTGCAAGATTTGGGGAATGTGTAAATAAATGCATAATTTTGAATTTCAAATTTGTTGAAATGACATGTAAGAGGGAAGGGAAAATGCAATAAATGCCACTTGGCTCAAGGAAAAGGACATGCAAGATGGATTTATTGCCTTGTTGGATGTACATGTTGACTTGGAATTTTTGAATTCAAATTGAGAGAATATTCCAAAAGATGCCTTGTGAGGAAAATAAAGATTTAATAAATGAATTAAATCTATTTTCATGTGCAACTTGCATTATCTAGAGGATGGGACATGAGATGAGATTAAATCAATCTAGGGTTAATTAATTTAATGAGAGAGGTTAGATGATTTAACCTATTTGACTCAAATTTATGGATTTATTTAAATCAAATAAGAGAGGAATATGATAAGAGGTTAATTAAATAAGGATTTTGATTTATTTAATTAAAGGAGATAGTGTTAGATTAAATCAAATAAGGTTTTAATTTATTTAATTCAATGGATAGACTTTAGAGATTTAATCAAATAAATTGATTATTTAATTAAATAGGGATAATTAGATTAGATGGATTGATTTAATTAACAATAGAAAATGACTTAATTAGATAAAATGATTTATTCAATTAAGAGAGGAATGTTGATTAATTTAATCAGATAAGGAAACTTGAATAAATGGTTAGACCAAGGGATGATTCAGGAAGAAACGATGTTAGTGAGTCAGGATCAGCTACATAATGTCAATTGACATATTTTACGTGTCTACAAAAACAACTAAATAAAATAAATAAAACAATATTTTTGGGTGATGCAAGATTGCCTTGCACTGCTGGATGCTCCTGCATCAGACACCCATGGTAATTTGAAAAGTAACCCTATCACTTCTTAGGAGTTAGAGGGAAACGAAGATAGTTAACCTTAGCCTCAGACAACCATGATGAATCTTCAATAGTTCTTCCTCTCCATTTCACCAAGTACTCTGCATATTGTCTGTTTCTTATGTTTCTACCCATACGACTATCTAGGATTTCTTCTCTCTTCCTTCCTTGAAGTAGATGCTAGAATTTTCAACTGTTCATTTATCAGACCCTCATCTATATCACCTTTATGATACTCTATCAAATTAGCAATATTGAACATATGAGAAATGTTTATTCCACTAGACAACTCTACCTCAAAATCATTTTCTAAATCATGCTTCTTTAGGATCTTGCATGGTCCAAACTTATTCATCTTTAACTTTTTGTATGTACCAACTAGAAACCTTTCCTTTCTCAAATGAACCATGACTTCGTCTCCTACCTGGAACTCCTTATACTTCCTTTTCTAATCTACCTAAGCCTTATATTGTGAGTTCATCTTATTGATATGTTTCTTCACCTCTTCATGAAAATTCTTTAGGTGCTTAGCAAATTCTTCAGCCTCAGCACTACTCTTCTCCCCCTTATCCATCTTTCTCAGTTCATAAGCAATTCTTGGACTACTCCCATATACAATCTAGAATGGTGACTTACTAATGCTCCTATTGATAGAATTATTGTAATAAATTCCCCTTGTGGTATAATCAAATCCCATCCCTTGGGCTTATCTCCAACTAAACATCTTAGTAGGTTTCCAAAAATCCTATTCACCACCTCTATTTGTCCATCAGTCTATGGATGGTGTGAAAAAGTGAACTTCAAATCTTTCTTCAACTTATTCCATAATGTCCTCTAGAAATAACCAACAAATTTGGTCTCTCTGTCTGAAACTATACTCTTTGGTAGACCATGTAGTCTGACCACCTCTTTAAAAATCAACTTTGCAACATGAACATCACTAATCTTATAAAATGGAATGAAATGTGCCATATTTGAAAATCTATCCACCTCCACAAATATGGAATCATGCCTTCTCTATGTCCTTGGAAATCCAAGAACAAAATTCATGATAATATCCTCCCATGGCCTCTCAAGTATAGGTAATGGCTGATACAATCCAATATTCTGACTTGTTCCTTTTTCCATTTGACATACTCCACAACTTTGTAGAAACTTATTTACATAATTTTGTAACTATAGTCAATAATAATTCTCACTGACAATAGAAATGGTCTTATCTCAACCAAAATTTCCAATTAATCATCCACTATGCTTCTCCTTGATCAAATTCTCTCTCACAAAACTCCTTAGAATGCACAATTGGCTTCCTCTAAACAAAATCCCATCTTGGATTAAGAAATCCAACCATTTCATCCTATCCAATGTAATAGGTTCCAAACAAGCCTTCTAAGCTTCTACAAAATTTGGATCTTCTCGATACAAACTCTTGAGTTCATTGAACCCAACAACCTCTATATTCATCTCTAGCAACAAATTCTTCCTTCTACTTAAGGCATCTACAACTTTGTTTGATCTTCCACTTATGTGCTTCAAAACAAAAGTATAACTCTGCAAAAACTCAACCCATTTTAAGTGCCTTTGATTCATCTTTCCTTGACTATTGAGATACTACAAAGCCTGGTGATCAGTATATAAAACAAATTCTTTTGGAAACAAATAGTGTCTCCATTTCTTCAAAGGTTGAACTATAGCATAAAACACTTGATCATAGACAAAATATTTCTTCTTGGCATCATTCAACTTCTCACTAAAATAGGCAACAAGCTTACCTTCTTGACTCAAAATAGCTCCTATGGCAATGCCACTAGCTTCACAATCTAACTAAAAGACCTTGTTGAAATCTGGAAGAGCCAAAATAGGTTCCTCTATAACTTTGTTCTTCGACATATTAAAACTTTTGGTTGCTCCTATAGTCCACATAAACTCTTTTCTATCCCCTCTCATCATTTGATTTAGAGGTGCACAAATACTACTAAAATTTTTAATGAACTTTTTGTAAAAACTTGCTAGACCATGAAATGATCTTACCTCTATAACATTTCTTGGGGTAGGCCATTTAATGATAGCTTTCACCTTCTCTTGATATATTTTAAGACCCTTTTGTTGAGACAACAAATCCTAGGTACACCAACTCTCTCTTCACAAAACTACATTTCTTCAAATTAAGCAATAGTTTCTCCTCCCTTAGCTTCTCAAAAAAAATTTAGATATGCATCAAGTGCTCCTCCAATGTCTTACTAAAAATCAAAATATCATCCAAATAAAAAATAATAGATTTTCCTAAAAATTCTTTCAATATCTCATTCATAAGCCGCATAAAGGTTCTTGGTGCATTGATTAGCCCAAAGGGTATGACTAAACACTCATACAATCCCTCCTTGGTTTTGAAGGTTGTCTTCCATTCATATCCTTCTCTAATATGGATCTGGTTATATCCACTCTTTAGATCTATCTTCGTGAAGTACTTAGCTCCACTCAAAAAATCCATAATATCATCCATTTTTGGAAAGGGAAATCTATACTTGATGGTGATCTTGTTGATGGCTCTAGAATCTGTACACATCTACCATTCCCCATCCTTCTTTGGTGCTATTATTGCATGTAATACACATGGAATCAAACTCTCTCTGATCAATCCCTTCTGCAACAACTCTTGCACTTGTCTATTCAACTCTTCACTCTCTACTAGAGTCATACGATAAGTTTCCTTATTTGGAAAAATGGCTCCAAGAATCAGGTCCATTTGATGACTAATATTTATTACAGGATGAAAACTTTTAGGTACATTATGGGCGAGTGCATGGAGATGGGTAGCCAATTTGTGGCTACTTTCAAAAAAAAGTTTTGAAAATTCATAATGTGAGAACTTTATAATGCGCTCGCATTATGGTTTGGTGGGCCAAGCTTAAGGATCGGCCACAACGATCCCATAACACTAGCATGTTATAACACGCTCGTGTTATGATATGTTAAAAGCAAATAAAAAGTGAAATTGATTCATTCTTCATATCGACTATGTTTTTTGTTCTTCCCGTGGCCAAAACCCCTATTTTTCATACTTGTGTTCTAGGAGGAGGCATTGTGCAAAAATATTCACCGACGGTTGCTATTTTTTTGTAAGGATGGTGCAACGACGAGGAGGAGATGTGAGAGGTAAGGATTTTTTTTTTTTTTAATTTGTTATTTTTAGGTTTTATTTGATTTTTTTTTTGAGTTTGTAAGAGAAGAAAATCAACCTACAAACCCTCAAAATCCTCAACAAGAAGAGCAACCAAATCCTCAAGAACAAAATCAACCACAACAACAACCTACTTCACTAATCACTCAACAAAATTTAATGAGTGAAATTGAGAACAACAAAAATAAAATTGAGGGTTTATTCAATAGGTTGAGTGATCCAAATGGTTCAACCATAGAAAGAATGACCCTAGCAAGTTCATTGAAAGATATGTTAAAAAAATTAGATTCAATTAGAAAACAAATAACTGGATGGCAATATAGGAGGTAGGCGACTAGGGCTTATTATGTAGATAAACTATCATATAAAGATATAAAGGATTTAAAAATTACAAAAGGTGATTTGTGCTCATTATTCACTGACCCATGCACAAATAAAAATCTTACCCTCAATGTGAAGAGGTTTCCTATTCATTGGTGCCACCACCAATAGATTAGGAACTATTTTTATGATAGATGGTACATGGTCTTTGATTACCCACCATGCAACAATTGTGAAGTTCTGCAGTATTTCCTTTGGAAACTATATAGTGAGTTCATATTGAACAAAATCCAAAATTATTTTGATATGAAGGAATTCCAGGGGAGAGGTGGGGGGTTGGCTCAGGATAGACCTGGTGCACAGCTGGATCCTATGCAGAAAGGGAGACAAGCTCTTGCTAGACCGCCTCATGAGCATGTTGTTATTCCTTTCATTGTGAAGGAGAGTGCCAATGTAGAGACATTGTAGGTGATCAACACTTTGAACCAAAGTGTCATCCATCATACTAGCCCTATTCTACAGTGCCATCTAGGGGAGTCTTTGATTGGTGGCCTTCAAACCCATGTGTCTCAATCTTGTGGGGCGACTTGTTCATATGACCCCACCAACACTTAGGAGGCTACTACACAAGATCCATTTGTAGCTATGGAGATGGAGAGGGAAGCTAAAATTTTGCATGAGGTGTATGGCATTGATAGTCAGGTAAAAGTTAGCATGTTCATTGAATTTAATTTATTAAATTTTGATTTTGAAATGCAAGATTGACTAATTTAGTTTTATGATTTTTAATAAAATTGTAGGGTCACAATGTTGAGACTAGATACATAGGCCCTCCACCTACTTATTTCTGCAGTACACCTATTGGTGGGGTATGTAACTAGTAAACAATTATAAATTCATTACATGTTAATAACATTGTTTTACAAATGGTATTTTAATGTGATTTTGGATGTTGAATAGGCTAATATTGGAGGTATCGAGGGAACACCTCCTAGTGCTAGTGGATTTACTCAAGCCTACACAAATGTAATAGAATAAAGAGTTTAATTAATGAATTGTACTTAATAGATTTGTGTAGTTTATATTCATATCGTTGATTATATTGCATTGCACATCATTCAAACTCAAAGCATTACTTCACATTCCATAACTAATAACTAGATGTTGATAGATGACAAAATTTCAACTATAATATAGTTGTTTAGAAAGTCAACATAAGCAGTGCTGCAATTACTTCACATAGCATAAGTAATAAGTCTAGGAGCAACTTCCAATTGCATTTTCTTGTCATGGCATTCCATGAGACCACTTTTTACTGCTTGAAAACTTTTCAAACAGTTCACTAGCTTGTCTATGCTATGGATGAATATATGAAAGAATAATAGTAAGCAATAGAATAGACAAGGCAAAGATTTTTTTAAAAAAAATTCCTTAAAGAAAGGTGGTCTATTTGAGGCACTTTTTCAAATCTAGCTCACCGGATTTTCTATGCTACCACATTTTCCATACATGTCTACCAAAGCATTTTATCAAACTATTCATTTCCTCACTACTATGGATAAAAGCTTAAAAAAGGTTCTTTCCAACAAACTGATGCAATGCAGAGCAGTCAAATAACTTAACTTCATCATTCAAAAGGATTCAATCCATTTTGCAACTCAAAAACTCAATTCTTTCTTTGTTTTCAAACTTCTACCTAGTCTTCCTACTAGGTCAGCCAACCCACTTTTCCTATCAAAACTTACAATTTTCTCAAACAACCTTGTCAACAAATCCCAAAATTAGGAACCCATCATGGCTTACTTTCACATATGAAAAACTCAATACCAACTCCTTTGGATCAGCGAAACTTTATTAGTTTTCTCCTTCAATCTCTCTAACAACAACTTACATTGATGGATCATATCATTTTTAAACATTTCCCAAACTTTCCAACTTCCTACAATGACTCAATAACCTCTACAACTACTTTAGCCCTTGGCATTCTATTCCTTTATACCTCTTTTGCAGTTTTACAACATTTGAAATTGACAACTTTGTCAATATTTTGCAATTTTGCACTTTATGCCTAAATAAACTAAGACTATTACAACCTCCAAAATGGCTATTTAAGCCTTATTACATTATCAAAACACCTTAACAAATTCAAACTCCTAAATTTTCCTCATGGAGGCATGTGCTTCCAAAGGTGCACTTGCATGACAAACTATGGATGCTTGGAAAAAATCCATCAAAGCATAATAGTAAGCAATAGCATAGACAAGGTAGTTAGTAGTTTGAAAAAATGCCTCGAAGAAATGTGGTCTCATGGTGATGGAATGGAATTCCATCACCATGAGATCACATTTCTTCAAACATCTCACCACCTTTTCTATGATACCACATTTTCCATACATGTGTACCAAATCATTTTATCAAACTACTCACTTCCTTGCAGCTATGGCTAAAATCCTAAAATAGGTTATTTCCAACAAACTATGGATGCTTGGAAAAATATCTATCAAATCATAATAGTAAGCAATAATACCATAGAGAAGGCAATGAAATTTCTGAAAAAATTCCTGAAAGAAATGCAGTCTTATGGTGATGGAATGCCATAACATGCATTTTCTTGTAATGGTACTCCATCACCACGAGACCCCATTTCTTTGAGACATTTTTTCAAATAGTTCACTACCTTCTCTATTCCACTACACTTATTGTACATGTCTATGAAATTATTTGATCAAACAATTCACTAGCTTGCTGCTATGGGTAAAAGCCTAAAAACATGTCCTTTCAAACAAGATATGGATAGGGAAAATAGTAAGCATGATAATCAGTAATATATAGTTTAATAAGTGCTCCAAATTTTGTTCATTATCTCATACATTATAACTCATGACATGGATTGCTATTGTATTTTTTGTGATTGAATAATTTGTTGTTTTATTTTCAAATGTTGCAAGCCAAAACACCTCTGAATGTGATGAAGGTAATGGAGATTGATGTTTCATCTGCTAGATACAATCCTCGATGGCTCTAACAGGGGAGGTATGAGGAAAATTAATAAATTTTAATTTACATTCATTGTTATAGATGTTAGTTAGTGTAAAATCAAACCATTATTGATTTGTAGTTTAATTTCTATTTCGATGGTTTATATGTGGCTTAAACATGCCTGAGCATGGGCGTGTGAATATTTTCCTCATGGAGAGAGATCATGAGATGGTGGTAAGTGATTATTTTGCTAAATATATCATTTTTTATAATGTAATTTCTATATATTCATGTCTTTACTTCTTATTGTAACAATTAAAACTTCACCATGAACTAAACACTAGGAGGAGCAACAATAGCACTCCTTGAGTGTAGCACAAATGAGTGACAGACCTATCGCCGTCTGATAAAAGAACAAAGGGAAATAATTTATTTCCAGAGCATGGAGAGCAATGAATTTTTATTCCAAAGCCCATTGTCGTATGCCTACATGGCAGTTTTGTACATATTTTGTATTGGATATATTTGACATTGTATTCCTATATGACATTCTCGTAAGCCTATATGGCTATTTTGTGCATACATTTTATACTTATATCGACATATATTGATGTATGCTTACATGGCTATTTGGTTAATTCAAATCTTTTTTATCGATGGTGTCCATATTTGCATTCTAAATTCATGGTTCAATAGATATTAGTTACACGTATTCAAGTGTATACTTTACAACTTACGTGTATAGTTTGTGACTTACATGTGTTCCAATGTATACTTTGTGACTTACCTATTTTCATGCGTATACCTTGTATTCGTGCATATACTTTTGTATTAATTTGTGCATACTATGTATTCGTGTGTATACTTCAAGGCTTACATGTTTTTGAGTACTTGTGCTTCTCTTATTCACATGTACATACTTGACTTCTTCACATGTATACTTATTAATTATTTAGCCCTAACATTGATCATTGTTGTCCTTCATGGTTTGTCTTGAATATTAATTGATTGATGCTAAAAAAATTTATCTAAAAGAAAAAAGCACGTTTTCAATTGGTATTCCATGAAATGATTCATTAAAAGATTCCAATATGTTCTTCATGTGTCACCATATAAACACATCAAAATATTTATATGTCAACTTTTTGGAATACTATTTCTTGTATACAAAATGGACTTGGGAGAAAGCAAGTTATAATTTATAATATAAATAAGAAATGCATTCAATGCTATCCTAGACCCCGAATAGTTCTATTTAGCAAAGAAACATGATCTCAACCACTCTTCTAATTACAAAACACCATTGGGAAACATTTACTAGTTTGCAAATCCACAAAATCCACAATTTTTAGGGTGCGATTGGCCCTCTAACTCCACTATCCTTTAAACCCTCACTTTTCTTAAATTTCACTAGGGTATATTGAAAACCCCATATCTAGACACCATACAACCTCAAAAACTCTTCCAACACTCTTCATTCTAACTACACAAACTTAATTAACCACCAAATTATGCCACCCCTTGACTTTACCCACTTTTACTCCCTCAAATGTCTCTTTTTCATTCAAAACCCCTATATTCCCAATTAGGGAATCATGCCATAACATAATTTTGACCTCCCTTGTCCTTGCATACCATTTGAACACATCAAAATCCACAACCTCACCCTATTTCCAACCTATTATAACTTATTATAAGGCAATTTCTTCTTTTCACCTTGTCTAGTCTTGCTTTTAAGGCCTAAATTCTGAATTTTGAACAGGGGAAGCGCTAGTAATCTCTTCTAATGCCTTTACCAATGATATTTTCTTATTTGTACTTACATAATTGACTCAAATGATCCCACACTAACTCAAAACTAAAAGAAAGATTAAAAAATGGCCTATCATGGCCTTATTTGACATTATAATGACTAAAACCACTGAACTAGACCTTATTCATCAAATGGAGGAACAAGGTGCTCTGCACCAATGATCATACGCTTTTTGTGTGGAATACTCAGACTCAACCATTGTTTGTATGCTTCTCTTTTCCATTGTTTTGCATGCTATCATAAGGGATCAAGCATGTTGAACACAAATCAGATCAATTATGCATGTTTGGGTGTGAAAGAGGACCATTCCTAGCATAAACCTACCTATTGAGATGCGTTGGAGCAGTTAGTTTGGTCACACGAATTGTAAAGAAAAAGTTCCACCACTTTGCAACTTTAGAAAACTTCTATTTGACACTTTTTCCATCAAGTGAAAATTGGAAACCACAAAAAAATGAATTTGAGATAACAAAAACCGAGAGAGGTTATTGTAGAGGAGACCAACATGATCCCATAGGATTAGAAAAAGAGTTCGTAAGCATTACAGTTTCTGAGTAATAGCCCGCCAAAGTTTTCTTCCCTTTTTCACTTTAGACCCTTAAGGGATTGATTTAGTTGAACGTATCTCAGAGTGATTCCATGTGTTTGGGTGTGAAAGAGGACCATTCCTAACATAAACATACCTATTTTGGCATGTTGGAACAGTCCATTTGGTCACATGAGTTGTAGAATGAAAGTTGCACCACTTTGCAACTTTGCACTACTTGCATTTGACACATTTTCCATCAAGTGAAAATTTTCTTCCATGGGAAAACCACTCTGAGATAGCCAAAACCAAGCGAGGTTTTTGTAGAGGGGCCCAACGTGAACTAGTATAATTAGAAAAGTAGTTTGTAAGTGTCACGGTATTCGGGTAACAACATGCTAAAGTTTGCAGCCATTTTGCACTTTGGACTCTTAAGGAATTGATTTGGTTGAACATAGCTCAAAGCGATTCCACATGTTTGGGTGTGAAAGAGGACCATTTATAGCATAAAAATACCTATTCAGACACGTTGGAACAGTCTATTTGGTCACACGAGTTGCAGAATGAAAGTTGCACCACTTTGCAACTTTGCATTGCTTGCATTTGATACTTTTTCCATCAAGTGAAAATCTGTCACCTCGGGAAAACCACTCCGAGATAGAAAAAACCAAGAGATTTTTTTGTAAAGGGGCCCAACATGATCCTATAGGATTAGATGAGAAGTTTCTAAGCATCATGGTATTTGAGTAACAACATACTGAAGTTTGCATTCATTTTGTACTTTGGACTCTTAAGGGATCGATCTGGTGGAATGTAGCTCAAAGTGATTCCGCATGTTTGGGTGTGAAAGAGGACCATTCCTAGTGTAAAAATACTTATTTAGATGCATTGGAATAGTCTGCTTGGTCACACGAGTTGTAGAACAAAAGTTGCACCACTTTGCACTGCTTGCATTCGACTCTTTTTCCATCAATTGAAAATTTGCCGCCATGGGAAAACCACTCCTAGATAGCCAAAAATGAGAGAGGTTTTTGTAGAGGGGACCAACATGATCTTGTAGGATTATATGAGAAGTTTCTAGACATCATGGTATCTAAGTAACATGTTAAAGTTTTCAGCCATTTTGCACTTTAGACTCTTAAGGGATCAATCCGGTTGAACATAGCTTGGAGTGATTTCATGTGTTTGGGTGCAAAAGAGGACCACACCTAGCATAAAAATACCTATTCAAATGCATTGAAATAGTCCACTTGGTCACACAAGTTGTAGAAGGAAATTTGTACCACTTTGCAACTTTGCACTACTTGCATTTGACACTTTTTCCATCAAGTAGAAATTTTCTGCCATGGGAAAACGACTTTGAGATAGCCAAAACCAAGAGAGGTTTTTGTAGAGGGGAACAATGTGATATTTTAGGATCAGATGAGAATTTTATAATCATTACGGTATGCAAGAACAACATGTTGAAGTTTGCAGCCATTAAGCACTTTGGACTCTTAAGGGATCGATCTGGTTGAACTTACCTTAGAGCAATTTCGCGTGTTTGGGTGTGAAAGAGGACCATTCCTAGCATAAAAATACATATTAAAATGTGTTGGAATATTCCATTTGGTCACACAAATTGCAAAACAAAAGTTGCACCACTTTACAACTTTGCACTGCTTGAATTTGACTCTTTTTTCCATCAAGTGAAAAATGGATACCACAGGAAAACCACTTCGAGATAGTGAAAATTGAGAAAGGTTTTTGTAGAGGGGCCCAACATGATCTTGTAGGTTTATACAAATATTTAATAAGCACCATGGCTTCTGAGTAATACCTCGTCAAATATTGTTACCCTTATGAGCTTTGGACCCTTAAGGGATCGAGTCGGTTGAACATAGCTCGAAGTGATTCTGCATGTTTGGGTGAAAAAGAGGACTATTCCTAGTGTAAATGTATCATTCCTAGCATAAATGTACCATGTACTTAGAATAAGATCAATAAAATTCATTATTTCCTTGCATTTTCTATATTTTTACCAGAAATCTTATGTTTCTTTGAACTGTACAGTTCCATATAGGGTGATTGTGTTCTATTTTTTAATCTTTTTGTGTTTCCACAAAACCAATGCATATTTAGAAACCTATTTTGATGTTAGGGTGCTTATTTGGTGAAAGGGAACAAGTTTTATGGGGTTTGTGTTGCTGCCCCTATAGATTTTGATGGAAAAGGGCATAAAAATGAGGTTTCACCCTAGGGTTTGATAAAATATTGCATGTAGAGGTTGGATGATTGTATTTTGAGTTTTTCCAAGTGATTTTAAGAAGGTCTAAGGTGGTGGCATGTTTTGGCAAGGTGTGGAACCATTTGTTTCAATAAACCCTCCTCATACTAATATAAAATAAGGGTTTTGGGGTTTGGCATGGTGGAGTCAGTTTCTCCTGAGTAAAATTGTAGATCTAAGCATTTGGATACATGAGAATTGCTACCCCAACAAGTTTAGGGGCTTTTTGAATGTTTAAAGGTATGTTCCTTTGTAAATTGGGCCTAGTTAGCCTAATGAGGACAACAAAGAAAGTCATTTTTGATGCACATGTTCCAAGATAGTCACTATTGATTTTGAAGTATGTGTTGTAACTCAATAATAGCTATCTAGATTAGTCATTTTTTTGTGAAGTCATTTGAGAAGTTCTCCTGAAAACACCACTTGGAGCCACACTTTTCACTTGGAAATTCATCATAAAACCCTGTAGCAACAACTCCACCTTTGTTTCTTTAATTCCCCTGCACAAATAAACACACACGCACCTAAAAAATCCTAAGACTAACCTACTACACTGATCTAAGCTATCAAATTCAGTGGAGTAGTCATTATTGGTTATCTAGACTCTTAGAACCCCAATCTTGAGGGTTTATAGACTGAGTTGAGAAAAATTAGTTCAAACTAATGATAAACTCAATGGATACCCTCCTAAATAGATTCAAATGAAAGATACTTCACTATTCTACCTTAAACAACAAGATTCAAGGCCTTAAACTATTGTATAGGCTGTCCAAGTTAATGAACAACTAGAAAAACTCATAAAATCACTAAAACAAGGACTTTATTGATTGTAAATCTTCAAGAATACAAAAGATATTTGTTTTTCTAGACCTTTCATGATTTATATCACTTCTCTAATCACCTAATGACCTATTTGATACTTTTAATACATTACATATGACCTTCACATGGCCTTTTTCATATTGTTTACATTTCAAAATTCAAAATTTCCAAATTTACCTATTGAAGGAATTTAGAGAACAAGGTGCTATTGCACCAAACATGAACTCCAAAATTATAGTATTTGAGTAAATCTCATTACAATGCCTTAGGTAATTCATTCTCATAGATCTTTTACAATGTCACTCATACATTTGAGATTTTCTTTAAATGTCTACATCATAGATGTTCATTATGAGGTTAATTATAATTGAGTAACTTGAGATTCCCTCACTAAGCTTCACATGATCTTTTATAATGGCTTCAAATCAGAATTTAGATTTGTTAAGATCATAAAAATAAGGATGTTGCATTTATTTTTTGGCTGAGATTTTCTTTAATGGCTCATAAATCAACATTTTTTGCAATGAGAGACCAATCAATTTTTAGTAGTTTACTTACAAATACAAAAAGTAAAAGAGAAAAAGAAATTGCATCCAAAATAGAAATGAAACGAAAATAGATGGAAGGAACTTACAAATAGGCATGCCAGTCTCACAACTCAGTCAATCCTGGTCATGCATCTTCACTAGGAGTTCCAAGATACCTATTGCACACAACACCTCTCATGAATAGAGTAAGTTGAAATTTGAGATGCTCTTATAATGTATACATCATAGCCACTCATGATAAGGTTAAATTCAAATGAATACCTTTAAATTTCCTCACCAAGCTTTGTACACACTTTTTTAATGGCTTAAAATCATGATTGAGATTTGTCAGGATCATCAAAATAAGGATGTTACATTGCTTTTTTGGCTGACATTCTCTTGGATGGCTCATAAATTTTCATTTTCTGCAAGGGGACACCAATCAATTTGTAGTAGGTTACTTACAAATAGGAAAATTAACAGAAGATGATAGCATTTCCATTAAACAAATTATTGTGCATACAAGTATAAATTAATAAGAACTGATGTGCATACTTACAAATTAATCCAATGAACCATTCAAGTCTACTCTACTCTTTATTGTGTCAAGTATTGCTTCATGGACAAACTAATGGACCTTCCACAAGACCTTGTTCAAATGTCTACCCCCATATTTTGTCAAAGGAACATTGGATGCCATAACAAGGTGCAAGTAATGAAGAATCTAACGATGTGTGTCAAAGTCCCGAAACAACCAATGTTTAACACCCTTATGTGGGTACCCTCTAAGCCACATTCCAGTAACAAAAGCCAAGCCTCTAGGGTATTCAATGTTTTATCCATCTATAAATGGGGCCTCTAACTTCTTTTTAGCCTCAACAAAATGACACAAGTAAAAGTCCATTCCATCTTCATTGTCTTCATCTGCAATAACTGCATAAACTTTCCTTGCATTGATATGTGCAACAAATATCTTGAAATTAGTCAACATTACGAATACACTACAAAGTAATATAACAATATGGAATTTCAAAAAATAAGTAAGCAAATATATTACTTGGTTGAACTAGATCTGATACATGGTCAAATTCGGCCAATGATTCTATCTTTGTTAGTTCCAATGCTGTCAAAGGGTGATATGTGTGAAGTGGGATGAGATAACTTGTCAACCATTTGTCAACCCACTCCCATGACTCACAATCATTCTAGGCTTGCATTGTACATGAAGAAAAAAAGCATGCCATCTTCCATGTATCGATACTCCATGAACCTACATTTGAGCTAAGGAAAGAGTGTAGCTCACTCGATCTTGTTAGTGTACAACAATCCTCATATGGTGCAATGTTAGTATCGTCCATCAACCAAAAATACCTACAAATTGAAGATGTACCTTCATTACATGGACCCATCAAAGCATTACACCACTCGACAATTGATCTTGCATCTATCAACTTTGCATTTTCTTTATACTTTAACTCTTCTTGTGCTAATGCTCTTTTAATGCATGCTTCTGCACCATCATGCTCCCCCTTTCCATGCCCAGCCTCACAAAAGTTCCACATATGTTGTACACCTGTAATGACATGCATCTTGCTCAACTAGTAGAAAATGCATGAGTTCTTGAATGATGTTACACAGTTATCCGACCATATTATATGTCAATCATATGTTATGCCCCTCTAAGCCAAATTAGTGTAGAACATCTTGAAGCAACCTTGTACAAACTTTAGAGAATTTGTGTGACCATCACTAATATAAAAGTGATACTCCCTCAATACCTTCCTTTAGTCCTCTGTACTATCAGTTGCATGAATGAATGCTATTTGCACAAATATCAAAACCTGTGTGGAGTTGTAATACTGTGATTGCACCTCACATTGTGGCTATAGAGTGTAGTTCTTTGCAAAGTCAACCACTAATACTATGCTACCAATTGGAAAGGTTTCCTTGCATAGCTTGAATTGTGTGTCCAACCATCAGGCTCTATGGGTATGCTTTGCATACTCATACACTATATTGTCACAAAACATGGACATAAACTGATACACGAGAATCTTATGAATAACCAAATCACACCTTTTTGCTTGAGACCCATCTTTTCATAGTGTATTCCACCATTTTATACTTCCTAAACTCTACTAGTTTTTGTCCCACCTCATATGTTCTTTCCATATGTTGACATACTGGCATATGTTGCAAGCCACTGCAATGCTCGCATGAACCATCAAAGCATGTTGTCTTATAGAATATTTGGCCATCCTCTATTTCACATAAATTTTTTGATAATAACTCTCTTGAATATTTTGGTGGGGCTTCTATGCCACAATCCAACAAAATATTGGTAGTATGCAAATCACAACATATAGAACAATAAACATTAGAACAGCTAGAGAATTCAATATGTAGTCTATAGAAACAATTAGTGTGTGTGATTTATCTTGACATAAAAAGGTTTAAGAATTTCAAAAAATATTTGAAAAATACTAATTTGAGGATAATCCATTTGAAATTTATGAAAAAATTGGGTTTGATTCATATCAAAAAAATGCTTTGGATGTGGCTCACAGTTTCGACTACCAATTCTGCTTCTTACCATATCCCTTTGATTCAGAGATGGTCTTGTGTTATTCTTCGAATAATCTTCAATTATTGTTCTCATTGCTTCAACAATTTTTTTAATCTTTTTGTGGCAGTCTCCCTGAGAATTCCCATAATTCATTTGAATCGGTGCCCTCAATTCTTTGCCACCTTTGAATGACTTTTGATAAAGTTTTTCTACTAATTCTCATTTATTCACTCATATTTCTAATGAGATGAGCTCTCTTTGTTTGACTTCTTACCAAAGTTGATGTAATGACATGTTGTGTGACATTAATATCCTTTGAGTGTGAGGTCTTACCCACACTCTCATATGCATCCATTAGATTCTTCACAATAGTGTTTTCACTCAATGCATTTAGTGTTCTCAACCAAAGAGTCTTCATGATGTCTCTATACTTAATACCCCGCATCATTTCAACAAATAGTTGACATCTTGCAATCTCATTTAGCCTTTCAAAGTAGAATTTCCAAAGCTTATTAGCATATATTCTACAAGTGTGTGCTGGAATCTTACCTTCCATGTGCTACAAAATATCCCCATCAATATTAATCAAATGCTTTGGACTTCTACACAAAATTCTAGGTGGTGTTCTTCTAGGTACATACATCTCAACATTAGGAATTTTATCAATATTTAATTAAGGTGGGCTAGATTGCATACCTTCGATCGAGGGTGGAGTAGAAGACATACCTTGAGGTTCTCATGGGGATGATGGAATACCTTACTTGTCAAATCTAAGTGATGATGTACTCTTAACTTGAGATGTGTTGGATGGTGTCCAACCATATTCACTTGTGATAGATGGTGTATCTCCATATTCACTTATAGTAGCTAGTGTCCCTCCATATTCACTTGTGCTTAATGGTGTCCCTTCGTATTCACTTTTTGTAGAGGGTGTCTCTAACTATGGTATCTGAATCTATCTTAGCACGATGCTTTCACATTCATTCCCTTTGTGCTGCCAAATCCTATTCTCTTTTTGGCGGTTGAGGTTCCTCTTTAGTTGGCTGGTTTTCATCAATAGTACCCAATTTCTTCTTTTCATGATATGCCACCACCCGCTCTCTCTCCTTTTCTTTGAAGGTTTTGTACTCTTCATTTGTTAGTTTATTCCTTCTTCATTTCTTTGGCATGGCGAATAATTTTACCTATAGCATGGTAATGAGATGAATATTAGTTCCTAAAGTATTTTTCCATTCAAATAAATAAAATATATGTCATTGAAGGCTTCATAAAAAATACTACAATCATCTTATACAAGACTATTTCTAGCATAGACAAAGGTGGTGTAGGGGCATACCATGATTACAAGATAGGCATAATTACATTGTTTTCCTTGTGTAAATGGGGTGTTAAAAAATGGTTTTGATGAAATGTTGAAGGAACCTTCCATGTAATGGTTGTTTGAGTTTGTGCAAGGAATTTTTGAAGTTTTGTTGGTATTGGTGAGGTTTGGTAAGCTCTATTGTCAAGACTTTCAATAAACCCTAGGTTATTTGCATGAAAGTTGAGGGTTTGGTGGTATAGCATTTTAGAGGTCAAGGCTTTGAGAAATAATGGTTGAATTTGTTGTTTTGTAACATAATTAGTGACATTTAGTTGAGATTTAGTGAAAACAAAGAGTTTTGGAGGTACCTCCTTTGTAAAAGAGGACTATTTGGTGGCCTACAAGGCAAGGCAACCTATTGGTTTTCAATATTATTGCAAAGAAACCTCTTGAAACCTTTTGGTATGTTGTGTTAGGAGTTGACGTGTGTCTTAGATGATGCTTGTTAGGTCTTTGTATGGCCTTCTCTAAAAGATATTGAGAAAAAGTAGTGTTGGAGGGCTACAAGCCTTTAGGTGTGTGTTTGGGATAAGTTGAATGTATAGTGTTTAAGGGGCTGATTTTTTGTTTCAATCTAATCATTTTTAGTTGGTTGGGGTCTTCACCACCTAGGTTACTACCACGCTACCCCTACCTTCTCAACCCTACCCTATTGGCAAGCGAGCTCAATCACTAGCTTGCCAATGTGGTAGGGTTGAGAAGGTAGGGGTAGTGTATGCCTCATAGAAATGGGGTACCATGGTGACCCCATTTCTATGAGGCATATGTTGCCCTTACCTTCTCAACCCTACTACATTGGCAAGCTAGCTCACTCACTAGCTTTCCAATGTGGTAGAGTTAAGAAGGTAGGGGCAATGTATGCCTCATAGAAATGGGGTGTGATGGTGATGTAATCACTGTGACACCCCATTTCTATGAGGCATATGCTGCCCCTACCATGTCAACCATTGTTGAGACTGACCTGAACACATAGTTTTAAGGTTTGAAAGTCATTTAAAATGGTGTATTGAACCATTCCTCTCACTATGGCCACTCTAACTCAAGGAATGGGTCTAAAAAATCACTAAAAAGGTGTGGGAATGTTGAGTGTCTACATGGGAGGTCAAGAGTTGAGTTGGGCATGAAGCCCTAGAGTGAAATTTGGTGTTTTCCATGTGAATTTGAGAGGTTTTGACATGATAAAGTGAGTATTGTGTTAGGGAAGCATTTTTTCTTGTTGAATTTAGTTTTTTTAGGCCATTTTAGACCTATTTGAGGTGGTGGTAGGTTTTGATAAGGTTGGTAAGTGTGTTTTCAAATAAGCCCTAGGTTATTTGCCTTAAAAAGAAGGTTTTTGGTTTTGGCATCTTTGTGGATAAATTTATGAGAATTAATTGTTTATTATTTGGTTTGAATACATATAAATTTCTTCCCACATGTGTTTGGAGGTTTTGGTTAAGTCTCAAAATAAGTTTCTTTGCTAAAGTGTCCTAATTTGAGGCCTAGTTGGCGTAGAAAGTCTGATTTGAAAAAGTTGTTACAATGTAACCAATAGTCGTTTGTTGGAATTTGATTGTGTACCTTGAAGAGTCCTTGAAATGGTTGAAGTATTGGTCTGAAATAATCTTATCAAGAAGAAATACTTGATTGAATGAGTTGGCAATGGTACAAGGAAGAGTGCTGATTTGGTGAAAAGTGAAGAGTTTTGAGAATTGTGACTTGTGAATTGTTGTTGTTGGTTGATTTTTTGTGTTTAGTTGTTTTGCAAGACATCCTCCAGTTGCATCACAATTTAAATGATTTTTCCATGCTTCCATTTTGATGACAACCTAAGGTTATAATGACAAACAAATAATGATCCACATGGAATATAATTCTTTGACAAAATACCTCAATGAAAGCTTCAGAGAGTGGTATGCACTTCCATAATAAAGGATTGAGAAATGATGTTTTATTTTAATTCCTTAAAACGTATGTCATATATATGTGTATACAAAATGTGGAAGCATACACAAGGCAATTCAATTGTTAAATAACAAAATGGATCAAAGAGATGTGGTTTAAAAATGTAATTGGCAAGTGTATAGAATTGTGTAATTTAAAATGTGCATCGAAAACCTAAGGTTATAATAACAAACAAACAATGATCGACATGGAATATGAAAAATAACAAAAAAAAAGCAATGCATAATAGAATGAAAGAAAATGTGTAAAGACTTCACATACCTAAAAAACCAAAGTTTCAAATGGAGGAGTTCATCCCAATTATGTAGCCTTAGCTTCTTCTTTATTCAAACTCTTGAACAATTTGAATTTTCCAAAAGCTTGTTCCCCTCCAAACTTCAATTCTATATCAGTTTTCAATGGAATTCAAACTTGAATTGATATTATATTTCTTTCATTGTGAAAAATCTTCTATTTCATGCAAAGGTGGTAGAAAGGTCATGAAAAAGGTGGTGGAATGTGAAAAACATGCATACACACTTCACAACATCATCAAAAAGCTCCTTTTTGTTAGAGTATATGCACAACTAGGAGAATATGTAGAATGTGTGCCTTGAGATCATGGGAATATTGAGTTTTTTTACCATTTTTAGTGCAACACAAAATGTGCTCCTGCTATAACATGCTCGAGTTATAACATGCTCGAGCTATAATGTGCTCGAGTTATAACATGCTCGAGCTATAATGTGCTCGAGTTATAACGTGCTCACGTTATAACACAAGCACATTATAATGTGAGCACATTATAACATGAGCACATTATTTCTTCCTAAAATGGTCATATCTCTACTTCTTCAAAACGTGCTCACATTATGAGAAAGTTGGTTTTTTAATAGATTTATTTTCTCTCTTTGTCTATACCCTATATACCCAGATTCTATCTCTCTTCCCTCTACCCTTATACCCTAATTCTATCTCTTTCCCCTCTACCCTCTACCCTCTACCCTCAACGATAATCCATTAACCCTTAAACCCATTTAGTAAACTCTCTACCCTAATCCCTCAACCCTCTTGACCCTTAATCCCTCAACCCTTAAACCCTAATCCCTCAACCCCTATACACTCTACCCTCTACATTGGACCCTCGACCCTAATCCTCCAACCCTATAACCTCAATATTCTACCCTCAGCCTTAAACCCTCTACCCACTACCCTCTACCCTATAAACCATTAAAAACTCAACCCTAAACCCTAAAACCTTAACCCTTAAACCCTAAACCCTTAACCCTTAAACCCTAAACCCTTAAACCCTCTACCCTCTACCCTCAATCCTCTACCCGCTACCATCAACCTTAATCCCTCAACCATTAAACCCTTAAACCCACTTAGTAAATTGTCTACCCTAATCCCTTAAGCCTTCAACCCTAATCCCTCAACCCCTATACCCTCTACCCAATACATTGGACCCTCGACCCTAATCCTCCAACCCTATACACTCAGTCCTCTACCCTCAACCTTAAACCCTCAACCATTAAACCCTTTACCCACTACCCTCTACCCTATAAATGCTTAAATACTCAACCCTAAACCCTTAAAACCTCTACCCTCTACCCTCAATCCTCTACCCTCTACCCTCAATCATCTAACCTTAAACCCACTTAGTAAACTGTCTACCCTAATACCTCAACCCTATTCACCCTTAATCACTCAACCCTTAAACCCTAATCCCTCATCCCTTATACCTAATACACTATAAAATGGACTCTCAACCCTAATCCCCCAATCCTATACCCTCAATCCTCTACCCTCAACCTTAAACACTCAACCCTCAACCCTTAAACCCTCTACCCTCTACCCTCTACCCTATACATTAAACACCCAACCCTCAATTCTCAACCCTTAACCCTTAATCCTTCAATCCTCAACCCTCAAACCCTAAACCTTCAACCCTGATACCCTCTACCCTATAAATTAGACTCCTAACCCAAATCCTTCAACCATATTTACCCTCAACCCTAATCCCTCAACCCTATACCCTCAACCCAATACCCTGATCCTTCAACCTTACAAGTCCTCAACCCTCTACCCTATACATTAGATCCTCAACCCTCATATATCTATGTCCCTCCCTCCTCTTCTCTCCTCTTTATCCATCCATCCCTCCTTCTCTACCCTAATTCGTAAATCCTAAAACCTAAACCCTTAAACACTCAACCCTAACCATCAACCCTCAACCCTTAAACCCTCTACCATATACCTTCTACCCTCTACCCTCAACGAATACCCTCTACCCTAAACCATAATCTCTCAACACTAATCCCTCAACCCTTACACTTAAATCCAAGAAAAATCCCTACCCTAATCCCTAAACCCTCAACCATTAAACCATCTACCCTCGACCCTCAACCCTTAAAACCTAATACCTCAACCACTATACCTTCCACCCTATACATTGGACCCTCAACCCTAATCCCTTGACCCTATACCCTATACCGTCAATCCTCTACCCTGAACCCTGAACCCTGAACCCTGAACCCTGAACCCTGAACCCTAAACCCTCAATTCTCAACCCTCAACCCTTGACCCTTAAACCCCCTACCGTATACATTAAACCCTCAACCCTTAATTCTTAACCCTTAACCCTTAATCCCTCAACCCTCAATCCTTAAACCCTAAACCCTCAACCCCTATACCGTCTACCCTTTACATTGGACCCTCAACCTAATCCTTCAACCATATACCCTCAAACCTATACCCTAAACCCTCTAACCTCAACCATAAACCCTTAACCCTAAACCCTTTAACCCTAAA
>VDFB02252616.1:176159339-176504391 GCA_007258455.2 Sequoia sempervirens | reverse complement strand
TTGTCTCTCTACCTCTCTCTCAATTCTCTCTCCCACCCCCTCTTTCTCTAACTCCCTTTATCCCTCCCACCCTACCTAGCTAAGTCCCTCATTCCAATCCCTTCTCTCCCACTACCTCTCTCTTAAACTCTCACGTCCACCCCCTCTCCCTCTCTCCAAAATCACTCTCTCTCTCTCTTTCCCTCACCCACCCTACCTAGTCAACTCTAGATCTCTCTATCTCTCTCTTAAAATTCTCCCTCCCTCTAAGGACATACATAAATACATACATATAAGAATAATACATATGTACATACAATCCTACATACATACAAGCATACATATACATGCACATATATACAATCTTACATACAAGTAGGCATACATACATACATACATACATGACATAAAAGCATACATGTGAATACAAATATATAAGCATACATTCAATATGAATTTACCATAAAGAAAGACATAACACAAGCACATTACACTACACTTGCGTTATGTCTTGCTAGACATGCTCCCCACAAACAAGAAAAACATGTCAAAACTGACATATAACACAAGTGCATTATAATGCACTCATGTTATATCTTGCTTTGGGAATCCCCAAGCCTTGGGATTGGTATTTTCCTTGGAATACCAACACAAAGGCTTGGAGGGCATTCCCAATGACTAGAGGTGTGTTTTTGCAATTTCTACAATATTTCACATAATCGGGATCTTGCACACTGTCAAGATTGCACGTGGTTCAGGATCAAACAAATCAAACATCTGGGTAGTCTTAGGTTCTCTCTTAGCTATCCAACGATGTAATTTTTTTCACTTTCTAACAATGTTAAGCCATTCATCCATAATTTATTTTGTTTGTATGTCTCTTTTTTGGCAAAAAGAAATGTTTGGTGTTTTTTTGTTATAAATTAACCGTTCATTGAAATTTCAAATAAATTACATTTTTAGAAACTAGAATCCATTCCACAATTTTTTTTAATAAAAAAATTCAATTAGTTTCCAAAATTTGTAGGGGTAGCATGGCCAAAATTCTATTTTTCAACAAGTGTCCACTTCAAAAATTAGTAAAAAAAAAAATCATTAAAAAATTATGAGAAAAATCATGCATCAACTGCACACCGCTAGGTAACTTCTGACCGTAGCGATTTTAAAAATACTAAAAAAAAGTTCACCATACGAGGGTCGTACAAGAGTTGCTATGTTATGTTTTTCTGACCAAAAAAACCAATTTGTGTATGTCCCTCTTTTGAACCCTTTAATCTCAACCATTTTCAAAATAAATTAGTAGTTTAGAAAGTAGAATAGGAGCACTTGAATCCTTCTTTTCATTCCATCTCAAAATTTTGAGTGTAACTATCCTCAATTTCATGTTCAAGGTTAGTATTTCTTGATTTTAGAAAAGAAGTGGCCACTTAAGCCTCCTTTTTGGGAACCATCTTGGTGCACTTACCCTTATAAAAAATAATAGCTTGAAACTCATTCAAAAAATTTGAAACCTCTATAGGTACTTCAACAGTATCTTCTTTATCAACTCTAGGGATCAATGCAAAACACATATGCTCATGCTTCATACCTTCTAGGAATTTTCTTCTATCAACCAAACAAATTCTTGCATTACTGCATACCCTTTCCTCTACCTCTTTCAAGGGCTTCAACTTATGATGCACTCCATACTTTGTCAAAGAATAGGTATTGGCATGTCCATCATGTATTGCTCATCAATCAAACTACCACGGTCTACCTACCAACATATGACAAACATCCATAGGAATAATGTCACATAATACCCCATCATGGTAATTTCCAATCTTGAACTTTACCAGATATTGTTCATTTACCAAGGCTTTATGGTCCTTCTACAATGAAGAAATCTGATATGGGTTTGGATGCCTTCTTCTCTCCAATCACAACTTACTAACCATTTCTTCTAAAACAAGGTTATCAGTACTACCTCCATCAATAAAAACATTGCAAACTTTACCTTCACACTTGCGACTAGTGCGAAAAAAATTCTGCCTTTGAGTTGGCTCATTCTCCTCATTCAGCAAGCCTCTTCTAGTAACAAGAACCTCTCCTCTTTCTACATCCTCAAAATGTGAATACTCGACATCTTCATCAACATGTGCAACTCGTGCATTACTCTTAGGTCTTCTGTTTGTCCTTCTTTGATGTTGAGGACACTCATAGGCTTTATGTCCTTCTCCACACTGGAAATAGGTTCCATAGAAGCTTCCTATTCTTGGTCCTTGTCCATATGTTCCTCTTCCTCTTTGGTCTCCATTCTTATGATCACAAGGACGGTAAGTGTTATCTCCTTTCTAGTTCTAGCTTCTACTAGAGCCTTCACCCTTCTTTTGATATTCATTTCAACCTCCATATGACCATCTATTGGTTTTTCCTCCATGACCTCCACCTTGTTGTTTGTTCTCAAACCTCTTGTTCAGTCATTCTTCAACCTTTAGATAAAACTGATAAGCATCCTCAATGGTGGTCATTCTTACTAGTGTTAATTCTTCTTGTATACTTGGCTTCAACCCATTAATATAACAAGAAACTTTCTCCTTATTCGCCTCAGAATGTCCTATCTGATTCATGACCTTGTGAAATTCCTCTGTGTATTCTTTCATTGTCCTTATTCACTAACAATCAACAAGTTTTTCTTCCCTTGAATGTGTGTTTATAGATTTATAGGTTGAAGATCAGGTGGACTAGAAATTGGAAGTAAAATTTCCAAAATTTTCAAGTTGCAAAGTTGTCATTCATAGTGCAAGAATATGAAATCAAGGCTACATAATTTGTTATAGGTTTTAGGGATTTGATAAACGAGGATCTGAGAGTGCATACATTAAGAAAAGAACCTGAATCTTAGTTTTAAGAACCCATTCACCACTGAAGGTGAATGAGTTTTTTGTGACCTAAAAATAGTCATCTTGTAGCAAGGTACACATCACTTTGAGCTCTCCCTCATAGTTTCTATGAAATTTAGGGTTAGTTTCTAATTGTTATTGGCATCACATCACATGAAATCATGTGATTTTTGGGTGAGAATTAGTGGTCTATCTTTTGGATTTTTGTAAACCCTATTTTTCCCCTCATTAGAAGTACTAATAGGTTGGAGCCTATCAAATAAGAGGTTGTAGCCTCATGTTGGGTTGGATCTTAGTTTGTGTGGAGTGGTTAGAATTTTTGTGGGAAGTTGAAGCCTCCATTAGGTTGGAGCCTATATCATTATGAAGTGGAGATTGAAGTCTCTAGTATGTTGGAGCCTACAAGAAAAATAAGTTATTTTTATATCTAAGAAAAACTGTGTTGTGGTTTTCTCTCAAAAGGGTTTTCACATAAATTGTGTGTTCTCATTGTGTACTTAATTATTGAATCTTACATATGTGTAGTTGATGTAATTATTTAAATTTGAAACATTAAGGATTATTTGGTACTAATTCACTACCCCTCTCAATATCACCATGTGCTCAACACCCTATCTATCATTTTTTTCTTCCTCCTCTTCTCATAGCAACAATAGTATACCGAGTCATAGTAAATATAAATAAATAAATTTTATTGAAACAAAATAATACATTTTTTTTGTTGGAATAAAAATTGGATTATATATATTTGTGTATATATAAGTGTGTTTATACACAAAATAATAGAAGCATAGTTTTGTTGGAAGAATGAAGAAGAATCCCTTTGGTGTTTTGTCATTGATGTCAACATTGGTTTGTAACAATTTTTGTCCATCCAGTAAACTATGGTTCTGCTACTCTGATCTAGTAATTTGGTTCAGAATTATTTTTTTTAGAACATCTATCTATGTAGTTTTAATATGTTGGTTAGGACTACTAAATGTAGTTATGGACAAGTTTTCAACAATTTTGGTTGAATAGGTTGGTAGATTTAAATAATAGAAGATCAATATATAGGCATTGCATATTCTTCTGGCTGACATAGTTAAGTGGTGTTTTCTTTGTCGGTGATTAAAAATTTATTTATTAGGTTTGGGCTGACCTAATCTATGTCTTGCACATTCCATTTTTAGTTCCAAAGAAGTGCTTGTTTTGAGCCGACAATCTATTTTAAATTGAGTATGTTTACATCTAATTAGGTTGGCCTAATTGATGTATGTTGATGTAAGTTGGAATATATATGTATGAAACATTTTTTTATTGATAGAAGTGATATAGAAACAATATGTATGCATGATATGTGATAGTGTGATATTGCGCGATGTTGGTAGTTGTTGTGTACTTGCAAATTGGTGTAGGATTTTTTTTTCCAAAGTTTAATTGGAATTGAACTTTGCATAGTGAAGGTGTATTTCATTAGTTCATCCTTTTGGTAATGAGCCACACTCTTATGTAATAACTTGATGTTGTGAGCCTTTCAAGGATAGTGTGTCCTAGCAAGGTTCCTTGTAATATCTTATGACTAGTTATAATATATTGTGAGATAATCCTCACCATGTTTTTTCCCATTCTGAATTTTCCACGTAAAAATCTTTTTGTTCATGTATTATGTGATGTTAAGATTCTTTTCATGTTTTTGTTTATAGTTGTAGCTAGATATTTTTTAATTATTGAATGGTTAGAAGTTTAATGGTTGAGTAGAATATTGATTCACCCCCCTCTTAGTATTTTGGGTGTTCAACAATTGGTATCAAAGCCTGGTTCCTTTTGAAAAGTTTAACAGCTTAATGGAGATCTTGATATCTAAATGCATGGTTGATAAAAAAGTATCTTGTTCCTCTAGAAGAGATCTATACAATTGAAGAACTCCATGTTTCCCTTGAAGATCTAGATAGAATTGAAAATGGGAAAGAAACTCTAAGAGAACTTAAAAGAAGCAAATGAGTGCATTGAGAAACTAAGAGAACAAATAAAGAAGCTCAAAGAAAGGCACAAAGAAGTGATCCGTTGAAGAAATCAAATGAATTCATCACTGGACTAAAAGTACAAGTGGAAGAAAAGAAAATAATTAAAGATTGTTAGAAAGCTAAAATCTGAAGCAAGATTGATGACTGTACAAATATTGAACAAGTGGTAACCCTATGAGGTCCCTTTTTAGTTTGGGTTTAGTCAATAATAGTGTGAAGGGTCTATGAGGTCCCTTTTTAGTTTGGGTTTAGTCAATAATAGCCAAGATCTGAATTGGAGAAGGCAAGAGCTCATGAGGAAAAATCCAAGGCAAGTACTACAATGTTTGATGGGTTGATTGATTTTTAGAAATCCTGTAAGGAAAAAGGCGGTTTAGGACTTGAAGAAGGATAAAGCTCAAAGGAAAATTAGACTCCTAACAAGGTTGAAAATCAAAAAAAGACTCAAGGAAATGGTAGACATATCAAGAATCAAAGAAGCAATATTGGAAGGATTCCTATTAGACAACCTAATGCTCAAAGGTACCCATCTTTCAATGGTATTTTTTTTTCATGCAATAAATTTGGTCATAAAGTGTAGACATTGAAAATATACAGATTGATACTACACACCCAATCCTAATATACTAACATCACTTCATCATCCCTTTGTCTAACCATTTAATAAAATAGCCTTATTTGATTAAAGTCGTCATAATTCCCCTTTTAATAAAATAAATGCCCTCAATTTAATTAAATCATAGTCTCTAATTAGCTAGGTCATTTCATCTTCCTATCTTTATTTAATTAAATAATCCATATTATTTGATTAAATTTCTAAAGTTCATCTAATTAAATTAAATAAATTAAACATTTATCTAATTTAATCTAACATCACCCCTTTTGGTTAAATAAATCAAAATATTTATTTAACTAAGTCTTAATCATTTTCATCTCTTTTTGATTTATTTCAATCCTAAAATCTAAATCAAATAGTCAAATCACCTAAATCTCCCCTTAAATTAATCAAATCCTGATTAATTTAATCCTAGTCACTCAAATCCTCTAGATTTTTCAACTTGCACAATTAAATCATTTATTTGATTTAATAATTCCCTATTTTCATTCAAAAAAGGTATCTAAGTGGGAATATTCCTCAAATTTGAAATCTCCCCCCAAAAGGACTTGTCCATCCAACAAAGAATTTAAGGCTCTTACATTGTCTCTTACATGTCTCCCACTTGGCATTTAACTCATCTTTCATCCCCCCTAAACATGTCGTCTCATCAAATTCAAATTTCAAACTTGCACATGGATCAAAATGTGCTCAACCTTCATCTTATCAAATGTTGACAAGTGGCACCTTGCCATTGGTTGAATGTTAGTCCCACATTGCTTCATTTTTGGCATTCATCCATTTTAGCATTCTATAAATGAAGATCTCCTCTCCTCATTTGATCATCCACAATTTGAGTAAACTTACTATACTCAAATTTAGAGCAATCTTCATTCATCTTATTGAGTTCTATAGCTAGGTTTTTTGTAGATTTTGGCTTGGAGCTCTCATCCTTCACTATAAAAGTGGATCAATCATCATCAATATATCTATCTTGCATCATTGGATTTGGGAAAGGGCCAATTTTCACATCAAATTGGCACCAATTCCCCCATGGGATCAAGAGTTTGCATTGCTTTCAATAGGACTTGATTTACTTTCTCGTTCTTTCATTATTTTCTTCTTTTTATTCCTATTTTGAGTTTTGTTAATGGATTCCATGGGGAATCCTTATTCTTGCTTGCATTTGATCTTCTAATGTATTAATTTGTTGTGTATAAAGCAACATAATGTAGAAATAGAATGAATCAAAATGTTAGATTATTTTCTTGACAATGTTTTACCTGCAATAAATTTTGGCATAGAGCTACTGAGCGAAAAAGTTAGATAATGATGATGAATAGATTCAATACTGGTAGAATGATTCAATATTTTTAAGGATGTTTCTACACATGTAATTCATTCAAACATAAAGCTAACTAGTGTAGATCAAGGTTAAATACAAATTAGTCTGAATAGAAAATTGTTGTGTGCTAGACCTACAATAAATTGGGACATATTGTAAGATTTTGTCGAAGCAAGAATGGGAATAATTCTAATTTGGAACAAAGGAATAATCTTATGAATAAAGTGGATCCTACTAAAGTATAAAAGGAAATATAAAATATTTGGAAGAAAAAGGAAGAACTTGAGAATAAGGACGAATCAAGTGCATTTGTACCTGCATGTAGTGCAGATATTTCATCTAAAAACTAAACCCAATGTTGGATTTAGGGGAAGCATTTAAAAAAAAATCTTATAAACCCTTGATATACAAGGTTTCAAGTAATGACATGAGGATATTTCATGTGATATATCATCCTGGAGGTATTGAAAAATATTCATGGAGCATATTAGGGTTTACAGTGTATCCATAAGGTGTTTATCAAATTTTTGAAGGTAGAATGCATTAAATGTGAAATTAGGGAAAATTGGTAAGGCATAAAGTGAAAAATAAAGTTGAGTTAAATCACTTTTACATATTTAAAAGGAAGCAAAGTGAATTGAAGTGATTTGAAGGTGATTCAAAGTATCTGGCATCAAACCCTAGTTTTCCTTGTTCAAAAATTGAAAAAAGTATTTACAACTATTTGTACTTTGTGGGCTTTAAATAGAAGCAATTTTAATAAGTATAAACAAGTAAATTAAAGGAAATATGGCCACTCCCACTATGGTCGAGATTTCTAAGAGACTTCAACTGAAATTCAGAAGATTTTCATGGAAGGTTTATGATATGGACCCTTTTGGTGCATTCTCACAAATTTTGAGTAGTTTCTTACCTATTGAGGACACTAGAGCCTACATTCATACAAAATTGGAAGATTTTGACCACCAATTACTCAGGGATCAATGGCTAAAGGAGCTAAGTGGAAGTAATTCATTCATTAATCTAGAATACAAAAAATATTGCAAGGGAGAAGCTAGATGTTTGGAATTGATTCCCAAACTTTTGTAGTGAGATGGATGAAAAGTTTGTAAGGATGGAACTTAACAAAGTACATGTCAAATTTGTGTGGACAAGTGTATCTAGAGTAATTACCAAGGAAGCGATTAGAGTAATGACTATTCTTTGTGACACTAGACTTGTACTGATGCTAAGAGCTATGTAGAATGATATGATCATGGAATTAACTGGTGCCACATATGACCAGAGAGCATTGATGAAAAAACCCATTATAAACCCTACTACGAGATATGCTATAGTCATGATTAGTCAGAAAATATACTTTACCAACAGAGACAATTTGGTTTCTACAACTGCAATTTATGTTGCTTATGACATGATGGTTAATCAAAGGGACTATGATTTGTGTGAGTTGCTCTGACAAAAAATTATGGATAACTTAACTTAGACCAAGACAAAGAAATATCCATTCAAGTTTGGAAAATTGGTAGTCTTTTTACTATTTTACCTTTTGAGGGAGCTACTTGGAAATAACATTATATGGGATCACAATAGACTAGTGGCACATCAAATCTTTGAACATTTACATAGCATTAGAGAATTCAAAGAACATAATGATGCTTTAACTACATTCTTCATAGTTTTCTAGAATATGTATGAAAGGGATAGAGTTCCAAGGAGCTTAGTAAAGAAATATACAAAGGAGATAACCTTTCTAGTGACCACTAATGAGTGTATTATATAAGTAGTAGATCCTAGAACTCTATGCTTAGAGCCTCTAGGATATGAGATTGATGAACAAGTAGCTGAGAATTTCATTGAAATTCCATTAAGTAGTTCTAAGGATCCCACTCAACCCTAACATTGAACATATGAAGAGAAGTTTGCAAAAGTGCATTTGGAAACCTCTACACCTCAAAGAGAAAAAGGGTAAATAAAAATGTTGAAGAATTATTTCAAATGCATTCACTTTCTAAGGATGATGTTGAAAGGCTAAGGGAAGTTGTTGATGAGAAGAGGGACATATAAGTTGAAATGCCCTCTGAGCCTAGAAGATCAAGAAGAGAGTCTTCCACCAGTACCTCTTCATTACCTAAAACATCTGGTATAGTAGAAGCAGTAAAAGGAAAGAAGGTCTAGAGTATAGTACCAGAACAATAGTTAATATAGTTGCTTCCTTTTGACCCAACACCAGAGCTTCTAAGAAGAGAAATGCACCCCATGTTGCACCATCTTCCACCCCTGGAAGAAGAATAAAAGAAAAGGAAAATAGAAAAAGGAACTTAAGTGATGCTATACAAGAAGAAATTGATCTTGGTTTGTACGAAGAGATATAGTTGAAAAGGAATAGAAGTAGTACCTCCACCAGCAATGAAGAAGCTAAAACTAGAGATAATGTTGAAATCTTATTTGATGAAGAAGAGATAGGAGATGGAATAAAAGCTTTCAAAATTCATGTGCATGAGAAGAAGGGTGAAGAAGGCACATTAGAACCTATGGAGGACATGCCTAGCTCTCCTCCGGTAAGTGATTGTCCACCTCTAAAGATGGAAGATTTACTAAATAATATGATAGAATTTTAGGATTTGCTAGCTACTTCTAAGTTATTTGATGAAGTTAATAAAGAGTATAAGGAAACAATTGCAGATTCTTTCATTCAATATATGGTTATTTTTTATGAGAATATGGAAACTATAAGGAAGAAGGTGACTAGTGATGTATGAGAAGCCTTATTACAAAGAAGGCATGAAGTTGTGACTATAGATGATAAAATCAAATATGATGCCTTAAAACATCTATGGATCCTCCTTATCTGAGGAAGACACTGCTACCCTGCTAAATTAATACGTTCTAAGTTTTTCAAGGTCAAACTGATAGTTACTCTTCTAATGAATAAAGAGAAAGAAAATACTAAAAAGGTGAAGAAAGAGACTCTTAATATAGTAAGGGAAATGTCAAAGTCTTATGGGATGAGAACTAGTTCTTTATCTCATACAACACAAGCATGAGAGCCTGCCAATGTTACAAAAGTAATGGATAATCTTGTTTTGGAAAATTTTGATGATATACTTGTTGCTTTAGAGATGTCTGCTCCTCTGAATGATATAGAGGAAAAAACCATTAAACACACTAAAGACTAGCATAAGAATGAGACTGTTAACAATCCAGAAGATCACCATGAAAATACCAAAAATAGTGAAGACAAGTATGAAGATGAAGGAAACAAAAGTGAAAAGAAAAATGATGGTAAAGATGAAAAAGACAATGAGGAAGAAAATAAAGAAAAACCATCAAAAAACCCTTTGGAGAGGAAGGAGAGGAAAACAAAGCAAAAGATGAAAAGAAAGAAGAAATAAAGGAAGAAACAAATATTGGAAGAAGTGAATAATAATCCCTCAAAACCATTGAACCATCAAAGCAATCTGGAGAATCATCCAAAAGTACTCTTAAGGGTCTACTAAAAAGGAAAACAAGGATTTAGCCTATGCTACCACCTTAGTTGGTTCAAATTTCATCACCCAGGCTATGTGGATTTAAGTAAGATGTCACCCATAGAAAGGATAAAGATTTGTGGTACTTGTCTTCACTTCAGAACATAGGAAATTGAATATACCTATAAAAAAAGGAACTAAATTTGTAAATGAAGCTATTAAGGCTTTGCAAGAGATAGCCTTGAGTGCCACAATTGATGATTCCTTAGTGCCTATTGAAAACTTAAAGTGGTTAGTTGATTATGTCAAAGAATATACCTCTAACCTTAAGATACAGACTAAGAAAGAAGTAGAGTCAAGGCTTTTGGAGAAAAGGTTGCTAGCACTACAAGAAAAGTGTGCAATTGCACACAAAAAAGTGTTACAAAGTCTATAAGTGATAAAGGATTGTGAAGAGTAAGCCCAAATACTATTTGTATATTGCATGTGGTCACCTGATACTACTTGAGGCATTAAAGAATTAATGGAAAAAATAGAGTCTAAACTTTCCAATGCCTCCAAAACCTATAGGATTACAAAAGATAGAAATTATACTTCTTGGAATTGTATTCCAAACTTGTAGAGCAAGTTTTTCACCTTATAGAGGTAGAAAGAAGATGCAATAAGACAATTAGGATAGCTTGGAGATTTAGTAATTTCTAGACACATCCCTATATCAAGTGCCTTAGTGGATACAAAAAAATTAGATAAGGTGAATCTTAATCCATCCACTTCCGAAGAAGGAGAAGCTTGCCTAGTTGAATTGGATTCATTGCATTAGACACTTGTTAGAGCGAAGGGGGTCTAGGATGATGGAAAACCTGCATGGGAATCTATTCTCAAGGAATTACAAGGTGCCACTAGTTCCTGTTAAATATTTTTGTTTTCTTACCCTTTGTCCTTGATATCAAAGTGGGATAAGGTTCTATGTAAAAAAGGATCTATGTAGTGAGAAAATAATGTTATGAAAATTTTGGTTTTTATGTGTTTTGTGTATAACTGAAAGGGGGAGTTGAGTTTGCACAATTTTGGTTTTGGAGTGTGAAGATAATTTTTTTGAGGCCTCATTTTTGTTACATGTCGCCATCAATGAAAAAGGGGGAGATTGTTGGAAGAATGAAGAAGAATCCCTCCAATAAACTATGGTTCTACTACACTGATCTGGTAAATTGGTCTAGAAATTTTCATGTTAAGAGATCTATGTGTGTGGTTTTTATATGTTGGTCAAGACTACCAGTTGTAATTATGGATAGGTTTTCAAAAAAATTGGTTGAATAGGATAAGATATTTAAATAACAAAAGATCGGCATATAAGCATTCTATATTATTTTGGCCGACATAGTTAAGTGGTGTTCTCTTTATGGGTGATTAAAAAGTTCTTTATTAGGTCTAGGCCGACCTAATTTATTTCTTGCATGTTTTGTTTTGAGCACCAAAGAAGTTCTTGTTTTGATCTGACAAGCTATTTTTAATCAAGTATGTTTACATCTAATTAGGCCGAGCTAACTGATGTATGTTGATGTAAGTTATTATATACATGTATGAAATATTTTGTATTGAGAGAAGTGATATAGAAACAATATGTATGCATGATATGTGAAAGTGTGATATTGTGTGAAGTTGTTGGTAGTTGTTGTGTACCTGCAAACTAGTGCATGATTTTATTTTCCAAAGTTTAATTGGAACTGAACTCTGCACAGTGAAGGTGTATCTCATTAGTTCATCCTTTTGGTAGTGAGCCACACTCTTTTGTAATCATTTTGAGGTTGTGATCCATCAAGGATAGTGTGTCCTAGTAGTGTGATATGTAATATCTTATGACTGGTTATAATATATTGTGAGCTAATCTTCACTATGGTTTTTCCCATTCTAGGTTTTGCACGTAAAAATCTTGTTGTTCATGTGTTATGTGATGTTATGATTCCTTTCATTTCTTTTTTTACAGTTGCAACTCAAAGTGTTTTAATTATTGATTGGTTAGCAATTAAATGGTTGAGTAGAATGTTGATTCACCCTCACTCTCAGTATTCAAGGTGTTCAACAAGTTTTGTAATAAGCATTTAAAGGAAAATAAAAATATAAGTGGATACTTATATAAGTACATATATTAGTATATATGTGTATATATCACAAATTCTTATAAAATTTAGTATATGCATTATCTAAAATAAAATAAAGAGAGGTGATCATATAAAAATAATAATAAAAATAAAAGCAAAGGATATACTTATGAAGATAATTATAATGTAGAATTCTATGTATGGAGTGGCAATAAAATATGAAGAAGTGGTCTTCATACTAGTTCCATTATCTCCATCTCCCACTCTTATCACACTTCAATCACAAATGAAGTGAAAAAAGAGAAATAATTTTTATAGAGCATCCTTATGAAATTAGGGTTACTTTAGTTTTCCTTACATACAATGGCCAAAATCAGATCCCATCCAATGGATAAGGTTGAGTGCACAATCAAATAACACTAATTAATGATTATTTTAATTAATTTTATTTAATTAGTAGATTTTCCATGGTGGGGACAATGTAGCTAGGAACCTTGACTTGGAATTGTGACTTAAAGTCAATTTTGGAAATATTTATAAAAGTAACTTAAAAATTTAAGAGTACAATTTAATTGAGACTTAATTATTTGGTTGAATTATTTTAAACTTGGATAAATATAAAGGTTTATTTATGTATTAGATGTTTGCAAAATTAATTGTTTAACTAATTAAAAGTGGATTAAATGCTATCAAATCAAATCTAGTGGGAACTAGTCTTGTTAAAAAGATACATTTATTAATTAAATTATTTATTTTAATAAGATTAAGAAATAGGCCTTCTTATAGGTGAAATGAATTTACATAGTTGTAATATCAAGTTAACTTGATTGATATTTTAATTTATATTAGTAAAAGCATAAGAGTGGATTAGCTTTATTTTATCAAATGGAAAGTGGCAAAATAAAACAACGGCCCATTAGTGAAAGTCTAAAGAATATATTAGTGATGAGCTATGGCATATTCGATGGAATACTCCCCTCATCGCTAGGTGCTAAGGCAACACAGATTCATCCAAAGAAGCATGAACCAAAGTAGTGATATGTGATGGCTGCCAAATAAAAGGTAACTAAGGTAATTAAAGGGTTGCATGGCAACATCTAGAGGGAATCACTAAAAGAAATTAGATGAAAGGAGGGCCATTGATATTGTTTTAAAACAAAATGTTCAAATGACTAGGATTTAAACTCAAATGACTATGTCATCTCACTTACATGATATTTCTATCAGCCATTGGTGGTGATATGCTCCATCTTTTGGCCATAAAGAAGGTAGTTGGCTCATTTTTCTCACAATTATAATCATTCAAGAGTAAAATAGCTAATCGAGTTTGAGGAAATAATGTGAAGAGCTTCAGTGAAAGATTGCATAGGTATTAACAAGAAAATTTCATCTGGGCAAGCACAAAATCACATTTCTTTGTGTTAATTTCATTGAATTAAGTTGGTCTATGAAATTTATAGGAGGTTTGAAAGCTTTGAGTGCTTAGGGTTTTCTAGGTTTTGTGAATTTTTCATTTTCAATTGGGCTATTAAAATTTGTGTGAGGTCTAGGAAGGTTTTTATTTTGCAATTTGTGTCTTGAGAATTTAAACCAATAGGTCTTTCCCATAATTTGAAATTTGCAAACCCTAGTCCCATCATATTATAAAAATGAGTGAACCTAGTGAGTCTAGCATCAAACTTAATAGAAAAACCAAGCAGAAGAGGGTTAAGAGACCCAAGACCTAGGATGTTACATCTGCATCTAAGCCATATGTTCCAGAATCACCTAAACCTACATCAAATGCCCTTGGAACATCTTCAAATCCAAAAGGTGAGAAGAGAACTCATGCCATATTCATGGAGTGTGCTTCTAAGGGAATAAATGATGAAGGATCACAAATTGGAAAGAGACCCACATGGTAGGCTATTGTAACAAGAAAATTGGTTAATCTTTCTAGTGGAATTGAAGAGATTACTCAACCACAAAGTGGATGGGAGTTGTTTTTGTATGCCTTTAATAGAAGACATGCGAGAAGGCCAAATAAACATTTGTGGGGTTTCAATCTAGGGAAGCTAGTTTTACCTAATATATTTATGGAGGTGGATGTAATGATGGAATTGGAAAAACACTATGACACCAAGGACAAAAAGATAAAAGTGGGAATGGAACTTTGATCCTTGAGGTGACAAGGGATAAAATTGTAGAGGTGTTCAAGTTGAACCCTAACTATACAATTAGCATCAAATTTATAGATTTGAACAATGAGTATGAGAAAAATAGATATGGGTACAGGAAGAATGTTCTTGCAAGACATGTAAAATATGGGGAGTATTTTTTCCCAAGGACTTGGAGCCCTTTGAATGTGAGAATTTTTTCAATTATTTCAAAAACACATACTACTAGTTGAATCAGGTTTTGGCTCATATTTTTGATGCTAGGATAGCTACTGACGTACTGGTAATGGTGATTGATATATAGAACTAGAATTCCAATAGATGTTTTTATTATGCTACTTACATTGTAGAGTAGATGCATAAGGGTTTCATTAGTTTGAAGGAGGGAAATGTACCATTGACTTTCCCACATTATTCTCTGTTAATCCACATGGTTCTATATGTTGGGCGAGAAAAATGGAAGAAGGAGACTTTGAAGTTGAGACAAATTGATGATGAAAATAATGTTTTTCCTATCCAAATGTGGACACATATCTGGGACCAAAATTGTCCCCATTCAAACTATTTTCTATTCTACAATGTTATTAGATATGGTATCTTAGAGACTTTGGGTGTTGCACCCATTTACAGATTGTCAAGAGTTATTAGGGATATCATGCACCCTAAGGATATGGAAGGAACACAAGAAAGCATTAATTGTCTTCCCCTATATCTGTCTGATAGATTGGAATTCATGGAGTTGATGTGACAAATCAATTTTATGGACAAGGAGCTATTCAAAACTCCTAGGAAAGGTTATGTGGTAGTGCCACAATGCGCTTTTTCTTACTTCAAAGCTACTACCAAGGAGGCATATGAGAAATTTGGGATAATGATGATTAACCTCAGGATGCTTGTTGATGAGGTTAAGAGTTCTAACATAGAGGGTTTTGTGAATAAAAAAAGAAGCAAGAGTCTATCTATATTTCATCATCAATTTTTATATATAGATGATGTGTTGAGAAATTTGACAAGTGATGGAGCAGTCATATCATGAAAAAAGGAACAGACAACTATATGTAATATTGAAGAAGATATCATTAAAAGAAATTATTTTATATGAGACCTTATGATGTAGTTCAAAACCATTTTGAAAGGGATTTCAGAAAATTAAATTATCATCAAAGTTGGGAGTTTAAGGAAAATATCAAAGAATCCATTGAGAGAGCACAAGCTCTACTAGAACAACAACCTCAAGCCATGGATGTCCCTGAGCATCCTGTAGAGTTTCAAGGAGGGGGTGTTGAGGTAATTGAGGAAGAGCATATGGTAGAACATGTTCTTGTTGATGAAGAAGTTGAGAGGAGATTCCCTTCTCCGAAGATTAATGATGATCTTGATCCAAGTGTTCCCTAGGACAAAGTGGTTAAGTGGCATTATGATGAGGAGGCTGATGATGATCCAAGAATCAAGGTATGTGATGAATTAATTCTAGATGATACATTCATATAGATAAAATAATTTAAAGAATTCATTATTCAATAGAGAAGAGAAGAAATAAAAGAGAGAATTGAACAAGTTAGAGTAGGTTTGGATCCCTCTCAACAAGAAGAGGAAGAGAAAGTAGAGGAAGAAAATATTATGGTTGAGATTGCAAACATTATTCTTGCTGAAGCTAGAAAATTTGTTGTAGAGAGTGGAATTATGTTGCTTATAGGATGCATTTTCTCCTGAACCATTGCACTTGATGCAATCAAGAGAGATCCATAGGCCTTTGTATTATAGAAACATTTTGACAACTGAGTGTTTGCATTTGGTTATAGTCCTAAATTACACACTCTTGCAATTTGGTCTATGGAACATAACACTAGGAAGCATGAAGTTGCCATGCCTATAGAATAATTCATTGGATTGATGGTTGTAAAGAGGGTTGTAGATATAATGCCTATTCAAGTAGCAAAATTAACTATGCATGTAGGATTGCTTAGTGATGATACTGCACATATTTCTTAGAAGGAATATGATGCCTTATTGAAATATTACAACAAATCTTTGGATGAGTGCAATAAGTTAAGAGCCACAAATTATGCTAGCCAATCAATAAGGGCACTATCTTCACCCTCCTCTTCATATTTTTCTACACAAGATAGGGAAACATTGGCACTAAGAATTCAGAACTTGAAGAAGGAAGTACAAATAGAAAAAGATAATGTCAAGAAGGCCAAAATGGAGATAGTTAAAGTGGCCAATGATATTTTTCATGATGTGTTGAAACATGGAGTAACGAAGTTGGTAAATAGAGATGATGATGTGTGGGCTTCTTACAAGAACATACAAGAGGCCAACATCAAACACTTGCAAATTCAAAAGGAATTCTAGATTGAGTGGAGTAAACTTTGGAGCACTAGGGCGGGAACTTTGAAGGAGATGATTCCATTCATGAAAGAAGACCCTTAAGCTCCCACTAACATCCTAGATTTTCTAAAGGTACTTGATCTTGTGAATGAAATAACAACCTTCCATGGAAAGTAAGGAATGAATCTCTAGAACAAATTGAAATTTTTTATAGAAATGGAAGGGTGTGGTATGCCTAAAATATTGGATGATAAGTGTGAGTTAAAATAATTTGCTACATGGAAAGAGGAATTAGGAAACTTGCTCCCACTGTCTGAGTTGATGCTCACTATCATTGATTGTTGTATGTTGAATTCCAATATTGATAATATGATAGGAGTTGAAATGAGAATGGACACATTTTTTAAAGAGGCCAGGGCTTTGATTGATGCATGGTATGATCAACACAATACAAAACTGTAGAACTTGTTAAACATGAAATGGACAACTGAGGATGAATATAACATATGGTTGGAAAAGTTTATAGATTGAGCCTGTGTTATGAAAATTGATAAAAAAACATGGTGAATAACAAATTGGAGAAAATAAATGCATAACCTCAAAGCAGTATAGATTAGGATTTTTCTAAAGTATTGCAAAATATTGTTTTTTCCCAACATGAAGATTGTTGACACAAGTGCTGACATGGGTGATTCTACCTCTTTCTTTTTAATTGATTTTCTTGCTTTAAGTTTTGTTGACTGGATGTACATGTGGAGAATAGTTTTGGCTCATGAAGAAGATGGTTTGATGTTGTTGCAATGGATGAAATATGCCTTTTGGAAGGTGTAAAAAATATTCTTCAACAAAGGAAAATGAATTTTGTATTATATGCTTTCCCCCTCATGGAAAATGCAAATATAACTACTTGGGAAAGTTTTAAAATTCAAATACAAATGTGTGTCAAATGTAAAATGTGACTTTATGTGTAATTTGGCCCAAATATTGTTGCTCCCATGTTTCTATAAATGGGAATTCAAATCCAATTACACAGATCATTTGATGGTTAAGCATTCAAGCTCATGTAAGATAAATTTTGTAAATTCAACAACAAAGGAATAGAAGAGTTTAGAGACTAAGGGGTGAATTCTAGCTTTTAATAGCCATACTAGTTTTACAATAGCAATGGAATATGAATGAAAATTGCAAATTATGGAGCAATTTCTCTCTCATGTATTTTGTTGCACAAATCATAAATAAAATGATAAATGATCTTTTATTTTTCTTCAATCTCTTCAGTTGAATGTATGATTTTGTTTATGATTTAGTTCAAAGAACTAATTAAATGATTTGATGAAATAATAGATCTATGTGATGGGGTATAAGGATTACTAAGTAGTTTGTGTGTTGGATATCTAGAGTTGTTTATTGCAAAGCAATAAAATAATAATCTTTAACTGGTAGTTTTAATTGCTAATGTATTATAGTTTGTTGTAAGTATGAGTCTGTTACCCATGGATAAAGCATTGTTCTATTAATTTGGTCATCTTTGAAGTCAATTCAGTTGGTCTTATCTATCAGAAAACAAATTCATAGTGAAAATCACTTAGATACTATAAATTGTTGCAAAGTTGTATGGGGATTACCAATTCCTTGCTCTAGATAATAATTTGATAAAGAATCAGCCAAATTATTAAAGAATTATGTCTATTTGCAATTGGTAGGAATGTATTTGTTAATTACAATGTTGTTGCTAATTTGGAACAAGAGTATCAATTCAAACATTGTCAAGATCAACCTTCTAGGTTTTACAGAGCCTGAAGTGTAGAGGTCAAGCCTAGAAAAATTGTACCTATTTGTTAGCCAATCCTCACCATTATTCATCATTGAATTGTGGTAGATTCATAGATAATGACTAAGATTAAGTTTTCTTCTCAAAAAATAACCAACAGATTGGAAACTCCACTAGGGACATTGCTAGTCTAGAGTCTCTAGGTCAGATCTGGTATAGTTAGAGTCAAATATTTTATTGTTCTTCACTACTGGGAGAGAAATTTGTTCAAATTATCATCAAATATGTCACATCCATTTTTATGCATAAAGTTATGGTCCCATTTTCCATCTCATACAAGGTTATGTTCAAAGTCTTCTCTGAAATTGTGAGTGCATCTCCAAAGTGTAATCAAATTTTATTTCACAACATTATGGGTGGTGACTATAAATTCTTTTGTACCAGTGCAACATTTGAATTTATAGAAGGAAAGAAGAGGAAGAATTATGTAGAGAAGTTTGAAAACATGAATGGAACTAGAAGCAAAATGAAGAAGATTCCTAAGAAAAATCTAGAGACTGAGCTACCTACAAGAAAGAAGGGGTCCTAGATAAAGAAGAATAATGCAATGGGTAGGTCCACTAGAAATCTTTCTAGTGCATTTCTCATTTCAAATGTAAATTTTCATAATGATATATCTAATGTAAATGAGGAAGAACTTCCCACTGAAGAAGCTTATAGAACAATCTTGAAATTCCAATGCAAGAAGAGAGGTGGGAGTTTTGGAAAAAGGACAAGAAGTTCTCAGATCCTTCAAATCCTAGGGGTAGATTTGTATTTAATCGTGATAATTTCAAGCCAAGGGGTGGATCCCCTAATGTATCTTCACACCATTCCCCTAAAAGAGATTTCACTAACCGTACTTTCTATACTCCTAAATCTATTAAGTTTGATGATGTCTTGGAGGATGTAGATGACATAAATAAGGATATGCAAGCCTTAGAAGAGGAAGAATTCAGATTTAAGGAGTTGGAGGAGAAGAAAGCAAGGGAGTTGACAGAGAGAAAGGAAAAGGTGTTGCAGGAGAAATAATTTAAGGAAAAAGAGGAGAGGATTTGGGAAAAAGCATTGGAGAGGGATTCCTAAAGGGAAAGAGTTGGGAAGATGAAGGAAGCCTTATAGGAACAACCAGCTCGTGAGGCTCCTTCTAAAATTGCTACTAAGATAACCCCTAATCCTCCCAAAGTCAATGAACCCTTTGTTGTTGTTAACAAGCCTACAGATCAGGGTAAGAAACCCATTGATCAACATAAGAAGACCACTCCTAATACCAATACAAACACTTCATCCAATAATGCTTCCACAAAAAATGCTAAAAATAATTCCAATCCATCAAGTGCATCTCCCAGCCCCGAGATCTTGAGATTGTGGTAAGAAAATGAGAAGTAGCAGCAAGAATTGAAGAAATCCAAAATTGAATCTACAAATGTTGAAATGGCAAGAAATATCTCTTTCATTAAGATCTTTATACCTGATCTAGTGGCTTCAATCTATGGAAATACTAACCTTGATTTACATAAGAATAAATTTGAGGGACATACTCCTAGTGGAGGAGGTGGTGGTGGAGGAAATGACAAAAATAAGAATAAATATTCTGAAGATGGAGGAAGTAGTGGTGGTGGAAAGAAAAATGGAAGTACTGGTAATGGCAGAGATGGAGGTGGCAAGGATAAGAATAAATATGGTGATCAAGAAGACAATAATCCTATAAATGATCATAGAGACTGAGCTTCTAGGAGGCCAATGCAATTGGAAAGGTACCAATAGATTTATTTCATTAGAATTCCTAGTTACCCTAATCAATTCTCTAAAGATATTAGGCCAGCTTTGGTAATAATTCCATTAGTGGTGAAGATCACTTAAAAGAATTTGCTAATGTCATGGATGATTTTGAAGTGGAGGCTGAGGATGTAATGATGAAGCTTTTCATGTAGTCAATCACTGAGGATGCCAAGGAATGGTATAGAGTTCTACCTGTAGAAATTATTGGTTCTTGGGAAGAGTTCAAGAGATTATTTAGAGAACGGTACAGTGATAAGACTGATTCAAGGTTTCTTCTAAATCAATTTAACAACACTTCTAAAGTCTCAAATGAGGTTGTAGTTGATTTCAATGTATGGTTTTAGAAGGCTATGAAATGATTACCCCCTCATTTACAATTAAATGATAGTGTATGCTTGGTGAATTACTGCAATGCCTTTGATGCAAAGATGAGCTATTTCTTATTGGATAAGAATCCTCAAACAATGAGAGAAGCCTTTAAGATAGAAATCCATATTGATAGTATCATTAGAGAAATTGGTAAGGTTGGGAGAAGAGATGATGTTAAAATACTTAAGAATCCAAAGAGAGAGGATAAAAAATTTGGAGCAAAGGGAGCTTCACTTGAGGATAATATTTCCAATATTGTAAATTCCATGAAGGATATTAATTATCGACTTGCCAAGCAATAAAATGGTCTTTCAAATGAGAAGCCCATTTTTTAAAAGAATGAGAGACTTCCTCGACTGTAGGACCATCCATATAACACTAATTGGCATAATGGGAAGCCCATTCCTAATAATCAAAAGAATGCTGAAAATAAGGTTCCTCTGGATCCTTTGTAGAAAAACTCAATCAATTTTGCTAATGAGACACCTTGGTGTATTGTCTACCAGTACCACATTCTTCTCAAACATGTTTGGTGGAAAGGAAATTTGAAGAGGAATAGGCTCTTTTAGATGATTATGATCTAATGGAAGAGAATGATGTTGAAGTTCTTGTACTTATGCATAGGGCAGATTTTGCTAATGAAGAGTGTTCTTCGGATGAAGAATCATAGGAAGTGGATGTTGATTTTGAAAGGAAAATATTAGGCTCCCACCATTAGAAAATTTCCCCTGATGAAGATGAAGAGGTTGAAGGAAACATTTGTGTCATGGAAACAAATGAAATGGATGTTTCTTTGAGAAAACCTTTTGATGAAGAGTATAGGCAAATGATAGCTGCATTGGTGGAGCAAGCCAAGAATACTCACTTGAGAAGTAGGGTTGTTAATTGTGATTAGGGTAAGCCTAGTAGTATGTTCATGAAGGAACAAAATCCAACGAAGGAGGGAGCTAAATTAGAAGAATTGGTTAAGTTTAAGAAATAAGAGGCCAAACTAAAGAAAGTCAGGGACATAGAATTTGGGCCAAAAATATACTACAACCGAGAAGTTTGGTGAAGTCACTTCTCTTAGTGTGAAAGACGAAACACAAAATTCAAGAACTAATTTAGAACAAAAATGGGGAGGAGTTTTGACCCATTGGGTTTTATCATTTTCTCCACTTTATGAGAGATTTCATTGTGTGTACATGGGTAACTAACATGGCCTAGTTGCCAGGACCCATCTTTGCAGCTTTGTGTTATTTGCATAATGATACACTACTCACTAAGTTACACTTAAGGGGGGGTGTTGGTGTAATTAAATGTCTTGTACCTTGTCCTAGGTCATGATTACACCTTAGTTAAGTTTACTTAGGGACCACATAGGAGGTTGTTGGAGATTTTCCACCTTTGGTGGACTTGACATCTCATTATTTTATCACCTCCACCTTTTGTTGAGATTATCACATTATCCCTTCCCACTTTAGGTGGAGTGATAACTTTTCATTGTTGTCTCATGTCATAAGATTACGACACTTGTAAGAATTGGCTATGAAGGTAGCCACCCAAGATCTAGAGGCCTAATAGAAAGCACAAGCATAAGAGAGATAGAAACAAGATGACAAGAATAAACTGTATTCAATGCCAATGATATGAGATGATAATTATGTCGAGTTAACAAAGGAAACTTTGGAGAACCCATCGCAGCAAAATGAAAGAGAACAAGATAGAGAGAGAGAGGAAAAATCACACAAGACACCCCCCCAAATTCACTCAATCAAGGAAGCCCCCCCAAAAAAGATGATTGGGCACTTTATACTTAGTGCATGTACAATGGCCACTTGCAAGCCAAGCAAAGTGGGCTTTTGATGTTCAATGTTTTACAACAGCCTTAAGTAGGCTACAACAGACTCAAAATGACTGATACAAAAGACCAAACCAATATTTTATCTTTACAAATGCAAAAATAGGCCAAAAATGACCAAGTGTTGAAAGTATAATTTTTGTTCACAACTACTACAAACTAATAGCACCACTATGAATTTTAGAAAAAATCATGCACTTTAAAAAAAAGGGCACCTAAAAAGGAGTTCGTATGAGCATGAACGGAGCCCCAGAAGTTGCAAAAATGGTGACAATCGAGCAACACCTGAGACAAATCCAATTTTCTAGAAAATCAGTGCACCAAAATCAGAAAATGACTACACCACTGCGATGTACATGAAAAATTAGCCCAAACCAAAAAAAGTTGCACCAAAAAAGGCCTCAAAATGACGAAGATATGAGCCTCTGAAGTTGAACTGCAAAATTAAAAAGCTCAATGGAGAGGGGTCTGCCAATTTTCAAAAGGTGCTGATGCAGTGCTGACGTCATCATTATACAACATTAAATTTGATGGCCGTATGAATGTCCTAGTCGCCAGAGGTTAAATTTGATGGCCGTATGAACGTCACTGTCACCGTCGCTAGTTGCCTGAAAATTTGGAAAATGCCAGAACTTTTTAAAAGAAACTGCCATGGATTTGACCGGTGCTTGCCGGTACACCGGGGCCATGTGTGGGGGCTGTTGTTGGCTATGGTGGTACTGCCACATGGCGGCTCCTAGTGGCCACAGTACTTTGCAAAGTACAATGTCCACAGTGTTGTTGGTGTAAGTAAATGTGTTGTACCTTGTCCTAGGTCATGATTACACCTTAGTTAAGTTTACTTAGGGACCACATAGGAGGTTGTTGGAGATTTTCCACTTTTTGTGAACTTGACATGTCATTACCACATCACTTCCACCTTTTGTAGACACATCATGTGATCATCTCTCCACCTTTTGTGGTGATTATCACATTATCCTTTCCCACTTTAGGTGCAGTGATAACTTTTCATTGTTGTCTCATGTCATAAGATTATGACAAGTGTCATAATCTTATGCCCTTCTATGTTCTCAACCTGGCTATATAACCAAGGGGTCTCTCTCATTGTAAACAACTCTTTCATATCATTGACATTGAAAACAGTTTATTCTTGTCATCTTGTTTCTCTCTCTCTTATGCTTGTGCTTTCTATTAGGCCTCTAGATCTTGGGTGGCTACCTTCATAGCCAATTCTTACATGGTATCAGAGCTATTAGAGTGCCTTTAGTTAGTCATTTGGAGAGATTCTTGAAGGGTTCCACTTTTGTCCTTGTGTTGTAGGTGCATTTTGGGAGCTTGTTGCATTAGATTTGAGCTTGCCATTGTGTCTGGAGTGTCTGAGATAGTCAGATTTTCCTTTTGTTTCATCTCAGTTGGACACCGGAGGCCAAATCTGCAAAGGGTTGAAGATTGAAGGTGGTTACCAGATCTAGGAGCTAGCTACCTCTTCAGAGCATTTTCAGCCGAAAAGGACATCGCCATTGCACCTAGAAGGGCCAAAACCCCTAAATCAACTATCAAATCGTCAAATTTGGACAAAGTTGCTCTCAGAGGAAAAATTTTTTAACAGGCGGGCCGTACAGCCCTACTTGCGCAGGTACGATTTTTCAATTTAAAAATAAAATATTTTTTTATTTTTTGCAATTTAAAAAAAAAATCTTAAAAAATTGATATTTTTTAAAATCAAAAGTTTTAAAAAAATGAATTTAAAAATCAAAATAATAATAAAAATTATTCCTATGAGACGGTCTTCCTGCGCTGCGTAGGCTGTAGCGCTGTGAGCCCCGACCACCGACCATTGCATGGGTGGCCTCCTTGGGCCCCATCCCACCCCCCACATGTCTTTTTTTTAAAGCTTAAATAAAAAAACTCTATTTTTTTGTTTTTTAAGATTTTTTTTTAAATAAAACTTTTATTATTATATTTTTTCAAAGTTTTTAATAAAACTTTTATAATTTTAAAGTTTTTAAAATAAAAGATATATTGTTTTTTTCTTTAATATTTTTTATTAAAGTGTTTTTTAGTAAAAAAAAAAATTATATTTTTTTCTTTATTGATTTTTCATAAAGTTTTTTATAAAAATTAAAAAATGTTTTTCTTTTATTCTTAATAAAGTTTTTTTAATCAAAAAATAATAATTTTCTTTATTATTTTAATAATAAATTTTTTAAAAAAACAAATCATGCATTAATAAGCAAACCTTGGAAAATTATTTTGCCTCCCTATTGAGCCTTGTCTTGGACCATTTGTTCCTCTAATCGGCAGTCAACAGGGGTCAGTTGCTCCTACCGACATCCATCTGGAGGGCTCTCTTCATGGTCTTCAGCTTTGGGTTTCCTTTGGTTGGCTTCTTCATCATCATTTCCAGATTTGCATCATGGTTGTTGTAGTTCACCTCTTTCTAATGTTGTAATCGAACTAAAATAAAGTGCCACAATCTACTATTTCAGTGTACTCTGTCATGTATTGTATGCTTCTTTGGATTGATCTATGTATCTAGTGTTAGTTCCTATATACTCAGCATATGCAACAATTGGTTACCCATGCATTTCGGTGAGATGGACTAAACACCATATAGACCTCTTTTTGGAAGCACTCTACCTGTCTTCAAAAGTTTGGTTCTACATCCAGAGACTTGGTGCATGGCTCCAGTGAGACATTGATTGTACCAATCTGCTATTGATGGGCATTCAGTTGATGCTCGTGTAGTTTTCTTCTTGGTTTCAACCTTATTCCCGTTGTAGTGTGGATTCTTCTACAGTTCTTCATTGACAGATTCTATAGTTACTCTTGACAGATTCAGCTCAGTCAACAGTTATGTGGCATCTTCTGCAGTTGTACTTGATTTTCTCTATTAGTGCTTTGCACAGTTTGGCATTTCTTTTGGAACAACATTTGGAGGACTCGTCATCATCCTTGGTTCGCTCCACTTCACATTGTTCTACATTCTCTCCTTCTTCAGTTCAGATTGGGGACTTTTGACATTGTGACATTTGAGCAGTGACTCTCCATTGAGGGGGGTTATATGGACTATCTCTTATGGGGGGGACTTTTTCCTCACTTGAGGTTTTATCCTTCCTAGAGCATGTTTCTTGTTTATTGTTTCTCTTTTGGGGAGGAGTTTTGTCCCATGTGGTTTTCTCCTTTTCTCTACTTTATGAGAGATTGCATTGTGTGTACATGGGTACCTAACATGGCCTAGTAGCTAGGACCCATCTTGCATTGTTTACTTTTGTGTACATTCTCCCTAAGTTGCATTAAGGGGGGGTGTTGGTGTAATTAAATGTGTTGTACATAGGAGGTTGTTGGAGATTTTCCACTTTTGGTGGACTTGACATGTCATTACCACATCACTTCCACCTTTTGTGGACACATCATGTGATCATCTCTCCACCTTTTGTGGGTGATCCACCTTTTTTGGTGATTATCACATTATCCTTTCCCACTTTAGGTGGAGTGATAACTTTTCATTGTTGTCTCATGTCATAAGATTACAACACTTGTCATAATCTTATTCCCTTCTATGTTCTCACCTTGGCTATATAACCAAGGGGTCTCTCTCATTGTAAAAAATACTCTTATATCATTGATATTGAATATAGTTTATTCTTGTCATCTTATTTCTATCTCTGTTATGTTTATGGTAGGGTCACCTTGTAGGTCCTCATTGGACCTAACTTAGTAAACATTCTTTTTGATATAATCCAAGGTTTTGAACTCTTCAGAGTGAAGCTGGGTATCCCCTAGTTGGCCACTATGAATGAAATTTCCTTAGTTGTGAAAAAAATTCTAAAGTTTATCCATGATGGTTTAGTACATGTGATCCATGACACCGGGTATAAACTACCGATTGCGTGTGGTAGCTATTCTTTAGACCACTTTTGGCTTGCACCTATTGGTGCACTTCCTCTTAGGATGGACATCTTGTATTGAACCTACGAGAAGTACAAGAAAGGGCTCTTAACACCTAAGGTAAGGTACCCTCCATCTCCCTTGTTGTCTTGCATAGGGCTTGTTTGAAAGCTGAGAGTGATGCCACCTTAGAGAGAAGAAAGGAAGAAGAGAAGTTCTCTCAAGGTTCCTATTCCTCCTCTTTCACTGTCTAGTCCCATGCTTCCTCTCACCCCACTATGGCATTATTAGGTTCTCCTCCATTCTTGTGAGAGAACTATATGGTGCTCACTTGGAAAAGGCCCAAACATCTTGCATTCAAACTTCCTGTTCTTCCCACAATGCCTAGGCCCATTCAATATGGTAGAAGGAAGGGTCCTCATGGGGAATCCTCTACATCTCAGCCTCCATAGCCTCCTACCGATTCTACTCCCAAAGAAGTGAATGGGAAGAGGCTCACCATTGAGGTGCTAGAGCTAACTCCCCCCATTGTCTCTCAACCTCTTTCTCCTACTCTCATTTAGGAGTATGTCCCTCTATTGGAAATGGTTGTGGTGGAAACTCCTATGGCTAAGCAAAAGCCTTTTGTCCCTTCTCAACTTATGGTCTTTGGCCCCCAAAGTCATAGAAACTGCCTTGTGTGTGAGTGCAAGCATTTGAAAAAGGCTCTGGCAATTGAGCAGGCCACTTTGTAGACGAAGGAATGAGAGTTGATTTCCCTTGTTTCGGGGCATCTTGCTATGTCCTACTCTTTCATCCCCTCAACTTCAGTTTAATCAAACTTAATTTTTCTTCCAACTCCTACTGTGAGCTTGAATTCCTCTAACCCTAAAAATGTGTAGGTTTTTATTCTTCCTTCAGTCAAACCACCTCTTTTGATGTCCCTTCTACATGTGATGAAAATATTGTCACATGTATAGGAACTTCATTAGAAGTTTTATGGTTCATCACAAGATGTTCATCAAAATTTTGATGAATGTTTGATGTTTTTTATATAAAAAACATTCATTCAAATGCATGCTATTACATACATTTTAATGAATTTTGTAATTCCTATTATTGACCTATTATTTGTGCATATTTTTGTGCTATGTTGTTGTATTTAAGGACATTCTTTATTCATTCAAAAATGATGAAGAGGATATAAGAATCATTAGAAGAGTATTCATATAAGAGCATTACAATAAGATCCTAATTGCATTGCTATCATTGCATCATCATCATAAACATACTATATGTTTGTTTGTCTCTAATCTTCATTCATTATCACTTGTAGAAATGGAACATTGACTATATTTCTGCTATGGAAGTGGGCCAACTTGTAGAAATGCATACACATGAGGAGTTATTAATTTCCAATGGCTTGTATGCTCATTTGAGCAAGGAAGGACCTTTTCTCATAGGCTTTATGAGATGATATTTTGGCCACCTTCAATCATTAATCAAGAGGGAAAGACTTTGGGTAGTGTGTAAGGCAATATTGAATTTAGTAATGATCCTACTTTAGGAGTTCTTCTAGATGGTGAGAATATCAAAATCCTTAAAATTTAATGGTTAAGAAGCCAAATTGAATTGGTAACACAAGAAGCTACTCTACTGAGCTTGAGAATTAAGAAGAACATTATTTATGGACGATCTGCAACTTTCCATGAAATTGAAGAGGCAACAAAGTTTGTACATATCCACACATTTATCACTTCACTTCCTAAAGGATATGAAACCTAGGTTGGTAGTAATGGATTGACCCTGATAGAAGAGTAAAAGATAAGATTGCAATCGCAAGGGTTATGCTTTGCAACACGCTAAACTAAACAAAAACTTTGTTGTTGTACAATAAATACCACAACATGCATATGGATAGTGCAACTTTTTTTGTACTTTTCACACTATAATAGATTGAACCCGTTTCTAGGAAAGTTGCAACTCTTGATTTGTGTCATACTTGAGAATTGGCATATCAAATTTTCCATAAATTTGAGAGGTTTATCACCATTTAATGGACTTGAAGGTGGATGTATTCCATGGTGGATATCCATGAGATTTTCAAAATGACCCCTCATGATAAGCAAGTGCATAATATTGATGCTGATGACTCATCACAAATCAAAGAACTTACCCCTTTTCTTCCCATGGAATCTACAACATGTCCACTTGTTATTGCACCAATCATGGCACCTATGGTTAACAGGGAACCAAAGGTAGAATACTGCACAAGAACATTAACGAAATGAATTTAGAGCTAAATATATAAATTTTGGAGTAACTTTAGAACCCCAACAGATCAACATGGATTGGCCACAAGTTCTAGAATAGACTAGTATTATATAGTTAGGGCCCAACCTAGTGATAAAATGAAGTTCTAAGACATCAAGTTCTTGACTAGCATAGTGAGCAATTCCAAAGGATGTTGAGGAGATGAGTGGTAAAAGAGTTTAAGGTCCACAAAAGTATTCAGATATGGTGCTGAAGAGGGAAAATGCTATCATTAAAGAGAGTAAAATAAGATCAAAGATGTTGATGCATTCTTATGGACCAATTTTTGAGGCCTTGCCTCCTGAATCCTGACCCATAATGAAATTTATGATTAATGACATAGTAAAAGGGAATAAGACCTCAAATACTAGATAAGATAGCATTTCAATTTTCAACCAATACTGATCTTTATATTTTTTGCTAATTCTTATGTAAAAAAATCATTTAATAGAAATTGGATTCAACTTACTAGTAAAATTACAAAAGAAGGAAATACAAGACATTCAAGAGTAGATAAGAAAATCACAATTAGAACATAATCCATGGGAGCCACACCATTCAAATGTATAAAGTGATGTTAAGATTGGAACAAAATTGCAATTAGAAGATAATCCACAAGTGAAATAGCTAGAATCCTTGAGAAAAATTAGTACAGTGATACATGAAGGGGCAGATTTGACTTTGCACTGAATGAAGTATTGAAGGAAACTAATCTAATGCTTAGTAGGAAAGGATTTAGCTGAAATTGCCAAAATGTTACCAATTTTCACTACAACTCAATTGGCAGAGCTGATTAATTGGATTTATTTCAAAGTGAAAGTTTTATTAATTTTTGCATGTGCTTAAATTGTTGTTTGCACTAGGTTTATCAAGTTCCAGTTATACAATTGTTTTAGTGAACAGAGTTTCAAAATTATTGACCAATGCTTTGTATCATAAGTGAAATACAAAAAAGAGTACACAAATGATAAAGCATAACAATTTCTTTCATTTATTTCATAATACTTATGCATATCATAGTATTTCATTTACAAATGATTGTACAAATTTTCATTTTTGATGCATTTCTTTTCAAAATGGAAAAACAAGAAAAGAAATTAAAGTGTTCCACACAAGCCGTGGAGGTGACTATAACAATGGATCATGAGAAGCTTGCTACACTATTGAAGATGTATGAGAGGAAGACACATAATCATCATTGCATGATTCCTATTGGCCAATTTAGAAGTGGTGCACCATCCTTTGTCCTCGAGCTCTGACTATGAATATCCCTATATAAATCACCAAAAATAATGTAAAATGTTGCTAATAATACATTGAAACAGTTGATAGAATAGGAGTTGGACAAAAGTAGAAAATGAAACATCATAATAATGATTATTTTATGCTAAGATTGTTTGTTTCCTTGTGTAGGTATAGGAAAAGCTATGTAGCTGAATCATTTCATGAAGACACAAAAAGCATGTGGAGTAAATGGGCTAGAGCTCGACATGTTTCCCCTTAAACACGAAAGTGTGTTGAGTGAGGAAAGACAATATTATGCTAATCTAAGCCATTCTTGAAGGAGTAAAATAGATTTCAGTCATCAGAACATTGTTCACTAGTAATTGTCAAGTTTGAGAAGCAATGAAATGAAAATTACCAGTGGAAAATGAGCTAGATTCACATATAGAATCAACTGACTGATAGTGGACATGAATACATAATACCTCATCAATGGAGCACTAATAAATAATGGAAGCATATGAAGTGTTATGGAGCTAAGAATGCATGTTTTTGAAGCATTCAAGTATATGAAAATGAGTGGAAATAAGCATAAAAGTTATTATAACAAACAAAAACAAAGTGGAACTAAGTATAGGAAAGCGAGGAGTTTCTGAGTGTTTCATACAACATGAAGGTGAAACTAATCTACATATTAAAGATGTGTAACAAGCTCACTTCATTAAAAGAACTTTTTAAAAATTACATGGTTTCAGCTTAAGATGCAAATTTAATTTTAAAATACAAAGATTTCTCCTTGTTACAGTTAACCCAGATAGGGTTATGACAAGAAAATTTAGAAGTAAGTGGATTTCTTCCAAGTTATAGAATACCCACATGGGGTTTTGATTTAAAATACAAATTTCTCATCATTTCAACTTACCCATGTGAAAGTTATTGTCAAAAATACAAAAATGCATGTAATGATATTATGGGTCGAGACCAATACATGGAGATACAAAATAAATTGCAAGAAAATGTAATGAGAGTCCTTCAAAGCATTTTTTTTTCATACTTTGGAAAATGCATACTACAATCGAATACCCAGCTTGAGCATGAGTAGCCCTAGCCTAGAGGAGTTTGAGTCATAAATTTCACTAAAAATAGAAAACCTTTTGGATTTTGGTCAAAATTTCAATATCTGAAGCAAACAATGATTATAATGCAAGTAATTCTTTGTAAAAATTCATTATCAAGAGCATACATGGCATGGACTACACAATGGGTCTGCATTTGTTTAATAGAAAGTGATATTTCTTTTGTAAAGATAAGCTTTAAGAGCTTTTGTTTTCACAAGAAAAATGAAAGTGGAGATAAAAATCACCATGGTACACTTGTAGTAGGCTAAGCAATGGTGGAAAAGTCCTCACAAAGCTTCTAATGCATGGCTCAAGCTCACACAAGGTGGCCAGGAAGAATGGAAGCACTGAAAATGAAGAGAAATCTGAGATAAAACATGTATAAGTTGTGACCTTAATGGCCATTTTTTCTTTTCAAATGAAATGGGAGGATCGATAATACTATCAAGAATCAACTTACCATGAATGTGCAAAAGAAAATCAATGCCAAGCATGCTGGAGTCGACCAAGCTAAGTGTAGAATCATGGAGTTTCAAGCTAAAAACCCTTAGTCTATGACGAAGGCATTTTCTTCTCATTAGAGCCTTCTCTCCAAAATGACAAGTGCAAATAATGAAAATTTAGGGTTTGACTTAAGTTTTGTTCTATCCTCAATACCCTAATTCGACTCATAGAGATTATTGCAGAACTTTTGAAATATTAAATTTGATGTGGTTGAAGATATTTCCACTAGGTCGACCTCTTTTCATTTCATTTGACTTTTTTTTTTCTAAGTGTTTTAGGATTAAGCATTTAGATATATTTCAAGTATGCCTTGCCTTAGTGAAATAAAAATCACATAAAGACTTAGGTTTTAATTTTCATTGATTTTCTAGAAATCAATCAATATTTAGTGATAAGGGTTGTCTCTCATTTTTTATGATTTTTTATATGAAAAATCAAATTGTAATGGAGATTGAAGTTGTATTTTTGCAAAGATTTCCAAAAAATATTTATGCAAAAATAAATCAAATTGGAGAAAAGAATAAAACTGCATGTTTTGTAAAGTAGAAGATAAAACAGTATTTTATAAATTGCTTTATTCTTTCTTGCTATTTTTAGCAATTTGTGAAGGCAAAAGAGAGTTGACTTTTCTTGGGTGGATTTGAGTTGGATGGAGAGGAGATAAGGTGTTTTATTCACTTTTAAAGCAAAGCGCACCTATTTTTAGGTTCTTTTCAACATGGACACACACAGAGTGAGAGTTTTCCATTTCAGTTACTCATTTTGGGGCAGTTTTAGATGCTTTTTTAAGAGCTTTCTTCCTAAGCTCAGATTACGGTTTTGGATCTTTTATATTTTGAAGAAAAAATTAGAGTTTTTCTAGAGTTTAGATTCATTGTTTCTTCCTCTCATGCTAAAACAAAGATTTTTGTAAGAAGAAATTTGTACTCAAAATTTTGATACTCCTTCAGTTGAATAAAGCGACATTCCCATTTCTCAATTTTTGTGTCATTTGCAGTTATAGTTTGATGTTATATTGTGATTTCTATTTATAGAATCATTGTTATGTCCTAAAATTGTATTTTTGATGCAAAAATTTCATAAAATATAGGTTGCATGTTGTGTTTAAGCCCAAATCTTCATGCAAATCAATTATGTGTTGAGTATTTATGAGGGATTGCAAAGTACTGTTGTTTTCTAAGAGTTGTTTGTGGGTAAAAACCAAAGTCATCATTAAGTTCTGAAAATCACTTTAAGTCATAGTTTTCATTTCAGTTAGCTTTCTAACTCTTTCCCTCAAAAGATAATTTAGAATAGAATATATCATTTGGAGAACCAACTCACTATGGAGATGAATCTTCATTTAGATCACCCACATTTGAAGAAGGTTTCCATGTGTCAACAAATAGTTAAGTTCTTACAAATTTAACATAAGGCACATATCTTATTGATAACAACAACAATCAATGACAGTGGAAAACCAACAAACCCAAACCCCAAATCTGAACCAGCAACATGGGTGTTAGACCTACTACAATTCTAAATTCTTTTGAAAGATTAACAATCTATAAGAAGAGAAAAATCAATTAGTTAATTAAAATAAGGTTTTGACAAAGGTTTTAGAGTATGTTAATTAAAATGAAAATTATGATGCCATTTAGGTTTTAATATTCTACATAGTTAAGTATATATTAGCAATATTTTATATAATAAATAATATAATTATTCTACTTATTATAATTATATATTATATTCTTTAACAAAATTATTTAATACATATAAAATTATTATAATTAATAATTAATAATAAGTATATTTTTATATAATACAAAATATAATTAATATAATATATATTTAATATAATAGTAATATTAGATTAAATTATATATAATATAATTATATTTATTATTATATAATAGTATATATAGGATTTTACCTAATATTTTAAAGCACTTTACCATTACACTGTAGTTGGTTTACCATTAAATGGTAGTTGAAACTTTTTTTCCAATGACACAATAGTGGTTTCAAGGCATGAGATTTGTTTCAAGCTCAAATCTCACAATATATGTAGCCTATTAGCTAATACAAAGAGAGAAACTAAAAAGATAGAGAATGAGAGAAAGAGATGAACTTAGATAGATAGGGAGAGAGAGAGAGAGAGATATAAGAGATACAAAGGAAAAGAGAGAGAGAGAAAAAGAGAAACTAAATTTTGATTGGTTGTTTCATGTTAACAATCCAAGGATGGAATGTGTCCTTGGGGAGTTATGCTCAAGGTAGCATGCCATTTGATTAAAGATATGATAATTCTCCTTTAAGACCTCTTGAATGTACCCATTGCACACTTAAGGAAACAAAGATATAGAGAGAGAAAGAGAGAGAAAGGAAGAGAAAAGGGAGAGGGAGATAGAGATAAGATATAGATAGGTGGAGAGAAAAAAGAGAAAGAGAGCAAGAGAGAGGAAGAAAAATGAGACAAAGGAGGAGAAAAGATAGAAATAAAGGGATAAAAAGAGGGATACAAAGAAAAAGAGAGAAGAGAGAGAAACAAAGATAGAGATAGAGATAGAGATAAAGATAAATAGAAATAGAGAGATAAAGATGGAGATAGAGATATAGAGAGATATATATAGAGGGAGATATGTAGAGATATAGAGGAATAAAGAGGGGCAAATAAAGGTAGAGATAGTGAGGTAGAGAAAAATAGATAAAAAAAAAGAGAGAGAAAAGAGGAGAGATACATATATAGAGATAAAGTCACATAAAGAGATAGGGAGATACAGATAAATAGAGGGAAGAAAATATATAGAGAGGGAGATAATGAGAAACATACAAATAGAAAGGGAGACAAAGAGATAGTGAGAGGTAGAGAGATAAAGAGATAAGGATGAGTAGATAGAGATATAGGGAGGGTGATTGATATATCTCTCCATGTCTCTCTCTATCTCTCTATATTTCCCACTATCTATGTCACTCCCTCTTGCCCCCTCTATCTATTGAGACATCTCTCCCTCTCCCCCCTTTCTCTCTCATTCACTCCATCTCTCCCTTCATCTCTCCTACTCTATAACTCTATCTCTATTTCTCTTTTTATCTCCCTCTCACTCCTCTCTCTATCTCTTTCTATCCATATCTTTCTCTACCTCTATCACAATCTCTCTATCTCTTTCACCATCCCCATCTATCTCTCTATATCACCCCCTTTCTATGTATCTCCCTCTCCCTTTATATATATTGAGCTATCTCTCCCTCTCTCCCCTATCTTCTTCTCTCTCTTCCTCTCTACATATTTCTCTCCCTCTCCTCCCTCTTCTTTCTCTCCCTTTTCTACCTATCTATCTCCCTCTCTTCTCTCTTTTCCTCTTCAACCTATCTCTCCCTCTATGCCCCTCTTCTCTATCTCTCCTCTACCTATCTATGTCTCTTTCTCTCCCCCTCTCTCTATCTCTCCCTATCTCTCCCCCCCTATCCCCCCTATCCATCTCTCTATCTCCACCTCTCTTCCATTCTCTTCCCATATATCTCCATCTCTCTCTCTCTCCCCCTCTCTCTCTCTCTCTCTCTCTCTCTCTCTCTCTCTCTCTCTCTCTCTCTCTCTCTCCCCATCTATCTATATCTCCCCATAGTTGTTTCTCCCTTTCTCTATCTCTCCTTATTTCTTTCTCCCTCTCTCCATCTCTATATACTTATATCTAATTCTTTTTGTTTGTCTATATCTTTGTCTCTCTCTTTCTCCCTCTCCTCTCTCTATATCTCACATCATGTGTTGCCATCAATGCCAAAGGGGGATATTTTTGGATGTTGTGGTGTGTTGTTGATATGTGGTTGCCATTGATGTCAACACTATTAGAATTTTTACATTAGAAGCTATATATGTCAAGGATATTAAGAAAATTGTAATAAGAAGTGCTACAAGTTGTCAGTGGTGAAGTGAAGTTCTTTCTATTAGTGTGACTAGTATGTTGATGTGCAAAGGTTGTGGACTAAATGGTTTCTTGTTGAATATATCTAGTTTATCCACATCAAGTTTCAGAGATCTACGTGAAGCTTTGATCAAGTTGTGGATATTTATATTCTAATAGTTTTTCTATTACTTAAGTTTGTGTTCTTGAATCAAGATCATGTGATTTTAGTAAGTTTAGTTGTTACGAATGCTTCTCTAGTGTTTCATGATGCTTGTGGATGTTTCTATTTCATGCTCTATATGTGTTGCACATCCATATTGTTCATTGTGCTCATGATTTGAGATTTTCTCTTGCGTGTTCATGTTTTTCATGTTCTTAGCTGACAAGGTGTTGAAGCATGTTGTAGATCTTCAAGGAGTAATTAATTGAAGTGGTTCATTTTTGAGGATTTTATTTTTGATCTTCACTATGCTTTGGCCAACCTTGCTTGAATCACATGATTAATATTTATTTGTTTTGGGCCGACTGTTTGTATTCATTTGATTATCTCTTTATGGCCAACTTATAGTGATGGAATTTCTTGCTGCGGATATATAAGAGTGATTGTTTATTCAAATTGAATAGAGAGGATGTGAAGTGTATGATTCCTATGTGTGAATAAATTTAATATCATTCGAAGGAAGAGCAGAGAGTGAAGAAGAGTGAAGAAGTGTTCATGTGCTTAATCAAAACTATAACCAGGCATTAGTAGATGCTATTTTCTCAATTCAAAGTCTGATGGATTTAATCAGAACCTTTCTATAAGAGAGTGTGCCTGAATGCATGCGCATTCCCCATTCATATTCTCTTATACTTTTAATAGGGTATAATCTTGTGGATTGAGCTCCACCATTGTTTTTCCCCTAACAAGGTTTCCACGTAAAAATATTGGTGTTATGTGTGCTTAAGATGTGTTTTTCATTTATGCTTTCATGATTAATGATAATATTTGAGAATAAGGTTAATAAGTTGAATAATTTTGAAATTTAGGGACAACTAATTCACCCTTGCCTCTTAGTTGTCTTCCCTTGTGTTGCCAACAATTGGTATCAAAACTTGTGGTTCCTTGGAAGAAGCTTAACAACTTGAGGTGATTTGGGATGGCAACCTACAAGGAGGATAGTCCTAGATTTGTTGGAACAAATTATTATTTGTGGAAGACTCAAATGGAGTTCCATTTTGAGATGCCTTGGTGAATTGTACTACAACATTACAAGTAATAGATATTTTATTCCACCGAATAGTAGTTATGCTGAATATAATATCAAGGCTAAGGAGGCATTGTTGAGTGCTTTGAATATACTAAGATGACAAATGTGATGGATCTAAAGATTTCTTATGAGATCTGGAAAAAGTTGGAGACATTTTATGAAGGAGATGCTAATGTGAAGATTGCTAAGCTATAAATTCTACAAAGGAAATATGAAAATTTGAAAATGGGTGATGATGAAAATGTTACTACTTTCATGCAAAGAGTGAATGAACTTGTGTGTGGTATTAGATGTGTTGGTGGATAGATAGAAATTTTAGAAATTGTTGCTAAAGAGCTTAGATCCACCTGATTCTTAGAAAGTGAAGGTTAGTGCTATTGAAGAGCTCCAAACTGTGACAAATGTTACCAGAGATATGTTGATTGGTAAGCTTATTGCTTCTGATTTGAGTGAATTCGGTGATTTCCCTTCCTAAGGTTGAATCTCCATTCAAGGCCAGTACCTTTGGAAGAGATAAACATAGATATGATCCTTGTGAAAGTTCACCAAGAAAGACATTCAAGTGTGAGGATGAAATGAGACAACTCAATGAAGAAGAAAGAGAGCTAGAAGAACTTGAAGCATTGATTATGGAAAGAGAAGCCAGAGGACAATGTAATTATAAGGGGAAGTTTCCTATTAAATGTTTCTCTTGCAATAAGATAGGTCATTTTGAATCAAGGTGTCCTGAGAGAGTTTCCAAGCCAAGATTTGACAAGCCTAAATTCCAAAAGAAGTGTTACTATGTTGCTGATGAAGGTGTCAAAGGTGATGCAAGTGAAGATGAATTTGCTATTATTGCTATCAAGGAAAATAATCTTATGTCTGTTAAATCTGCTAGTTGTACAAATGTGGAGAAAGCCCTAGCTACTCAAGTTGAAGAGAAAGATGAATGGGTAATTGATAGTGGTTGTTCTCATCATATAACAAGATATAAAAGTAATTTTTTGAATTTGGAAAAGTATGATGGTGGTATTGTGAGATTTGGTGATAATACAACTAGTGTGATCCATGGAAGAGGATGCATTTCTCTTGATGGTAAGCATAATACTGATGATGTCTTGTATGTTGAAGGTTTGAAGCATAATGTTTTAAGTGTTGGATAGATGGTTGATAAGGGATACAATCTTCATTTCATGGATGGTAAGTGCAAAATATTAGGAAATTCTAGAAATATGATTGCATTAGGTACAAAAAAAAAGGTAATATTTTCCACTTGAGTGCTACTAGTAAAAGTTGTTTGATTGATCAAATTGATGAAAGCTAGTTGTGGCATAGGAGATTGTGTCATGTTAACTTTGATAATATTAGCAAGCTAAGTTCCACTAAGGTTGTGAGAGATCTTCCTAAGTTGATGAAACCTACAAATGCCATATGCAAAGAATGTCAGTTAGGAAAGCAAACAAGAATTTCATTTTGAAGTAAACAACAAAATTCAAATGGATTGTTGGATCTCGTGCATACTAATTTGTGTGGTCCTACTAGAACTGGAAGTTTACAAGGATATAGGTACTTTATGCTGCTAATTGATGATTATTCAAGGATGATGTGGGATACTTTCTTAAGGGAGAAATCTGAAGCTTTGGAAAAGTTCAAGATCTTTAAGGCTATGGTTGAGACAAAGACAGTTCTGAAGATTAAGTGTTTGAGATCATATAGAGGTAGTGAATTCACTTCCGGTGAGTTTATTTTTTGTGTGAAGAAAATGGAATGAAGAGATAGTTATCTACACCGTAGAACCCTCAACAAAATGAAGTTGTGGAAAGGAAGAACAAAAAAGTTCTAGATGCTGCTAGAACCATGATGTTGAAAGGAAATGTACCTCATATCTACTAGAGAGAAGCTGTGAGTATTGTTGTGTACACACTTAACTAGGTGCAAATCAAAGGTGATACTGGTAAGACTCCTTTTGAGTTATGGACTGGTTAAAAGCCTACTGTTACATATTTCAAGATCTTTGAAAGCAAGTGTTATATCAAAAGAGATGAAGATATAAGAAAGTTTGATGCAAGGAGTGATGAAAGAATATTTCTAGGGTTTGCTACTAAAAGTAAGGCCTACTAGTGTTACTATAAGAGATTAAAGAAAATGGTTGAAAGTGTAAATGTTAAGGTTGATGAAGACATAGCTGCACCATCCAAAACCCATGGATATGATTCTGATGATCAGAATTCCAATAAAAAAAAGGTCTAACTTCAAGTCAAGTCCAAATCATTCTGCTGAATGAAGAAGATGAAGAGGAAGGAGAAATTGGTGGAAGAACAAAAGAAAGATCATAAGAGCTTGAAATTGAAGAACATTCTAAGAAGACTCCGAGGTATGTAAGTTTGAATAATTCAGAAAATTAGATCATAGGTGATAAGAACAAAGGTGTCCAAAGTAAGAGAAAGATTACAAAAAAATATTGTTTGATTTCAAAGACCAAGCCTACCAATGTGAATGAAGCATGCAAAGATGAACATTGGGTTGAAGCAATGAAAGAGGAACTACAACAAATTGTAAATAATGATACATGGGTTCTTGTTCCCAGACCTAAGGATAAGAATGTAATTGGAACTAAATGGGTCTTTAGAAGCAAATTGAATGAACAAGGTGAAGTGGTTAGAAACAAAGCAAGACTGGTATGTAAGGGATATTCATAGATGGGAGGTATTGATTTTCAAGAAACTTTTTCCCCTATTGCTAGAATTGAATATGTGAGATTGTTTCTTGCTTATGTTGCTTACAAAGACTACAAATTTTATCAAATGGATGTCAAGTCAGCTTTTCTAAATGGTGAATTGGAAGAAGAGGTGTATGTTGAACAACTTGATGGACACCAGTTGAGTGATCAGAAATATATGGTTTTTCGATTGAAGAAAGCATTGTATGGAATCAAACAAGCCCCTAGAGCATGGTATGCTAGATTGGATAAGTACTTGGTGAAGCTTGGATTTAACAAAGGTACTGCTGATAGTAATTTGTATTGCAAGAATAATGATAAAGATTTGATTGTGGAAGTTTTTGTTGACGATATCATATTTGGAGGAGATGATAGCTTGTGTATGAAGTTTGTTGATGAGATGTAGAATGAGTTTGAGATGTCAATTATTTGAGAGATGAAATTATTTTGGGGATTGCAAATTACTCAGTTAGATAAAGGGATCTTTATATCTCAGTCCAAGTATGTGAAAGAATTGCTAAAGAAATTTGGTATGGAAGATTCAAAGCCAGTTGGTAAACCCATGGTGACTGGATGCAAGTTGACAACTAATGATGATTCTCTGAAGGAAAATTGGACTAGATACAAATCAATGATTGGTGGATTACTTTATTTGACTAAAACTAGGATTGATATCAGGAATTTTGTATGTATTGTTGCAAGATTTCAAGTTGATCATAAAGAATCTCATGTGACTACTGTGAAGAGGATTTTCAGATACTTGAAGGGGACAATTGATTTTGGTTTATGGTGTCCTAAAAATGACGGTCTTACTTTGAGTTCCTTTAGTTATAATGATTGGGTAGGAGATGTGAATGATAGGAAAAGTACTAGTGGTTGAGTATTTTTCTTAGGAAAGAAGCTGATTTCATGGTTAACCAAAATGAAAAATGCTATTTCTTTATCTACTATAGAGGCAAAATACATTGTTGCTGCTAATAATTCTACTCAAGTACTATGGATGAAGCAAATGTTGAAGGATATTAGAGTTGTGTATGATGAGCCTATTGTTATATTCTATAATAACTCAACAAATATTAAGATTTCTAAAAATCTAGTGCTGCATTCCAAGACCAAGCATATATCTATCAAGTTTCACTTTTTGAGAGATAAAGTAAGTGAAAAGGAAGTTAGATTGAAGTATGTGCCTACTAAGGAGTAGATTACAAATATATTTACCAAACTGTTTCCTAAGGATAATTTTGAATATCTCAAAGGGAAGTTAGGGGTGATTACCCCTCCTAATTAGAACTAAGGATGCATTGATTTGCATGAATCTATGCATTTCATGGTCATATTTTGATCCGAATTAATGTGGTGGTTGCTGCTACTTAGGGGGAGTAGTTAGATGTTCAGATGTTCAGGTGTTTAGACATGTGGTTTAGAGCTTGTATAGATGAAATCTTTTCCATTGATGTAAAATATGGAGAAGAGCAATGTGAAAAAACTTTGTGGGGAGAGGAGTTGAGGAAAGAGGAGTCAGAATCTAAGGGGGAGTAAACGTAGTTGTGTTGATGGTATTTTTCACATCATGTGTTACCATCAATGCCAAAGGGGGATATTGTTGGATGTTGTGGTGTGTTGCTAATATGTGGTTGTCATTGATGTCAAAACTATTAGCATTGTTGCATTAGAAGCTATATATGTCGAGGATATTAAGAAAATTGTAATAAGAAGTGCTACAGGTTGCCAGTGGTGAAGTGAAGTTCTTTTTGTCGGTGTGATCAGTACATTGCTATTAAGATGTTGTGGACTAAAAGGTTTCTTGTTAAGTATATCTATTTTATCCTTGCTAAGTTTCAGAGATCCAAATGAAGCTTTGATCAAGTTATGAAGATTTATATTTTGACAATTTTTTTGTTACTTCAATTTGTGTTCCTAAATGAAGATCATGTGATTTTAGTAAGTTTAGTTGTTACAAATACTTCTATAGTGTTTCATGATGATTGTGGATGTTTCTAGTCCATTCTCTATTTGTGTTACATGTCTGCATTGATCGTTGTGCTTGTGATCCAATATTTTCTCATACGTGTTCATGTTCTTCATGTTCTTGGCTGACAAAGTGTTGAAGCATGTTGTGGATCTTCGAGGAGTAATTAATTGAAGTGGTTCATATTTTTGGATGTAATTTTTTTTCTTCACTATGTTGTGGCCAACCTTGGTTGATTGCATGATTAATCTTTATTTGTTTTGGTCTGACTGCTTGTATTGATTTTATTATCTCTTTATGGCCGATTTATAATGATGGAATTTCTTGCCATAGATATATAAGAGTGATTGTTTATTTGAATTTAATAGAGAGGATGTGAAGTGTATGAGTATTTTGTGTGAATAAAGTTTAGATCATTCAAAGGCAGAGCAAAGAGTGAAGAAGAGTGAAGAGGAGTGAAAAAAAGTGAAGAAGTGTTCATGTGCTTAACTGGAATTGTAACCAGGCATTAGAAAATGTTGTTTTCTCAATTCAAAGTCTAATTGATTTAATCAGAACCTTTCTGTAAGATAGTATGTCTTCCTTTGTAATTGAGCAGTGATCTCTAGGTAGTCTTCCCGAATGCATGCGCATTCCCCATTCATTTTCTCTTATACTTTTTATAGGGTATAATCTTGTGGACTGACCTCCGCCATGGTTTTTCCCCTAATAGGGTTTCTACGCAAAAATATTGGTGTTATGTGTGCTTCTAATGTGTTATTCATTTATGATTTCATGATTAATGATCAAATTTGAGAATAAGGTTAATAAGTTGAATAAGTTTGAAATTCGGTGACAATTGATTCACCCCCCTCTTAGTTGTCTGCCCTTGTGTTGCCAACAATTGGTACTAGAGCTTCTGATTCCTTGGAACAAGTTTAACAGCTTGAGGTGATCCAGGATGAAAACCAATAAGAAGGAAAGTCCTAGATTTGATGGAACAAATTATTCTTTGTGGAAGACTTGAATGGAGTGCCATCTGAGATGCATTGGTGAACTCTACTGGAGCATTACAAGTAATAGATATGTTATTCCACCGAATAGTACTTATGCTGAATTTAATATTAGGGCTAAGGAGGCATTGTTGAGTGCTTTGACTAATACTAAGATGACAAATGTGATGGATCTGAAGACTACTGATGAGATGTAGAAAAAGTTGGAGACCTTGTATGAAGGAGATGCCAATGTGAAGATTGCTAAGCTACAAAGTTTGCAATGCAAATGTGAAAAGTTGAAAATGGGTGATGATGAAAATGTTACTACTTTCATGCAAAGAGTGAATGAACTTGTGTGGTATTAGATGTGTTGGTGGATAGATAGATGAATTAGAAATTGTTGCTAAGGTGCTTAGATCCTTGCCTGATTCTTACAAAGTAAAGGCTAGTGCTATTGAAGAGCTTCAAACTGTGATAAATGTTACTAGAGATATGTTGATTGGTAAGATTACTACTTTTGAGTTGAGTTAATTTGGTGATGCCCTTCTTGAGGTTGAATTTGAATTCAAGGCCACTACCTATGGAAGAGAGAAGCAGAGATATGATCTAGGTGAAAGTTCATCAAGAAAGACATTCAAGTATGTTTCTCTTGCAATAAAATAGGTTATTTTGCATCAAGGTGTCCTGAGAGAGTTTCCAAGCCAAGATTTAACAAGCCTAAATTACAAAAGAAGTGTTACTATTCTGCTAATGAAGGTGTGAAAGATGATGCAAGTGAAGATGAATTTGCGTTTATTGCTATCAAGGAAAATAATCCTGTGTCTACTAAATTTTCTAGTTGTACAAATGTGGAGAAAGCCCTAGCTACTCAAGTTGAAGAGAAAGATGAATGGGTAATTGATAGTGGTTTTTCTCATCATATGATAGGAGATAAAAGTAATTTTGTGAATTTGGAAAGGTTTGATGGCGGTATTGTGAGATTTGGTGGTAATACAACTAGTGTTATCCATGGAAGAGGATGCATTTCTCTTGATGGTAAGCATAATATTGATGATGTCCTGTATGTTGAAGGTTTGAAGCATAATATTTTAAGTGTTGGACAGATGGTTGATAAGGGATAAAATATTCAGTTCATGGATGGTAACTAAAAAATATTGGGAAATTCTAGAAATATAATTACATTAGGTACAAAAAAAAGGGTAATATTTTTCACCTAAGTGTTGCTAGTAAAAGTTGTTTGATTTCCCAAATTGATGAAAACAAGTTGTGGCATAGGAGAATGTGTCATGTTAACTTTGATAATATTATCAAGATAAGTTCCAACAAGGCTATGAGAGATCTTCCTAAGTTGATGAAACCTACTAATGCCATATGCAAAGAATGTTAGTTAGGAAAACAAACAAGAATTTAATTTCGAAGTAAAAAAAAAATTCAAATGGATTGTTAGATCTTGTGCATAGTGATTTGTGTGGTCCTGCAAGAACTAGAAGTTTACAAGGATAAAGGTACTTCATGCTGCTAATTGATGATTATTCAAGGATGATGTGGGATACTTTCTTAAGGGAGAAATATGAAGCTCTGGAAAAGTTCAAGATCTTTAAGGCTATGGTTGAGACAGAGACAGGTCTAAAGATTAAGTGTCTGAGATCAGATAGAGGTGGTGAATTCACTTCCGGTGAGTTTAATTCTTTTTGTGAAGAGCACAGAATAAAGAGAATTATTTGCACCATGGACCCCTCAAAAAAATGAAGTTGTGGAAAGGAAGAAAAAATAGTTCTAGATGCTACTAGAACCATGATGTTGTAAGGAAATGTGCCTCATATCTACTGGAGAGAATCTGTGAGTACTATTGTGTACACACTCAATCAGGTACAAATCAAAGGTGATATTGGTAAGACTCCTTTTGAGCTATGGACTGGTTAAAATCCTACTATTAGATATTTCAAGATCTTTGGAAGCAAGTTTTTATCAAAAGAGCTAAAGATATAGGAAAGTTTGATGCTAGGAGTGATGAAGGAATCTTTCTGGGGTTTGCTACTAAAACTAAGGCCTATTGGTGTTACAATAAGAGATTAAAAAAAATGGTTGAAAGTGAAAATTTTAAGGTTGATGAAGACATAGCTACACCATCTAGAACCTATGGATATGATTCTGATGATCAGAATGTCAGCACAAACAAAGGTTAGACTTCAAGTCAAGTGAAAATCATTCCGGTGAATGAAGAAGATCAAAAGGAAGGAAAAACTGGTGGAAGAACAAAAGAAAGATTAGAAGAAATTGAAATTGAATAACATTCTAAGAAGACTCTGAGGTATGTAAGGTTGAATCATTTAGAAAATCAGGTCATAGGTGATAAGAACAAAGATGTCCAGAATAGGAGAAATATTGTAGAAGAATATTGTTTGATTTCAAAGACTGATCCTACCAATGTGAATGAAGCATGCAAATATAAAAATTGGGTTGAAGCAATGAAAGAGGAAATACAAAAAATTGAAAAGAATGATACATAGGTTCTTGTTCCTAGACCTAAGGATAAGAATGCAATTGGAAATAATGGGTCTTTAGAAACAAATTGAATGAACATGGTGAAGTGGTTATAAACAAAGCAAGAATGGTATGTAAGGGATATTCACAAATGGGAGGTATTGATTTTGAAGAAACATTTGCCCCTGTTGCTATAATTGAAACTGTGAGATTGTTTCTTGCTTATGCTACTTACAAAGACTACAAGGTTTATCAAATGGATTTCAAGTCAACTTTTCTAAATGGTGAATTGGAAGAAGAGGTGTATGTTGAACAACCTAATGGACTCTAGTTGATTGATCAAGAATATATGGTTTTCCAATTGAAGAAAGCATTGTATGGACTCAAACAAGCCCCTAGAGCATGGTCTTATAGATTGGATAAGTACTTGGTGAAGCTTGGATTTAAAAAAGGTGTTGCTAATATTATTCTATATTTCAAGAATGATGATAAGGATTTGATTGTGGAAGTTTTTGTTGATGATATCGTATTTGGAGGAGATGATAGCTTGTGTATGAAGTTTGTTGATGAGATGTAGAATGAGTTTGAGATGTCAATGATTGGAGAGATAAAATTCTTCTGGGGATTGCAAATTACTTAGTTAGATAAAGGGATCTTTATATCTCAATCCAAGCATGTGAAAGAATTGTTGAAGAAATTTGGTATGGAAGATTCAAAGCCAGTTGGTACACCCATGGTGACCAGATGCAAGTTGACAACTGATTATGATTTTTTAAAGGAAAATTAGACTAGATACAAATCAATGATTGGTGGATTGCTTTATTTGACTCAAACTAGGCCTGATATCATGAATTTTGTCTGTATTGGTTCAAGATTTCAAGTTGATCCTAAAGAATCTCATGTGATTGTTGTGAAGAGGATTTTCAGATACTTGCAGGGGATAGTTGATTTTGGTTTATGGTATCATAAAGATGATGATAATACTTTGAGTTCCTTTACTGATGCTGATTGGGTAGAAGATGTGAATGACAAGAAAAGTACTAGTGGTGGAGCATTTTTCTTGGGAAAGAAGTTGATTTCATGGTTAAGAAAAAAATAGAATGCTATTTCTTTATCTGCTGCAGAGGCATAATACACTGTTGCTTCTAATAATTGTACTCAAGTACTGTGGCTCAAGTATATGTTGAAGGATATTAGAGTTGTGTATGATGAGCCTATTGTTATATTATGTGATAACTCAAGTGTTATTAACATTTCTAAAAATATAGTGCTACATTCTAAGACCATGCATATATCTATCAAGTTTCACTTTTTGAGAGAGAAAGTAAGTGAAAATGAAGTTAGATTGGAGTATGTGCCTACTAAGGAGTAGAGTACAAACATATTTACTAAGCCATTTCCTAAGGATAATTTTGAGTATCTCAGAGGGAAGTTAGGGGTGATTACCCCTCCTAATCAGAACTAAGCATGCATTGATTTGCATCAATATGTGCATTTCATGATCATAGTTTGATCCAGATTAATGTGGTGGTTGCTACTACTTTGGGGCAGTAGTCAGATGTTCAGATGTTCAAGTGTTTAGACATGTGGTTTGGATATTGTATAGATGAGATCTTTTCCATTGATGTCAAAGATGGAGAAGAGCAATGCAAAAAAACTTTGTGGGGAGAGGAGTTGAGGAAAGAAGATTCAGAACCTAAGTGGGAGTAAACACAGTTGTGTTGATGGTATTTTTCACATCATGTGTTTCCATCAATGCCAAAGGGGGAGATTGTTGGATGTTGTGGTGTGTTGCTAATGTGTGGTTGTCATTGATGTCAACACTATTAGCATTGTTGCATTAGAAGCTATATATGTCAATATTAAGAAAATTGTAATAAAAAGTGCTACAGGTTGTCAGGGGTGAAGTGAGGTTCTTTCTATTGGTGTGATCAGTACGTTGTTGTTCAAAGGTTTTGGAATAAAGGGTTTCTTTTTTAGTATATCTAGTTTATCCATGTCAAGTTTCAGAGATCTTCATGAAGCTTTGATCAAGTTATGAAGATTTATATTCTGACAGTTTTTCGTTTACTTTAGTTTGTGTTCTTGAATGAAGATCATGTGATTTCAATAAGTTGAGTTGTTGCAAATGCTTCTCTAGTGTTTCATGATGCTTTTGGATGTTTCTAGTCCATGCTCTATCTGTGTTGCATGTCCTCATTGATCATTGTGCTCATGATCCAATATTTTCTCTTACATGTTCATATTTTTCATGTTCTTGGTCGACAAGATGTTGAAGCATGTTGTGGATCTTCAAGGGGTAATTAATTGAAGTGGTTCATGTTTGAGGATATTATTTTCAGTCTTCGCTATGTTGTGTCCAACCTTGGTTGATTTTCATGATTAATATTTATTTGTTTTGGGCCGACTACTTGTATACATTTTATTATCTCTTTATGGCCAACTTATAGCGATGGAACTTCTTTCTATAGATATATAAGAGTGATTGCTTATTCAAATTGAATAGAGAGTATGTGAAGTGTATGAGTCTTGTGTGCAAATAAATTTTAGATAATTTGAAAGCAAAGTAGAGAGTGAAGAAGATTGAAGAAGTGTTCATGTTCTTAATTGGAACTATAACCAAGCATTAGCAGATGCTATTTTCTCAGTTCAAAGTATGATGGATTTAATCAGAAATTTTATGTAAGATAGTGTGTCCTCCTTTGTAGTTGAGCAGTGAGCTCTAGGTAGTGTGCTTGAATGCATGTGCATTCCCAATTCATATTCTCTTATACTTTTAACAAGGTATAATCTTGTGAATTGACCTCCACCATGGTTTTTCCCCTAACAATGTTTCCACGTAATAATCTTGGTGTTATGTGTGCTTCTGATGTGTTTTTCATTTATGCTTTCATGATTAAAAATCAGATTTGAGAATAAGGTTAATAAGTTGAATAAGTATGAAATTCGGTGACAACTAATTCACCCCCCAACTCTCAGTTGTCTACCCTTCTGTTTCCAACACCCTCCACTCTTGGCTCTCCATGACCTGGAGCCTTGTTGTGGTTGATCCTCCTCTCTTACAATTTCTATCATCCATCAAGGGTGATACGCTCCATCCTTTTTCCATAAAGAAGGTAGTTGACTTGCTTTTCTCACAATTGCAATCGTTCAATAGAAGAAAAGCTAATCCAATTTGAGGAAATGATGTGAAGAGCTCCAATGAAAGATTACATAGGTATTAAAAACAAAATTCCATCCAGGTAAGAAAACAATCACACTTATCAGTGTTAATTGTGTTGAATTAAGTTGTTCTAGGAAATTGATAAGAGGTTTGAAAGCTCTGAGTGCTTAGGGTTTGCTAGGTTTTGTGAATTGTGAATTTTCAATTGGGCTATTAAAATTTGTGTGAGGTTTGGGAAGGTTTTTATTTCTTAATTTTTGTCTTGAGAATTTAAACCAATAGGTCTTTCCCGTAGTTTTAAATTTGCAAGCCCTAGTCCTATCATATTATAAAATGAGTGAACCTAGTGAGTCTAGCATCAGACCTAGGAGAAAACCCAATAAAAAGAGGGTTAAGTGACCCAAGACCTAGGATATTACATCTACATCTAAGCCAGATGTGCTTGAAGCACCTAAACTACATCAGATTCCCTTGGAATATCTTCAAATCCAAAAGGTGAGAAGAAAACTCATGCCAGATTCATGGAGGGTGCCTTTGAGGGTGTACATGATGGAGGATCACAACTTGGAAAGAGACCCATAGGGAAAGACATTGTAACAAGTATATTAATTGATCTCACTGGTGGAATTAGAGAGATTTCTCAACCACAAATTGGATGGGAGTATTTTTTGAATGCCTTTAAAAGAAGACATGCTAGAAGGCTGACTAGAAATTTGTGGGGTTTCAATCTAGGGAAGCTAGCTGTACCTAATTTATTTGTGGAGGTGGATGTAATGGTGGAAATAGAAAAACACTATGACCCCAAGGAAACAAATGCAAAAATGAGAATGGAACTTTGATCCTTGAGGTGACAAGGGATAAAATTGTAGAGGTGTTCAAGTTGAACCCTAACTATAGAGTTAGCATCAAACATATAGATTTGAATAATGAGTATGAGAAAAAAATATATGGGTGTAGGAAGAATGTGCTTTAAAGGCATAGAAATGATGGGAAGGGAGGATTTGGTCCTAAGGAATTGGAGCCATTTGAATGTGAGGAATTTTTCAATTATTTCAAAAACACATACTACTATTTGAATTAGGTTTTGGCTCATAGTTTTGATGCCAAGATAGCTACTAACCTATTAGTAATGGTGATTGATATACAAAATTGAAATTCCAAAAGAGGTTTTGATTATGCTACTTACATTGTAGATCAAATGTGCAAGGGTTTCATTAGTTTGAAGTAGGGAAATGTCCCATTGAATTTCTCACATTATTCTTTTTAATGCACATGATTCTATATGCTGTGAAAGAAAAATGGAAGAAGAAGAATTTAAAGTTGAGACAAATTGATGATGAAAATAATGTTTATCCTATCCAAATGTGGATACAAATTTGGGACAAAAATTGTCCCCATTCAAACTATTTGTTATTCTACAATGTTATTAGATATGGTATCTTAGAGAGTTTGGGTGTTGCACCCATTTACAGATTTTCAAAAGTTATCAGGGATATCATGCACCCTAAGGAGATGGAAGGAACATAGGAAAAATATAATTGATTTGATTGGTTCCTACATTCATATTATACATTGATTAGGGCTTATGGAGCCAAGGTGGCATCACATTGTCTTCCCCTATATGTCTCTATCAGATTTCCATTCATGGAGTTGATGTAGCAACTCAATTTTATGGACAAGGATTTGTTCAAAACTCCTAGGAAAGGTTTTATGGTAGTGATAGATTGTGCTTTTGCTTACTTCAAAGCTACTGCCAAGGAGGCATATGAGAAATTTAGGATAATGGTGAATAATCTCAAGGTACCTATTGATGAGGTTAGGAGTTTTGACCTAGAGGGTTTTGTGAATGAAAAAGGGAGAAGTAAGGGCCTCTTTGGATTTCCTCATCAATTTTTATATAAAGATGATGGGTTGAGAAATTTGACAAGTGATGGAGTAGTCATATCAAGAAAAAAGGAATGCACAACTATATATGGTATTGAAGAAGATATCATTAAAAGAAATACATTTTATGTGAGCCCTTATGATGCAGTTCAAAACCCTTTTGAAAGGGATTTTACAAAATTAAATGATTATCAAAGTGGGGAGTTTAAGGAAAAATCCCAATAATCTATTGAGAGAGGGTTGAATGAGTTAAAGTAAGTGTCGATCCCTCTAAACAAGAAGAGGAAGAAAATATTATGGTTGAGATTGTAGCCATTGTTACTTTGAAACTAGAATATTTGTTGTTGAGAGTGGAATTATGTTGCTTCTAGGATGCACTCTCACCTTGGACATTGCACTTGATGCAATTAGGAGAGATCCACATGCCTCTATATGAGAGAAGCATTTTGAAAACTAGGTGTTTGGATCTGGTTATATTTCTAAATTGCACACTCTTGCAATTTGGTCTATGAAACCTAATAATAGGAAGCATAAGGTTACCAAGCCTATAGAAGAATTTATTGGCTTGATGGTTGTAAAGAAGGCTATAAATATAATGCATGTTCAAGTACCAAAATTAACTATGAATGCAACAATGCTTAGTGTTGATACTACACATATTTGTTAGAAGAAATGTGACGCCTTATTGAAAGATTACAAAAAATATTTGGATGAGTGCAATAAGTTGAGAGCCACACCTCAAGCTAGCCAATCAATAAGGGCACTATCCTCACACTCTTAAAATTTTTCTACACAAGATAGGGAGACATTGGAACTAAGAATTCAAGACTTGAAGAAGGAAGTACAAATAGAAAAAGACAATGTCAATAAGGCCAAAATGGAGATAGTTAAAGTGGCCAATGATATTTTTGATGATGTGTTGAAACATAGAGTAACAAAGTTGATAAATAGAGTTGATGATGTGTGGGATGCTCACAAGAACATCCATGAAGCTAACATAAAACACTTGCAAATTCAAAAGGCATTCCAAACCGAGTGGAGTAAGTGGAGCACTAGGGTGAGAATTTTGAAGGAGTTGATGCCACTAATGAAAGAAGACCCTAAATATCCAACTAGCATCCCATGTTTGCTAAAGGAAATTGATCTTGTGAATGAAATAAGAAACTTCCATGGAAAGTTGGAAATGAATCTCTAGAACAAATTGAAAATGTTCAAAGAAATGGAAGGGCATGGTATGCCTAAAATACTTGATGATAAGGGTGAGTTAAAATAATTTGCTACATAGAAAGAGGAATTAGGAAACTTACTCCCATAATCTAAGTTGATGCTCACTATCACTGATTACTCTTTGTTGAATCCCAATATTTATAATATGACAAGAGTTGAAATGAGAATGGACACATTTGTTAAAGAGGCTAGGGCTTTGATTGATACAAGGTATAATCAACACAATACAAAAGTGGAGAACCTGTTGAACATGAAATGGCCAATTCAGGATTAATATAATATATGGCTGGAAATTTTTATAGATTGAGCCTATGTTATGAAAGTGATAACAAACATGGTGAATAATGGATGGGAGAAAAATAGTTTTGGCTCATGAAGAAGATGGTTTGATGTTGTTGCAATGGATGAATGATGCCTTTTGGAAGGTGAACAAAATCTTCTTCAATGAAGGAAAATTAATTTTGTCTTATATGTTTTCCCCCTCATGGAAAATGCAAATATAGCCACCTGGGAAAGTTTTTAAATTCAAATCCAAATGTGTGTCAAATATAAAATTTGACATTATGTGTAATTTTTCCCAAAGATTGTTGCTCCCATGTTTCTATAAATGGGAATTCAAGGCCAATTGCATGGGTCATTTAATGTTTAAGCATTCAAGCTCATGTAAGAGCATTTTTGTAAATTCAACCACATAGGAATAGAAGAGTTATGAGTCATAGGTGTGAATTATAGCTTGTAATAGGTATAATAGTTTTACAACAGAAATGGAATATGAATAAAATTTGCAAATTCTAGAAAATTTTATCTCCCATGTATTTTGTTGCACAAATCATAAATGAAATGATCAATGATATGTTATTTGTCTTAAATCTCTTCAGTTGAATGTATGGTTTTTTTTAATTTAGTTCAAAGAACTAATTAAATACTTTGATGAAATCATAGATTTCTGTGATGGGGTATAAGGATTACTAAGTAGTTTGTGTTTTGGATATCTAGAGTTGTTTATTGCAAATAAATATAACAATAGTCTTTAACTACTAGTTTTGATTGTTGATGTATTATAGTTTCTTACAAGTATGAGTATGTCACCCATGTATAAAGCATTGTTCTATTAATTTGGTCATCTTCAAATTCAATTGAGTTGGTCTTATCTATTAGAAAATAAATTCATATTGAAAATCACTTACACGCTAAAAATTATTGCAAAGTTGTATGGTGATTACCCATTCCTTTCTCTAGATAATAATTTGCTAAAGAATCAACCAAATTATTGAAGAATTATGTCTATTTACAATTGGTAGGAATGTCTCTATTAATTACAATGTTTTTGGTAATTTGGCACATGCCGGATCTCAAAAATGTAGGTTGCAAATCCTAAGAGGATGTCAGACTCTATGATCAAACTTGCAATGTTTTTGAGTCAATGAATGGAGTTAACCTATATGGTTGATTACTCCCTACACTCCAAGATCTACTAAACCTAGGTAGGTAGACCTTGATAGTTGAAGTAGATTAAGAGTTGTATGACTTAGTTGAATTTATGTATCTATCCATAGTGGTATAAAGTGTGAAATAGATGAAGGCTTGTTAACTTCTCTACTTCTAATATGATAATTGAAAATATGAAACTGGATAAGTAATGTATGAATGAAGTGGACCAATGCTTTATTGGGTAAGATAATTCAATGAATTTTTATGAAAGCTGACTATTATTGGTTATAGTTCTGATTGTTTAGCACTTAGGTTTGTTTATATCTTGTATAAACATGCAAGAATGTGATTGTCAAACTCTACTTATTGATCTAGTCAATCCTATTAGGTTACTGTGATTTATTTAAAGGATTTTAATCCTTCCTTGAAGGAACCAATAAAAAGAATCACACATTGACAAAAAAATGTGTATTGACAAATGGAGTATAACCTTAATTTGAATAACAAGATAACATTGACTTGGAGATAGTATGGAAATCCTATCAATTATAGGGCTCTTCTTAATAATCCAAATGTTACTTCCAAGTTACTATAATCAATTAAAATGATTTTAATTCTTCAATGAAAACTAATCAATTTGATTACACAATAACAAAAAATGTGTCTTGATGAAATTGAGTATCAACTTGGATACAAAAATTCAAATAATAGAGAAATAACAATTTGTGGAGACAACTAGATAATTTCTTTAAATCAACAAACAATAGACACCAATATTGAGTCACAAAAAATTAAAGATCTTTCATTGATTTTTTCCAAAATTCATGCATGCATCATGGTTCTTATATTATCATTTATATGATAAAATTTTGAAAGTATCTCTTGTATATATCCTATTCTCTCCCTATTTGCTCTTTTTTATGTAATCATTATATGTCCAACTTATATATCAATATCTTGAAGAGGGTACACCTCTTCATAAGTATCTTTGGGAATTAACAATAAAACATTAACAATTTTGCTCTAATGAGCCACAAATGAACATGTGTGATATGATCTAAATATTTTTGACTCAAGTGTGTGTTAGCATTCTCTACAACATTCCTCGCAGCTATCTCCATGATGATCATCTTCTCCAAATGCTCACAAGCATTCTCTAGTGTTGAATCTTCATTCCGGGCTACTTCCAAGGCTCCATGCAATATCAATCTAAAATCCTTCATCCATTCACTCTAATTCTTCAATTCTCCATCATATTTGAATAGTGCAGGAACCCATTCCTTTGAAGCTTCAATAAACTCCTTGGAATCTGCTTGAAGCTCCTTATAATAATCCTTATGTTTCCTCATCATATCCTGAACAACAATAATGGCTCTAGTGTTAGAAGTTCTTCTATTTTGTATTTCTTGGATCTTTTCCTAAATTCGATTATTTATTCTCTTATGTTCCTGAATAGCAGTATGAATCTTGAAGTGGTTTAAGCATAAATTTTCCATCAAGATAATCCGATTAGCATGCCTCTTCTAGAATATTGCAAAAAGTGTGTCAAATATAACCTTGCTCATTTGAGTGTGTATTTGTGATTCCTCACTTTTGTCCTTTGATTGGGAACCTTCTCCTTGAGTTAAAATTTTAGTGGACCCCTTGAATGTATCTATGACCATGTCTTTTAGAAAATCATTTTCTTTGAGCATCCTTTCATTGTTCATCTTGTACATATCTCGTTCTTTGATTACCATTTGAATATGAGCCTTGTTTAATTTGGCTACATTTATACCAATGTTAGTTGTGTCCATAGGATCAATTTCTCCTACTTTTAGTGTCATCACATGACAAAATTCCTTCTTAGCATCAATAATCATTGATTTCTTATGTGGGGGATACATATCCCAAATCATAAGAGTTCTCATCAGGGTTATATCTTGATCTAGTATATACTTATGTTACCCCTTCTAGACTGAGCTAATGCTTAGCACCATTATTATGCAAAAAATATAAAAAATGAGAGCATAATTTAAATCCAAACTAGGAAAGATCATCAAACCAGAATCCTCTAATAACTTTCTTCCTTTCTCCAGAATCATGCTCTTCATTTCATTATCTACATCAACCTTTAATTTGTTAAGCAACTGGCTTTCATTTTTGGGTGTGATGTCTGTGACTGATTCCCTTATAGTTTTCCCTTTTTGTTTGTACAAGAAAGATCTAAATTTAGGAGATTAATGAATTGATCATCAAAGACAAAGGACTTATATCCAATTAACTAGTATCTGTATCAGATGATTCCTCAACTTCTTGTTCTCTATTTAGAGGCCAATACTCTTCAATTCTCAGTTTGGGGATCTTGACAATTTGGCCTTGGGGTTCTCTTTCATTAGAAGATTCCTCACCACCAGAGGAAAACATATCTACTTCTTGTATCTCCTTCATCTTCTATTCCATTTCTTTATTTTAGTTTTTGATTTCCAATTCAACCTCCTTTTCTTCCATGTTCTTGATTATATCATCATGAGGATATGGTATGTGAACATATCCACCTAGATTTTCTTTTCCTTGCAAAGTCAATATAACCCTCAGGATCAAATCCCTTCCTTCATGCAACCTTCTTCATATTGAAATGTGACAATTTATCTAAAACAAGATCATACCCTTCCTTTGACACCACAATGAAATATCCAAAGCACAATGTACTAGGCATAAATGGTTGTTTCTCATAGGCACTAAAGTTCATGACATAGGAATAATCAAATTTCTTGAAAATATCTAGATATGCAATCCTATCTGGCACAATTTTGGGTAGCAACAAAGGCGTGTCTTTAAAACCACAAACTCTGATCATAGTGGAATCAATGTAACAATACCAATCACCCCAATTATGACCTACAATTGGTGTCTTTTGGGCCTTAAGAATCTTTTGATCTCATCATTCAATGAATAATGACATGGATAATAATAAAAGCTATACAATATCTTGACAAAGTATTCTTCAAAATAAACATAATTGGAATTGATAAATCTGTTGTCCCAAATGGAATTCCATAATTGCATTGGTAATGGTTGATCCTACTTATCCATATGTGTGATTCTTAATTCCTCTGGCCACATTCCTAACACTTGTCCATAGTACAATATCATGTGCATGAGAAGGGAATAATGTTTAAAGTGCATTGTGGGAGATCCATTCTTTATGGCCATTAGCTCTAAGTCTATTCATATGGAAATGCATGAAGCATAATCAAAAGGTCTTACATTGTGGCATTTTCTATCTACAACAATCACCATTGGCCCAATAGACATAAATTTGGAGGCCTCTATTCCCATTATCTAGTATACCAAGAAGTAAGTATGTTTTAGTTAGGGCTCAAACAAATTAGCATGAAAGGGAGGTCCATCATTATCTTCAAGTGGAACTAGGTCTCTATCTTTCCTAGGCCTGTGTAGTGGTAACGTCCATCCTTTGTAAATTGTATTCATTCTCCAATACTCCTTCTCTAAATCCTCATGCACAATAGGTTGGTCACATGTGTCATCTAGGTTGAAAACTTCACAAAGTGCAGTCTTGGATACATGTATGAAAGCTTCACCTTGCAAGTTGCAAATAGCTTTAAGGTTTGGGTTATAATGTTTGGCTAGAAGTTTTATGAGCTCTACATTCACAAAGGCATTGGAAACAACCGGTTTTCCCAAATTAAAATTCCAGGGGTTGCACACAGGTACAAATCTATTTCTTCGATGGTAATGAATAATGAACTATTCATATCCTTTAATAGAGTCCATACATCACCTATATGTTTACACTTATCTTCTAACCTTTCTACATCAGCCTTGAATTGTGCAAACCTTCTGGCTTTTGGCCCTAAACCAGACAATTGATTAATGAGGTCTTGGTTCACTTTATGTTCTTTTGTTTCTAATTCTAGGCCTGTTTTGGTTTTCTCTTTCTTACTTTTAGACTGACTACTTTCACCCTATTTCTTCCTACCTTTTGTTTTTATAGAACTTGAACCTTCCCTTTCAGATTCTTTACAAGGTGCCAGAATTGAACTATAATTTATCAATTGCAGGGAAGCTTGGTATGCTTGTTTTTTTTCTGAGTGTATTGAATTCCTTGACTCCCATGCAATCTCCCATCCTCCTTGATACAACTTCTAAAAATTCCTTTTGGTTCAATCTCTTTTCAATTAGAAAATATTTACATAAGGTTCATTCATGCGACCATTAATGTCTACCACTAGAAATTAATGCAACATTTTTTTCAAATTTCAAAATCTTAGAGTGATACAAGAAGATTACATTAGTGAAACCCTTATAATTTTAGGCTGATATTTGTGTTTTATTTGGTGCCACCTTTGTTTATACATTCATAACTAATTTCCAAGACATAACTGAATGTCCCTTCAATGTGAAGTGTCCCTTTGATTCTCATATTTAGTTGGGAAGACCACCTAATACTCTTAATGATATTATACAACTACTCCTCTTTATTTTCAACTTTTATTATTTTGGGGAGAAAATTGTGAAGTTTTCCCGATGTCAAGGTGGTTTGGACAATTAGAAATCCTTTTATTCATTGCATGGTGTCTTTCCAATAGATAGTGGTCATTCTATGTTACCATCAGGCTAACATGTACCATCATTGAAAGAACAAAGTTCCCTTCCAATGATCTTGGTCTCCCCAATGTATTTCCTCTACCTCTTCTTTCATTTGGATAAGTCAGTGAGACTTTCCCCCTTAAACTCCTTCATCGACATAACCCATATGGTTGAAGATATCTAAGGGACTTACTTTGATTATACATGTCTCTCTAATATAGTTGTTCTCCTACTTCATCGATGAAAGTATATATGTTTCTTGCCAATGAGGTTTCCATTAGCATGACTCATGAGCTCAGTATGATTTGAAAACTTCACTTTGACTATGTTGTTCTTGTTGATAAGTTTCATCAGTGAAATGATAGGCATTGTCTTCTCGATTACGCACATATGTTATCTTCAGGGTATTTATTCACTATGACATTATTCACCTCTTCCCGATATGTAGAAAATATTGAAAGGAAGGGGTACAACTTGTTGATTGGAAAGACATGCACATTATCTTCCCGATGAGGATCAATTGTTCTTATAGATTTTGGTTAATTATGATCAAGGGAATGCTTATGTGTCAAAGGACATATTCATGGGATAATGGGTTATGAGATGGATCTATTCATATGAATTTATGCTCTCTATGAAATCAAATGCAAAAAATAATGAATAGGATTTTTAGTCCTAACAACACAGAAGTATCAATTCAAACATTGTTAGGATCACCCTTTTGGGTTTTACAGACCTTGAAGTGTAGAGGTCAAGCATATCAAGCTTGTACCTATTCATTTTCCAATCCTCACCATTATTGATCATTGAATTGTAGAAGATTCATATATAATGACTGTGTAATGCCCCACCACACAACCCCAAAGAAAACTAATACTTCAAACATTTATGGTACAATTTTTTAAAAAAAAAAAACTATTGTGTATAAACTATGGTATATATTATACATAAAAGAGTACAAATTAAACACCTAAGTTATTTGGGGTACATGAGGTGTAATTACGAACTAACTCATTCATTCACTTAACATCAATTAAAACATTCATTCACGATATCAAGAAAGGTGTGAATATACCAAATAAAACCATACATACATATGACAATAAATGAATCATAAAGATATATAGTATATATATATTTCTACAGATAAAACAAAACTTAACACTATTTACATATGGTAGTACAAGAATGAATCACTTGGTGTGGTAGTACAATACATCCATCTGATAATACATCTCAATATTCACATATATAAATTACATCATAATCTCCCAACATACGTGGGAGTTGATACATCAATAAATAAATTACATTTGAAGTATAAACATACATCTGGTACATAAGAACACTGGATCATCTGCACCTGCAAAACTTTGCAAAGAAAGAAACAACTGCAACCAAAGGGAACCCAACGAGGTGCGAAGCACGTTCTACCTAGCCACCCCCGTGCTAGGAGTAGACAAGGAAGGATCCATCCAAGCACATCAATAGTAACACAAGACTAACTCTAGACAAGGTAACATAATGTCACTAAACCACACTGAAAACTAGCAATGATAATTCACCAAAAGACATAACAATAGACCACTTTTGAAACATAACAATAAATTAGTTTTCAAATATTACAACAATAAGTCATGAAAACACATCATCAATAAGTCTCAAGACATAATATCAAAGACTACTTCTAGAGGACTTCAATAAAATAACACAAATGGAATGTTAGAGGAGAGTGTCATCGCATGGTTTCACATGTATTATCCAGACAACCTATCACAAGGTGTCGCCTCCATCTATACATGGATTATCTAGAAAACCTAGTTTAAGGTGCCGCCTCCATCTATGGTTCTCCTGACAGCCTATCTAAAGGCACTGCTCCATAGGGTTACTCATATAGAATCGTTAACCTTTCCTAAAGACAAGGCAATGATCTTGCCAACCACAACCTTCTCGGTCCCCTTTAATCTATGATGGCACTAATAGGTGGATGAGGCATCACAATTATCTTATTAATGTTTAATCCCCACCCATGATTAATTACTTAGATTATCACTGATTACTCTAACTCTACGAGGGTTACTCTGACAACCCCTTTGTATGTCGACCCCCACTTAGAGCCACTCTCTCTAAACACTCAAACATAAATATTCAACACAAAAGAATTATACCAACAAATGGATCCTCTGCAAGGCATAACCATCTCACCAAAACATATGAAACACATCCACCAAACGATACAATCAAAGTGCAAACTAAATCCCCAACCATAGCAATGCATAGTCCAAACATCAAATTGCAAAATCAAGACAATATCAATATTCCCACCTCTGGAAGTCCTAAACAACAACTTAAGTTCCTATAAGTATAAGCTAACTCTAGGGTTTTCCTGCAAGACATAAACCCGAACAAAAGAAAACCACAGTAGGCTCCATGAATAGTCTCAAGCGTAAACAGTTTACATAAAACAACGATATACAACTCATTTCAAAACACAATAACTATCGCCAATAAAACAAATCAATTACTCAAGAACATTCAATTAACTAGCATGTACTTTATTTCTAATTTGCACAATTACACTATAACATTATAATTTTATATACTTTTTAGATCCATAAACACAACATATCAATAGCCACTTTTACTTACATATATAAATATATATATACGCATTAGAGCGTATATACATATATACCTATATATGTATATATATAATAAAACATATATATATCAAATCATATATTTAAACCTCGTATAACAAAATAATTAAATAATTTAACTCACTATCAATTCACATAATATATTCACATATATATATATAATATAAATATTCATATATATATATATATAATATATAAATATATATATACATACATATATAAATATATTAATATATATAAATATATTAATATATATATATATATATATATTCGTAAAAAAAAACTAAATTAAAACAAACTTAAAACAAAAAATCAAATTTAATTAATTTTTTTATTTAAAAAAAAAATTTAATAAAATTGGTTTGGCCCACTCCCTGTGGTACACATTACCATAGCTGCCTAGCTACCTATGGCAGCTGTGTACAGCCGGCCATGTGGGCCATGGGCAGTACTGCCTTGGCCAATCCCCACTCCATTAAATTTTTTTATTTTTTATTTTTTAAAAAAGATTTCATTTATTTATATTTTATTTTATATTAAAACTTTCAAAAAGAAAGATTTTGGATTTCAAAAAATGTATATAAATATTTTTATATATATTTATTTTTTTAAAAATAGAACATAAGAATACTGACACAATATAGGTACATGCATATATATATATATATATATATATATATATATATATATATATATATTTAATATTAAAGAAAAGACAGAAGGTAACATATGAGCTAGTAGATACATACACACATACATACATACATATATATATATATATGTATGTATGTATGTATGTATGTATGTATGTATGTATGTATGTATGTATCTACTAGCTCATATGTTACCTTCTGTCTTTTCTTTTAATATTAAAAAAAAATTATATATATAAATATATACATGTACCTATATTGTGTCAGTATTCTTATGTTCTATTTTTAAAATTTAATGGAGTGGGGATTGGCCAAGGCCGTACCGCCTATGGCCCACGGTGGCTGGCTGTACACAACTGCCATAGGTAGCTAGGCAGCTATGGTAATGTGTACCACAAGGAGTGGGCCAAAACAATTTATATCTATATATATATATATATTTACTCAACAATATAAAATAAACAAGGTGGATAAACTAGTTTTCTATCAGATCCAATATAAATTTGGCATTCCATTTCAACACACTAATAAAAATGATTTTCTTTTCAAAACAATTATTTCCACCACTAAGTTTTATTGAAGAAATTTTGAAGGTTTCACTATAATTTCCTACAAAAGATTCAAAGGTTTAACAATCAAATTCTAAATCACAAATGATCTCATTCACAACATAGATAGAGTAATTTTCAACATGGCAACAAGATTTTGTTCATAGATTCAAAAAGAAGAAAACAATAGATTTAAGGGAACCGAGAGTCCTTCGTTCGATGTAGAATCCCCTTTGTAACCTTTTTTTGATTTCCTGCCTTCGGCTCTCTTCTAAATCTTTCTTTTCTTCAAAACAATTCTTTTACCTAGAAGCCCAAATAAACTATTTTTCTTTTCTTTTATAGACAAAAACTAGAAAAAACCCCCTCACAATAAAATAAAATCCAAATACATAAAGCTCATCTTTTTCCTCAAAAATCCTGTCCATTCATTGGTTATTTTCTTGCTTTTAAAAGCACACACTTATCCCACAATTTTAAATAAAAAAATAAATTATTTTCACAAGATATTCTCTATAGATTTTTCTAATTTAATATCATGAAAAAGATAATATATAATTATCATTATTATTAATTTAAATTAATTACTTACACTTTTAATTAATTAAATAACTTAAATAAATTTACAATATATTTAAAATCCAACCTTTTACTAATTTACAATTTAATCAAAGCAATGAAACAACATTAATTAACCTTATAAAATAAAGGTTAATTAAATAACCACTAACCATAAATAAAATAATTAATCAATAATCAAACTACATAATGACAAGGATAAGACCTCAATCACAACACAACAAACTCATAATGGGATGATGGACTTGGGACAAGGCACTTCCTTATCAACTCCCTTTTTCAACATTGTACCCATTAGGGTTAATTTAATGCTTGCCCTGTCCTGCCGAAGTAAGTGGAATCAAGACTTTATTCCTACAAATCCTGCATACAAATAAATGTCAAGACATATATATATATATATATATATATATATATATATATATATATAAAATTGAAAACATAATTTCATTAGAAGGAATTGTAGCGTAGCAAGGCACTCGTAAATGAGTGGTGCTACATTGTCCTCTCACCAAAGCTATACTAACAAATATAACATTAGATGTAACGTAACATTGCTAACTAACTGATCACATCATATACTAATTACTAAACCACTACATCACAATGTATTACTGAAACCAAATTAAACATCATATAATCACAAAATCGACATATATAATATTAAGGAAAAACCATTGCATAATCAAATAATCTAAACATCACACAAAGTATCATAAATCATCATAATAATGTCAAATGTAGCAATCGACTAGACTATGCATCCACACACACCAAGTCAATGAACTAGTCACCATCTCAAACCAGTATCACACTAACACACAAGAGTAACAAATAGTAGCAAAGAGTATCACCAACATGGGGGTATTACAGACTGAGATTAAGTTTGGTTCTCAAAAAATTCCCAACAAGTTCTATATTTTTTATGGCAGGAATAATATAGATGATGTTCTTTGTGTTAAGGGTTTGTGGCATAACCTCTTGAGTGTTGGACAAATGTGTAGCAAAGGATATAATATTGTGCTTCAAGATAATGGTTGTGAGATCAAAAAAGGCTCCAAAACTATGGTTTCTATTTGAAAAAGGATGGATGGAAATATTTAGCAACTTAAAGGTGTTGATGGTCATTGCTTTATGACTCAAATTAATGAAAGTTGGCTATGGCATAGAAGAATCTATCACATCAATTTTGATAGCCTAGTAAGGATCAATTCATGATGTCTGAGCTTTTCCAAAGATTGCAAAGCCTATCAATATTTTTTGTAAGGAATGTCAAATTGGGAAGCAAGCTAGAAGGATTTCAAATTCAAAGAATATTCTACTACCAAACTATTGGAGTTGGTGCATTCAGATCTTTGTGGACCTACCAAAGTAATTAGTTTTCAAGGTGACATGTATTTCATGCTATTAATTGATGATTATTCTAGAATGGCATGGGTCACTTTTCTCAAAGAAAAATTATAAGCTCTAGATAATTTTAAAGTATTTAAAGTTATGGTTGAGAATTAAATGTATATAAAAATCAAATATTTAAGGTCTGACAAAGGTGGAGAGTTCATGTCTAATGAATTTAACATTTTTTGTGAAAATTATGGAATAAAGAGACATTTATAAACCCATAGGACTCCTCAATAGAATAGAGTGGTTGAAAGAGAGAATAGGACTATTCAAGAAGCTACAAGAACAATGATGAAAGAGAAAAACCTACTAAAAGTCTATTGGAGAGAAGCAATTAATACTGTAGTCTACATACTTAACAAAGTGCAAGTAAAGGAAAATAGTTCAAAGACTACCTATGAGTTATGGTATGGAAGGATTCCCAATGCAAATATTTCAAAGTTCTTGGTGTTTCAAGAATGATGGCATGGCCATTGATGTCAATAGGAAGTCTAATGAATGGTGTTTTCATTGATGTCAACTATGGGATGAAGATGTTGAGGATATTGAGAAAATTGTGAAAAGAGGAAAATAAGTTGAGGTTGTGCATGTGTACCTAAGACTTGAGGAAGTTTTTTGAGTACATAGAGCTATTATTTTATTGTAGATTCTGAAGATGAGTTGGAATGAAGTAATGAGCTGAGATGATGGTTTTGGTACTTGGCTTCCAAGTGATTTTAAGAAAATTTAACAATCAAAGTAAACTTTGTTGTGTAAATGTTCATAAGGAGCTCCTGTATTGTGCTTCACATTATTTTTGTGTTGATGCTATGGTTGTGTTGCTCTTATAGGTTATTCAAGGTTAGTGATAATAGATTTCCACAATCCATGAAGATTTTTTGTAATTTTTTTTGGATTAGATTATGTTTGTATTTTTTTTCAAGGTTGAAAAAGGTTGCTATATTTAGAATTTGGGTTTTTGGATTATTGTACGATGCGAGATATTTTCACCAGTGTATGAGTTAATTATTGAATGGTGTTTTTTGTTGTCTGGGAGAAATGTATTTTCTCTACGTTTCTTAGCTATTTGGATTCAGGTTGTGCAAATTTGGGAAGTTTCTTATAATGTATTTATCTTTCTATGATGAAGTTTTTACTTGATCTATTGTAGTATAGTATGAGTTTTAGTATCAATATGCAAACAAAGGTTATCAGTTGTCCTGAGTTAAAGTAGTTGTTGACATGAATTTTGATTGATGTGCTCGATGAATCTTTTGTTTGTGGGTTTTTCTAGATTGAATTCAAGTAAATTATGTTGTCTAGAATTTTTGGCTTGATTTAAGCAAGGATCTACTTAATTTTTTATGGTGTTTTGCATGAGTGTTGGCTGACCTACACTACATGCAAGGCTTGTGGAAGCATGCTGAAGTGTTTTGGGATCTATTTGGTCATAATTAAGGATTTATGTAGGTCATCTTTTGTTCCTATCCACCATGGGAATGTTTAGGTGCCAACCTAGTTTGAATTTGAATGTATAATAGCTAGTGGCCGACATTGGAGAAAGTTTTGAGGTAGAGGTTGATATAAATTTGAATAGTGTTTATGCAAGAGAAGAGAGGAAGTGAAAGAATCAAGATAGATGAAAGAGTGATGTGAGTAAAGTGTATGCGATGTGAATTTCAATAAAGTAGTGAGAACTTCATGTTAGGGTTTGTAAAGGAAGTGAGCTAAAGGTATTTGAAATATTTCATTTGAGATTGAAAGTATGTGAGCAGTTTTGGTGGACTCCTTGTTGCATTGAGAAGTGTTTCTTTGTTTAACATTCTTCTTATATCTTATTTTATTCTTTTAGTGGTAGTGAGCCCTAGCTATGAGCCTTTTTGGACAATACATCCTATTCTAGTAGTGAGCCTCTTTGTATCGGTTTCACTATTACTTATATAGTGAGCTAATCCTCATCATGGTTTTTCTCTCATTGGGTTTCCACATAAATCTGCTGTTCTTATGTGGGTGGTTTTGTGATTTCAGTTTTTGTTATTGGCATTTCATGTTTAACTAGTTTAATTGAATAAGGATACATTGAATGCTTGTGGATCTATTTACTATCGAGGGTTTCAAAGGTTTAATTTTCTACAACTAATTTAACCCCCCCTCAATTTTTTTGTTCATTTCAATAATTGGTATTAGAGAAAGGTTCCTTAAAGAAGAGCTTAACTGCTTGAGGTAGAACTAGGATGGTGAACAAGATTCCTTTGAAGTACCATAGATTTGATGACACAAATTATGCATTTTAGAAAACATAGATGGAAGGATATCTATGTGTTCAAGGATATGAAATTGAGAAGGCTTATTAGACTCCTTACACTTCACCTCTACTAGGTCCAAGTACAAGTCCATAGGTCAAGTTGCATGAGTTCAATGCTAAATAAAGGTACATTATTATAAATAGTCTTTTAAAAACCGAATTAGTTAAAGTTGTGACTTTGAAGACTTCTAAAGAAGTTTGGGATAAGTTAGAAAGCATTTATGAAGGAGATTTGAAGGTTAAGCAAGCTAAGTCATAGAACTTGAAGGCACAATTTGAAATGATGCATATATCTAAGGATGGAACACTTAAAGGCTACATTCAGAGAATTGATGAACTAGTAAGTTATATTAGAGGTCTTGGTGCAACAATTAAAGAATCTAACGTGGTGAAGAAAATTATTAGATCTCTTCTAGATTTTTATAATTAAAAGGTATTTTCTATTGAGTAATTAGTTTATTTTGATAAATATTCTAGAGATCAATTGATTGGTACTCTAACTACATTTGAAATGAGAAAAATCAAGAAAGGAACTAAAGTAGAGACTACTTTCAAGGTTGATAAATTAGAGAAGGTTGAAGAATCAGTTGAAGAATATTTTGATGATTTGGAAGCTAACTTCATGAGAAAGATGAAAAAGGGCACCCGTAAGTATCAAGGTAAATTACCTTTCAAATGTTTTACCTATGGTGATATAGGTCATTATGCTTCTAGATGTCCAAAAAGAGCTGAAATAAATAAACATAGAGAAGGGAAAGGAAATAAAGGGAAGATCATTAAGAAATCTTATTGTTTGAGAGAAGATTCTAGTATTTCTGATGATGAATTTGATTATGGAGATTTTGATGATAATGAATGTTTTCTTTTGGCTATAAAAGATGAATCTAGTTATGCTAAACTTGAAAATTGTGAGAAGGAAAGCATACCAAAGAAGAAGTATAAGGTTGAAGGTACTTTGGTTTCTACTTTTCATGTCAAGGAAGATAAGAATTATTGGGTTTTTGATAGTGGTTTATCTAATCATATGACTAGAGATAGAAGTAAGTTTGTTAAACTTGAAAAGTATGATGGTGGATTAGTTAAATTTGGAGATGATTCAAGAGCTAAGATTTGTGGAATAGGTGCTATCATTTTTTATGCCATGCATAATACTGATAGTTGGTTATGTAATCAAAGGATGTGCCACATGACTATTAATAATTTGGAGAGAATTTGCTCAGTTCATGCTGTGAGAGATTTACCTAAGAACATAAAGGCTATCAATGGTTTTTGTGAAAGTTATCAATTTGGAAAAAAAACAAAGAGTAGCTTCAAGGGAAATGAAGATTATGCTACCAAGCTACTAGAATTTAGTGCATATAGATGTTTGTAGTCCTACAAGGGTGATAAGTATACAAGGTAATAGGTACTTTATGCTTTTGAGTAATGATTACTCTAGGATGACATGGGTTACCTTTCTTAGAGATAAATTTGATGCAATGGAAAAATTTAAGGCATTTAAAGTTTTGGTTGATAATGAAATGGATTTGAAAATAAAGTGTTTAAGTTCTGAAAGAGGTGGTGAATTCACTTCCAATGAGTTTAATGTGTTTTGTGAAGATAATGGAATAAAGAGGCATTTTTCGACCCCTAAAACTCAAAAAAATGGAGTTATTGAAAGGAAGAAAATAATTATTGAGGAAGCTACAAGGACTATAATGAAAGAGGAAAATCTACCTGATGCCTACTAGAGAGAAGTTATTCACACTGTTGTTTACATAATTAACATATTTCAACCTTGAGCTAACATTGCAAAGACCCCTTTTGAGCTATGGTATGAAAATATTCCTACTCTAAAGTACTTTGGAGTGTTTGGAAGTAAATGCTATATAAAAAGAGATGAAAACCTGGGAAAGTTTGATGCAAAATCTAATGAAGGTATCTTACTTGGATATTCTATTAAGAGCAAAGCTTACATATGTGTTGGTGGTCCAAGTGGCACAACATGTAAACATAATATTGCTATTTTGTTTCTCTTGAAAGAGAAAGATGATCACATGGATATCTTAGCTCCCGAGGTCCTTGTAGTTGGTTCTCAACTATACTAATGTTGCTCAATTGGTCAATGTAATGGTAATATTCAAGGGGCTTGTTGGTGTTGAGCTTCTGGATTGTTCTAGGATCAAACATAAACTTAAACCTATTCTAACCAGGGTTTTTTAAAAGAAACAAAAAAAGATAGATCATAGCTTTGGAACAAAAAGAACAATAATTCATCTAACTCAATCAAACTGGTCACCTTTCAAGGAATTCCTAACTAAAACTGTAAAATAAAATTAACTTGCGATTAACATATAGTTTCTTTCATTCACAATGCTGATTTCAATAACAGAATGCAATTCATCTATTTAAACAAAACATAAAGTCAAAATTCATTCCTTGAAATACTCTCAAATCAAATGATTAATTCAATATAAACATCATTCTAGAACACCACATGAAGTAGATTTAAATCTGATTGCTTCTACTGTTAGTGAAATAGATAAGCAACATTTACAAAGCTGGCACAATCACCAGTGCATAGAAAATTTGTGTCTTTAGACTATTTCCATTTATACTAAGAGAACTTAAGAAATACAATACAGTCTATGCTGAATCTAACTCCTAACCAAGAAGACAAAAGAAACTCCCATCACAAAGAATTAGGATGTAGCTCTATCTCCTCTATCCTTCAGAAAATTCCTACTCTTGAAAATCTATCCCTAGAACTATTTGCTCTATTGTCTTTCTAACTATCTCTATTTCTTCTCTATTGCTGCTTTCTGATTTTTATTTTTTAACCTCAAAAACTTCTAACCCTTTACAAAGAGGCCAGAATGACATTTATACAGGGTGTACCAAAAGAATGCATTGTCCCCTACCTTAGGGTTTTTACAAAAATGTCTGCTTTCAGGAGGGTCGGTTCTCAGATCTTTTTCAAGAGAGTCAATGTCGTATTCAATGTGAAGCCTTGTTGTTCAAGTTGCTAGAAGATTGTTCTAGGGATGATCTTAGATCTTTTGTAGCTACAGAATTTACTTTAGGCCTCTGTATCCACCTTTGAACTCCATCGGGGCCACCTTGAATGCTTCAGAGTATTAACATTAATACTGATTAGTCTCTACCAGTGGTCACTACAGCTGTCCCTGTCAGTCATAGTTTCTTTGTTCTTCTAGCCTCCTTCATGTTCTAGACTTCTTTGCCCATTGACCATCTCTGGAAGTAGAGCATCGAGCTTCCCTTTAGGTCTGAACACCATTGGTCCCGAGTTGATCCATTAGCTCATGATCTCAGAATTTGTCTATGTCATTTACATTATGTAGATCTTCTCCACAAGGGTGGTCAATTGGTCTCACAGATGCCGGTCAACCCTCCTAGCTCCTCCTTATTGGTTAGACATATGCCACGCAAGATTCTTAGGTGGTTAGAGGTGGTTCGAATGACATCACATGTCGGTGAGACACTCATCGTGTCTCACTGATGTGATTATGTCTCTCCTAGCAGTGATCAACATGATATGTGATAGTCGGTGAGACCTCCTAGCAAGTTACAGAAGTCATATCGATAACACAAAGGCTATCGACAAGATAGTCGCTAGTCAGCATGACCTCATGGTGAAGCCCCTCTTCTCTCAGCGAGCACATTCTGTATTGGTAAGACCCCATTGTATCGGTGAGACTTCATGGTGACTCCCTCTTTTCTCATCGAGCTCAAGCCCCTTCTACCTCAGCAAGACTTCTTCAAATCAGTGGGATGTCATAGCAAGACCTAGAATCCTTTGGCAAGCTCACTTTTATGTTGGGGGGACCTCCAGGCATCGGCTAGATGTTGTATCAAAGCCACAATTCTTTACGTCGGTGAGACTAAGTCCCCTCACCAAGACATCCTTACGAGTCCCCTCTTCTCTAGCGAACACATTCTTATTGGCAAGTGTCCACCCTATCAGTGAGACCTCATGCTGACCTCTCTTTTTCTTCACCGAGCTCATTCTGTATCAACAAGACCCTACCGGGTTGGCAAGATGTCATGCCGAGTGAAAATATTTCACCTGGAGTCTCTCCAATCTCCTTCTTATCCTCCGAGCTCGAGCCCCTTTTTTTGAGACACTTCTGGGTTGGCGAGATATTTTGCTGAGCCTTAAATCCTTCGACAAGCTCCCTCATGTCGGCAAGACTTTCCGTGTTCGGCGAGACCTCATGGAAAAAAAAATCCTCAGTCGAGCCTTTGAACAAATGTCGGTAGGAGATTACACTGAAGGCATAACCTTCGGTGAGACATTTAGCAGTCGAGGAGATATTACCTCAAAGGAATTTCCTCTCGCCAAGACCTCATGTTTAGTTAGTAAGACTTTATCCCTTTGGCCAGACATCATGCCGAATATAAATCTTTCGGTGAGACACCATGAGTCAATAGGACATCACTCCAAGAGCACAACCCTATATTGAAGGCCTCATCCCCTTTGGTGATATATCATCTAGTCACTGAGTTGTCATGCCAAGTGGAAAATTTCTTTGGGCTCATCTTACTTCTTCGGCAAGACACTCCTTCAGCGAGACCTCATGGCGAACATAAATCCTCTGCCTAATGACCCTTGGGGAACCATTGTTGGCAAGAGTTATAGTGACATCCCTTATCAGTGGGAAAATTCCATATCACCAGGACATTTCGCTGACCTCATTCTGTTACATCGATGGCACACCCATCGGTGAGACACATGCTAATCGGCAAGACCTCCTGCCGAAGGAAAAATCTCTTGTCATGCTCAAACTTTTGGTGGGACCTCCTTCCTTCAGTAGGAAATTTTGTGGTCAAGGAGACCTTATAGTGAACATCTTCTTCCCTCAGTGAGCACACCCAAGTTGGGGAGACCACTGTCTATCGGCAAGGTATCACGGTGAAAGGGGAACTTTACCCTGAAACTGCCCAACCTCAGCAAGACATCAACCCATCGGTGAGACTTCATGGTGAGAGTGAGTCCTTCCCAGCAAGATTCCTTGATAGCATCCTCACTTCACTGAGACCTCCTTCCGAACACAGAATCCTTTGGCGAGGGCTCCTCCAATCGGCGAGATACATAAAGACTCTCAGCGAGAAGGATGTCTAGGTGACCAAAGGGGGCCTTTTGAACAAAACGAACTAATAGTCATCAAGACAACTGTGGGGTCTTGTCGACTTCCTCCTAAGAAAAATTTTATGCCAAAGTGGATTGGAAGATTATTTCCAACTAAACTCCTTGAGGAATACCATCATGTGCATGATCCAATCTTGCAAAACAAATGCCTCCATTAGTCCCCCAAAGCGTATAAAATAAATTATAATAAACTATTCTATTGCTTATGATTATTTCATTGAGTTCTTAGCAAGAAGAGAACCAACTCAAATTGAAACAAAACCAAAATTAAATTAGATAGATCAAGAGACACAATTAAGAGGAAAACAAAAGAATTCCAAAGATCAAAGCAGGAAAGTAAAGGCAAAGAAGACAAAAGAAAAAGGGGGACCTATTTTGTTCCATAACAAAATGGGGTGGTTATGCAAGGCATAACAAATGGTGACTCGGCTGGGAAAATGGTTTAACCATTTTCAAGAAACTGAAGGATTCAACTACCCAGAACTCCTAGTTTATGAACATCACAACTCTAGTTGGGATAGTTTTAACAACCAAGGTTGAGCTAGAATCTCAAATGTAAATCAACAATAGCTACCCCTAGATCTATGTGTATGCTTGATTGTGCATCATTATTTTGTAAAGTTCTTTATCTTTTGAACAAAAAAGTGTAATATTTGAGCTACATGAGTTGATTCCTTTTAGTTGTCGTGCAATGATATCCTAGGCATTGTTCTGCTGCTAGTCAGGCGTCCATAGCCTTGACGGAGATACCTCTAGTTTTCTCACAACATTGCTATATTTCCAGTTAGGTGTCCATAGCCCTGGTAGAGATACTGGAATCACCCATTCATATTGAGTCCCATTTGTCTTTTAGATAGCTCTTTTCTTTTTCTTTTCTCTTGGAGTTTCAGATATTTCAGAATTTGTTTTTTTTCGATATGTCTGATGTTTAATATCTGATCTAGGTTCAAAACTACCATGGAACTCATGACAACACTTGGTAAATCAGATTTTTCACTCAAATCTTACAACACTATCACCCTAGGACAAATATAACATTACAAGAGCAGATGATCGTGATGACTTGTAATAGATTCAGAGGTAGCTAATGAAGGTTGTTTACCTTGCACCTTGTTTTCAAGACCTTCCACAACCCTTATTGGAAATGAGCATAAAACAAAGAGTTTAGGACAAAATCACCTAATCAGCAAACCTGGAAATATCTAAACCACTTCTCTCCTAATGACCAAAGTATGCCTTGAATAACAACCACTATTTTGAGATGGGAAAGAATAGATAAACCCCAAAGAGAAAAACAAAACAGGAACCAAGAGGACAAAGGAAATAGAAAGGACAAAAGGAAAGGAGAAACAAACAAACAGGAAATTATTCACACACAAGAAAATAAACTATTTACAAACAGAAAACAAATTATTCACATAAAGAACAAAATTATTTACACATAGATATTATTTACAAGCAGAAATGATTTACACAGATGCACCGCCTAGTAAAATTACCAGCTTCATGACTCAAAATAGTGTTTAAGAAACTGTCCATTGATAAGCAATGGGATAGGTTCTCTAGTTAAACTACTTAGACGGAAGGCATTTTCCCCTAGGATTTCAACAATCTGATAAGGACCTAGCTAGAGTTTGTCAAACTTTTTGTGACTGCCTTTCTTTTCACTAGCTTTGTCCCTTAACAACACAAGGTCTGATATCCTGAAAGCCTTGAATTTGATTTTTTTGTCAAACCAACTTTTGACAATAGCCTGGTGTCTAAAGAACTGTTGCAAGGCAGCATCTCTTTGCTCTTCTAATTTCAGCAGGGTAGCTAATATTACTTCAATCCTATCATCACTAGAGTAGAATTTGTGCATGAACTCAAGGATAGGTATCTGTAGATGGATAGGGAACATAGGCTCTTGCCCATATACTATCTTGAATGGTGAGGTCTTTAAAGTAGCCTTGATCTAAGTCCTATCTGCCCATAATGCGAACCTTAGCTGGGTGTGCCAGTCCCTAGGGTTGTTTTCTAATAGTTTCTTAATTACCCCCAAAAGATTCTTATTGGTTGATTCTGCAACTCCCTTTCCTTGTGGGTAATAGTTTGAAGAATATTTTAATACAATTTTGTGATCATATGCCCATGAAATGAATTCAACAGAAGAAAAGGAAGAGCCATTGTCACATACCAATGCGAAGGGTACTCCAAACCTAGTTGTGATGCATTCAGTGAGGAACTTAATCACCACCTCTATTGTGCTATTCTTGCAGGGTATAGCTTGTTGGAACTATAAAAATATTATGATTTTACATGTTTTTCATGCCCCTAAGTTTCCAATATGAGTCCTCATCATGTGCACAAAAGCCCTTTCTTCATAATGTTTTTCCCATATTCAACCATGTGATCTCGTAAATCCATCTAGGTCTGAGTATTTCACTTTATGATCTATATTGACATGAGATTTCTAGGGTCTCCTCGATCCATTTTGCATTTTCTGCTGATATACATCTATGTTGCCTATTGGAAAGATGTTTTTGGTGTCACAGTGATCGAAGTTTACTTATAGGCACTTATCGGCATGACACTTGTATTGTTCCAGTGACTAGGGGTTTCCCCATCATGTGAGAAGTCATTATCAGGATGTTTCATGGCGAATTCAATATGTCTTATCGAATATATTATGTCTTCCTGACTGACAATTGAGGGGACTTATCGGTAAGAGTTAAAGATTTTTGGAATAATGTCTCAATGACTTTGTTGGGTCTTGCTGACAAAGGGTTTTCATCAAAAATTTATCAGGAAGAGTCTCACCGAACAACACATTGAGCAAGCACAATGACCAAGCTAACTGGTATCGAAGTGAGATCTTGGAAAATGCCTCCAGTCTCACTGACATAACACATGGGGTTTCTATCAAAAGGCTCATCAGTGAGAGATCTTTTCTTTGGAGTAAGTCATAACGAATTCAAATGTGTCTCATTGACTAACAAAAAGAGACATCTCAGTATGATTAATATGCATTGGAGTGAGGTCTTAGCAACTTTGTTGGGTCTCACCGATAATTTTTTTCTTCTGTTGGTGTGAGATTGATATTGTCTTGGAAATCTAAAGTGAGCTCAGGGTGTTTCGTTAAGACAAAGGTATAACTGATATGACGTCTCCCCGATCTTGATAAGTCATAGTGAAACACAAAGAGACAAAAGGATACTTCTTGACTTTGACATAACTACGAAATATCTCAGCGATTGTTTGCTGATGATTAACAAAACTCAAATACTGTTGGCTGACATGTGAATACTATTGCTCACCGACATGGAATATGAAGGAATGTGTCTCTTTAGATATAGATATATAAATATCCATTTGCGACTATAAAAAGGGGGATTATAGTAGATAAGGTTGAGAGATTAGATAGTAGAATAGAATTCTCACAAAACAAAGGCTATGATGTATGATTTCAAAATGGAGATATCTATGAGATTCAGTTGATGTGGCAATTCATTTATGGTGTTAATTGTCTATTGAATTCATTAAAATTATTACTAAGATATCTCCAAGATTGATGTTTTCTTGTTGTTTAAATTGATATAACAAGTTTATCTTCAGTTTATCAATGTACAATTGTTGTATATGTGTGATTAATTAACTAGTACTCTCAAGGAGAGATTAAATCCTTTTGATTGGTCACAACAATCAGGAAAATTCATTTAGATCATTAAGAAGAGCTTAGCAATCATAGTCTTGCATGTTTATACAAGCTGTAAATAAAACATATGCCAAAAAAATTGAGTTTCTACCAGGAAATGTTGTTCATCTTGATTTCATTTGACTTCGTACATCCAAAAGGTAGTAGTTTCTACATTTCACCATTTGGATTCATTCAGTTTCTTTACATCTATTTACTAAACATATTAGGATTTAGATTAGAAGATTGCTATACAATTTATACCAAAATTGATTTCATTTGTTCACTGCCATCTGCCATTGAGGACAAATAATTTCAAGATAGATAAGCAAATTTAAGTTTGCTTCATTCATATAGGTACACCCACCTAGGTCTAGCAACACCAGAAGAGTAGAAAGCCTAAGTCATTTGGCTTTGTCTGTTACCCTAAAGCGTACCAAGATATTGGCAGCCTGTTGAGGCATTTTGCCTGCATTTTTGAGAGCTAACAAACTGGCGACTCTGCTGGGGAACACATTCAGAATTAGGGCATTCATCATAGAGTTAGAAACTTTGAACAGACTCCATTGGGAATAAGAAATATCAAGCATTTTCTCACTTTTAGGAAAGTGAGTGGCGACTCTAAAAGAAACATTGCATTTGTTCAAACATGAATGGAAGAAGATTTCAATATAGGGGAGGTCATATTGGAGCTCCTGTTGGTAGCAGTAAGTGGACACACAAAGATGATAAGTCTAATAAGGGTAAAAAGATAAATGAGGATATGTGCATAAAAAATAAAGATAGAGCAGTAAGACAACATTGTGAAACTTATGACCGGTATGACACATGGAGAGATAACTCAAGTGTAGAACCCTGTACCCCAGACGAACAAAGAAATCCTTTCTATAATCCCCAAAAGAAACCAAAGTTTGATGCTAGTCTTGAAGTAGAAGGTCTTAGATATCAGTCGGAATGCGAACAAAGAATGGAGGGTAATCAAAATGAGTCTAATGAGAATGTACCTATTGATCATAAAACTCCTCAAGATGATTATGAATCTTTAATTTATGAGGAATTCAAAGCACACTTTGAATCTCAGAAAAGGGAGAGAGAGGAATAGGAGAAAGCCCAAATGATACAAGCAATGAGAGATTTCAAATTGTAGAAGGTTCAAAAGATTACTCAGATAGTTGGTTTCCCCCCAAAGTATGTACCACCTCATAAGCAGGGTAGTCATGGTGCAAGACCGTTTGATCCACCAAGGTTTCCTCACTATCAGACAAGGAATCAATATAGACAGCAAAATCATCCTCCTTGTATTCCCACATAGTGTACAAATATGTAGCCACCTCATGGTTAGCATTATATCCCACAACATAATGCACAATACAATAACCCTATATACCAGTATTAGTATCCACCTAACCCTCCCCCTCACCAGTATACAACAATGATCAGATAGTTTGATTTAGCAGGGTTTCATTTATACCCTTACCGAATGGATGGAAGTTGGAGAAACCTGGTGCCTAGGTTTATAGTGAATATTCCAAATTTAAGAAGCTTTAATTCCTTCATTCAAGATTTGGATGTACCTTATAAAGATCTACATAAGAACCTATTTATGATGTCACTTACCAAAGAAGCTAGGGATTGGTTCAACAACTTACCAACAACCTCTATTAATTCCCTCCAAGAATTTCAGGATCGATTTCTAGAGCAGTATGGGAATCTTTGTGCACCAGATGATGCTCTCCATGAGTTAATGCACATTCAAAAGAATCAAAATGATTCAATTTATGATTTCAATCAGAGATTCAATAAATTGCAAAATAAAATACCTCCTGGATCAAAGTTGCCAGATTTTGTAGCACTGAGTGTTTATTTGAATGCATTTGATCCAAAAATAGGGTATGAATTGAGAAATAGTTTCCCAAGAGATTTGGATGAAGCCCAGAAGATAGAAATGACAATTGAAAACAACAAGAAGGTTGTTGGGATAATTGATAAAAGAGATAATCATAGGGCTCCTCAACAACTCAATAATTATCAATACAAACAGGAGAATACATACAAGAATGAGAGGCCTAGGCTGCATGACATGCCCTATAATACAAACTAGAAGGATGGAAAACCTATAATAGATAGGCCCAGAAACAAGGAGACTCCTAATCCATTGAGGAGGAAGGGAACCTATATGGTGAATAACAATTATTTTTGTGAAGCTTGTGATAAGCCACATTCCTCAGACTATTGTATTGTAGCTCAAAGAATGCAAGAGGAGGGAATGTTGATGGGAAATAGTGGAGAAGATCACACAGTGTATTTGACTTCAAATACTTTTCACCATGTTGTGGAAAGGTACTTATCTTTAGAAGATGAAGGCTATGAGTATGATGTTTCAAGTCAAAAGTACAATGTCCATATGGCTAAATAGTAGGTCCTTTCTAACTCTAAAGAAGATTATACATAGCTACATTATGTTGAAATTCCTACTCAATGCAGTATGAGGAAACTTATTGAAGAAGAGATAGAGAGATTAACTGTTGTTGTAGTTGAAGAAGCAAAGAGTAAATACTGGTTGAGAAATATGATGGTAAATGAAAAGGAAGGTGTCCCCAGAGGAATATTTATGAAGGACCAAAAGACAACACAAGGAATTGTGAAGAAGGTAAAAAATAGAAAACATGATAAAAATGAATAGATGCCTATCCAAAAGGAGGAAGTGAAGGAATTACATAAAGAAATGCAAAATCCTGACCAGCCTAGTAAAAGAGAGAAGGAAGAAAACAAAGGAGAAATATTAGAATAGAAGAAAATGATTAAGGCAGAAGGTTCCTCTTTTGATTTCACTCAGGTGTTATCTCAGGTAAAAATGTCTACTCCATTACTTGAGATGATGAAAATTAAGGAATATAGGGACAATGCTATTCAATTGATAATAGGTGGAAATGAAAAACATATGAATTCTAAAAATAAAGTAGCTGTTAAAGCAGTCAATGGGCAAGAGAAAGTAAATATCCCATAAGTCTGCTTGAATGATGTATTAAAAACTCCCCTACAAGTTGATCCTTTTTTCACTACTTTGCTCATAAATAAAATTTTTTTAAGGAATTGCATGATAGACTCTGGTGCTGCTATAAATATCATGCCAGTAGGAGTTATGAAATAGCTTGGCATGTGGGTGGATACCAATGGATGCAAGTGCTATGCAATGGATAACTGACCTGTTCCTGTGGTGGGTATAATGAAAGATGTTGAAGTCAAGTTAACTGCTTATCCTCAAGTGGCCTATAATATTGATATAATAGTGATAGACACCCCTCCTCAGTTCAGGATGCTTTTATCAAGACAGTGGATGATAGTTGTTGGTGGAAATTTCTAATTTGATCTATCTTATACAACAATTCTGGTGAATGGTCAAGAAGTGAAGTTATACAGGGAGCCAAGAATGAATTAGGTTGTTGACTATGTACCACAAGATCAAGTCAATTTTTTCTATGATGTTGAACTTGGAAATTTTAAGATAGAACCAGCTCAGCCAAAATTAACCAATAGTGATCCAATTGAGAAGCCTGTTGCACAAAACTACAACGGTATGTGGAAGATGTATTTTGATGAAGCTTGTAGCCAAGAAGGTAATGGAGCTGGGATAGTATTTTTTTTTCCTGAGGGTGTTACATTTAAATATTCATTTCTATTAGCATTTGAGTGTACAAACAATGTGGCAGAGTATGAAGCCTTGTTGACAGGTCTGAATATAACTGTGAAACACAAAATCAAGTTGTTGGCTGTTTTAGGAGATTTTGAGTTGGTTGTTTCAAAAATTAAGTCAAAGTATGCAGAAAAGCACAAAAGACTGAAAAAATATAGGAATGTTGTATGGGGCATAGTTAAGTTGCTTGATGCCTTCTCAATTGACTAGATTGATAAATCAAAGAACATAATGGCTGATTTTTTAGCAAATGTGGCGTTGAAGAGAGATGATATTACATTGGTTGGGGTATCAAAAATTGAGTTCAAGACAAGGCCTGTTGTTCCTGATAACATTTATAGTTCGAAAGTATTTAATGAGGATACTAACCTTTTGAAATTCCTCCATTTTATAGATCAATATGAAGCACAAGAGATTGACTTCAACGCCTTTGTTGAAGAAGTGGATGGGAAGGAAACAGTGTTTGGAAAGGAGATCTTGTAGCTGAAGACAAATAAGCTTCCTAAGGGCTTAGTGGCATTGGAGAGGGTGTATGATGGAAGCAATCAGTCCCTCATGAAGCAAGCACTAGTCAAGAGGGAAGATATTGAAGAGATTAACTTGGGAATTGAGATGGCACCAAGAAGGGTGTACATAGGGAAGAAGATAAGCCCTACAATTAGAAGAATGTTGATAGAGTTGTTGAGAAAATATAAACCATGTATTTGCTTGGTCTTATGAGGATCTAAAGGCATACAGGGAAGATTTGTTTCAATGTGAAATACCATTGAAGCCAGATGCTAAGCCATTCAGACAAAAGCAAAGACCCATAAATCCAACATTGGAGCCTAAGATGCATGAGGAATTTGCAAAGCTCAGAGATGGGGGAATCATTAAACCAATGAGGCACTTAACATGGGTCTCAAACTTGGTCCCTATGAAAAATAAAAACGAGGATACTAGACTATGTGTGGACTTTAGGAATTTGAATATGGCATCTCTCAAGGACAATTATCCTTTACCCAATATGGAGGCTATATTGCATAAGGTAACAGGTTGTGAACTGCAGTCCATGATCGATGGGTTCTTAGGGTATAACCAGGTTAAGGTCAAAGAATCTGAGCAATATAAGACATCATTTACAACTCCTTGGGGAACATATGTATACATAAGAATGCCATTTGGTCTCACAAATGTAGGGGCAACCTTTCAAAGAGCTATGGACGTAGCATTTGCAGATTTGATCAATGCTATCATGGTGGTGTATCAGGATGACCTGACTGCTTATTCACTGAAGATCATGTACAACATCTAGAGAATGTATTTATTAGAGCCCTAGAATATGGTATCAGTTTGAATCCTAAGAAGTGTCATTTTGTAGTCACATAAGGTAAGCTCTTGGGACATATTGTTTCAAAAGATGGGATTAGGATAGATCCTGAGAGGGTTGAAGCCATTGAAAAAATTCATGTCCCCAAAATTGTTAAGGCTATACAATCATTCTTTGGACAGATTAATTTTTTTAGGAGATTTGTTTCTAATTTTGCTGAGATCATTAAACCCATATCAAAAATGTTGAAGAAAGGAAAAAAAAATGGAATGGACTACAAAGGCCCTGGAAGCTTTTATATTGATCAAAAGGGCCATCAAGGAAGCTCCTATCCTTAAATCTCTAGATTTTGCAAAACCCTTTCAGATATTTTCATTTGCTTCAATGCATACTATTGCTGCTATTATGTTATAGAAGAATGAGGATGGTCATGAACAACCTATGTCTTTCTTTAGTAAGTCATTACAGGGGTCTAAATTAAAGTATGATATAATGGAGAAGCAGGCATTTGCATTAGTGAAAGTTACTAAAGCATTCATGCCATATATTGTTGGAGCAAAGGTGATTTCTTATGTCCCTTTTGTAGCTATTAAGGATATTCTAACACAGTCTGAAGTAACAGGAAAAAGATGTAGATGGATTAATAAAATCCAAGAGTTTGACATGGAAATACAAATTACTAAATTAGTAAGAGGTCAAGGTTTGGCTAGGTTAATAGTAGAGGCGAATATTGAAGCAAATCAAATCTGCAATGTTGAAGAAGGAACTGCAATTGCAAGCATTGAGCATACTCCTTGGTATGCAAATATCATGCACTACCTTAAGTACATGAAGTGTCTTGAGGGATTGAGTGACAGCCAAAAAAGAACTCTGAAGTTGTAGGCATCTAAGTATGTTTTCATGGATGGAGATCTGTTTTGGAAAAACAGGGATGGTATACTATTGTTATGTTTGGATGAGTCACAAGCAAGGCATGTCTTCAGTGAAATGCGTGAAGGAGTTTGTGGAGGAAATTATTCAGAAAAAACTACACATAAAATTCTCAGGGTAGGTTACTATTGGCCTAAGGTTTTTAATGACTCTTTTACATATGTAAGAAAATGTGAAGCCTACTAGAAATTCTCTGGAAAACTAAACTATCAGGGAGCTTTTCCACTTCGAGCTTGTAGACTGATGCCCCTTTTCATCAATGGGGAAGTGATTTCATTGGAGAGATACAAGAAAAATCAGCTGGAGGATACAAGTGGATACTGGTAGCCAGTGATTATTTTACCAAATGGGTAGAAGCAATCCCAACTAAGCGGGCTACAAGTAAAGTGGTGACAAATTTTCTAATGGACAACATCATTACTAGATTTGGTGCACCAGTAAGGTTAATTAAAGACAATGGGATGTGTTTTAGATTAGATGAATTCATGGAATTTTTTAGCACATATGGCATTACCATTTCTTATCCAGCTCCTTATCATCCACAAGCCAATGGTCAAGTAGAATCTAGTAAGAAGAGTCTTCTAAAGATTATAACAAGGATGTTGGGGAAGAACAAAAAGGCTTGGGATTCAAAATTGAGATTGGCTATTTGGGCTGACAGAATCACTATTAAAAAGACAATTGGAAAGTCCCCATTCAAATTGGTGTATGGAACACAGGCTAGGCTACCTTTACAAATTTTTTTACTAGTCTACAGGTTTGTCCTTCAAGAAGGTTTGGATATTCTAGAGCCTATGGAGGAAAGAATGGAACAACTGGCTAAATTGGATGAAATAAGGAGGGTTTCCCAAAATCAAAACGTAAAGTTACAGGAATGGATGAAGTACCTGTTTGATAAAAAGGAAAAATATATAAAATTTGAAGAAAGTGACTTGGTGCTAATGTGGAATACCAGATGTCAATAGAAGGGAAAACATGGGAAATTTGAAGCTTTGGGGCTCAGACCTTTTGTGGTTGTTGGAAAGAAGGGTGAAGATTCATACTACCTACAGAATATGGTTGGTGAAGATTAGGAATTTCCTATACATGGGAAATTTCTGAAGCATTTTTTCTCTTGAGCAACATAGAGGATTAAGGGTTTCCAGTGCATGGACAAATCTTTATGGTCCTATTTAAAATTCTTTTCCATGCACAGTAGTTTAGGGTTTTGTTAATCTCCATTTTTCATTCATTTTCCATTCTTTCCATCATGCTACATGTCCATTTCCATTTTTCTCATTCTGTGTCTAGTCTGCTCACCCATAGATCTGGATCCTTGCAATTATCTCACAATCATTCATCCCCAGATGGAACTATTGTTGGAATTGTAAAAATATGATGATTTTACATGTTTTTCATGCCCCTAAGTTTCCAATATGATTTCTCATCATGTGCACAAAATCCCTTTCTTAATAACCTTTTTCCCATATTCAACCATGTGATCCCGTAAATCCATCAAGGTCTGAGTATTTCACTTTATGATCTATATCGGCATGAGAGTTCCAAGGTCTCCTCGATCCATTTTGTGTTTTCTGCTAATATACGTCTATGTTTCCTATTGGCAAGAAGTTTTTGGTGTCACAGCAATCAAAATTTACTTACAAGCACTTATCGGCATGACACTTGTATTGTTCCAACGACTAGGGGTTTCCCCATCGGCATGAGAAGTCATTATCGGGATGTCTCATGGGGAATTCAATATGTCTTATAGATTAGCACACTTGGATTCATTTCAGCCAAACCAAGGGCCTTTAGAGTAATGTTTCATCGAATATATTATGTCTTCCTAACCAGCAACAGAGGGGACTTATCGGTAAGAGTTAAAGATGTTTGGAATAATGTCTCAATGACTTCATTGGGTCTTGTCAATAAAGGGTTTTCATCAATGAGTTATCAAGAAGAGTCTCACCAAACAACACATTGAGCAAGCACAACGGCCAAGCTAAGCAGTATCAGAGTGAGATCTTGGTGAATGCCTTTGGTCTTTCCAACATAACACATGGGGTTTCTATCAAAAGGATCATTGGTGAGAGATCTTTTCTTCGAAGTAAGTCATAACGAATTCAGATGTGTCTCACCAACTAACAAAAAGGGACATCTCGGTATGATTAATATGCATCAGAGTGAGGTCTTAGCGACTTCATTAGGTCTCACCGATAAAAAACAAAAGGTTTCTATTGGTGTGGGATTGATATTGTCTTGGCGATCTAAAGTGAGCTCGGGCTATTTCGTTAAGACAAAGGTATAACCGATATGACATCTCCCCGATCTTGATAAGTCACAATGAAACACAAAGAGACAAAAGGATACTTATTGACTTCAACATAACTACAAAATATCTCGATGACTGTTTGTTGATGATTAACAAATATCAAATACTGTTGGTCACCGACATGTGAATATTGTTGGTCACCGACATGGAATATGGAGTGATATGTCTCTTTAGATATAGATATATAAATATCCATTTGCAACTGTAAAAAGGGGGATTACAATAGATTAGTTTGAGAGATTAGACAGTAGAATAGAACTCTCACAATATAGAGTGTTATGAAATAACTTGCACAATAGAAGAATATGATATGAAATATGCTGCAAATTCTTGATAATAATTGAGAATAACAAGCCACTTCGAGGGGGAAAACCTCCAAATATCTCTAATGAGAACACACTTCACAACTTGATGATGAAATAAGACTCACAACCTCCTATATATACCTATTTATGCCTAGGATATCAACTAGGCCGACTTAGACACACTTATATAAGTCTTAGGCCGACCTACACAACTAAATAACAATATACTAATGATAATATGACTTAATAGAGAGTTAAGATAGCCACAAGCCAACTATTCATAACCCAATGTACAATAATATTAAGGGTGTAGCATGCCCCCCTTCTTCAAAGAAGCATTGTCCTCAATGCTAATCAAGTTTGGAAACTTTTGAATGAACTCCTTGTCCTCCCATGTGGCATCTTCAACTAGTAAATTCTTCCATTGGATGAGATACTCAGTGATAGTTCTATTCCTTAGCTTCTTTGTGCATGTTTGACGAATGCACTCTGGTTCCAAAATGATTCTTCCTTCTTCATCCAGCTTAGGTAGTGTTGTTTGAGTGGGAATATTATGCCCAATGACCTTCTTCAAACAATAAACATGAAAAACTGGATGTATCTTTGTTGTTGGTGGCAACTCAAGCTTATAGGCAACACTACCGATCTTCTACATGATTTGGTATGGACCATAATACTTTGGAGACAACTTATTATTCTTTCTTTGCTACTTTAGTGAGATTTTCTTATAAGGCTGCAATCTCAAGAAGACCCAATCCCCAACTTCAAAACTTCTTTCACTATGATGTTGGTTAGCCTGTTGTTTCATTCGATTTTGTGCCATGGAAAAATTCTCCTTGAGTCCTGAAAGTACTTGTTGTTGATGAAGCAAGTGGTCTTCTACTACCTGAACTCTTGGGGACACCTTAATTGATGATGTGATGGAAGGAGGAGGATATCCATAAAGTGCCAAAAATGGAGACATTTTTGATGAGATATGAAAAGAAGTGTTATACCACCATTCCACAAGTGGTAGCCAATCTACCCACTGAGACTGTTTCTTTGATGTGAAACAACATAGATATCCTTCCAAACACTTATTAACAACCTCAGTTTTCCCATCTGATTGAGGGTGGTACAAAGAGCTATGAGCCAATTGAGTACCCAACACATGAGAATAAATCTTTCCAAAAGTTGACTAGTGAAGATAGGATCACGATCACTAACAATAACTTTAGGTGTACCATGTAGCTTTTGGATATTCTCCAAAAAAGCTTTAGCCACTACACTTGCTATAAAAGGATGTGCTAATGCAATGAAATGTGCATATTTAGTGAGACGATCAACTACCACCATGATGACATTATGACCTTTAGATTTGGGAAGCCCTGTGATGAAGTCCATGGATACCTCTTCACAATGCTGGCTAGGAATAGATAAGGGTTGCAAGAGACTTGGTGTCTTAATTGTCTCCCCTTTATGCCTTTGACACACTAAAAATTCAGCCACAAATTTTTGAACATCACCCTTTAGCCCTTCCCAAAAGAAATCTTGTTTGACTTGATGATATGTCTTCAAAAATCCTGAATGAACACCCACTGGAGACTCATGCAACTCTGTGAGAATCTTGATTTTAAGGTTGGAATTCTTGCAAAGATACAAACGCTCTTTATACCAAAGAGTATCTCCCTTCCAACAAAACTTATATGAACTACTAGGATCACTTTTTAATTGTTGGATGAGATTACTTGTCACAACATCATTTTGCCATTCTGCTTCCTCCACCCAATTTGCTTGTAATATTGAAAGGGCACACAATAAGGCTTCATCTTTCTCATCCTTCCTTGACAGTGCATCTACAACAATATTTTCTTTCCCTTTCTTATATACAATCTCAAATTCATATCCTAACATCTTAATGACCCATTTTTGTTGCTCTTCAGAAGATAGTCATTGTTCCAAAAAATATTTTAGGCTATCATGATCTGTCTTAACCTTGAAATGTCTACCTAATAGATAAGGCCACCATTGTTTCACTACATCGAGTATTGCTAGCATTTCTTTCTCATAAATAGGTTTTAGTTGATTCTTACCTTTTAATTGACGACTCTCAAAATAAATTGGTCGACCTTCTTGCATGAGCACTGCTCCTATCCCATTTCCAGTAGCATCACATTCCACAATGAATTCCTTGGTGAAGTCAGGAGTGGTAGGTACTGGAGTTGTACACATAGCCTCCTTCAATCTCTCAAATGCTATATTGGCAGACTCATTCCAATGAAAAGAATCCTTCTTCAATAGAGTGGTGAGAGGTGCTGCTATACTACCATAATTCTTCAAAAATATTCTATAGTACCCTGTCAATCCCAAGAATCCTCTCAGTTTCTTAATGGTTTTTGGAATAGGCCATTCCATGATATCCTTAATTTTGTTAGGGTCCACCTTTACTCCTTCATGTGAAACTATGTGTCCCAAATACTCGACCTCTGTAAGACCAAAAGCACACTTAGATGGCTAAGCATAGAGTTTATGATCTTCAAGTATTTGTAATGCTTGGTTCACATGTTGCAAATTTTCTTCCCAATTCTTGCTATAAATCAATATATCATTAATGAATACTAACACAAACTTTCTCAAGAACTTCTTAAAAATGGAATTCATCAAACTTTGGAATGTAGATGGTGCATTGGTAAGACCAAATGGCATCACCAAAAATTCATAATGACCCTCATGAGTCCAAAATGTTGTCTTATAAATATATTCCTCCTTAATCTGAATTTGGTGATAACTAGATCTAAGATCTAACTTGGTAAAATAAATAGCTCCATTGAATTCATCTAGCAAATCATCAATGACTGGAATTGGAAACTTATCTTTAATGGTGTACATGTTGAGCACTCTATAATCTGGACACATGCACCAAGTATCATCCTTCTTATGTACCATCACCATAGGTGAGGAGTAAGCACTTTGGCTATGCCTAATGATTCCTGCCTCTACCATCTCTTCAACAATTTTTTCTATCTCACTTTTTTGTAAGTGTGGATACCTGTAAGGTCTGATGTTCGGTGGTTGGCTCCCTGGGACTAACTATATGGCATGATCATGATCCCTCTTAGGAGGAAGTCCTTTAGGCATATCTCCAAGAACAACTAAGTGACGATCAATTATAGCTTGAAAATTTGGATGAGTAGGAGCATCAGTTTGAGAGACTTCTAATGAACATAGTTGGGCCACAAATCCATCCACTCCTTTCTTAAGAAACTTTTGCATTTGATGAGAGCTTACCATTTGTGGGGATTTCACGTTTAACCCCCTTAGCTCTACTAGCCTTCCTTCTGATTGAAATCTCATGAATAGTTCTTGGAAGTTCATCTCAATCGTTCCTAATGTAGTAAGCCATTGTACTCCCAAAACAATATCTGTTGCACCCATGGATACCACATACATTGGGGTATCAAGGTGATAATCTCCCATGGATAATTTAATGCTATGACACTTCCTTGAACAACTAATTGTACCACCATCTGCAATCAAAACCCGAAACTCTCGAGCTGGATATATGAGACAATTTAGACAAGCATCTAATTTTTTGTTGATGAAATTATGAGTACTACTTGAGTTGATCAACACTGTTACCTTATGCTTCTTTAGAAACCCCACCACCTTGAGAGTTTGTGGAGCACTAAAACCTGAGAGTGCATGACAAAAAATGATTGGTTGAGAATCATGTGATTCCTCATTTGAATCCCTTTCATCCTCTAGTATGGGTTCCTCCTCTTCTTCCTCACTGGGACCTTCAATATAGAACAATTTCTTTTCACTACATTTATGTCCTCGACTGTATTTTCTATCACAATTGAAACACAACCCTTTTTCTCTTTTCTCCTCAATTTGTTGTGGAGTCAACTTAGTAGCTTGAGTGGAATATCCTTTCTCTCTTGTCACATTAGCCCCTTGCTTCTTAGGAATCAAGTACTCCTCTACCCTACGTGCCAAGATAAAAGACTCATTTATGGAACTAGGGCTAAACATGCGTACCTCATGTTGAATGTGATCCTTGAGACCACCCAAGAATAAGTCATTCAAGTTCTCCTTCGTAATTGTATCCACTCTTAAGGATAGATTTTGGAATTACTAAATATAATCCTTAACTGATCCTATTTGTTGAAGTTTAGCTAGCTGGCTGAAGAAGTTGTCTGAGACGCTATTGCTATATTGTGCTTGGAGTTCCTCTATAAAAATTTACCATGAGATGGTGAGCACCTTTTTCCTTTGATGAGTACAAAGACAATGATACCAAATGAATTGATCTGGTTCTAGATATAGGGAAGCCATCATGACCTTTTGTCCATTTGGGATTTGGTGTACCTCAAAAAAATTATCCGTTTGATTTATCCATATGAGAGGATCCTTACCATCAAACTTGTACTTATCCACCTTTGGAAATAAATTCCTAGATCCCATAGGAGTACTAAAGCTTGTGTCAATGGTAGTTGACCTTGAATTTTCACCTTGGGCGCTTGAGAACTCCTTTCTTGGTTCAACCATGTAGGTGCTTAACATGTTTTGTATGTTCGATATATCTCCTCTTAGGTCACACATATCCATATTCATTGAGGAAATTTCTTCCTTGAACTTATTGATTTTCTCATTATGAGTAACATCCTTGATTTTTTCACCATCCTTATCAGGAGTCTTCCATGGAGTGACAACATTCTTTTTACCCCTTGTTGTAGGCCCCGTCATGATGCAAACCACTAATGTTGAAATAAATCACAAAAATGAAACTTAAATTCTCTAAAAATTTTACTGTGATCTCCTTTGGTATGTCTTCAAAAACCTAATAAAAATCAAACTTCAATTCAACAAGATGTGCGAGATATCTAGATTCCAAAAAAATAGTGTAGAAACACTAATTCTACAATAATTCGCTTAATTATGCTCCAATTATTTTGAAATCTAGACTGTAGATTTTTCAATATGTTCTTCAAAAACCCTTTAAAAATAAGAAATTGTTTTGCCAAAATCTGAAAGATATGCTCTTCCCAAAATCACCTCCAAATTTGAGAAAAACCTTGCCTCTATGGTGCCAAGATCATGCTCTGATACCACTTGTTAGGAAATAACTTGCACAATAGAATAATATGATATGAAATATGCTACAAATACTTGATAATAACTGAGTATAACAAGCCACTTCAAGGGGGAAAACCTCTAAATATATCTAATGAGAACACACTTCACAACTTGACGATGAAATAAGACTCACAACCTCCTATATATACCTATTTATGCCTAGGATATCAACTAGGCCGACTTAGACACACCTATATAAGTCTTAGGCTGACCTACACAACTAAATAACAATATACTAATGATAATATGACTTAATAGAGAGTTAAGATAGCCACAAGGAGACTATTCATAACCCAATGTACAATAATATTAAGGCCATAGCACAAAGGCTATGATGCATGATTTCAAAATGGAGATATCTATGAAATTTAGTTGATGTGGCAATTCATTTCTAGTGTCAATTGTCTGTTGAATTCATTGAAAGTATTACTAAACTATCTCCAAGATTGATTCCTTCTGTTTGTTTAAATTGATATAACAAGTTTATCTTTAGTTTATCGGTGCACAATTGTTGTATCTGTGTGATTAATTAACTAGTTCTCTCAAGGAGAGATTAAATCCTTTTGGTTGGTCACAATAATCAGGAAAATTCATATGGATCATTAAGAAGAGCTTAGTAATCATAGTCTTGCATGTTTATACAAGTTGTAAACAAAACATATGCCAAAATTTTTGAGTTTCTACGAGGAAATGTTGTTCATATTGATTTCATTTGACTTCACACACCCAATAAGATAGTAATCTTTGCATTTCACCATTTGGATTCATTCAATTTCTTTACATCTGTTAACTGAACATATTAGGATTTATATTAGAAGATTGCTATACGATTTATATCAAAATTTATTTTGTTTGTTCACTTCCATTTTCCATTGTGGACAAAGCATTTCAAGATAGATAAGCACATTTAAGTCTACTTCATTGATATAGGTACACCCACCTAGGTCTACCAGCACCTGAAGAGTAGAAAGCCTAAGTCATTTGGCTTTGTCTGTTACCCTAAAGTGTACCAAGAGATTTTCAGCCTCTTGAGGCATTCCACTTGCGTTATTGAGAGCTAACATAGCCTCTATCAACCTTGTGCAATAGTCAGTGGCAGTCAAAATGAATTTGTGTCTTGCAAAAGAGTTTGGGTTAATTACCCCAATAAAGTCCAGTGCCCACTGGGTGAATGGCCTTACTTTGTAGACAGGCTGCAATGGCATGGCTGCATGGCGTTATTTTGATGCAGAGACCTGACATATGTGACATGTTCTTACATGATGATGGGAATCTTTGAAAACATAGGGCCAATAATAACCAGATCTAAGGATTTGATGTTCTAATGAATCTACAGAGCCATGACCTATGCCATGTTTCCCATGAAATTCGGTGATCACATGCTTAGACTCCTACTGATCAAGGCATTGTAGGTATACTCCCTCAAATTTTTTCCTGTATAGCAACCCTCCTTTGAACATATACTGAGAGCTCTTCATTCTCAACACTCTCCTTTGAGTGGTGTTCATTCCCTCTGTACATCGATTGTTGAGCATATAATAGATATTATCAGCATACCAAGGGTTGTTGGAGAAGGATTGGGTTTTGTATTGCTGAAAAATGATGTTGTCACCAACATCCACCATGGATTTAGATAGGCCTATACCTCTGAAAAGTTTCATAGGGCATATCTCTAGATCGAACTCTTGCAAGATGGCCATCCATTTCCCTCTTCTTTCTCCCTGCTCGCTTTGCATGAGTAGGGACTTCACAGCTACATCAGGGACTACAACAATAATCTAACTTCTAAGGATGTAATGCTGGAACTTCTTGGCAGCTCTAACAAGTGCAAAAGCTTTCTTCTCAAGAGGTGAATATTTGATTTCAGCATTCTTAAATAGAGAGCTCATGAAAACAATCGGTCTCTCCTCTACCTCTTCTCTTCATTGAGTTAAGACAGCCACATAGGAATGCTCAAAGGCAAAAGAGTAAATATAAAACAACCTCAAGTAGTTAGGGCTGGTGAGGACTTGAGCTTTTGAGATGGATCACTTGACTTGTGAAAACTTGGCCTTTGCCTCATCACTCCATTCTATTTTGGCATCTTTCTTCATCATTTCGTTCAGTGGTTTCACAATTTCTGCAAAGCCTATGATAAACTTTCTCACAAAGTTGATCTTTCTGAAGAAAGACCTCATTTCTTTCTTGCTTCCTGGCCTGGTGATCTTTAGAATGGATTCAACTCAGTTTGGATTGATTGATATCCCTCCTTCTGAGATTATGTGTCCCAAAAGCTTCCCTTCAGAAAGCTCAAACACACACTTTTTTGGATTCAAGGAGACACCATGCTGGATACATCTTTGAAGAACTTTGGCTAAGTCTGCAACATGGTTCAGTCTATCCCTAGAGAAAACTGTCAGGTCATCCATGTAAACAATAATGCATTTACTGATTAGATCCTTAAATGCTATGTCCATGGCACACTGAAATTTTTTTCCAATGTTGATCGGACCGAATGACATCCTTCTATATGCAAATGTTCCCCACTTTGTAGTGAAGGTTGTCTTCATTCTGTCTTCATAGTTAACCATTACCTGATTGTATTTAGAATAACCATCCAGGAATGGTATTATCTAAGACCCATTGATATTATACAATACTTCATCTAGAGAAGGAAGTGGGTAGTTATCCTTTTCTGAAGCTCTATTCAGATTTCTAAAGTTGACACATAGCCCGATCTCTCCACTTTTCTTACAAATTGGAACTAAGTTAGCAACCCATGTTGAATGGCTTACAGGGAAGATTATCCTTACAGAGAGAAATTTATGAACTTCTTTAAATATCAATGGTTCAATCAAGGCATTGATAGGGCGTTGTTTCTATTGAAATGGATTAACTTTAGGCTTCAAAGGGATAGTGTGAGTCATAACAGAAGCATCAAATGTTTTTAAATCTTCATATCCCCAAGCTATTGTAGCAATATCTTTCTTCAGTGCCTGAAATATGTCTTTTTCTAATTGTTTTAGGGTAGGATTTCCCTATGTAAACACTTATTTCAGGGCTAGAATCAGCTAGGTTAAAAATTTCATATTCACCTCCTTTGTCTTCGACTGATATCTTCTCTCGATCCCTAGGGTCTTAATCAGAAATTCTTTCCAAGGCCACCATTCCCTTGGGAATGCTATTTCCTTTTAAATTGAGGACCCCTTTTGTATCAGAATCTTCAAGGTTATAATCTCCTTGATCCCTGCTAGACTCATCAATGATCTATCCTTCAAAAACATCTGAGCTTGCTAGGAAGGCAAGGATATGTTGATCATCGTCAAAATCTTGAAAGTTTCTGACATTGTCGAGAACAACTAGGGTAGAAATCATTTCTATTGAAAATATTCTAAGCTTAGAGTCTTGCATGGGTTCCAAGATACTTGTCACAATAGCCAATGAGTTAGCTATTTGATTTTCTTCTCTAGGGATCAAACTAATCCCAAAAGCATTGAAGTCTTCAATCAAGTTCCATGCCCTATTTCTATAAGCTACCAACCTTCTATTGTGACATGTGTATTGGCTACACACTTGCTTGATAATAATTTTTAAATCTCCTTTGACTACCAGGGTAGTGACCTTCTTATGTGTGAACATCAACCCCCAAGCCGATGCCTCATATTCTGCTACGTTGTTAGTGCATCGAAACTGCAACCTATAAGAAGCAAAGAATTTTTTTCCTTTCAGACTGGTTAGTTCAATCTTGACACCACAACCTATTTTGGATTTGGATCCATCAAAGGTGAGGGTCCACAGTTGATCCTGAGTTGGGGTTGATCCTCCTAAATTTGCTATTGTGGGAATTCAGGTAGGATGAGCCAAGGGTAGGGCTACTTGATCTCCTGTATCAGATATAGGGAATGGGTGTCCAACCGGTTCCTCAGGTGTAATTTCCAATTCCTACATAGATATATCATATAACCTATGGTTGTATTTTTGATAGTCACTTATGCCTTTGGTTGACCCCTTGGGTTTTGGTACATTTGTGAGTGCAAGGGTGTCAAACAAACCTTGGGGTTGCTCCTCATCAATATGCTGATTTGGGAATGTATCCGGGGTAGGTTCAATTTGAGAAAGAACTTCCTTTGAAGGTATCCTATCCCTGGTTAACATTATTGCTTCCTTAGCTTCAAATGAAAAGTGATCTACAATGGTCTCAGGGTGACTTAAGCTAGCTTCCTTAGCTTGGGAAACCTGATTTAAAATGTCAATGCAAGGTTGACAATTCAATTCAAAATAAATTTGGTAATGTACCTTGCACCAATTGGGGAGTAGAAGACTTTGCAGATCGATGTCTTCCCCTAAGACCGGCTGATCTTGTTGCAGTTTCTTGATTAGTGCTTGTTGGTTTTCATTAATCATAGGATCAGTGAATTTTGGTGTTGGCAGCTCTTTAGGATCAAGGACAGAAAATTTTAATATTTCTTCTCTTTTATAAACCCCTATCTCAGTTTTGAAATAGGCTACCTCATTGGGGAAATCATATTCAGTGATGACATGCTTGAGGCGGCGCTCACTTTCAATCCTAATCTGTGTAGGAATTCCTCTCCATGGTAGCCACATGTGAAAAGTCAAGGGAGAAATACCCTCCTATACCTTTCATCAAGTCTCTGCTCAACAACATACCATAAGTCTCGGGAATGTCTACCACTTGAACATCTATATTGGTTTAAATCCTAGGGTCTGACCCTACTTGCACATGTATGTTTCTCAACTCTCCCACTACATTAACCTCTGTTTTGTCAAGTTGGATGACCTTTTTGTTTGTTTGAACAGGGTTCAATCCCAACTTCTTACATATAGAAAATGGCATGGCATTGCTAGAAGCTCCTGAATCTAACAAACAATTGTGTAGATTCTTTCCAGAACTTCTTAAACTCAAGAGAAATGGTGGAGTACCTACCTTGTTTCTATACAAAGTTGTGTTCATGTCTATAGCAGGTGCCACCTTATTTCTCCCTTTTGATTTATTAGCTTTTTTCTAAAGCTTTCAGCACTATCTCCCATTGAGCAGGGCACCACTTTAAGATATCAAAATAAGACAAAGAGGTTTTCTGTTTCTACATCTCAAAAACAATATCAAATTATGAGTTATAGTTTGTATTGCTTTTGAAAACAATAGATGAATTACCTTTGTTGTGGAAGTCAGGTGGACCTTTTGGTGGAAGAGGGTTGTTATCAACACTTTGATTTGGAGGCACCATGTGATTAGGTGGTGCTGATGTAGTGAATGGGTCCTTATTCTGATTTCTTCGGAAGTGTCCTCCCTTTGTCTAAAAAGCTGGAGCATCATACATATCTTCCTCTGGTTCATTCTCACTCTGCATTGGGAATGAAGGTTCTTCTTTAAAGAGGTCATATGCCATGGCTATATCCATTGAGTCACCTCCTCTATTTGAATTCCCTTGAAACATGTGGGAATCTTCTTGTGCCATCTTGACAACCTTCTCCATTTTAGGGCAGTTTACCTCAGAATGAGTTGTAGTATCATGTAGCCTACACCAGTTAGTCTTGAAATTAAGGTCAGCCATATTTGCAGTATGTGACCTCTCCTCATTAGCTTGATAATTGTGGGAAACTCAACCATTTTTTGGCCTTGTATTCCATTGTTGATTATTACTTGGCCTCTGATTGTATGCTCTATTTTGATTTTGATAGCCTTGGTTAGAGGAGTTTTGGCCTTGATAACCCCTTGGGTTGTAATTGTTATGATTCTGATAATTACCCTGGTTGTTATTACCTTGATTAGGATAATTACCTTGGTTTTGGGAGGGGTTCAATCTAAGTTGAGCCATGTCATTTGTAACTTGAGATAGTGTTCTCTTTAAGGTCTCTACCTCATTTGTGAGTTGAACTATCTTTTCACTTTCAATAGCCTTAGCAACAAGTGGTTGATCAACATGAATTGGGGTTCCAATTTGGTTATGATGACCATGGGGGTATTGAGGGACCTATGGTTGTTGAAAAAAATCAGGATTCCTATTAGCAAAGAATGGAATTGGAGGTTGAGTTTGCAACTCAGACATAGATCCATAATGGGAAGGAGACATCCCTGGGGTAGTATTGAATAACAGAGTTGGGCTAGGCATTTGATACCCCATAAAAGGAAAACCTCCTCCCAAGCTTTCTTGTTGAGAGCTAATTTGTTGTTGTGGCTTAATGGCTAAATGATAAACTTTAGATAGAGAATCAATCTCAGCTGGTTGATAAGTCCTTTGTAGGAACAAGCCAAGCAAGGGGTCTATAACTCTAAAGTAAGCTTGAATGACACTATTATCAATGACTAGATAGGGATCTTGAATTCTCCTATACATTCATTGGAACCTGGTATTAAACAAAGGATAAGGTTCACCTAGCTCCTTCCTGATAGTAGAAAATTGGTGGAACAAAATGGCAGGATCCACATAGATTCTGAACTGATTAATGAAAGCATTCTCTAAGTATGTCCATCTCAGAATATAATGCTAAGGGAGATTCAAGTATCAGTTGTATGCCATATCCCCTAAGGAATAAGGAAACAACCTAGAAACTACATCATGGTGAGCTATTTGAGCTCTGGTACAAGCATCTTTAAAAGCTTGTTTGTGCTCTTCAGTACTCCTTGATTCGCCATGAATGTACTTAGGAAAAAATTTCTCAGGATTCTTAGGCATATCATAAAAACCTCCAGGAATAGTCCCAAATGGAGAGGGATTATTCTAGAAGCATGCCATTGGTGGTGGTGGTGGTGGTTGAACTAGCTGTTGGATGGGTTGAACTAGCTATAAAGATAATTGAAAGGGATTGGGTGGTGGCCTGACAGGAATCCACTAGGGTATTGGTGAAAAGCCTGGTGGAGTGAGTAGAGCCAACAAGGGTGGTATGATGGTTACCCTAGTCTTGTGACACTTGTGCCTTATTGGGGTTTTGAATTATATCAAGGGTGATGGGTTTTCGATTGATCAAAGAACTCTGCGGGACCTTTCTGGGGAGGATAACCTAGTTTTATCCAGTTTTCCCTTCTAGGCCCTCCTTCTAGCACCAGATCTATTGGTGGTCCAAGTGGCACAACAACATGTAAACAAAATATTTCTATTATGTTTCTCCTAAAAGAGAAAGATGATCACATGGATAACTTAGCTCCCAAGGTCCTTGTAGTTGGTTCTCAACTGTGCTAATGTTGCTCAATTGGTCAATGTAATAGTAATATTCAAGTGGCCTGTTGGTGTTGAGCTTCTAGATTGTTCTAGGATCAAACATAAACTTAAACCTATTCTAACTAGGGTTTTTTAAAAGAAACAAAAAAAGATAGATCAGAGCTTTAGAACAGAAAAGAACAATAATTCATCCAACTCAATCATACTGGTCACCTTTCAAGGAATTCCTAACTAAAATTGTAGAATAAAATTAACTTGCAATTAACACATAGTTTCATTCATTCATAATGTTTATTTCAATAACAGATTGCAATTTATCTATTTAAACAAAACATAAAGTCAAACTTCATTCCTTGAAAGCCTCTCAAATCTAATGATTAACTCAAGATAAACATCATTCTAGAACACCACATGAAGTAGATTTAAATCTGATTGCTTCTAATGTTAGTGAAATAGATAAGCAACATTTACAAAGCTTGCACAATCACTAGTGTACAAAAAATTTGTCTTCAGATTGTTTCCATTTATACTAAGAGAACTTAAGAAATACATTATAGTCTATGCTAAATCTAACTCCTAACCAAGAATACAAAAGAAACTCCCATCACAAAGAATCAGGATGTAGCTTTGTCTCCTCTATCCTTCAAAAAATTCCTACTCTTGAAAATCTATCCTTAGAACTATTTACTCTATTGTCTTTCTAACTGTCTCTATTTCTTCTCTATTGCCGCTTTTTGATTTTTTTTAATCTCAAAAACTTCTAACCATTTACAAAGAGGCTAGAATGCCATATATACAGAGTGTACCAAAAGAATGCACTATCCCCTGCCTTAGGGTTTTTACAAAAATATTTGATTTCAGGAGGGTCAGCTCTCAGATCTTTTTCAAGAGAGTCAATGTTGCATTCAATGGGAAGCCCTGCTATTCAAGTTGCTGGAAGATTGTTCCGGGGATGATATTAGATCTTTTGTAGATGCAACATTTACTTCAGGCCTTCGTGTCCACCTTTGAACTCCATCAAGGCCTCCTTGAATTCTCTAGAGTATCACCATAAATACTGATCAGTCTCTACTAGTGGTCACTATAGCTGTCCCTGCGAGTCATAGTTTCTTCATTCTTCTGGCCTCCATGTTCTAGACTTCTCTGCCTGTTGACCATCTCTAGAAGTAGAGCATCAGGCTTCCCTTTAGATCTAAACACCATCGTTCTTGAGTTGATCCATCAACTCATGATCTCAGAATGAGTCCATGTCATTCGCATTCTACAAATCTTCTCCATAAGGGTGGTCAATCAGTCTCACGACCACCGATCAACCCTCCTAGATCCTCCTGATTGGTTAGAAATATGCCACACAAGATTCTCAGCTGGTCAAAGTTGGTTCAAATGACATCGCATGTTGGTGAGACACTCATCGTGTCTCCCTGATGTGATTATGTCTCTCCTAGTAGTGATCGACATGATATGTGACAGTCGGTGAGACCTCCTAGTGTGTTGCAGAAGTCATATCAATACCACAAAGGTTATTGGAAAGACAGTCACTAGTCGGCATGACCTCATGGTGAAGCCCCTCTTCTCTTGGTGAGCACATTCTATATCAGTAAGACCCCATCGGGTTGGTGAGACTTCATCAAAACTCCCTCTTTTCTCGTCGAGCTCAAGCCCCTTCTACCTTGGAAAGACTTCTTCAAATTGGTGGGATGTCACGGCGAGACCTAGAATCCTTTGGAAAGCTCACTTTTATGTCGGTGAGACCTCTAGGCCTCGACCAGACATCATATCGAAGCCACAATTCTTTACATCAACAAGACTAATTCCCCTCACCAAGACATCCTAGCGAGCCCCCTCTTCTCTGGTGAACACATTCTTATCGGCAAGAGTCCAATCTTTCAGTGAGACCTCATGCCGACCTCTCTTTTTCTTCACTGAGCTCATTTTGTATTGGGAAGACCCTATCGGGTTGGAAAAATGTCATGCCGAGTGCAAATGTTTCACCTGGAGTCTCTCTGATCTCCTTCTTATCCTTCAAGCTCAAGCCCCTTTCACCGAGGCACTTTTGGGTTGGCGAGACATTTTGTCAAGCCTTAAATCCTTCGGAGAACTCTCATGTTGGAAATACTTTCCGTGTTCGACTAGACCTCATGGCAAAAACAAAATCCTCGAGTGATCCTTTGAGCAATTTTGGTAGGAGATTATGCCAAAGGCATAACCTTTGGTGAGACATTTAGTAGTCGGGGAGATATTTTACCGAAGGAATTTCCTCTTGCCGAGACCTCATGTTTAGTCGGTAAGACTTTATCCCTTCGGCTAGACATCATGTCGAATATAAATATTTCAGTGAGAAACCATGAGTCGGTAGGATGTCACTCTGAGAGAACAACCCTATATTGAAGGCCTCATCCCCTTCGGTGAGATATCATCTAGTTGTTGAGATGTCATGCCGAGTGGCAACTTTCTCCAGGCTCATCTTACTTGTTTGGCGAGACACTTGTTCTTTGCTGAGACTTCATGGCGAACATAAATCCTCTGCCCGACGACCCTTGGGGAACCATTGTTAGCAAGAGTTATAGAGATCCCTTATCGGTGGGACAACTCCATATCACCACAACATTTCATTGATATCATTCTATTACATTGATGGCACACCCATTGGCAAGACCTACCGAAGGAAAAATCACTCACCGAGCTCAAAATTTTGGTGGAACCTCCTTCCTTCAGTAGGACATTATGTGGTTGGGGAGACCTTATAGTGAACATCTTCTTCCCTCGGCGAGCACACCCATGTCAAGGAGACCACCATCTGTCAGTAGGGTATCACAGTGAAAGGGGAAATTTACCCCGAGACTGCTTGGCCTCGGTGAGACTTCATGGCGAGAGTGAGTCCTTCCCGGTGAGATCCCTTGATAGCATCCTCACTTCGCTGAGAACTCCTGCTGAACACAGAATCCTTTGGCGAGGGCTCCTTTGGTCAGAAAGATACATAAAGACTCTTAGTGAGAAGGATGTCTAGGTGACCAAAGGGGGGTTTTGAACAGAACAAACTATTAGTTGGCAAGACAACTACGGGGTCTTGCCGACTTCCACCTTAGAACAATTTTATGCCAAACTAGATTGGAAGAAGCTTTACAACTGAAATCCTTGATGAATACCATCATGTGCATGAACCAATCCTATAAAACAAATGCCTCCATTAGTCCCCCAAAGTGTATAAAATACATCATAATAAACTATTATATTGCTTATGATTATTTCATTGAATTCTTAGCAAGAAGAGAACCAACTCAAATTGAAACAAAACCAAAATTAAATTAGATAGATCAAGAGACACAATTAAGAGGAAAAAAAAAGAATTCCAAAGATCAAAGCAGGAAACTAAAGGGAAAGAAGACAAAAGAAAAAGGGGGACCTATTTTGTTCTAGAACAAAATGGGGTGGTTATGCAAGGCATAACAATATGTTACAACAAAAGGTTTAGAAAGATAGTTGAGAGTACAAATGTTAAAGTTGATGTAAACTTGCACAATTCTATTGCAGTAGATGGAAATGTTAGATGTACCTAATTACATAAGAGTAGAAGGAATTATGCATGAAAAATAGGTAAAAAGAGAAGAGAAAAAAATTCTAGAGAAGACCCTTAAAACCCCTAAGTATGTGTAGAATAATCATTCTAAAGATCATATTATTGGAGATAAGAGGAAAGGTGTATTAACAAGAAGCAAAGCTGCTAAAGTTGAGGTAAATTTCTCTTTACTTTCTAAATTAGTAAATGAAACATGTAAGGATGAACATTGGATGAAGGAAATGCAAGAATAACTTATGCAAATAGAAAAGAATCAAACTTGGGAATTGGTCCCTAGAATGGAAAACAAGAACATAATTGGAACTAAATGAGTGTTCAAGAACAAGAAAAATGAGAATGGAGAAATTGTTAGGAACAAAGAAAGAGTTCTGTGTAAAGGTTACTCACAAGTAGAAGGTATAGATTTTGAGGAGAATTTTGATCCTATGGCTAGGATGGAAGCTATCAGATTTTTTTTGGCATTTGCAACACATAAAGATTTATAGGTGAATGAGATGGATGTGAAGTCTTCTTTTCTAAATGGATAATTGGAAGAAGAGGTTTATATGGAATAATCGTAAGGCTTTGAGTTGTCATATCAACCAAACATCGTATGTAAGTTGAAGAAGCAATTATAGGGTTTGAAGCAAGCTCTTAGATCCTAGTATGCAAGATTGGACAAGTATTTGATACAACAAGGTTTCAACAAGGGCTTTGTGGATAGTAATATTTACTTTAAAATTGAAGAAGACACGATCTTGATAGTAGTTGTATATGTGGATAACATTATCTTTGGTGGAAATGAGGTAATGTGCAAGAGGTTTCCTAAAGACACACAAAAAGAATTTGATATTTCAATGTTTGGGGAGATGCATCTCTTTCTTGGGCTACAAATTAATCAAATGGATAGAGGAATTTTCATTTCACAGTCCAAGTATGTCAAAGAAATGTTAAAGAAGTTTGGAATGGATGAATCCAAACCGATATGTACTCCTATGGTGACTAGTTGTAAATTAAGAAAAGATGATGTTTCACCTAAGGTTGATCCATGATAGGTGGATAGCTATATTAACTACTACTAGACTAGATATCATGCTTGTAGTTTGTCTTATTGCTATATTTCAAGAAGACACTAAAGAAACACATGTTGTAACTATGAAGATAATATTCAGATATTTAAGAGGCACACTAAATTATCATTTGTGGTATCCTAAATATATTGATTACACATTAAATTCTTATATAGATACATGTATATTGGGTTGGTTGTGTTGATGATAATAAAAATAAAAGTGGTGGTGCATTTTGTTTTGGATATAGATTGGTATCATGGCTAAGTAAAAATTGGATTTACTTTCTTTATTCACTCTAAATGCTAAGTATATGCAGCAACATCATGTTGTACATAGGTATTATGGATGAGGAAAAAAATGAAGGTTATAAGAGTTGTATTTGATGAACCTATATCTATCTTCTATGATAATACAAGTGCAGTAGAAATTTCAAAGAATCTAGTGATACATTTAAGGACAAAGCATATATATCAGCAAAATATCAGTTTATGAGAGAAAAGGTTATGGAAAATGAAGTGAAGCTTGAATATATTCCTACAAAGGATTAGATTTTTCATAGATTTACTAAGGCTCTTCCTTAGGATACTTTTGAGTATCTTCAGGAGAAGTTGGGGGTTAGTACCCCTCCTTTCTTGAACTAGATGCACATAGAGGTGCATTAGTCCAGTGTATCTATGGATCTATTTCTTTTCTGGATTGATGTTGGTGGCTACCTCTTAGGGGGAGTAGGTAGTATCTTGTGGTGTCATTGTGTTGTTGATTTAAGTGGGTGTACTCCTAAGGGAGAGTATTTAGATTAGGTATTTTGGTTCAATATCAAAGAGGGAGAACAATGCTAAACATTTTAGCCTTTTCCATTGATGTTAAAGGGGGAGAAAGAATCATTTGAGAAAAAAGAGAGAACTTATCTTCTTAGGGGGAAATCATTTGAAGAAAAAGAGAAAGAGCATTCAAAACTATTGGGTGGTCTTTGGTGGATTTTCACATCTTGTGTTGCCATTAATGACAAAGGGGTAGATTGTTTCAAGAATGATGGTGTTGCGATTGATGCCAATAGGAAGTCTATTGACTGGTGTTGTCATTGATGTCAACTATGGGATGGAGATGTCGAGGATACCGAGAAATTTGTGAAAAGAGGGAAATAGGTTTATGTTGTGCATGTGTAGCTGAGACTTGAGGAGGGGTTGTGAGTATATGGAGCTATTTCTTGTTGCACAGTATGAAGATGAGTTGGAATAAATTAATGACCTGAGATGATGGTTATGGCACTTGGTTTCCATGTGCTTTTGAGAAAACTGAATAACCATAGTAAAGTACGTTGTGCAAACATTCATAATGAAATCCCATATTGTGATTCACATTCTTTTTGTGTTGATACTATGCATGTGTGTTTTGCTATATTGTTGTACATTGCAAGATATTTTCACTAGTGTATAAGTCAATTGTCCAATGGTGTTTTCTATTTTCTAAGAGAAATGCATTATCTTTGTGTTTCTTTGTTGTTTAGATTCAGGTTGTGTGGATTTGGGAAGTTGCTTATAATGTCTTTATCTTTCTTTGATCAAGTTTTTATTTGATCTGTTGTACTACAGTATGAGTTTTAGTTATCAGTATGCAAAAAAAGGTTATCAGTTGTCTTGAGTTGAATTAGTTGTTGATATGAAGCTTGATTGATGTGTTAAATGATTCTTAAGTTGTTTGTGAGTTGTTCTGGATTTAATTCAATTAAATTATGTTGTTTGTAACTTTCAGCTTGATCTAAAGAATTGTGTACTTAATGTTTATGTTGTTTTGCATAGGTGTTGGTCAACCTTGTGTTTAACACTACATGTGAGTCTTGTGGAAGCATTTTGAAGTGTGTTGGGATCTATTTGGGTCCTAATTAAGGATTTGTGTAGGTTTCCTTTCTTTCTTATCCATCACGGGATTGTTTAGGTGCCAACCTAGTTTGAATTTGAATGTATAATAGCTAGTGGCTAACATTGGAGAAAGTTTTGAGGTAGAGGTTGATATAAATTAGAAAGATGTCAATGCAAGAGAAGAGAGAAAGTGAAAGAATCAAGACATATGCACGATTGTTGTGAGTAAAGTGTATGTGATGCTAATTAAAGTAGAGCAGTGCAAACTTCATGTTAGGGTTCCTGAAAGTAGTGAGCTAAAGGTATCTAAAATATTTCATGTGAGACTATGAAAGTGTGCAAGAAATTATGATGGAATACTTGTTGCATTGAGAAGTTTTTCTCTATGTAAAATTCTTCTTCTATCTTCTTGTATTCTTTCTATGGTAGTGAGCCCTGACTGTGATCCTTTTTGGAAAGTGCATCCTATTCTGGTAGCGAGCTTCTTTGTAACAATTTTTCTATTACTTATATTGTATGATATCCCTCATTGTGGTTTTTCCCTCATTGGTTTTTCCATGTAAATCTAGTGTTCTTATGAGGGTGGTGTTGTGATTTCAGTTTGTATTATTGGCATTTCATGTTTAACCATTTTAATTAAATAAGGGTATATTGAATGCTTGTGGATATTTTTATTGTTGAGGGTTTTGAAGGTTTAATTTGATATAATTGATTCACCCCCCCTCTCAGTTGTCTTGTTCATTTCAACAATTGGTACCAAAGCAAGGTTCCTTGAAGAAGAGCTTAATCGATTGAGGTAGATTCGAGATGGTGAACAAGATTCCTTTGGAATACCCTAGATATGATGGTACAAATTATGTCTTTTTAAAAACACAGATGGAATGATATTTATGCGCTTAGGGATATGAAGTTGAGAAGAATTACCAGACTCCTTACACTCCAGCTATGAATGGTCCAATTACAAGTGCAGAGGTCAAGGCACATGAGATCAAAGCTAAAGCAAGGTACATTAGTATTCAAAAACTAAATTAGTTAAAGTTATGAGTTCGAAGATTGCTAAAGAAGTTTGGGATAAGTTATAAATAATTTATGAAGGAGATCGAAAGGTTAAGAAAGCTAAGTTGAAAAACTTGAAGGAATAGTTTGAAATGATGCATATGTCTAAGGATGAAATAGTTAGAGGCTACATTTAGATAATTGATGAACTGGTATGTGATATGAGAGGTCTTGGTGTAACAGTTAAGGAATCTAAAGTTGTGAAGAAAATTATCACATCATTTCTAGATTGTTACAGTGAAAAGGTATCTGCTATTGTGGAAACAATTGATTTTAATAAAAATTCTAGAGATCAATTGATCGGTACTTTGACTACATTTGAAATGAGAAAAATGAATAAAGGAACTAAAGTGGAGATTTATTTCAAGGAAAAGAAATCAAAGAAGGTTGAAGAAGATCTTGATGCTTTGGAAGCTAACTTCGTGAGAAAGATGAAAAAGGGAACTGATAAGTACTAATGTAAATTACCTTTCAAATATTTTAGTTGTGGTGATATAGGTCATTATGCTTCTAGATGTCCAAAAAGATTTGAAAGAAATAAGCATAGAGAAAGGAAGGGAAATAAAGGGAAGATTATTAAGAAAGCTTACTATGTGAGAGAATATGATGGTATTTTTTATGATAAATCTAATTATGGATATTTTGACGATAATGAATGTGTATTTTTGGCTATAATGGATGAATCTAGTTTTTCTAACCCTAAAATTTTTGTGAAGGAAAGTATACCAGAGAAGAAGGATAAGGTTGAAGGTACTTGGGTTTTTCCTTTTCATGTCAAAGAGGATATGGATTACTGGGTAGTTGATAGTGGGTGATCTAATCATATGATTGGAGATAAAAGTAATTTTTTTAAACTTGAAAAGTATGATGGTGGATTACTTAATTTTGGAGATGATTTGGGATCAAAGATTTATGGAATATTTTTAATTAGTTTTTATGGCATGCATAATACTGATAATGTGTACTATGTTAAGGGCTTCAGAAATAATCTCTTTTTTTTGGACAAATGTGTAGCAAAGGATACAATATTGTATTTAAGGATGAAGCTTGGAGATATAGAATGGGTTAGGAATTGTGATTGTTGTAGGTAAGAGAACTGCTAGAAAAATCTATCAGCTTAAGGGTGTTGATGGTCATTGCTTTATTTCATAGGTTAATGATAGTTGGTTATGGCACTAGAGGGTGTGTCACATTATTTTTGATCATTTGGAAATAATTAGCTTGGTTCATGCTATGAGATATTTACCTAAGATCATAAAACCTATCAATGTTACTTGTGAAAGTTGTTAATTTAGAAAACAAACAACGAGTATATTTAAGGGAAAGGAACATTCTACTACTAGAATGCTAGAATTAGTGCATATAGATCTTTGTGGTTCTACAAGGGTGAGAAGTATAAAAGGTGAAACATACTTTAAGCTTTTGATTCATGATTACTCTAGGATGACATGGGTTACGTTTCTTAGAGAGAAATTTGATGCATTGGAAAAATTTAAGGCATTTAAAGATTTGGTTGAGAATGAAATGGATTTGAAAATAAAATGTTTAAGGTTTGATAGAGGTGGTGAATACACCTCAAATGAGTTTAACATGTTTTGTGAAGTTCATGGAATAAAGAGGCATTTCTCTACCCCTAGAACTCCTCAATATAATGGAGTTGTTGAAAGGAAAAATAGAACTATTCAAGAAGCTACAAGGACTATGTTGAAAGAGGAAAATCTATCGGATATCTATTGGAGAGAAGCTATTCACACTATTGTTTACATACTTAACAAAGTTCAATATAGAGCTTGTAGACACTTAAAAATGACCTAGGCCTGCAAGCTCTATTTTTACCACTTTCGTCCTGGCATAATTATGACATTTAATTATGTCTTTGGTCCACATTCGACTATTGATTAAATAATTCATAATTATTTAATTAATTCATATCCCTTTATTCTTCACAATTATTAAATAAATAAATTTTATTTATTTATTAAATACGTCATTAATTGTCTAAGTCTTCCTCTAATTAAACCTCTAAATTATTTTAATTACCCTTCTTCATTTACTTCTTCCTAATTATTAAATAAATTAATTTCGTTTATTTATTTAATATGTCACTAATTCTCTTAATTAAATAAATTTATTATTTTATTTAATTAATTAATCATATCCTCTAAATTAAATAATTATCTTTAATTATTTAATTGCCATATTTAACATTTCTATCATTTTAAATAAATCAATTATTTAAAATGTCATCACATTCTTAACTGACAGTCCATTTTGGTAAATAATCTGAACATCGATTATTTATTATCTCATAAAATTCATATTTTGAATTAATTTAATTCAAAATGGTAACTAATCTTCCAAAAATTAGGTAATCGGTAGATTCTTGATTTTCCAAATTCACTTTTCAGTTCAGTCCTTATCTTCTTGATTTTTTGAATCTCACAAATTAGGAATACTTTATCTTCTTGATTTTCAAAAATATTTAGTTTTGAATTAATTGTCTAATTTATTCTCCACCGCCGATTCGATTCTCTCATATGACATCTCGACCACTCAATGATTTTTTCCTAACCCTAATTAGGGATTGTCAAATTAAATCCTGTCTGCTGATATTAGGTCTTTGTCGAAAGTTGATTTCGTCCATCCATTCAAAATGGCATTTTATATAAAATGCTATTTTTCTCTCATTTTTTGGATTACGCACTTACACACTTAGATTTTATTCTGGCACATTCATATTAGAGTTATTTAATTTTTGAGAATCATTTTATCATAGGCATAGGCATAGACTTTAATTAAATCTTTCAAAGCTTGGCGTAGGACTTAGGATTTTATTTTCAGAGGGAAACACGTCAACCAACAAGTTAGAAGGTGTTACAAAGGTGAATCATGGAGGTTTCAATGATTAGCTAGTATAATCATTTTATTTATGTTTGCTTCCATTGTACTTTGCAATTTTTTTGGGTTTCTTTGTCTTTTTTGATTTGCTAACCTCTAATTTAACCTAAAAATAACCCTTAGTTAAATTGGTAAACCCAACTCTATATTTTTTATTACTATTTCCATACATTTTTTTTGTTTTCTATCATTTTTTGTAGGTATAGGTACGAAGCAATGCATTCATATTTCATCATAACACATTTGATGCGTCGTGACACATTAGCAGTCTAAAACACTGCAATCGCTCTGTTGTGCCGCAATCGAAGTCTGGAAAGCTGCATTTGAAATCCCAAGTTGCATTTGAAACACAAAGTGACACATTCGCTCTTTCATGTTGCATTTTTCTGGTAATGTTTTCTATTTATTTTCATTTTGGTTTTTCCTATTTTCTTTGTTCTTTTTATTCTGGTTTTCTTCTGAATTTTACCTAGCATAGGTTTTCCTAGTACTGATTTTCATTTGCAGCGTGTGGTAGTTACTTTTTGTGGGTCAAAGGAAATTATTCAAACTCCTAACTTGTGATCTTGCAGGTTTGAACATTGAAGAATGAACAGTAAAACATTGTGTCTATCTTATTCTTAGATTAGTACACATTTCCCTTTAGTGCAATTAAAAAGAACATGATTTCTAATTTGTATGATTGTGTTTGCAAAATGGTAGGTGAGTATTCTCTCACCTTGTGAAAACTTAGTGATCAGAAAAATAGACCCATTTTTATATGTTAATACCATCATGACTTAGTAATCGAAGTATCCTCTCCCCTTGTGCTTTTGGGTGATCCTAGGTGTAAGAGAAATAGTTACTAACTCTAGAACTTGGGCTTGTTTTGGTGGGAAAAAGTACTCACCCTAGGATGACTCAGACTAGTAACACCCTGAATTTGAGGGACTTCCAATCGGTATATAAAAGTGGATTCTTGGGGAAAGCCCAAGAATCACGCGTATGGTTCTGACAAGATGGATTTGAAAGAGGAATCTCGCTATATGGATCATGCCCTATGAACGAAATTCCCTTATGAAACACCTTTTGTCATAGAGTCCAACCCTTTTTGGTTGTTGCTTGATATAGTGCAGGGTACAATATCATGCCCGAGGACACTCACTACTGATCCCCTTGAGTAGAGATAGTAGTTCTTGGGAAGTCACTACCTAAGAATTCAAATTTGGTGTGCTTGAATGACATTAATGAGCTATAGAGGGGAGCCAATGCAACCAAAATTCTAAGCTATCCTCTCTCAAGAAGGGAAGGTGTTTAGCACCAATCCGAGGTATATCGGTGGGCTATATCAAGTATACAAACCCTTGGCCTATTGGCCTTTTAGGATTGTACTTATCTTATGGGTGCTTGTTTATACTCAAAACATTGTGCTTGTCAAGTGCTTGCTGGGTTTGTCAAACATTATTCACCACATTTACATTTCTGGACAAAAAATTCATCATTAGACAAATCAAAATTTCCCTCAATACATCAAGAAACTCAATTTTAGCAAACTGTGTTGCATCTGTTGAACCAAATTTGATTTTATGAGACACAATCACACTATTGAATCAAATTTGATATCTCAAACACCACATTTGTCTGTGTCATGATGCATCTAAACCTCATAGAGCCGCATATGCAAAACTAAGTCACATTTGTCAGCCCCAGAGCTGCATTCACTCAAACCAAACCGCATCTGAGACACTGTGATGCATTTGAGGCCTCAAACAACACATTTTCCTGTCACAAGTAAAACCCTGATACAAGGTCAAATTTGCGTCTAAACTTTGTCAATATTTTTTCAAACACTATTTCCAAAGGGATTCTGTCAGAAACCAAATTCAAAATTGCTCAAAGCTTTCAACCATTAGTTTGCATTCTTGACCATAGGTTTCATCCTTCATCTTTTTTTTTAAGTTGCATACATTACGAATTAGCTCGACCCTAGCTTTTCATCCTTGCATACTTTGGATTAGGTGAATCTTAGTACAACTTGCAAAGTCATTGCTTTCGAAAGTAGGTTATCATGGACTTAACCATCATTCCCTTTTTCAGTCATTGTCCCTTTTGTGAGATTTTCCAACTCAAAAGTCTAGTTAGGAAAACTCACTAGTCATTTTAGCCTTATCATCTTGTCATTTTCAACAAGTCCTTTAGTAACCTAAATCGAAAACAATGATTGAGCTTAGAAGTTCTTAGGTATCCTTTCACCAAATTGCATTCTAGGTTTAGACATTGCATTTTTTATTCCCAAAAATTCAAAAATATTATTTATCCTAGTCATCATTTCGAACCTAGACCTTGCATAGTGTCATCATGATCACATTTAGTTGTCATTTTCATCTAAGCAATGATAAATGGAAAACTTTGCAAAAGACTCCACTTCCAATGTCAACAATCATACATATGACCCAAATTGGACTTTTGACAATCCATTTGGCAACACGAACAATTACCCTCTCATGACAATACCATCCTATCAAACAATCCTTTTCAACTATTCTTACGTAAGGATGAGTATGGTCAAATACTTGAGGAAAACCTAGAGGTAGTGGCACAAGATCTAGAGGCCTTTCAATTCGTGGAACAAATGGTCCTATATGACAGATACCGATATTTAGCCATACTCTTAAATCAAGGAGCTAAGTTGCCACACATATTTGACATCAACACATTGAAATCAACATCTCTTGACCCTAATGACAATAATGTGCATAACATGTCACATAGTGGCCAACCTACAAACACTACGAGCAATACTTTCTTTGACACTATAACAACTGTGCATGCTACCTCCAACATCCCAAACACCTCCAATACATAAACACTACATCCATTGGAGGATCACAAGCTGCCACAATGCCCACAATATCCACAACACTGTCATAATCAATAGGAACCACCTTTGGCTCCTTGACAATGTGGGAAAGTTATTCCAATCCTCTCTTTACCATGATAAAAAATGCCATGGGGGCATCATCAAGTCTTAACAATCCCTCCTTGATAGCTACATCTATTACCATGAGTACACCTTTGTCATATCCTCTCATTGGTATATCACAAAATCCATTGGGCAGAGGAAAAAGACGTATCTTTATCCAAGGACAACAACAAACCATTTACATGACAACACAGTCAAATGTCATCATCTCCCAAGGACAAAATACAAACATTCCCCTTGTACAAACCCAACAATTTGGACAATGTGGCCAAAAAACACAACCCATGGCATCATTAGTCCATCACAATGTTCATGGTCACCTTATTCCCCAAATAATGACACAAATGGCTGGGGGACACATCCCAACATACTCATCTCAAATTCATACTCACCAACATATCCCCAATCAAAACTTTCAATACCACCAACACGTCAATCCAAACACATCATACATGTCACAGCAATCCATCCCTCCACAATACACCAATATTCATGTACAACAAATAGGGACCTATGGCATACCAATCAATCCAATGTATAGGAGCACAAATGATCTTTTTATAGGTGCCTTAGAAGTAAAGCTGATGGGTCTAGAGAAGACTATACAAAACATACAAATATTTGGAAAAAAATCAAAAGTGTCATATGACCTAAACATCTATCCCTTCAATGTGAACTTATACATGCCACCATTTCCTCAGGTATATGTGACACCCAATTTTACAAAATATAGAGGCAAGAAAAACCCCATCGAACATGTTCATGAATTTGCAACCAATTGTATGGATGTTGCCTATGAACAAACATACTTGATGAGACTCTTTTCTAAAAGTCTCACAGGTCCTACCCTTGAGTGGTTTTCCACTCAAAAGGATATCCAAACATGGGATGAGCTAAAACAAAAATTCATAAAGAATTATGCATACAACATTTACATGGACACCTCTATTACTAGCTTGTGTGATCTCACCTAAGAGGATGCCGGTGAGACATTCATCCCATTATTTCAAAAATGGTGAAGTCTAGCTAGTCAGTGCCACATTGACATACCCAAAAGGGAAAAGGTGGACATGTTTTTCCAAAAAACTTCTGGGTCCCCTAAAATATGCATTGCAAGTGCATTGTTGCACAACCTTCACAGACCTAGTTGAAAAAGGTGTACAAATTGAGATATCCCTTATCGCAAAGGGAGAGCTAAGATATGATCCCAAAAACACAACTGCAAATCCTCCCACTGACAAAAATAAATACTCGGGAAAAAATAAACATGTTATAGATGAAGGTGTTGTTGACACCAAGGCTGCAAACACTGTGGGTCCTCTACTGGCCCTAAAATGGGTTCAACAACAAAAAATACCAAAAACAATATTGACACCCCCTACCAATGTCCCTTCAAATAATCAAAGTGGCCAAAATAATCAAGGACAATACAATCAGATGAGACAATTCCCTAGGGGTTGCACATACACTCCCTTGGGTGAACCCATTGAGGAAGTCCTCAAGAAATGTCTTTAGAATGGTGTGATCATGCTTCAAGAACCAAAACCATATGAACTAGGACAATTGAAACCAACATGGTGGGTTGATAATGCATTTTGCAATTATCATCAGGAAAAAGAACATAAAAATTCTACTTGTCAAAAACTCAAAAACCTAGTGCAAGACCTTATCGAGAGTCATGTCATTGAGGTAGGTGGATCACAATTTTCCTCCAATTCAGACCATACTATCCATAAGAACCCATTGCAAGATAATGGTTCTCATAATGCTTCCACGCCAGGTCCACTAATGAACAATAATCAAGCTAACTTCGCTCGAGCCAAGTATGACTATTCTAGTGGACCCATTATAAACAATGTCTAAACTGATGATGAATACATCAATACCATTATAGTCAAGAGATCACCCCAATGCACTGCTACTACTCGAAGTGGAAAAGTCACCATAGCTGGTCCACCTCCTGCTAGGCAACCCAAAATCACAATATCCAGCCCATCTCCTGAATAGTCAAAACCTGTCTTGACCACAAAACAGAGGCAACCCAAGAGCTAGTTTAACCTTATTGACCAGCTTGGAAAAAATCCTGCACAAATTTCTATACTCAAGTTGCTTCGCATATCTCCCACACATAAGGCTATACTAGATAAAACCACACAAGAGGTTTCGGTCCCTAAGGATATTGATGTCAACCAATTTGAGACCATGGTGGGATACCTCACCACACCTCACCATGTGACCTTTTCTAATCAAGACTGTATACGCATAAAAATGGTCATGCCTATAATCCTAGCAATTAATTAAATATTTATTATTTAATTAATTTATCTAAAAGTTCTCTACATATGATTAAATTTAATTAATTTAATTATATTATTCATTCATCTTATTCTTCTTTCATAATTAAATAAATTTATTTTATTTAATTATTTTCATACGTCCACTTAATTAATTAAATAAATACATTTTATTTATTTAAATTAATTATCATTGTTTGAATTTAAATTAAATCTTTTGATTTAATTAAGTTTAAATATCTCTCTTTCTTCTATTTTAAATTCTTCTTCTAATTAATTAAATATTTCATTTAATTAATTTCATAAAAGTGATTTAATTAAATAAACCTTATTTAATTAAAGATCTTATGCTTTCTTTCTAAATCACAACTAGATATTAAAATCTTCTATTTTCTTCTCATATCATAATTAAATATTTTATTTAAATATGAGATCTTCTGCTTTCTTCAAAAATCCTAATTAAAGCTTTCTTCTTATCACAAAATTTCTTCTACTTTCTTTAAAAATTAAGAAAAGATGAATATCATCCACAAATAAATAATTGAATTTTTAATTCATTATTTATTAGCTTTTAAATCTTTCTTTTATCTTTTTAAAGAAAGATGATTCCTTATCTTCTTATCTTTTCCTCTTTCATAAAAATAGAAAAATCTTGTTTTCAGGTTTTCTTCTATTTTCTCTTTAGTTTCATCCATCTTCAGCCGTTCGATCTGCCAAGAATTATCACAACCATCAATCAAGATAGCCAATCAGAATCCTTCGAAAAACTCTATAAATATCTGTGTGAATCTAAGCATTGGGGATGGGTGATTAATTAGAGTTCATGCATTTAATTCATTTAGCATTCTAGCAACATAGCATAATTGTTTACTTCAATCACATTAGTCCAATTTCATATCATAACTTAATCTTGCATCATGCTTCATATTTAAATCTCGTTCTTTAGGAAGATAGTTTGTTGAGCCTAGCACATAAATCTGAGAGCAAAAGCTGGAATCAACAAAAACATTGAAGATAGAAGACAATAGGACGACAATCGAAGTAGAATATTGAGTTTGCATCTCTTTATCTTTTATTTTATGTTTTGAATACAATGTCTTATTGGTGTGTTTGAGTAGCATTTATTTCATTTCATTACACATATTATTTTTTGATCACACATTTTTGGTACCCACCGTGGGGCCTATGCCCCTATTTTAGACTTTTTCTTGCAGGTTTTCTGACATTCGGCAGTGCATCTGGGAGATTCAAAAAATTTCCATTTTACAGGTACTCTAGCGCATATGAAGACTGTTTTGGCGCATATGGGAATTTCTGAAGAGCATTTAGAAGTTTAATTAGCGCATATAGGTTCTGTTCTTGTGCATTTAGGTTCTGTTCTTATGCATTTAGGTTTTGTTCTTGCACATTTGGGTTCTATTCTTGTGCATTTGGGTTCTGTTCTTGCACATTTGGGTTCTATTCTTGCGCATCTGGGTTATTTTCTTATGCATATGAGTTATTTTTCTATGCATATACTGTCTGTTTCAACCCATCTGGGTTGTAACAGATATTCTGAGTCTGACACCTTCCGCAGACATAATTTCTTTCTTTTTCTTACTGGTTTTAAAATGAATCAATCTAGGGTAGCCACCACATCTTTATCATGCAGCTAAAACGAACCCCATGCCTATTGTGAAGCAAAATCTTCACTTAGATTAAATCATTTTTGACTTTGGTGCATCTAAAATGAATCTGTCTACTCTTTTTTATTGTGCTTGAAAGTGGTAGGTGACTATGCTCTCACCTTGTGCAAACTAGGTGATCAAAAAGACATGCCCACTTTTCCCTGTGTAACCTTGACTTGATAATCGAAGTATCCTCTCCCCTTGTGCACTTGTCTGATCCTGGGTGTAAGAGAAATGGTTATTGACTCTAGAAATTGGGCTTGCCTAGGGATTTCATCACCTCAATGTGACTAAAACTAGCAACGGAGCTAAGGCCAAGCTACCCCCGACTAATATATAAATGTAAACCTTAAGGGAAAACCTAAGGTTGCTTGTGTGGATGTGTCATATGGATGGAGTTGTACTCCCTTAAACCCTATTGAGCTTAACCTCTTCAGGCTGGAGTGCCACCTTAATGGTGATTAATCTCTTGCCCCATGTATGGCCACTCGAACGGGGGTCCCGAATTAAATACCATTGTTTGGAAAGCCAAAAACCTTCTATCTGCTAGTCCAACACCGGTCACTGTGAAGCCTTCCACACTTTCACAGTCTTCAGTAGAGGTGATCAATATGCCATGGGAGTTTCATGGGGGTTGGAAGCTTGGTTGGCCTGAGAAGAGAGTGCACTATAAGGGGGAACCTGTGCATCCAAGCTTCTGAATTCACAAGCTACTGATATGCAGTTGGGGAAACCCATGTGGAATCTAGCAGATATTGTCCTGGCCTAACTTAAGTTGTGCTTGTCTTATTCTGTGCTTGGTTACGTTCAACTTAAATCAAACTGTTTGCCATGTTTTTCAAGAACATTAATTCAGATAAAGGATCATCCAAAAGAAATATGAAAAACTATAGCTGAAAATTTTCAAAACTGGTCAAAAACTATCATTGGAAAACTGTAGCACATCTAAAATCTATTCTGGCGCATCCATTGGCTGGTTCAGTGCATTTGAGTCATTTTCCAATGCATTTAGGGATTGTTTTATCGCATATGCTTCTTGGTTTAGTGCATCTAAGGTCTTTTTCTGTGCATTTGAGGTATTTTGTAGCGCATCTAAATTTTTCTCTAGTGTATATACCTTTTTCTGCAGTGCATTTAGGGAACAAAATAGCGCTTCGGTCTCTGACAAATTTTACACAGACCCGAATTTCTGATATTTCTCTCCCATGTTGAGGAAGTGGAAATCAACCAAGTTCATCAAGAAATCAATTTTCAATAGGATCAAGAAACCCAAAACAAACTTAAGTTATAAGAAAAATTTGGACCGAAGAGAATTTTTGTATAAGAGTCGACAAGTCTTGCTTCATTATCGCAAATTTCTCCATAGATACCAAGACTACGTCAGAGGATTCACTGATGACTATGCTTTAGAATCTTTGAATACTCAAGCCTATTATCAAAGATTAGCCTTATCTCAGCATCACAATCTTAATCAACCTCTTGAGTTTGAGAATATACCACAATCTTCAATTGAATATTCGACACACCCTAGTCAAATCCTTTAGTGACCTTCAACAGACTTACAAATCTTTTCAAAAGCAGGGATCAAAACTTTAGGAGTGCACCTCACAAGCATAATTTTGGATTATTGATTCAACTTCCCTCAACAGGATTTGGATATCCTTCGTCTTTGGAAGCCACAATCAAGAATTAGGAACATCTTTGATCACATCATAGGATTTTTGTTCATCTTATCAGATCAAGATATCATTATCATATGCCTGTTTTTACAAGATCTCAATACAACAAACTAGGAGAAGAGTCTCAACGAGAAGGTCATACCCATAACATTCAAGAAGAAGGTGAATGTGGTAATCCTCATTATAGTGTGAATTGAAATCCCCTTTTCAATGATGACAATATGGCTAATAGAGAAATAAATCCATTTCATAAGTACAAAGCCATGAACAAAACTCCTGTAGATAGTGATGATGAGCAAGAGGAAGAACTTCACATTAGAGAGGCTGAACAAGACCCCAAGTTTCTTAAAGCCATAGAAAAGATCTTGCAATGTGACAAAGAAAAGTATTTTCTCTTTCTAGTCAATCAAGGAGCTAAACTACCTAAGGATTTTGATACTAAGAAATTAAAGAGCAAAGAAGAAGAAACATCCCCATCCGATCTTACTGTTCTCACTCAAAAATTTAAGGCACTCCAAGGACAAATCAAAGAGTTACAAGGGGGGACCACAACAAAGAAATATACTCTTGACGACATATGTCCTTATCCTTTTAATAGAAGTCTTAATATGATTCCATTTCCTAAACATTGTGAAATTCCCAAATTTGATTGTTATAATGGGAAATTAGATCCAATTGATCACGTTAGAGACTTCCGAAACATGACTTTAGAATTTGCACATGAAGAAACTTATTTGATGCATTTGTTTCTGAGGAGTCTTGGAAGTCAATCTATGGAATGGCTATCAAAAATTACACCTCCTGTCCAGACATTTGAGGAATTGATCAATTTGTTCATAACACAATACTCCTACAACATCCAGCACCAAATCACCATGATTGATCTTTGCAAGGTTGCACAAAAACCTAGAAAACCTTTTACTACCTTTCTTCAAAGATGGAGAAGAATGTTCGCTAGGTATCCACGTCCTATTCTTGAAAAACAAAAAATGGTTACTTTCATCAATAGCCTAAATTCAGAAATGAGCTATCGTTTAAATCTACATTGTCCACCTTCCTTTGAGAAATTTATTGAGGATGCCATAACCATTGAAGGTGCTTTGGTCAAAAGAGGGACAATAAAACTCGATAAGGACAATCCTAGCTCATCTAACCATTATAACAATCAGGACAATTCTAAGTTTTGGACTCGCAACAAAAACATTGTAAATGATGGTGTTGTAGATGCAAATCATGTCTCGACTAAGCTGTCTATTCTGAGTACTCCAAATACTCCTCGCAACAATAATTACAACAATGTCAATTCTATCACAAATCAAGGAAACAATCCTCCCCCTCCAAAGAACAACATGAATCAAAATCCTACTCCCTATCAAGGGACTGTCAACAATAAAAATTACCATGGAAACAACAAAAACAACACCTTAGGGAATACCTCAAACACAAACCTAGAATGCTTTTCATTATTCTCTAGTAGAAGAACTTTCACTCCACTAGGACAATCCTTGGAATCTGCTTTCAAAGAGGTTATGGACAAAAATGCCCTCACTCTACCACCTTAACACAATTATGAACCTAGTGTAAAACCTCCATCATGGAATGAAGCTTATTATTGTGACTATCATAGGTGCAGAGATCATCGTACAAACAACTGTCAAGCTTTGAAGGATGCTATTCAAGACCTAATTGACAATGGCACTATCATGATAGAAGGACAACAAAAATCCAATGAAGATCACCAAGCATTTTGCAACCCTTTGCCAAATTATCAAAAGGGAGAGTCTTCTGACAAAAATGTGAATCAAATCGATGACACTGTAATCCGTCACCTCTATACAGATGATGAGCGAATCAACGTTATAAAAATCAATGAAAAGATAGACTATGGACAAGTTAATGCCACGAAAAGAGTAGAAGATAAAGTTGTCTTGAAGGGTGCCTCTTCGAAATCCACTGAGCCCTTCCCTCAACATCAATATGACTTAGTTAACCAACTTCGAAAAACTCTGGCTCAAATTTCCATTTTGGAACTCCTGAAGATTTCCCCTGCACATAAGAAAATTTTAGAGAAGGCCCTTTTTGAAACAATTGTATCCACGGATTTGGATGTGAACTGATTTCAAGCCATGGTAGGACACTTGTCCTCACCCACATGTCTTTCATTTTCTGACAAAGATGATGTTTCCATGACTCATCCCCACAATTTGTCATTATACTTAGAGGTCATGATGCATAAGTTTCGTGTAAAACATGTCCTAATAGATTGAGGGGTTGGTTTGAATATATGTACCTTGAAGTTGGTCCGAGCTTTAGGATTTTCTAAGGACTCCATTGATCCTAGAAGGAAGATTACTATTAAAGCCTATGATGATGAGGAAAGAATGTCTAAAGGTCTAATCATGCTACCAATTAGAGTGGGACTTGTTATCAAAATAACCTTTTGTCAAGTATTAGAGCGAGATTTTGCATATAACATCTTGTTGGATCATCCTTGGATCCATGAAATGCAAGTTGTTCCGTCCACGTACCATCAATATCTTAAGTTTCCATATGATGGACAGGAAATCACTATATCAGCTAATAATTCAAACATCCAAACTTGTGCCAACATCAAAGCTAGTCAGGATACTTTGGTTCCAAACAATCGAGAAGCACTTGCTAATAGTTCTCCTAAGAATGATACACAAATCAGTCAATTAGCCAAAAGCTTTGACAAGAAACTGTAGTTCAAAGAAAGTGGAGTTGGGGAATACTCTCTCTGTCTCGCTAATCTACCTACATCACCTCGATCACATGGACAACCTTCTATTACATCACAATAGATATCAGCAGTTCAACATCAACACAACTATCAACAGAGCCAACTACCAAGTTTAATGGACAATTCATCAAAGAAAAATTCCCCATGGGAGATCCTGAGGATACAACAATTCTGAATTGGCTCTATAAAGATGAAGAGGAAACAGTTCTAAATGTCACCTTACCAACTGACCGATATGGAAAAGGGTATTCCATCATGTAAAAGATGGGCTATGACAGTGGCCCTATTGGAAAAAGAAAAGAAGGTGTAGTTGAGCCTATCCATCTTCGAGGGCTTGCTGCATATGATAAAACTAGACTAGGCTATGACTCTACTCCATCCAACCAATCACAGGGTAATATCTTTACATTGCAAGAAGGTTCTGATAAAAAGGAGGCATGTTTGGCATCAATCCTGAATTTCATAGAAAATAACTCTGATATAGATTCTGTTGAATATGAATGGGATACCATCCATGATGATGAATTTTGGAGAGACAAAGAGGTAGATGTGATACACAAGTATACACCCACTTTAATCAAAGAAGAAGGTTTACGGTCCCAACCACAAGAATCTGAACTACAAAGCAACTATGAGTCTAGTGATACTGAGTTAGATTTTAACGAACGAGACTATCGTGAGAATAGTACCATCATTGATCTACCTCATACCTCGAATCCTACCAATAACTCCATTTTGACCCTAACCATCACTGATTTCACACGACCAAATGACTTGTTACCTTTGATTCATCCTGATCTCATTGACTAGGATCTAACTGAACCTATTGATATACCTATTTTTCCAAATGACGAAGCTATCATAAACTTCCTTTCTGCAGATGATGTAAACGATTGTTCCACTAGCAATTTTTGACACAAAGTCTTTAATCAGGAGAGTGTCAAGTCTCCTAGCTGCAAAAATGAAAAATAAAGAAGAACGATCTAGTGGTGAAAACCAGAATCTGGCAGTACTAGATAAAAAAAAAAGATAAAATAAAGAGCGTATCAGATGGTGGAAACCTTTTCAAGGCACTAGCTGATGGGAAGCTTGACACTCTCTCAGAGCACTATCATGAACGATCACCCATTTTGATTGAGCCTACAAAGGAAATCAATATTGAAACTACAGATAATCTAAGGATTCTACAGGTAGCTGAATCAATGATAGATAATGAAATCCCAGGGTTCATGAAATTTCTCAAAGAAAATCAAGTCAATTTTGCTTGGTCTTGATCCTGATCTCATAATGCATCATTTGTCTATCAAACCAGGAGCTAAACCAGTGAAACAAAAACTCAAAAAGATGCATCCTCACATTGCAGTACTAGTTAAAGAAGAACTCAAGAAACTCCGAGATGCAGGATTTATAAGATCAATTGCCTACGTAGAATGGATCTCCAATATTGTCCCAGTAGTAAAGCCAGATAAATGCATTAGAGTGTGCACTGATTTCAGAGATCTTAACAAGGCTTGCCTTAAGGATGACTTTCCACTTCCAAGCATTGACACTATAGTTGATTTAACAGCTAGCCATGCCATGTATTCATTAATGGATGGTTTCTCTGGTTACAACCAAATCAAGATCGCACCAGAAGACCAAGAGAAAACAAATTTCACTTGTCCATGGGGAACATACTGTTGGAATGTCATGCCTCTCGGTCTAAAGAATGTTGGGGCTACTTATCAAAGAGCTATGACTATGATCTTTCATGACATGATGCACACATTCATGGAAGATTATGTAGATGACATAATGGAAAAATCATACACCAAAGAAGGACACTTGGAAATATTGTCTAAAATATTTGCAAGATTGGAAAAATTCAAAGTTCGCCTAAATCCCAAGAAATGTTTTTTTGGGGTCACATTTGGAAAACTTTTAGGATATATTGTTTCATAAAAGGGAATTGAAGTAGATCCTGCTAAAGTTCAGGCAATCATGGAGATGCCTCCCCCAAAGAACATTAGTCAATTGAGATCCTTACAAGGGCGACTTCAGTCCATAAGAAGATTCATTGCGCAATTGGCTGACAAAAGTCTACCCATTCACACATCTCCTACATAAGAATGTTCCTTTTAGATGGAATGACAAATGTGAAATGGCATTTCAACAAATCAAGCAGTATCTGATGAACCCACCAGTTCTAGTACCACCAAATCTAGATAAACCATTGATCTTATACATTTCCACAACAGAGACATCCTTGGGTGCATTGCTAGTACAAGAAAACCATACAGGGAAAGAACGAGCAATATATTATATCAGCCGAACATTGATAGGACATGAACTCAACTACACTTTCATTGAGAAGGCTTGCCTAGCAGTAGTCTTTGCTTCACAAAAGCTTCGACACTATATGTTAATGCATACGATTAATCTTGTTCCAAAGATTGATCTGCTTAAATATCTGTTAAGCAAAGCTACATTGATAGGAAGGTTAGCAAAATGGGTTATGATTCTGAGTGAGTTTGACATATACTATGTTGATCGTAAAGCAATCAAAGGACAAGTTATCGCTGATCAACTAGTTGACGCTCCCCTACAAGCAGAGCACCCCTTGCACATTGAATTTCCAGATGTTGATGTTTTCACTACAGAATTCAAGCAACTATGGTCCTTATATTTTGATGGTTCTTTTACTCAACATGGATCGGGGGCATGCATTCTCTTTGTCACCCCTCAAGGACATACCATCCCTCGGTCATATAGGCTAATGTTTCTATGCACCAGTAACATAGCCAAATATGAAGCACTAATCACTGGACTAAAGACATCATTGGAATGGAGGATTACCGAGCTACAAGTTTATGGTGACTCATAGTTAGTCATTAACTAAATCAATGATGATTATCAGACTAAAGATGACAAATTGTTGCCATACAAAAAGATGGTCGATGACTTCAAGAAGTACTTTGTGGACATCTAGTTCACACAAATTCCAAGGCTTGATAACAAAGCAACTGATGCTATGGCCACGATCGCATCATTGTTACAACTCCTAGAAAAACAAATTCACTATGAATTTTTGGTGGAACAATTATTTACACCTGCTTATGACACACCCGAAAGCCAAATTATCTGCCGCTTGGTAGGATCCGATTCGCCCTAGTATGGTAAAATTTATGCCTACCTAAAAGATGACATTTTACCACCTAACTTATCTCATAATCAAAAACGTAACTTTATCCGACAATCCTCTCACTATACCCTTATTGCTGATACCCTTTATCGTCATGGTCTTGATGGCACTTTATTTTGATGTCTTGAACATGACGAATCCAACAAAGCTTTACAAGAAGTTCATGGGGGCATTTGTGGTACTCATTCGAGTGGACTAACTTTATCCAAGAAATTGATTAGAATGGGTTACTACTAGCCTACAATGGAGAGGGAATCATTCACTTTTGTTAAAACATGTTCAAAATGTCAGATTCATGGGAATCTTATTCATGCTCCTACACAAGAACTTCACTCGTTCACACCAATTTGGCAATTTTCTCAATGGGGGTTAGATCTAGTAGGCAAAATTCATCCTTCATCTTCAAATAGGCATAAGTTCATCATCACAGCGACAAAATATTTCACTACGTGGATTGAGCCGGTACCTCTCTCTAAAGTCACTGGAAAAAAAATTTCATCCTTCATACTCAACTACATTATTTGTCAGTATGGTATTCCTAATGCCATTATTACAGATAATGGTCGACCTTTCAAGAATCAGGATGTTGATGAACTTTGTGAGAGGTTCCATATTCAGCACATATATTCAACACCTTACTATTGACAAGGGAATGGCCAAGCAGAGGCCTCAAATAAGACTATACTGAAGATTTTGAAGAAGACTGTAAATGATTCAGGGAAAGATTGGCATGTTCAACTCAATCCCGCCTTGTGGGCTTATAGAACTAGTGTCCGAACACCAACGGGTGCAACACACTTTGCTCTTGTCTATGGAGCAGAAGCCATATTGCATTTAGAGGTTGAAATACCATCACTCAAAGTATCACTGAAAGGTCTCATAACTGATGATGAATACAGAGTTTCCCGAGTACAAGAGTTAGAACTTCTAGATGAAAAGAGACAGAGAGCAGCTAACCATTTGAAAGCATACCAACAGATGATGTCTCACAGCTATAATAACAAATTAAAGCCACGTAACTTTCAGGTGGGTGATCTAATTCTAAAAGAGAACCCACACAATCAACAAGATAGAGAAAAGAAGGAAAAATTTGAATCAAATTGGCTAGGTCCTTATGTGGTTATTGCAGTCTATGGTTTAGGAGCTTACAAGTTATCAACACCAGAAGGGGACCTGTTTGACGAACCCATCAACAACATGCATCTCAAGAAATATTATGTTTAAGTCAGCTATCATTATCTAGAAAAAGTCCTAATTTTTTAAAAAAAAAAGTAGAAAAAGTCCTGAAAAGATTCCAAAACAGCAGTAAAAGTCCTAAAAAAATTCAAAAATAGCAGAAAAAGTCCTAAAAAATACAAAAAAATAAAAAAAAAAGAAAAAATCCTAAAAATTCAAAAACAGAAGAAAAAGGTCTTGAAGAAATACAAAAAAATAAAAAAAAATAAAATTCATAGGGTGAAAACCTAGCAAACAGGCAGTCTATTGACAGAAAAAAAAAAAATCAAAAAAGAAATCAAAAAAATGCAATAAACACAGATAGCAAAAATCTGGCAAACAGATGCTATCTGTACCTCTCCATCTATTAGTTCCTATTTTGCACTTTGGCTTTTTAGCTTTATTTTTTCCGCATCTTTTTCTGCATCTTAGGGTTATAATTGCATCATCCTGCCATCCTTTGCCTAGAGCGATACAATGTCTTACCATGGCTTGATCATTGTACATATTCATTTTCACAAGTTGTGTCAATATACAGGGCAAAAACTCAACTGGGGGCACTTTACTTTCAGAGCATACTAAAACAGCTAGACAATGTCATAAAATCCAATCATGTGAACAAACAACCAACTCATGCGAAACCTTATATGATCATCGAGCCTTATCAGGAATAATTTTCAGTAGGTACCATATCATTGTCTATTAGGTGATCTAAAAATCTAAATAATATATAAAATAATAGTATTACATTTTGAACAAAGGTTGTTTTCTTTTCAATATCATTACTCTGGAGCACACTCGATGATGTAATGAACTAGAGCGGCAAGGAATGAGAATGATTTTTCTTTGTCTGCTGTCTTGAGGTTAACGATCAATTCGATGCAAATATGTCACATGAAATGATTACCAAAGCAATATCATTAATGACAGTTCCACATTTGCATCAGAAGGGTGGTTAATCTTTGTCTATTTATGCAAGAAATGCTCAAGTCATCTCGGTTCAATTATACCTCGATGCTTGTGTTCGCTTGCTATATCAAAAATCATGAAAGTTGTACTTAGGTCATCATTGGTGCTAATTTCCCCTCTGATGCTTGTACATACTTCCAAAATTTTAAAATGCTATATGATGATTCAAGAATGCTTATAACAAGCTCAACAAATTGGTTAGTTTCATTTAGTTGCATGTTAGTTAGATCATTTGTATATATCTGCATATTGGATTCACATCAGTGTTCTAAAAGGCTGAATGAAAATATTAACGGTTGTCATATATCTTTGAACTCTTTAGGAGGACATTTGGACATTTCTCACTTCATATCATTTTTTATTTTTATCATTCATATCGTTCATTCATTATCATATCATTATATCTTTATCATTTATCATTATCATTTCCATTTCATTTTATATCTTTCTCATTTACCATTATCATTTCTATTTCATCATTATCATTATCATCATCATTATCATTTCTATTTCGCTTTCTATCATTCATTGATTATCATTTTCTTATATCCTTATCATTTATTATTATCATTTCTATTTCACTTTCTATCATTCATTCATTATCATTTTATCATTATCATTATCATTATCATTTTTCATATCAATATCATTTCTCATTCATTATCATTTTATCATTTTATCATTATCATTATCATTTTTCATATCAATATCATTTCTCATTCATTATCATTTTATCATTATCATTATCATTATCGTTATCATTTCATTTTCTATCATTACCATTATCATTATCATTATCATTATCACTATCATTTCTCAATCATTCATTATTTCATATCATTTTTCCATTATTTTCATAACATCATCATTATCATAACCGTTTCTCTCATATCATTATCGTTCATCATCCCATTATCATTTTATCATTTATCATTTACTATCATTTATCATCATCATCTAGTATCATTCCATTACTATTGCACTCATTCATTTCATATTATTGCATTCCACATTATAATTATTTCATTTTCATCGCATTACCATTTCCATTACATAAACACTACCAAATATATCATTTATCTTTTCATCATTATCATTATCAGTGTCACATTCATTATCTACCATTTTTATATCATAAATACATGATGCATTTCCTACACATACTATTCATTTCTGCATTTGAAACAAAATTCAAAAATCAACGTCTCATATATACATTATCACAATCATTGCATCTACATCCTAGGTCATCCATTTGCATCATATAAATTGGATCATCCTGCATCATAAGGTTAGTCCGCAAAAATAGTCAACATATATCAAAATCCATCTCACATCATACATGCATAAAAGTAGCATCCATATCACATCAAAAATGCACAAACATATCATCATCAAAATCATCGCCACTACATATCATCGCTCATCAAAATAATACAAATGTCCAATGTCCAATGAAACTAAAAAGTTTAAAACATAATACATGAGATATGATCAAAACTCAATATACATGCCCTGCATATGTGCAAAATATATTTGTCCAAATCACTAACTGGTAGATGCCCCTAAGGGAGCTGGTTTGGAAGAAGGTGGCATGCCACTACCCCTTGCATCAGGATTCCGTCGAGGCCCTATAACCTCTATGTCATGTGTCGATGTCCATGATCGGGTCCTTGTCCTGCTATGTGATCGTGGATAAGGCTCTCGATGCTCGGGAGGACACAACTCCTCATATCTGACTCGGTAGTACTTAGCCTCTCTAGCTGCCTCAAATCCCTCTGTAATGGCCTCCTGTAATGATGTACTCTCTATGGTACCCATGAGTCTCTGTGCCACACCCTCAGCCTCCAGTGCCCATCATCTAAGTGCATCCCTCTCTGCTACCAACTGTGTCACCTAGGGATCTGGGGCAGGAACCTAAGCCTGTACCTGTGTTTGAGCCTGTGCCTATATTTGTGCCTGAGCCTATGAAAGTTGTGCCTGCAACTACACTATCACACTCTGAGCCTGAGCTAGCTGGCTCTGTAGCTATGCTTGCTGACCCTGAAAAGTTTGAACCTGAGCCTCCAATGTAGCCATCTGTGCCTACTAAGATGAGGATGACACCCTAATCACTATCCGTGGTCTACCACCAGATCTGGCACGCCAAACAATCTATGCTCTGCCCAGACTATCCAACCTCTGCTGCCTCTCCTCTCCACCATCATCTCTCCTATCATCTCTGCCATCTGAGTTGTCCTCATCTCCATCCCCTCCATCTCTGCTCTCCTCACCCTCATCTCCCTCCTCCTCCACTCCTCCACCCATCACCTGCTCTCCATTGACCACATCCTCCTGTCTCCCTGCCCCTAGCTGCAGCACTCCTCCAATTGCCCATGGCTCATTTGGTACTGTAAATCGTGGAAATGGATGTGTATGAAAATACTATGCATAATCATCAGTCATCCATGCATCTTGCACCTCTGGTCTGTCTGTCCATACCCCTGGCTATAAGGTAGAATACTCTGTGTATGCTACCTGGTATCAGATACATGGCCCCCATCCTAGATCACCCTTGCACCACCCATAATGAGCAATGCCCTGTGGCATCCCTTGTGTAAATCCAAACTGTCTCAGTCCTCGTAATGCCAGAAATCTCTCAATAATAAAGGGGGTTCAGCCTATCATATATTCCAGTCTGTAGACAAATGGCATCTCTAAGTGATCACTCTCCCATGCCTCACAATCCATGTACAGCCTCCATATCAGTGCATCTATGTCATCCAATACCCATCGCCAATAATCTACCTTGCCCAGCTTTTGCTGGACAAGTGCACCCGAATATGCATACACATAAGGCCTCCCTGCTAGCCTATCTCTCGTACAATGTGGTCTCGTGATCGCAATATGCTCCCACACCTAGATCTGTAAAAGCCTCACCCCACTCGCCAAGCTAGTGGATCCTCTATATACAACCTGATGGAGATCATGATACATGTCAGCCAAAATACAGCTCCCCCAGGCATATCTTCGTGGCTGTGTCACCAACCACTCCAACATCCTACCTCAACCAACTATAAATTCTTTTGACCGATGGTTTGGTCCAAGGAATCCTCCAATGAATGTAGCCAACACAGCCACTCAGGCTGGATATCTACTGAAATCATCCCAATCTATCAAATATCCACCAATGCTTGCATCGCCACATATCTGCCACAGTGCCTCAGTCCCACCAATCTCCTTATGGTCATAAACCACAAGGGCACTGACAACTAGAATCCCAAGAATCCTATACACATCCTCAGGAGTGACACTCATCTCACCTGCCGGCAAGTGAAAAGTGTTATGCTCTGAGTGCCATCTCTCTGCCAAAGTGGTCAATAGTCCTCTGTTGATCTGAATACCTCGCAGCATGGTCAACAAAGGTCCCAATCCATAATCCACTATCCACTATAGCTTTGCTGGTGTAAGCTCTCCTATTCGCTCCCAACATAGTGGGAACCGCTCTCTAGTCTGGAGGCTTTTAAAAACCTCCTATTTTTGGTCATCACAAGGACACATTAATCAGACTCGTATCATGTGATCTATCTATCCAGCAAATTCAATCAATGCCCCATATCAACACAATCAGTGAATCATATCAATGCCCCATATCAAGTGCTAAATCAATCTATCTGAATATCAAATTAATCTACTCTATCATCATTTACTATTTGTTTTTCTTTTCAGGAAAGCAAATTTATCAACACACAAATCATTTCCTATTTGTATTTTGGTCATGAATGCAAATTTGTACCCTCATTTTACTATTTGGTTTTTATCGTAGAAAGCAAATTTATCAAACATCTACTCTTTGTTTTTAATCATGAGAAGCAAAGTTATCCAAACACAACATCAATCAATCAATCACTGTACTCTTTGTTTTTAACAAAGTTATCAAGCTATCTACTCTTTGTTTTCTATTTTGCAGGAAAATTTATTAGTTCTTTATCAGATTTTCTATCATTTTTATCCATATCAGCATGATGGTACTATAATTCATCTATCTATTGACTAAGGAAGAAATTTAAATCATCATTTTTCATCACACGGGCATTCTATGAAAAATTTCCCATATGCGCCAATTTGTTACCCATATGCGCTAAAACTCAAATGTGCTACAATTTCACTTGAATGCGCTAAACTTTTTCCCAGATGCGCTAAAACTCGGTATGCGCTATTCTATCCTCTGGATGTGCAACTTTAACTCTCAAATGCGCAACTTTATCTATTTTGTGGCCCTAGCCCTATATGCGCAATTTTGTGCCCTAAATGTGCTACATGATCAAACTAGCTGATTTTAACCTATATGCACTACTCTATTTGTCGAATGCGCTACAAGATGAATTTTAAACCCGCCCCTAGATGTGCTAAAAAATTTCTTATATGTGCTACAAAATTCTGTGAATGTGCTAAAATGTGCTGAAAAAAACAAAAACTGACAAACATTTGCAAAATCGATCCAAAATGCGAAATTCAAAATCATGCATGGTTAGAATCACTCACTGGTGGTCCATACGCAGTTGGTATCTGGTATTGGCACGCTCGCTCGAATCTATGCCTGTACAATGGGATCTCCATCTCGCCAAGTCACTATCAGAGCTCACTTTTCACTATAGCAGGAGGGTGAAAATGACACTTCATTTTACCCCTTTTTACCTTTTAAGGGTCTATTAAGGTAGGAATTAATAGCATTTTTTCATTCCTTCCATTTTATTTTTCACTGGGCCATCACAAACATCATTTATCGGGAGCTAACTCACTGTTTCCTTATCATTCTCGACATCATCTTCCGTAATTTACCTCCCGAGGGAGCATCATCGACATCAAAAATCAGAAACATATCAGGGGCAATTTTTTTTTATTTTCTTTGAAGCAATGTGTTTCACACATCACTTCAAAGAGGGGCAAAATGTATACGCATAAAAATGGTCATGCCTATAATCCTGGCAATTAATTAAATATTTATTATTTAATTAATTTATCTAAAAGTCCTCTACATATGATTAAATTTAATTAATTTAATTATATTGTTCATTCATCTTATTGTTCTTTCATAATTAAATAAATTTATTTTATTTTAATTATTTTCATACGTCCACTTAATTAATTAAATAAATGTATTTTATTTATTTAAATTAATTATCATTGTTTGAATTTAAATTAAATCTTTTGATTTAATTAAGTTTAAATATCTTTCTTTCTTCTATTTTAAATTCTTCTTCTAATTAATTAAATATTTCGTTTAATTAATTTCATAAAAGTGATTTAATTAAGTAAACCTTATTTAATTAAAGATCTTATGCTTTCTTTCTAAATCACAACTAGATATTAAAATCTTCTATTTTCTTCTCATATCATAATTAAATATTTTATTTAAATATGAGATCTTCTGCTTTCTTCAAAAATCCTAATTAAAGCTTTCTTCTTATCACAAACTTTCTTCTGCTTTCTTTAAAAATTGAGAAAAGATGAATATCATCCACAAATAAATTATTGAATTTTTAATTCATTATTTATCAGCTTTTAAATCTTTATTTTATCTTTTCAAAGAAAGATGATTCCTTATCTTCTTATCTTTTCCTCTTTCATAAAAATAGAAAAATCTTGTTTTTAGGTTTTCTTCTATATTCTCTTCAGTTTCATCCATCTTCAGCTATTCGATCTGCCAGGAATTATCACAACCGTCAATCAAGACAACCAATCAGAATCCTTCGAAAAACTCTATAAATACCTGTGTGAATCTAAGTATTGGGGATGTGTGATTAATTAGAGTTCATGCATTTAATTCATTTAGCATTCTAGCATCATAGCATCATTGTTTACTTCAATCACATTACTCCAATTTCATATCATAACTTAATCTTGCATCATGCATCATATTTAAATCTCATTCTTTAGGAAGATAGTTTGTTGAGCCTAGCACATAAATCTGAGAGCAAAAGCTGGAATCAACAAAAACACTGAAGATAGAGGACAATAGGATGACAATCGAAGCAGAGTATTGAGTTTGCATCTCTTTATCTTTTATTTTCTGTTTTGAATACAATGTCTTATTGGTGTGTTTGAGTAGTATTTATTTCATTTTATTACGCATATTATTTTTTGATCACACAAAGACTACTCGTCACTTAAGACCAACCACAACAATGCATTGCATATTGAAAATTTCATCCATAAGCACAAGGTTAGAAGATTAGAAGAGTTTTAGTAGATGGTGGAGTAGGATTGAACATATGCTCCCTGAAATTGGTCAAGGCTCTAGGATTTTTTGATGCATGCGTGGACCCTACAAAGAGTATAGTGATCAAAGCATATGATGATGAAGACTGCTATTCACAAGGCATTATTTCTCTTCTTATCAGAGTGGGACTAGTCATTGTGGGTACAACCTGTTAGGTCCTGGATCTAAAATTCCCTTACAATATCTTGCTCAGTCGCCCATGGATTCATGCCTTAAAAGCTATTCCATCCACATATCAGCAATGCATAAAATTTCCATTTGACGACACATAAATCACTATATATGGAGACCCTAACCCTTTTCAATATTGTACCAACCTAAGGGGTATTTCTTAAAATTGAGTGCCTATCAATTGAGAGGCTTCTAGCCCATTGTCTTCTAAATATATTGACCCATCCACAGTCGCATCATCTTCCACATTTTCTACCGCACCACCATCTTCCAAAAACCCTAAGGTTGAAACCACAGTCAAGATCTAGGACCTAGGTTGTGGAGAATTCAAGCTACACATGGCATATAGCATCACAACCATACCCAAGTCTCTGAAGGTTTATGGTCGGCCATGTTTTAGAATGGAACCCAAAGAAATTTTCAAATTTCCACCAAAAATAGTTTTCATCAAATGGGGAGACATGAGTAATGAGGACCTTGTTGATATTACAGGATGGATCTATAAAGATATGGCCGAATTACCCGCATTACCAGTTAAGAAATATGGCAAGGGATATGACATAATGAAGGCTAAGGGATATGATGGCACTAGTGGCCTAGGCAGAAAAAAAATAGGATGAAGAGAGCCCATAGAACTATTCAAAATACCAAAGTATCTTGGATTAGGGTTTGGATCGCCTGATAATAATGATCGATGTACCATTGGACTTTCGAGTGAGCGAGTGCATTATTTGGAAAGTGTCAAGACCGCTAAGGAAACCCTCACCAAAACTGACTCCCAAGAGTGGGAATTTGGCTTAGAACAATCCTTAAGTGACTGTTTCCTCGATGATTTGTTTGTCGAAATGGGGGAACTAACCTCTGAACAAAGACTTTGGAAAACATTTAAAATTGATCATGCACCAATTAGTCAAACTCTCATTACCACTCCCCATGACATACAAACCCCACCATTTGAATCTCTTCAATCCAATTCATCTAACGTACCGGACAACACTGACAACCATGACTCTAAGTCCTTCACCCCTTATTTTGACACTGAATATGAGACTAGTGAAGGGGAATATTGGATAGAGTTTGATGTGGAATTGGATGATGATAATTTCATCTACAATATCAATGAATCCATCTACATGCTTTCTGCATCTTCCCCTCAATTCACCAACACTGACAATGGCATCTCCCTAGTTTATCCTCAACTAGTTGATTAGGAACAACAAGGCCCACCAGTCCTGGACACATTTTAGAATGATGAGGCAATTGTAGAGTTTATGGGATTATGTGAGGGCATACCTAATGGTGATCAAAAGGAAAGATTCACTATTGATCTAGATTGTGTGGCCTATTTCGGTGAGACTGCTCCATTCTCCAGTCACAAAATTAAAAATAAAAATAAAATGAAAAATGAAACGTCTTTAGGTGAAAATTGAAAGGAACCTTCTGACGACAGAAAAGTAACAACAAAGGACGTATCTGTAGGTGAAAACCTCTCTAAAGCACCCAAATATGGAGGACTTGACTTTCTTCCCGTAACCCAGGAGAAATCAGCTATACTTATTGAAGACACCATAGAGGACAACATATCAACAATGGAAGATCCCAAAATAGTCCTCTTTGTTGCATCCTTGACTGAAGAAGAGAGACTAGAATTTCACAAATTATTTGTAGAACGTAAAATAAATTTCACATGGTCCTATGCTAACATGCTAGGATTAGACCCAAAGCTAGTTCTGCATCATCTACCACTATTGCCTAACTCCAAACCAGTTAAACAAAAGTTATGCAAAATGAATCCTCAGGTTGCTCTACTGGTCAAAGTTGAATTGAAGAAACTTCTAGACACTGGGTTCATATGGTATATTGATTATGCTAAATGGATATCCAACCTTGTGCTAGTAACAAAGCCAAATGGAATGATGTAATTCTACATAGACTTTAGAGACTTAAAAAAGGCATTCCCAAAGGATGAATTTCCTTTGCTAAGTATTGATATCATAGTCGACCTCATAGCAGGATACGAGATATTGTCCCTCATGGATGATTTCTCTGGCTACAATCAAATCCACATTTCCCTCGAAGACGAGCATAAAAGAGCATTCACTTTCCTTGGGGTACATACTATTGGAATGTCATGCCATTTGGTCTTCAAAATGCAACACCACATATCAAAGAGCAATGACCATAATATTTCATGACATGTTGCGTAAAATAATGGAAGATTATGTGGATGACCTTTTGGCTAAATCATTGACAAGAAAAGATCATTTGAAGGTGTTAGACATAATTTTTAAGAGGTTAGAAGAATATAGGGTTAGACTCAATCTAATGAAATGTGTCTTTGGTGTCACATCTAGCAGACTGTTGGGATACATAGTGTCCCAACGAGGCATTGAGGTCAATCCAACGAAAGTAAAATCCATCATGGACATGCCCCCTCCCAAAGGAATAAGCAAACTCAAGACTCTACAAGGTAGGCTACAGTCTATTTGGCACTTCATAGCCCAACTAGGTGATAAATTCCAACCATTCCAATATCTTTTCTGCAAAGGTATCCCCTTTGTGTGGATAGATAAATGCCAAGAATCCTTTCAACAAATAAAAGATTACCTATTGACACTGCCAATCCTTATCCCTCCCATTCAAGTAAAGCCTTTGATATTATACATCTCTACTACTAATTCAGTGTTGGGGGCATGACTAGCATAGAACGGCCAAGAGGAAAAAGAAAGAGCTATATATTACATCAATTGGACATTGGTCAGGTACAAATTGAACTACACATCAATTGAATGGGCTTGTCTTGCCATGGTCTTTGAAGCATAAAAGATAAGACATTATATTTTAAGCCATCAAACACAACTAGTAGCAAAGATTGACCCTCTCAAATATCTACTAAGTCAGGAAACATTAACAGGAAATCTAGCAAAATGGATCATGATTCTGAGTGAATATGACATTCAATATGTAGAAAGAAAGGCAATAAAAGGACAATTCATACCAGATTAGCTGGAAGATGCACCTCTACAAAGTGATCACCCGTTAGTGGCATATTTTCTATATGAGTTGATATTCAATACAAAACCTAAGTCACCTTGGTGACTCTACTTTGATGGATCACACACAAATCATGGCTCAGGGGCAAGAATCCTATTCATCACCCCTTAAGGATATTCCATTCCTAAGTCTTTTTGCATAGCTTTTCCATGTACAAACAATGTGGCAGAATATAAGGCAATAGTTACAAGACTTAGAATGGCAATAAAATGGAAAATTAGAACACTGCATGTCTATGGGGATTCTCAGTTGGTCATCAACCAAGTTAATGATGACTATGACACAAAAGATGAAAATCTCATTCCCTACAAAAGAATGGTTGATAGTTTTCAAATGTACTTTCATATGGTGACTTTTGAACAAGTTCTGAGAGCTAAGAACAAAGCGGCAAATGCCATGGCTACAATAGGATCTCTCCTTGACATACCAAGCAACATGCCTCAGCTGGAATTCCTCATAGAACAATTGTTGGTTCCTTCCTATGACATTCTTAAATCAGCGATGGTCTACAAGTTGGTTGGTCCTGACTCTCCCTAGTACCAAGATAGTTATGACTACCTTACGTCTCAAACCCTTCCACCTAACATGCCCAATAACTAGAGGAAGTCCTTTATTCGAAAAGCCACAAGATATGCTATCGTCAATGACACCATTTACCACTATAGCTTTGACAACACTCTCCTTAAATGTCTCAACACCGACAAAGCACGTATAGCCTTACATGAAGTACATGAGGGTATATATAGGTCTCATTCAAGTGGTCCTACTCTAGCCAAGAAAGTAACGAGACTTGGGTACTATTGGCTGACCATTGAAAAGGATGCACTAGAATTGTATACATCTAAAAATGGTTATGATTAAGCTTGTTAATTAATTAAATATGATTTATTTAATTAATTCCTCTAATGTCATCTACATATAAATAAATTTAATTATTTATTTATATCGTTCATCTTCTAAATTCTTCTACCTTAAATTAAATAAATAATTTTATTTAATTACTAACATTTCTACCCTCAAGCAATTAAATTAAATAAATTTGTATAATTTATTTATATTTAATTATCATTTAGTTCTAAAGTTTAAATATTTTTTGAATATTTAAATAATGGAATATTCTCCATCCCATATTCGAATTTAAAATAATAAATATTTTATTTAATATTTTCCATCTCACCCTAATTTCATTTTTAAACATAATTAAATATGAGTTATTTAATTATGTGGGTTTCCATTTCCATCTTCACTCCTAAATTAAATAAATTTTAATTTATTTAATTCTAATTCATTATTAACTCACCTTTCCAAATTCTAACTCGCTCTTCGAAATGGAAATTTCCCTTCGAAACTCAATGAAGAAAAGGGAAACCTTCCATCCTCTTCTCCACTTTCGAAAATCTCCCGTCGTCCATTCGAACAAGCTTAATCCGGGCCGTCGATCGATTCAGCCAATCAAATCCGTTCGAAAACTCTATAAAAGCCAGTGAAAATCCAAGCTTTTGTTACTTACATACAGCTTATACACGCACATCGTGCATATTTTCATCTTGTTTATTGCAATCATATCATTTTCAGCATCACATCAATCTTCTCATCTTAGCATAGCTTTTGCATTTAGCATAGTTTGCATGTTAAATCTCGTTCTTTAGCTATCATTTTGTTGAGCTTGGTCTGTTGATCTGAGAGCTATCTGGAAAACAACAAAACACTAAAGATAGAGGAAGATAAGACAGTTTCAGGAAGCTGCTGCTACAGTTTGCATATTCTGTTTCTTTTTTTTCAGCTTCTTTGATTTAATGTCTTATTAATATGTGTTTTATTTCATTTAAATTGATACAATATTTCACACACACAAGAATATGTCAGAACTTGTCACAAATTCTAGATTCACAGTGATTTGATCCACGCTCTAGCGCATGAACTCTGACTAATCACTTCTTCTTGGCCCTTCACTCAATGGGGACTCGACCTCATGGGAAATATTCATCCTACCTCATGCAATGGCCATAAATTCATTATCACTACCACTGAGTATTTTACGAAGTGGATTGAAGCCATCCTACTGACATACATAACCGACAAGCAAATATCCAATTTCATTCTTAACTACATCATGTGTTGGTATGGCCTTCTGCAATCCATCATAACTGACAATAGATGTCTATTTAAAAACTAAAATGGTCATGAATTATGTGAGTGATTTTACATCCAGCACCATTTTTCATCTCCGTACTACCCACAAGGAAATGGTCAAGCTGAGGTGTCAAATAAAACCATCATTAAAATCCTAAAAAAGACTATCAATGACATTGGCCGTGACTAGCATATTCAACTCAACCTTGCTTTGTGGGCTTCTCGCACTAGAATTTGTATGCCTACAAGATCCACTCCTTTCACCCTAGTCTTTGGAGCTGAAGCCATCTTGCCCATTGAGGTTGAAATTCCTTCTTTATGAGTCTCCTTGAAGGGTTTAACTAGTGATGAGAAGTATAGATAGTCATGCCTACATGAACTAGAGATGTTAGAGGAAAGAAGAAAAAACTCCTTGAAACATCTAGAAGCATATCAGAACTATCTTTGTCATAGTTACAATAAGAAAGTCATGGTCAGGAAATTTGACATTAGTGACTTAGTCCTCATGCAGAACAATAAGAACTAGGTTGAAAGAGAAAAGTCAAGAAAGGTGAACCAAATTGGTTGGGTCCTTATGTCATCATATCTTCTTTTGGTTTTGAAGCTTATAAGCTTGTGAATCCAGATAGTGAACAACTGATAGAGCCTATCAATATTCTGCACCTTTAGAAGTTCTATGCATAGCATCAGAAGATCAAGCTAAAAACTGTAAAATACAAAAAAATTGAAAAATGGTAAAAAATTGTTGCCTTGATGAAAACCTGGCAAATAGGAATCTTGGTGGCACCAAAAAAATTGAAAATGAAAAAAATAGTAAAGAAAAATAATTCATCCAATAGTGAAAACCTGGCAAACAGGTGCTTTGGACAAGTACCATGGTGAAAACTTCGCAAATAGGAACTATGTGTAGTCAATCATTGCTTTTCCATCTATTGTTACTTCATCTTCCTAGGCCTACGATGGAACACACTTCCTATTGCTATCATGACATCATACCTTCCCTCTCATGGTTGATAAAAGGTTGACATCAAGTCCTCTATCTTGTCCATTTGGCACCCCAGGCACACCCTGTTCACGTCCTTTAAAATTGGATAAATCTTTGACCTGACCGGGGGAATTTTTTTTATCATATAACTGTAGTGGATGTCATGCATGGTTTCAAAAATTGCAAAAAAGTCTTGAAAAAAGACAAAAAAATCACAAAAAGTCCTAAAAAAAGACAAAAACATCACAAAAAGTCCTGAAAAAAGACAAAACATTAAAAAATGTCCTGAAGAAAGACCTAAAAATAAAAAAATATCCTTAAAAAAGACAAAAATTAAAAAATGTCTTGAATAAATCACAAAAAATGTCAAACTGTCTCAAAATCATGAACACAGTGTCATCTCTCATGAAGTCCATGAATTCTATCAATCAATCTTCGTCATTTATCTGAACTACGTTGTCTTTGCACATTTGCTATGTAGGAAAGACTCATTTTCAAGTCCTCAAGACATTAGGTCAATTCTTTTAGGTTTTTCAAAATAAAATAATTATTCAATCTTTGGATATCAAGACAAAGTCATTGGTTGTGTCGAACTACAATGTCTCTGAGTGTATGACGTAGGCAAGGCCATCTGATGACGATCCCCCGAGGTCGCACTAGGTCAGTCCATTAGGGTTCATGGCATCACACTGGCACACACATCAAAAGATCTTCAAAGAAAAGTGAATCATTCCCAAATGGATAAAATCCTAAAACAAAGTGAAGAAATCATTTATTTCAATATGACAATCTCATCAGCGCGTCAATCATATCACTGTGACAATATCGACATATAGTCAACACAAGTCAAACTTTGGTCAAACTTAGTCAAAACAAGTCAAAATTGTCATAACCTATCAAACTGTCCACTCTTGGTTACCTTTTGAATGTGTCCTTCTAAAAGATAACCTCTATCATTCATGCCTTAGGATGTGTCCTTCCTAGGCATCGTCATTGTCATCTGACATTTTGGGGGATACTTTTGACATCTAAGGATCACTCCTCTTGACATCAGTATTCTTCATATGTTTCCTTCTGAAGAACAATCTCTATCATTTATGCCTTAGGATGTTTCCTTCCTAGGCATCATCATTTGCCATCTGGTATTGTGAGGGACCCTCTTGACATTTAGGGATCAATCCTCTCAACATCAACATTATTCAAGATGTGTCCTTCCTGAATTTGGAAATTTTTGACATTCATCATCTTGGAATCACCAAAACTTTGACACCCTGGCATTTCATCATCATCAAACCTAACATCTTGACATCAGAACAATGGGTATTCATCGCAAACACTTGGCACTTGTCTTTTGACTTTCATCATGTTACTAGTTTCTCAGCGAGATCTTGATAATAGGATTTAGAAAAACACTAACATATCATGAATAAATTATCTTTTCTTTGAGTTTCTATTATCATATTACTAGTTTTTCAGTGGGATCCCATCAACAGAATTTAGAGACGCAGTGACGTATCATGATGTTTGTATTATCCCTTGACATGCATGTTACTAGTTTCTCAGTGAGGTCCTTATTTTGGGATTTAGAAAAAAAACGATGTATCATGATAAGGGCTCTATTTTTGTATTTTGGTAATCATGCTACTAGTTTCTCAAGGATGTCCTATAAATAGGATTTAGAGAAGCAACGACGTTTTATGCATTGTCATTCTTGTCTTTTTCTACTTGTGGCTGATTTTGACAAAAAGACTGGGGCAATTGTGCTCTTAGTATGAGGCATAATCATCCTTGTCTATGATTTCTTGTCTTATGTGATGGTATGACCTTGCACACCTTAATCTATGTCATATCATGGTGTTTTTTGGCCGTTACAACAGTCTGCCCAATGATGATAAAGAGCAATAAATAGTAAAGTCTTATGGCAAAGTTTTGAAGGATTTGGCCTAGGAACTAACATGCATCTCCTTCGGTCTGGTCATCTTCTCTCGTCCATCTCATGATGATATCCTGTGACATACAAAAACATAAGTGCATACATGATCATATAAACATCGCATTAGGTCCATACATACATCATCCATAGCATTACATCATATAATCATAAAATATGGCATCCATTCAAATAAATACATTATGCATACCATCATTATCATCATCATTTCAAAATTAACATAACATATAAATAAGCATTGCATCATCATGGCATCATAATCATAGTTAAGCATCATAGAACATGATCATAATATGATCACATAGTATCACATAACACACATGTAGGCTACATCAAAATTGCATCATCATATAGAATCATCTCAAAAATATACAATGTCATAGGATAGAGTCAATGGATATCCCAAAAACGGAGCTTGCAGGCTCAATGGTCTATAAAAACAAGTATAGTAAACATGCCCCTAGGGGAGGCTATCATCATCCCCTCATGGTGAAGAGTGTGGCAGCTAAGGATCTGTGATTGGCGCTAAAACAATGGGTGGACCTGTAACAACCTCTGTTTGTGCATTTGTTGTTCACCCTAAAACCCTACTTTTGGCATGCAAAACAAAAAAATTACAAGGTGGATTAGGGGTACATATTGCTAGCTCTGAGCCCTCCGACTGCCTAAATGTTCGTATGATCTCGTTGTGGTGCTCTATCATTGGAATCACCATCCTCACTAGTGTCCTCTTCGCCTTGAGCTCTCAAAATTTGCAAAGTGAATAGTGAAAATGAATTGACTTTTAACCCTTTGTCAACCTATTTATAGAAGTCAAAATGACATAGGTCAACTAGGTTATTACTGGAGGCTCCTTTGACCAACTTTGGCCACCCCGTTGGCTGTCCTAAACATGTTAGAATCCAAAACTATCTGCACCATTATTTTTCTAGTGATTAAATTGACTTATCGGGACCCTTTCCAAATTTTTCTACCATTGACCCAAAATTTGAAAAATTTCCCGAGGGGGAATTGATACTCCATACCTTCATTGGGGCATGGCTTTGACTTTTTTTTTGTCACAATGTGACATGCTACATTATGACAAAGAGGAAAAAATATAGACACTTAAAAATGACCTAGGCCTACAAAGTCTATTTTTACCACTTTCATCTTGGCATAATTATGACATTTAATTATGTCATTGGTCCGCATTCGACTATTGATTAAATAATTCATAATTATTTAATTAATTCATGTCCCTTTATTCTTCATGATTATTAAATAAATAAATTTATTTATTTATTAAATATGTCATTAATTGTCTAAGTCTTCCTCTAATTAAACTTCTAAATTTGTTTAATTACCCTTCTTCATTTACTTCTTCCTAATTATTAAATAAATGAATTTCATTTATTTATTTAATATGTCACTAATCCTCAAAATTAAATAAATTTATTAATTTATTTAATTAATTAATCATATCCTCTAAATTAAATAATTATCTTTAATTATTTAATTGCCAAATTTAACATTTCTATCATTTTAAATAAATCAATTATTTAAAATGTCATCACATTCTTAACTGACAATCCATTTTCTTAAATAATCTGAAAATCAATTATTTATTATCTCATAAAATTCATATTTTGAATTAATTTAATTCAAAATGGTAACCAATCTTCCAAAAATCAGGTAATCAGGCAGATTCTTGATTTTCCAAATCCGCTTTTCAGTTCAATCCTTATCTTCTTATTTTTTGAATCTCACAAACTAGGCAGATTTTATCTTCTTGATATTTGAAAATCTTTATTTTTGAATTAATTATCTCATTTGTTCTCTACCATCGATTCAATTTTCTCATATGATAACTTGACCACTCACTTAATGATTTTTTCGTAACCCTGATTAGGGATTGCCAAATTAAATCTTGTCTGCTGATTTTAGGTCTTTGTTGAAAGTCGATCTCATCCATCCATTCAAAATGAAATTTTCTATAAAATGTTATTTTGCTCTCATTTTTTGGATTACACACTTACACACTTAGATTTTATTCTGGCCCATTCATATTAGAGTTATTTAATTTTTGAAAATCATTTTGTCATAGGCATAGGCATAGACTTTAATTAAATCCTCCAAAGCTTGGTGTAGGACTTAGCCTTTTATTTTTAGATTGCTGAAATGACGAATATGAGGGAAACATGTCAACCAATAAGCTAGAAGGTGTTACAAAGGTGAATCGTAGAGGTTTCGATGATTAGCTGGTATAATCATTTTATTTATGTTTTCTTCCATTGTACTTTGTAATTTCTTTTGGTTTCTTTGTCTTTGTTGATTTGATAACCTCTAATTTAACCTAAAAATAACCCTTAGTTATAGAGCTAATAGTACAAAGACCCCTTATGAGCTATATTATTGAAATATTCCTGTTGTGAAGTAATTTAGAGTGTTTGGAAGCAAATGCTATATCAAAAGAGATGAATAAAACTTGGGAAAGTTTGATGCAAGATCTGATGAAGGTATCTTCCTTGGATATTCTAGTAAGAGAAAAGCTTATAGATGTTACAAAAAAAGGTTGAGAAAGATAGTTGAGAGTGCAAATATTAAAGTTGATAAAAACTTGCAGAATTCTATTGTAATAGATGGCTATGTGCTAGATGAACTTGATTAAAAAAGAGTAGAAGTAATAATGGATGAAAAAGAGGTACAAAATGAAGAGGAAAACACTCCAGAGAAAACCCCTAAAACCCCTAAGTAGGTGTAGAAGAATCATTCTAAAGATCAGATTATTGGAGATAAGAGAAATCATTCTAAAGTTGAACCTAAATTAGTAAGTGAAGCATGTAAGGATGGACATTAGATGAAGGAAATGGAAGAAATTATGTAGAGAGAAAAGAATCAAAGTTGGGAATTGGTCCCTAGACTGACAAACAAGAACAAATTGGAACTAAATGGGTGTTTAAAAACAAGCTAAATGAGAATGGAGAAGTTGTTAGGAACAAAGCAAGACTTCTTTCTAAAGGTTACTCACAAGTAGAAGGAAAATATTTTGAGGAGAATTTTTCTCCTACAGCTAGGATGGAAGCTACTAGAATATTTTTCGCATTTGCAGCACATAAATATTTTAAGGTCTATTAGATGGATGTGAAGTCTTCTTTTCTAAATGGGGAATTGGAAGAATAGGTTTATATGGAACAACTAGAAGGATTTCAGTTGTCAGATCAACTGAACATGGTATGTAAGTTGAAGAAGGAATTATATGGTTTAAAGCAAGCTCCTAGAGCTTGGTATGCCAGATTGTGATGCAGGAGCATCCAATGGTGTAAGGGCAATCTTGCATCACCTAGAAATAGTTAAATTTCAATTTTATCATTTTTTAGATTTTTTTACATTTTTGGATACCCTTTTCATCATAATGAAGTTCCCAATTTATGGTTTTCATTTTCTATTCCTAGGTTGAAAGATATTGCAGTTTTAGTTTCCCATATTTGCACTTAAAAATCTTCTGAGTTGGATTTGAGGCACTTAGAGCTTCTAGAATGGCCCTGAAAGTGCCAAAATCGGTGTAGCAAATTTTGAACATGTTCTTGAATTCAAGACCTTTCCAACGGTTCAAACGGTTCGCAAATCGGAGCCTCCAATCAAAAGTTATGGCCCCGGGAAGTTGGCGCACTTTCTAGAAGATGCAATTGCAAATGTTCTTTTAAAATTTGAACTTCAAGTTGTAATTTTTGGCGCCAAACCACCTAAAATCAAATCTTAATGTTGTTTTGGCTCCAAACTAAAGAGGAGCTCTATTTATAGGTGGGTTTCTAATATTTTTGGGTAACTTTTTGGGGACAAGCTCGCATATTGCGAAATGGTTATTCTGTAGCTTTCTGTAGCTTGCATGTGTTGTAGAACTTGGGGATTTGAAATCCTCTGCATGTAAGAAGCTCTATTTTCTGAATAATAAAATTATTCTCTTGTTTGTGGGTTATTTTCTGTGTCTCGGGTTGCGCCCTCATCAAGTGGTATCAGAGCGAGGTTTTCTTGAGCGTGTGGACAGATCGCCGATCGTGAGGCAGTTCGCACTAGGACCGTGGTTGTGGGTCGAGGTCAAAATATGCCTCCAAGAGTGATGCCTAGTAGGCATGGTGGTGCAAGAGGTGGTCGAGGTGGTAGAGATGCTGGTGGAAGAGATGCACTGGTAGCCCTCCAGAGACAGATTGATGCGTTACAAGAGCAGTTGAGAAGAGGGTTAAACCTGAGGGAGGAAAGTGAGGATGAAGGAGAGGAAGAAGGTTCAAATGTAGAAGAGGAAGAAGAAGCAATTGATCAAGACCAAATGCAGCTAATAAGGGCCATTTCAAAGATTGGAAAAGACCTAGAGTAGAAATCCCTAGTTATTCTGGAAGTCTGAACCTGGAAGAGTTGATCGACAGGATCAACGAGCTAGAAGAATATTTTGAATATGAGGAAATAGAGGACCCAGATCGGGTTAATTTTGCAAAAATGAAGTTGAAGGGCCACACCAGTGTTTGGTGGAAAGAGGTCCAGTTGGAAAGAAATCAAAGAGGAAAAGTCAAGATCAGCAAATGGGATCGCATGGTAGAGAAACTGAAGAAGCAGTTCATACCAGTGGAATACGAGTTAGATCTATTGAAGAAATTGCAAGGGTTGAAGCAAGGAAGCAGATCTGTGAAAGAATATACTGAATATTTTCACAAGATAATCATTAGAACAGGTCACACAAAGGCCAATAAGGATAAGGTAGCCCGATATCTTAATGGGTTACGACCGAGCATTCAGGAGGAGTTAAGCCTAGTCAGAATGACCACTATTGATGATGTGTATTAGTTTGCTTTGAAGGTGGAAGAGAAGCTGAACAAAAGATTTGATGGCAAGCAAAAAGGATGAGGAGGTCAAAGCGGAAGGGGCAATGGAAGACCTTTAGGAAGCTGAAATGATGATGAAAAGAAAAGTGAAGATGTGGGTACCAGCCAAAGCCAAAAGAATGACAACTTCTACTGACCTCGTGATCAAAGAGGTAGAGGATGAGGGAGATATGGACAAGGATCTAGAAGAGGTGGTTTCAGAGGAACATGTTTCCAGTGTGGTGAAGAAGGACATCGAGCCTATGAATGTCCACAACACCAAGGAAGGGCAGACAAAAGGCCAGAAGGTCATGGAAGGGTTGCGCATGCAGATGAGGAGGCCCAATCTGAACATTCGGATGACGCTGAAAGGGGAGAAACCCTAGTGATTAGGAGAGCCCTAATGACTATAGAAAAGGAACCAGAATAGAGGAAGAATCTATTTCGCACAAGGTGCAAGTGTGAAGGAAAATGTTGTGATGTCATTATTGATGGTGGGAGCACTAATAATTTGGTGTCAGAGGAGATGGTCACAAAGTTGAAGCTGAAGAGGGAAAGGCACTCGCATCCATATCAGATTGTCTGGTTGCAGAAATACCACAAAGTTGTGGTCAATTAGCAGTGCCTAGTAAAGTTCAAGATCGGGAGCTACCATGATGAGGTACTCTGTGATATCATCCCCATGGATGCATGTCACATGTTGTTGGGGAGGTCGTGGAAGTTCGATAGGTGAGCTATACATGATGGCCATGCAAACACTTATTCCTTGACAAAGGACGGGGTTCATCACAAGTTGAAACCACTAAAGGAGACCGAAGAAAAGGTATGCAGTAGTGCTAGAATTTGTTATAAGAACAGAAGAAAATTTTTAGAAGGTATAAAGCATGAGCATGTGTGTTATACATTGATTCGTAGAGTGAGTAATGAGGATAGTGAGAAGGTTCCAGAAGAAGTTTCTGGGATGTTAGATGAATTTCAGGATATTATTTCTGATAATGTACCTGAGGTTTTACCACCAATAAGGAAGATCGGTCATCAGATTGACTTGATTTCTGGAGCCAGTTTGCCAAATAAGGCAACTCATAGAATGAATCCAGCAGAAAATGAGGAGTTGAACAGACAAGTTCAAGAGTTGTTGAGAAAGGGTTTGATATGGGAGAGTTTGAGTCCATATGCAGTACCTATAGTACTAGCACCAAAGAAGGATGGGGAGTGGAGGATGTGTACAGATTCTCGAGCCATAAACAAGATAACAATCAAGTATAGATTTCCCCTGCCAAGGATGGATGACCTGATGGACTGTTTAAGTGGAGCGCAGTACTTCACAAAGATTGATCTGAAGAGTGGATATCACCAGATCCGAATTCAAGAGGGAGACGAATGGAAGACTGCCTTCAAGACCAAAGAGGGCATGTACGAGTGCTTAGTCATGCCTTTTGGGCTAACCAATGCACCGAGCACATTCATGCAGCTTATGAACGAGGTTCTAAAAGAATTTTTGAGAAGTTTTGTTATTGTGTATTTAGATGATATTTTGATTTTCAGTAAGACATTGGATGAGCATCTGATGCATATTCAGAGAGCCTTTGAGAAGCTAAGAGAAGAGAAACTATTGATTAATCTAAAGAAGTGTTGTTTTGTGAAGAGGGAGTTAGTGTACTTGGGGTTTGTTGTCTCAGCAGAAGGTCTCAAGATGGACCCAGAGAAGGTGAAGGCTATTATGGAATGGCCTACCCCACGAACTACTACCGAGGTGAGATCTTTCCATGGTTTGGCTAGTTTTTATAGGAAGCTCATTAGAAACTTTAGTAGTATTTGTGGACCCCTGACTGAAACAATGAGAGGGGATAGAAAAGAATTCAAGTGGAGCACTGGAGCAGCAAAAAGTTTTGAACTGTTCAAGTAGAAGGTGATAGAGCAACCTATTATGGCTCTCCTAGATTTCAACAAGGTGTTTCAGATGGATTGTGATGCTAGTGGTTGTGCCATTGGAGCAGTGTTGAGCCAAGAAGGTAAGCCCATTGCCTATTTCAGTGAAAAGTTAAATGATGCCAAGAGAAAGTATTTTGTATATGATCAGAAATTTTATGCAATAGTTCAAGCATTAAAGAAATGGAGACATTATTTGTTGCCGAAGGAATTTGTTCTATATACTGATCACCAGGCCTTGCAGTAACTAAATAGTCAGGGAAAATTAAATCAGAGGCATATGAAATGGGTAGAGTTTTTATAGAGTTATACCTTTGTTTTGAAACATAGAAGTGGGAAGTCAAATAGGGTTGCAGATGCCTTAAGTAGGAGGCATACATTGATGACAAAGATGCAGATTGAAGTGGTTGGGTTCAATGAACTTAAGACACTGTATGCAGAAGATTCTAATTTTGCAGAGGCTTGGAAAGCTTGCAAGAAATGTATTATAGTGGACAGGACAAAGTGGTTGGATTTCATAATCCAGAATGGCATGTTATTTAAGGGAAGTCAATTGTGTATTTTGAGGAGTTCCATGAAGGAGAATCTAATAAAGGAGAAGCATAGTGGAGGAATGGCAGGACATTTTGGTCGGGATAAGACCATTTCCATTATCAGTGAGCATTATTATTTGCCTCAGTTGTCACAATATGTGAAGAAGTTTGTAACAAGTTGCAGGGTATGTCAGATGGCTAAAGGAGTGAGCCAGAATACAAGCTTATATCAGCCCTTATCTATACCAGAGAGGCCATGGGAGGATATAAGTATGGAATTTGTTCTTGGTTTGCCAAGGAAACAATGAAGGAATGATTCAGTATTTATGGTGGTTGATATTTTTTTGAAGATGGATCATTTCATTCCATGTCAGAAGACCCATGATGCAGTCCACATTGCTGACTTGTTCTTCAAAGAAGTGGTGAGGCTACATGGTCTACCAAAGAGTATTGTTTCAGATCATGACACCAAATTTGTCGGGTACTTTTAGAGGACCTTGTGGAAGAAGCTGAAGACAGAGCTGAAGTTCAGCTCTGCACACCATCCACAAACAGATGGGCAGACAGAGGTTGTTAACAGGAGTCTGGTAACCTATTGAGATGTTTGGTAGGAGATAAACCAAAGGCATGAGACTTGATCTTACCCCAGGCAGAATTCTCTTACAACAATTCAGTCAATAGAAGCACTGGTAGATCCCCATTCAAGATTGTGTATGGAGGTAGCCCCAGAACAGCTCCAGAATTGAGGAAGATGGACCAAGAGAAGAAAATAAGTGCTAAAGCCAAATATTTTGCAGAACACATCAAGGATATACATGAGAAGGTAAGGGAACATATTAACAAGATGAATATGCAGTATAAGGCTAAGGCAGATCAGAAGTGGAGATATAAGGAGTTTCAGATTGATGATGAAGTGATGGTCCACTTGAGGAAAGAAAGGTTTCCAGTGGGAACATATAACAAATTGAAGATGAAGAAGTTCAGTCCCTGTAAAATTTTAAAGAAGCATGATTCAGGGAATGCATATGAGGTAGAGTTGTCGGATGGATTCAACATTTCCCATGTGTTCAACATTTCAAATTTGATAGAGTATCATGAAGGTGGTGCAGAGGAAGTGCCAACGATGGAACAGTGTGGGATTCCAGCATCTACTTCAGAAAAGGATGAGATTGCGGAAATCTTGGATAGTCGTGTAGGAAGGAGTACTAGAAACAGGCAGTATGAAGAATATCTGGTGAAATGGAGAGGAAGGAATGTAGAAGATTCATCCTAGCTATCTAAGGCAGTAGTTGACCGGTTGGGTTTTCCTCAACCAGCTGAGACGTGAGGGGGTCACTTCTCAAATTACCCTGGGTGTCTGATGCAGGAGCATCTAGTAGTGTAAGGGCAATCTTGCATCACCCAAAAATAGTTCAATTTCAATTTTATCATTTTTCAGATGTTTTTACATTTTTGAATACCCTTTTTGTCATAATTAAGTTCCCAATTTATGGTTTTCATTTTCTATTCCTAGGTTGAAAGATATTGCATTTTAGTTTCCCATATTTGCACTTGAAAATCTTCTGAGTTGGATTTGAGGCACTTAGAGCTTCTGGAATGGCCCTGAAACTTGCCAAAATCAACGTAGTAAATTTTGAGCGCATTCTTGACTTTGAGACCTTTCCAACGGTTCAAACGATTCGCGAATCAAATCCCGAATCAAAAGTTATGGCCCCGGGAAGTTGGCACACTTTCTAGAAGATGCAATTGCAAATGTTCTTTTGAAATTTGAACTTCAAGTTGTAATTTTTGGCGCCAAACTACCAAAACTCAAATTTTAGTGTTGTTTTGGCTCCAAACTAAAGAGGAGCTCTATTTATAGGCATGTTTCTAATATTTTTGGGTAACTTTTTGGGGACAAGCTCGCATATTACGAAGGGGTTATTCTGTAGCTTTCTGTAGCTTGCATGTATTGTAGAACTTGGGGATTTGAAATCATCTGCATATAAGAAGCTCCATTTTCTGAATAATAAAATTATTCTCTTGTTTGTGGGTTATTTTCTGTGTCTCGGGTTGCGCCCTCATCAAGTGGTATCAGAGCGAGGTTTTCTTGAGCATGTGGACAAATCGCCGATCATGAGGCAGTTCGCATCAGGACCATGGTTGTGGGTCGAGGTCAAGAAAGATGTCTCCAAGAGTGATGTCTGGTAGGCGTTGTTGTGCCAGAGGTGGTCGAGGCGACAAAGATGCTGGTGGAAGAGATGCACTAGCAGCCCTCCAGAGACAGGTTGATGCATTACAAGAGCAGTTGAGAAGAGGGTTAAACTTGAAGGAGGAAAGTGAGGATGAAGGAGAGGAAGAAGGTTCAGATGTAGAAGAGGAAGAAGAAGCAATTGATCAAGACCAAATGCGGCTAATAAGGGCCATTTCGAAGATCGGGAAAATACCTAGAGCAGAAATCCCTAGTTATTCTGGAAGTCTAAACCTGGAAGAGTTGATCGACAGGATCAACGAGCTAGAAGAATATTTTGAATATGAGGAAATAGAGGACCCAGATTGGGTTAATTTTGCAAAAATGAAGTTGAAGGGCCACACCAGTGTTTGGTGGAAAGAGGTCCAGTTGGAAAGAAATCAAAGAGGAAAAGTCAAGATCAGCAAATGGGATCGCATGGTAGAGAAACTGAAGAAGCAGTTCATACCAGTGGAATACGAGTTAGATCTGTTGAAGAAATTGCAAGGGTTGAAGCAAGGAAGCAGATCTGTGAAAGAATATACTGAATATTTACACAAGATAATCATTAGAACAGGTCACACAAAGGCCAATAAGGAGAAGGTAGCCCGATATCTTAATGGGTTACACCGAGCATTCAGGAGGAGTTAAGCCTAGTCAGAATGACCACTATTGATGATGTGTATCAGTTTGCTTTGAAGGTGGAAGAGAAGCTGAACAAAAGATTTGATGGAAAGAAAAAAGGATGAGGAGGTCAAAGTGGAAGGGGCAATGGAAGACCTTCAGGAAGCCGAAATGATGATGAAAAGAAAAGTGAAGATGTGGGTACCAGCCGAAGCCAAAAGAATGACAACTTCTACCGACCTCGTGATCAAAGAGGTAGAGGACGAGGGAGATATGGACAAGGATCTGGAAGAGGTGGTTTCAGAGGAACATGTTTCTAGTGTAGTGAAGAAGGGCATAGAGCCTATGAATGTCCACAACACCAAGGAAGGGTAGACAAAAGGCTAGAAGGTCGTGGAAGGGTTGCGCATGCAGATGAGGAGGCCCAATCTGAACATTCAAATGATGTTGAAAGGGGAGAAACCCTAGTGATTAGGAGAGCCCTAGTGACTAAAGAAAAGGAACTAGAATAGAGGAAGAATCTGTTTCACACAAGGTGTAAGTGTGAAGGAAAATATTGTGATGTCATTATTGATGGTGGGAACACTGATAATTTGGTGTCAGAGGAGATGGTCACAAAGTTGAAGCTGAAGAGGGAAAGGCACCCGCATCCATATCGGATTGCCTGGTTGCAGAAATACCACAAAGTTTTGGTCAATGAGCAGTGCTTAGTAAAGTTCAAGATCGGGAGCTTCCATGATGAGGTACTCTGTGATATCATCCCCATGGATCGATGTCACATGTTGTTGGGGAGGCCATGGCAGTTCGATAGGCAAGCTATACATGATGGCCATGCAAACACTTATTCCCTGACAAAGGATGGGGTTTGTCACAAGTTGAATCCCCTAAAGGAGACCGAAGAAAAGGTATGCAGTAGTGCTAGAATTTGTTATGTAGATGGAAGAAATTTTTTAGAAGGTATGAAGCATGAGCGTGTGTGTTATGCATTGATTCCGAGAGTGAGTAATGAGGATAGTGAGAAGGTTCCAAAAGAAGTTTATAGGATGTTAGACAAATTTTAGGATATTGTTTCCGATAATGTACTTGAGGGTTTACCACCAATAAGGAAGATCAGTCATCAGATTGACTTGATTCCTAGAGCCAGTTTGCCAAATAAGGCAGCTCATAGAATGACTCCAATAGAAAATGAGGAGTTGAACAGAAAATTTCAAGAGTTGTTGAAAAAAGGTTTGATACGGGAGAGTTTGAGTCCATGTGCAGTACTTGCAGTACTAGCACCAAAGAAGGATGGGGAGTGGATGATGTGTACAGATTCTCGAGCCATAAACAAGATAACAATCAAGTACAGATTTCCCCTGCCAAGGATGGATGACCCAATGGACTGTTTAAGCAGAACTCAATACTTCACAAAGATTGATCTGAAGAGTGGATATCACAAGATTTGGATTCGAGAGGGAGACGAATGGAAGACTGCCTTCAAGAACAAAGAGGGCATGTACGAGTGCTTACTCATGCCTTTTGGGCTAACCAGTGCACCGAGCACATTCATGCGGCTTATGAACGAGGTTCTAAAAGAATTTCTGGGAAGTTTTGTTATTGTGTATTTAGATGATATTTTGATTTTCAGTAAGACATTGGATGAGCATCTGATGCACATTCGGAGAGCCTTTGAGAAGCTAAGAGAAGAGAAACTATTGATTAATCTAAAGAAGTGTAGTTTTGTGAAGAGGGAGTTAGTGTACTTGGGGTTTGTTGTCTCAGCAGAAGGTCTCAAGATGGACCCAGAGAAGGTGAAGGCTATTATGGAATGGCCTACCCCAAGAACTGCTACCGAGGTGAGATCTTTCCATGGTTTGGCTAGTTTTTATAGGAAGTTCATTAGAAATTTCAGTAGTATTTGTGGACCCCTGACTGAAACAATGAGAGGGGATAGAAAATAATTCAAGTGGAGCACTAGGGCAGCAAAAAGTTTTGAACTCTTGAGGTAGAAGGTGACAGAGCAACATGTTCTGGCTCTCCCAGATTTCAACAAGGTGTTTTAGGTGGATTGTGATGCTAGTGGTTGTGCCATTGGAGCAGTGTTGAGCCAAGAAGGTAAGCCCATTGCCTATTTCAGTGAAAAGTTAAATGATGCCAAGAAAAAGTATTTTGTATATGATTAGGAATTTTATGCAATAGTTCAAGCATTAAAGTAATGGAGACATTATTTTTTTCCAAAGGAATTTGTTCTATATACTGATCATCAGGCCTTGCAGTACCTAAATAGTCAGGGAAAATTAAATCAGAGGCATATGAAATGGGTAGAGTTTTTACAGAGTTATACCTTTGTTTTGAAACATAGAATTGGGAAGTCAAATAGGGTTGCAGATGCCTTAAGTAGGAGGCATACATTGATGACAAAGATGTAGATTGAAGTGGTTGGGTTCAATGAACTCAAGAAACTGTATGCTGAAGATCCTAATTTTGCAGAGGCTTGGAAAGCTTGCAAGGAACCTATTATAGTGGACAAGACAAAGTGGTTGGATTTCATAATCCAGGATGGCATGTTATTTAAGGGAAGTCAATTGTGCATTCTGAGGAGTTCCATGAAGGAGAATCTAATAAAGGAGAAGCATAGTGGAGGAATGGCAGGACATTTTGGTCGAGATAAGACCATTGCCATTATCAGTGAGCATTATTATTGGCCTCAGTTGTCACAGCATGTGAAGAATTTTGTACAAATCTGCAGGGTATGTCAGATGGCTAAAGGAGTGAGCCATAATACAGGCTTATATCAACCCTTATTTGTACCAGAGAGGCCATGGGAGGATATAAGTATGGACTTTGTTCTTGGTTTGCCAAGGACACAATGAGGGAATGATTCAGTCTTTGTGGTGGTTGATAGGTTTTTGAAGATGGCTCATTTCATTCCATGTCAAAAGAGTTGAAGAAGCTGAAGACAGAGTTGAAGTTCAGTTCTGCACACCATCCACAAACAGATGGGCAGACAAAGGTTGTTAACAGGAGTCTAGGTAACCTATTGAGATGTTTGGTAGGAGATATACCCAAGGGATGGGACTTGATCTTACCCCAGGAAGAATTCTCTTACAACAATTATGTCAACAGAAGCACTGGTAGATCACCATTCCAGATCGTGTATAGAGGTAGCCCCAGAACAGCTCCAGAATTGAGGAAGATGGACCAAGAGAAGAAAATAAGTGTTGAAGCCGAAGATTTTGTAGAACACATCAAGGATATACATGAGAAGGTAAGGGAATATACTAACAAGATGAATATGCAGTATAAGGCTAAGGCAGATCAGAAGTGGAGGTATAAGGAGTTTCAGATTGATGATGAAGTGATGGTCCACTTCAAGAAAGAAAGGTTTCTAGTGGGAACATATAACAAATTGAAGATGAAGAAGTTTGGTCCCCGTAAAATTTTAAAGAAGCATGATTCAGGGAATGCATATGAGGTAGAGTTGCCAGATGGATTCAACATTTCCCACATGTTCAACATTTCAGATTTGATAGAGTATCATGAAGGTGGTGCAGAGGAAGTGCCAACGATGGAACAATGTGGGATTCCAGCATCTACTTCAGAAAAGGATGAGATTGAGGAAATCTTGGATAGTCATGTAGGAAGGAGTACTAGAAATAGGCAGTATGAAGAATATCTGGTGAAATGGAGAGGAAGGCCTGTGGAAGATTCATCCTGGCTATCTAAGGTAGCAGTTGGCTGGTTGAGTTTTCCTCAACCAGCTAAGATGTGACGGGGTCACTTCTCAAATTACCCTGGTTGTCTGATGCAGGAGCATCTAGTGGTGTAAGGGCAATCTTGCATCACCCAAAAATAGTTAAATTTAAAGTTTATCATTTTTTAGATGTTTTTACATTTTTGGATACCCTTTTCGTCATAATGAAGTTCCCAATTTACGGTTTTCATTTTCTATTCCTAGGTTGAAAGACATTGCAGTTTTAGTTTCCCAGATTTGCACCTGAAAATATTCTAAGTTGGATTTGAGGCACTTAGAGCTTCTGGAATGGCCTTGAAAATTTCTGAAGTCAATGTAGCAAATTTTGAGCATGTTCTTGACTTCGAGATCTTTCCAACGGTTCAAATGGTTCGCGAATCGGAGCCCCGGATCAAAAGTTATGGCCCCGGGAAGTTGGCGCACTTTCTAGAAGATGCAATTGCAAATGTTCTTTTGAAATTTGAACTTCAAGTTGTAATTTTTGGCTCCAAACTGCCTAAACTCAAATTTTAATGTTTTTTTGGCTCCAAACGAAAGAGGAGCTCTATTTATGGGCAGGTTTCTAATATTTTTGGGTAACTTTTTTGGGACAAGTTCGCATATTGCGAAAGGGTTATTTTGTAGCTTTCTGTAGCTTGCATGTGTTGTAGAACTTGGGGATTTGAAATCCTCAGCATGTAAGAAGCTCTATTTTCTAAATAATAAAATTATTCTCTTTTTTGTGGGTTATTTTCTATGTCTCAGGTTGCGCCCTCATCAGATTGGATATGTATTTGATATAGTGTTGTTTCAATAAGGGCTCTTCACATAGTAATCTTCACTTTAAAATTGAAGAAGATAAGATCTTGAGAGTAGTTGTATATGTGGATGACACTATCTTTGGTGGAAATGATGCTATGCACAAGAAGTTTTCTGAAGACATGCAAAAAGAATTTTAGATGTCAATGTTTGGGTAGATGAATTTATTTCTTGGGCTATGGATCAATCAAACAAATAAAGTGATATTCATTTCATAGTCCAAGTATTTCAAATAAATTTTGAAGAAATTTGGAATGGATGACTCCAAAATAGTATGTACTATTATGGTGACTAGTTATAAATTAAGAAAAGGTGATGTTTCACTTAAGGATGATCAGTGCAAGTATAGATCCATGATTGGTGGAATTCTATATTTAACTACCACTAGACCATATATCATGCATGTAGTTTGTCTTGTTGCTATATTTCAAGAAGACCTTAAAGAAACACATGTTGCAACTATGAAGAGAATATTCAGATATTTAAGAGGGCACACCAAATTATGGTTTGTGGTATATTAAGGATATTGATTTCACATTAAATTATTATATAGATGCAAATTTGGCTAGTTGTGTTGGTAATAGGAAAATTACAAGAGGTTGTGCATTCTTTCTTGTATGTAGATTGGTATCATGGATAAGTAAGAAACAAGATTTAGTTTCTTTATCCATTACAAAGGTTGATTGTATTACAACAACATCATGTTGTACACAAGTATTATGGATGAGGAAAACTTTGAAGGATATCAGAGTTGTATTTGATGATCCTATATCTATCTTATGTGATAATACAAGTGCAAAAAACATTTAAAAGAATCTAGTGATGCATTCAATGACAAAGCATATATCTATCAAATATCACTTTTTTAAAGAAAAGGTTATGGAGAATAAACTAAAGCTTGAGTATCTTCCTACAAAGGATCAAATTGCTGAGATATTTACTAAGGCTCTTCCTAAGGATACTTTTGAGTATCTTCAGGAGAAGTTAGGGGTTATTGCCCCTCCTTTCTTGAACTAGATGCATTAGGGGTGCATCAATCAAGTGTATCTATAGTTATATTTCTTTTCTGGACTAATGTTGGTTGTACCTCTCAAGGGGAGTAGGTACTATCTTGTGTTGTCATTGTGCTTCTAATTTAAGTGGGTGTACTTTTAAGGGGGAGTATTTAGAGCAGGTGTTTTGATTCAATGTTAAAGAGGGAGAAAAATGCTAAATGTTTTAGCCTTTTCCATTGATGTCAAATAGGGAGAAAGAATCATGTGATAAAAAAGAGAGCACTTATCTTCTCGAGGGGAGAAGATCATATGAAGAAATAGAGAAAGAGTATTCAAAACTATTGTGTGGTTTTTGGTGGATTTTTACATCGTGTGTTGTCATCAATGACAAAGGGGGAGATTATCTTAAGAATAATGGTGTTGTCATTGATGTCAACAAGAAGTCTACTGACTGGTGGCTTTTTCACGTTTGTTGGGTATATGGATTGGATAAGTTGAATTTTGTGCCCACCTCAACAACCTAGCTCCTTGTATTTCCTTCACCAAGGAGATCAAATCAAATAACCTTCTTCCTTTCCTTGAAATTCTACTTCATAAAAAACTGATGGATCCCTTGGTTGATGTGAGTTTTGAAAGACCACCCACACTGATCTATACCCCCACTCTTATTCCCATCACCACCCAAGCCAAAAAAGTGGGGACCTAAAAAACCTTGCCTTGAGCACCTATCAAATTTTCAATGAGGACAATTTAATCCTTGCGTTGAACCATCTTAGTCATGATTTCAAGTTGAATGGGTATTGTAGTAAAACATTTCTAGAGCCTTTAACTAGTGAGATTCTTTTCCATCACTAAACCTAAACACTTCTTTGATCTCACTAGGGCTTCCCCCTTATATTAATGGCTTATCCCAAAAAATATGAAGGATCCTCCATAAAAAGGGCCTCTGATGCACTTTCAAACCCATCAAAACTTTGAGAATTAGGATCCCCTTGCTCAAAGACTCCAAGGAAATTCTTCTTGATTCCAAAGTCTATAAGGTAGTGTGTTCTTATGGCACTCCTTATATTGGAAAATTTGGTCGGTCATTTAGCACTAGAATAAAAGAGCATAGTGTTGACAACAAACATGAAAAAAATTTCAAATCTCCTCCTGCTAACCACTCCTTTTCTACCAAACACCACATTTATCTTAAAAATAGTCAAATTTTATTCAAAGAAGACAATTTCTTCAAAAGGAAACTGAAAGAATCTGTTGAAATCAATAATCACCCCTTGAACCTTAGTCATGACAAGGGGTGGAGGTTGAGGTAAGCTTGGCATCCCTTGTTAACCAACCTTAGAACCCATTATCTCATTCCTCTTGTTAATTCCTTGTCGCCTCCTTTCCTTCCTCTCTTTTTGTTCGAGGGTCTTTCCTTCCCTTCCGAACTTTGGTCTCCTGGGGTCTTAGGTGGTATTTTTCTTTTTTGGGTCCTTTGTTAGTTTCTTTTAATGTTTGTTGTGGTTTGTTATTTTATTTTGCATGTATAAATACATATGCATGTATATACACATATGCATGTATATACACATATGCATATATACTCTCATTTATATATTCTTCTGCATGTTTATATTGATCTTTTATTTAATAAACATGCAACTATTTTCTATATATACATGCTTTTCTAGTTTCTTTAATTTCTATTCAGTATTTTTTAAAATACTATATAGTATATTTCTTGTGATTGTACATTTCAATATTTTTATTGTATATACTTTATTTTGTTTTAATTCTTTAATTTTTTATATTATCATAAATACTATTCTACTGTTTATATATACTATTATTTCCATATAGTATTAATACTACAAATATTATTTATACTATAAATTACTATATATTGTATTATTACTAATATTTTCTTTTATTTCCATTTATATATTTTTTTTGATCTTTTTTCTTTATATTTTCAACTAAAAAGACATATATATGTGTATATATATACATGTATATGTAGGTATACATATGTGCATATGTATGTATGTATGTATATATATATATATATATATATATATATATATATATATATATATAGATATAATCTTACAATCTATATTTTCTAAAACTTTTACTTGCTTATTTTGCTCTTTATTTTTTTCAAAATTCTTGTCAATTTAAATTTTTTCTATTTTTTTTCTCAATTATCTCTGTCATTAAGTATTTGGATATTTCTATAATGTAGTTTTACTTTTTCTTCATTCATTTAAGTCTTCTGTAATCCTTCTATATTTTCATAGGTTTGAGTTTCAATTTGTTTCTTCTCTTTAATATCATGCATTTAGTAAAAATTTTAATCTCTTAGCCTCATCTCCCCTCATTGTCATTGCCTTTTTTAGTTTTATAATATAATTTTACTAGCATTTTTAACTATATTTTTGTTGTTGGTTATTTCTTTCTAGACATGCAAAATTGACATCATGCATCTAATCTGGATTCACTAATTCCATGTTGTCCTTAATAATCCCTTTATCATCATTTTCCCTCTTTAATTAAATAAATCATCTTTTTTTTTAATTAAATCCTAAGTCATCCTCCTTAAATTAAATAAATCAATTTTATTTAATTATCTTCAAATGTTCCTCATTTAATTAAATAAATCAAATTTATTTAATTAAATTACTAATGCATCAATTTCCTCCTATTTGATATAAATAAATCCAAGTATCTAAGTCAAAAGTCAAAATCAACTAATCTTCATCTTAATTAATCAAATCATGATTAATGCTAATCATAATCACTCCAATTCTCTAGATTTTGCAACTTGTGCACATAAATCAATTTAATTGATTTATTAATTCCTCCCTTTCATTCAAAAAGGCATCAAGAGGGAATATTCCCAAAATTTGAATTTTCCCTCCCAAGTGTCTTGTCCTCTAACATGGCATTAAATCCTCTTACATTGTCTCTTACATGTCTCCCACTTGGCATTTAAGACTCTTTCTTCTCCCTCCAACAAGCCATCTTTTGAATTTCAAATCTCCCCCTCTTTGGCACATTGACAAAAATGTGCACAACCTTCATCCTCCCACCTCTTGAAAAGTGGTATCTTGTCATGTGCTCAAGATTAGTCCCACATTCATCCATTTTTCCTCTTCTTCTCTCAATCTCATCTATAAATAAGAGGCTTTTCTTCTCATTTGGGAGGACACAAGTTTAGGCATTTTGCATCCACAATCCATAGTAGTTTCAGTCAAGAATCACACATCTCCATCATCAAGAGATTATCAATGGATTGGGAAAGGGCTTCTTTCCACACCAAAGAAGCACCAATCCCCATATGGGATGTTGGTTTGATCATTAGAATAGTGTTTCATTGTCTTTTGCTTGCTTTATACTTTGTTTTCCATTATTCTTGTGTTTGAATGAATTTCATAGGGAGCATTGTATTTTCCTTGTTTAAACTGACTAATTCTAATATTTGTCTTTGTTTGAGAAAGATTGCAGGTTAGTGCTCCCATTTTTGTGCTCACCATGGGGCCTTTTCTGTGAATTGGCTCTCTAATCTAATTCTGTATCATTTTTGCTAAGGCTAATATTATTTGTATTTATGATTTTTATTTAAAGTACCTTAAAATTTGAGTAGAAGTGTATTGGTAAAGACAATTATTCTCTGGTTTGAGACTATGATAACATCTTGATTCACTACTAATGTCCTATTGTTCATAGACACTAAGGAACTACATGAATTTGTAGATTTAATCGAATAGTGCTTTGGGGAGGATTATTAAAATTTATGGCATAGCTTGTCGTTTCTTCAGCTTGTTGACTGAAACATTTGTTTTCATTTTCTTTTTCAGTGATTTTTAATAAGTAGCTCAAAATGTCATTTAATATAAAAGCCCAATTTATGCAAAAATCTATGCCAAACCATCCAATACAAACTTTAGCACAATACATAGAATAAATGGTTGTGGTTAGAACTATCATCCATGCATGATTCAAATCCAACAAACTTCCTCCTATTATAATCAATGTTCCAATTATCCAAAAGCTTCCATACATCCATAGCATTGTAGCCCTCCTAACATTTCTAGCTAATGTTTGAACTCGATATGATGCCCATAACCGCAATTCTAAAAGATCACTACCATTTGTTTGGAGTTCTGACTCAAGTACATCTAGTTTTCATCCAATTCATTCTACAAACTTTTTCCACTCATCTAGAAATATTTTATGAAGATAGAAAAGTATAGTGATTTCATCTTCATTTTCTTTTTGTAAATCATTCATACTATACATCACAATCTCATTGTAGTATGGTGTAAACACACTGAATAAAATCATCTCCTTCACAGGTTTTATAGATGTCATTTTCATAAAATAGTGAATTTGTAAAAAAAATTCTAGTCGACGCCTTGCTTTGAGGTTCTTAGGAATGTTGGCACTAGAGTCCTTGATAGTTAGAAGTGAATGGAGATTTAACTAGGCTTTAGCAAGAGCTATTTGTTTTTCATATTAGATCCAATAATGAATGTGTGCCCCTGTAGCATGCCCCTCTAGAAAATATTTGAAGCTCGATTTTTTATCCTATGACATCACTAGTTAAGCCCATCCCTACCCAGGATGCTTGATTGCTCCATTAGTTCTTTTAACTGCCTTTTGGACTGCTTTTTCACTCCAGGATGCATTCTTTTAACTACTTTTAAGGCACATATCTCAACTAGAATAGAATATTGATGGCTCCATTATTTCTTTTAGCCTCTTTTAACTAGTGGTTTCCAAGATGTCACTGAACTAGAATTGGTGGAAGATCTAAGGTGCGTATCTCAACTCGAGTAGAATGTTAATCTTTTAATTATTTTAATTATCAAAGCCTAGTCGTTAATTAAATATTATTTTAGTTTCCTTGAAAATTGGTCCTTGGTTTATCACTTAAAATTAAATGATTCATAATGACTTGATAAGGAATAACATTTTTGTCGATATGATATTATTGTATGCCAGATACTGCTAGCAAAGGTTGAGAATTTGGCTTTACACCTGCCATTTTCATTTACTTGGAAAGCTTTTCAAATGACTTTTTGGCACATCCTTACACCTGTCATTTGCATTGGCTTAAAAAATTTCTTCTTTGGCATTTATGGCACAACTTTGTACCTGCCAAATGCATTTGCTTGAAATTTTATGTCTTTTCAAATTTACGCCTGCCAATTGCATTTAGCCTTAAAATATTTTTGATACATGTTGTGTTCATTGGCTTCACACCTTCCAATTGCATTATGTTGAAAGTTCTTTTTGGATGGTGTTAGGGTGTGACCTTTACACTAGTTGGTTGCAGTTGTTTAAAAGACCTTTACTCATTGTTTTGTACTATGAATGAATGCATTTGCTTAAATTTTTTTAAAGCCTATTCAACTATTGAGGCATCCTACAACTATTGTGCTCCATGTGATAACATCTTATTGAGGTATCCTATCAAAAGGTGGTTGTTTGTACTCTATCAAAGGAGTTGCTTTCTTTTTACAAGGAGATTGTTGATCAGAGGTTGTGGAATACAACTATACACATGCTAACTAAGTTTTTAGTTTGAAAATTTTTGGTGTTAGGGGCACAACTTTATGCCTACAAATTGTATTAGTTTGAAAGTTTCTAAAAATATTTGTAGATCAAGATATGAAGTTTGGTTTTTTAATACTCTTAACATTATCTATTTAAGTGCAGGTTTGTCATTTATTCATTGACACTATGTGGGGATTTTATTTTTGAATCACATCACATTAATGAGGTGTGGATGCCACCCATCCTCATTGAATTCTCACCAACATTGAAAATTTCAAAAAGATACCATAGAGTAGATTTGATAATTGTAGAAATGATTTACTTACTAAAGATATGAATTTATTGGGTAAGATTGTGTTTGTTTCAAAATATATGATTGGCTCAGAATATTTTTTTATGAGACAAGCATGAGTAATATTTATGGGGAGAGCAATCTGTTTTCTTTGAATTTATTAAATGAATCATAAAGCAGACTTAAATTTGTTTTGAACATATTTGTATTCTAAAAATGAGTTTAGGAGGAAAATGTTTAACAAGTTATACTTGTAATAAGTGTGAAACTAAATTTTTAATCTTTCAAAAATTTGTCTCTAATGAATTGTTTTCTTGTTTTAACAAATGCTTTATGTTTAAAACTGTATTTGTTATGATAAGTTATTATTGATTCCTTGAAATAAATCTTATTTTTCATGGCTTTGTGATGTTTATAGGAAATGGAATAGGTTAGCATTGGGAAGCAACGATGGTTTTACATTGGAATAAAAGAACACAAATAGATTGGAGTTGAAGAATTGAGCATTAAATTTGAAGTTGACAAAGAATTTTTAAATGCTTAGAGCTTCCATTTTATGCTTTTATTTTATGTTTTAGGCTAAGTCATGTCTTTTTGGATTAAAAAAAGAAAACTACAAAAGATTTTGTTTTTCACTACAAAGGTCTTAAAAAGAACTTTAGGAAAACTTACTAGATTATTTTTAAGGTTAACAATTGAACAAAAGAACTTTCATATCTCATTTTGGTGCTTTAAAAAGAATCAAATCATTGCTTTGTGGATTTAAAATGAACATGTGCTTCTTTTTTTTGTAATGACTTACCCAAAATAATACCATCAAAAAGACGTATGCACTTCTCTTGTGCCTCACGATGATCTTGAGAATCAAAAGGCTTGTTTGTGATCTCAAGTTGGGTAAAGTGATTACCTCCACATTTCATTTGGGATTAAAAATTGAACAAATATTGCGAGTGTGAGTGAAGTGTATTGCGTACATTCTCTCTCTTTGTGTTGCAACAAGGATTGATTGAGTTTCAAATATTTTTTGCTCACTTTTGTTTGTCTTAGAGGGCATGCCTTGTGGGAAAAAGTAATCACCCAAGGGAACGACCCAACCAGCAACACACTAAAGTCAAGCGACTTCCAACCAATATATAAGTGTGGATATTGGAACAAAGGTCAATATCACAAGGATGGTTTTGACGAGAAGGGAATAAATGGTCTCTCACCGTAGGGATTATCCCCCATGAATGGAATTCCCATATTTAAACCCATGTTTAGAAAAGGCCAAAATCCTTGATCTATTTTTTGGTGCAAGAACGGTTGTTCTGAAGCTGCCCCACACTTTTATGACTTTTAGTAGAGAAGGAAAGTATTCCATGGGATTTTCATGGGTATTGATGCTTGGTTACCCCATATAAGTGAGTGTCGTGGAGGGGAGCCAATGGGGTCAAGCATCTAACCATCCACTTAAAGTAGGCGTAGCTAGAATTGTCCAAGAGGGGATTCAAAAAATACAGTCTTTCATATCCATAGGGTTGTACATGTTCTTGAAACAAAACACTTTGCTTGATCATAATTATTGGGAAAAAAAAAATTAACATTATCATCAAACTTCAAAACCATTTAGAAAGAAAATACCTTTGAAAACATTTGAATGTTATTGCTTGCCCTAGGGACTTTATCCTTAGAGGCTTCTAAGAATTTGAATTTATATCTCCATTTTCTCACTAAAGTCAATAATAGGAAACTTTTTCCTTAATTTCCATGATTTCAACATAAAGAACTTTGTGGGATGAGAAGAAATTTAGACATTATACATCAAGTTTGAAATGTAATCAAGAGGTTTTTGTGGTAAAAATAATCCATTAAGCAAAGATTAAATAAATTGTACCCCACACATGTGCTTGGAATCTTTCTGGTCATATGGTTTTCATGCAAACATTGGTCTTTTTGTTTGAACTACTCTTAGAGAAAAGTGTGTTCTTCAATATCTTGGTCTTGTAAACAAGGTCCCTATTAGGTTCATTTAGGATCAAAATAAAACACTTCATCCATTCCAAAAATTTATCATCTACATCTCACAAACAACTTTAGATCTTTGGAAACATCATTTTAGACTTGGTTAAATCATCAAAATCAAAGTCACCTTGTTTAGTTAGGAGTATGGGAATGCATCATTTCTCATACCTCTAGTTGAATCAGCACACCTTTGAATGAGTTCATCCTAAGGTTAAATCCAACATCTTAGGGTTTAAAATTTCATTATCCAATCAATCCCTAAGTCTAGCATTGATCCAAAGTTCCTAAAAATTTTGACACCCATATCATTCACCCCTTTCATCCCTTACCTCATCATTGGTCCTAAATCCCTTAGAGGTCAACAAGGTCAAAACACAAGAGGAACATGAAATATAAACTTGATCCATACATCGTGAGTGCTCTAAACCAACCAAACTCCCAAAGCCTTACAATGCCAATTAGCTATCAAAACTCACATTTATACAATCCATACATGGTATCATTATCTCGTACAAACTTCGATGGTACAACAAATGTGAGTATGCCTAGTCAAAATTTTAGAACACCTTTTCCTATTTTAGATTTAAATCAAAGTCCAAACCTACAAATCTATCAACTGAACAATCAATGCATGTGTCTTCAAACGAACAAAATTATCCCACCAAATCCATACATTTCAAGTGTGAATATACCAAGTACAAGTTTACCAAACATGAATATTTCAAAACCACACATGGAAAACTTTGGGATAAATATGTTTGTGAATCATAAAAATATTGTTCAAAGTACAAACATGATGTTAACAACTCCATGTATTAATCCAAGTCAAGGTAACACTATGAAAAATCAAGGAAATATGATTCCCAAACACAATAATATTCAACTTCAACCTTTCATGCCAAATCTAAGTATCACCTGAAGTCATAAGATTGTCCAAAATCAAATTTTCCATGATCCCATGAAAACACAAGTGTACATTCCAAATCTGCTTGAACAAAAGTCAAATCAACTATATCAAGGGTTTCAAGATCAAATTGCTTAACTTTCCAAACTAATTCAATTATTGAGCCAAGAGAAATTTTCACTCCAAAATCAATACAATCTACCATTGGTTGAACCATGTCATCAAAGAATTGAGTTGTGTCCACAACCACCTCAAGAACAATATATCTAATGTCAATAAGTCAGATGTGATTATCAACATCAACAAAAAATCCAGTCACCACATCTCCAAGATCAATTATCACAAGGTCAACTTAAAGTACAAAAATACACACCATTTGGGAGACCAATTGAATCTATCATGCAAAAATTGGTACAAGAAAATCTCTTCAAACTCCCCATTTATAAGAATTATCAAGAGCCCCTAGTTAAACCACCAAGGTATAATGAGAAGCACCTTTGTGACTTTCAAAAAGTAAAGGGACACACAACATCAAATTTTATTCGAATAAAAAATCTCATACAAGACCTTATTGATCAAAAGATAATAACTATTGGGGACAATGATGAAGATTCAACCACTAGTGATAGCATTAAAATATCTCCACCATAATTGTTGAAAACAATGATCAAGACCTATCCATCAATGAGCACATTGAAGATGTTTCCACCTCATCCAATGACCAACTCACCATACATCAAGAGCCACCTTTTAGTCATCTATTTCAAGGAGTGTTAGAGTTATTTGATCCTATTAACATAATCCATAATCCATCGACCAATGATCATGTTGAAAATGTTTCTACATTATTTGATGAGTTAGACAACATATCTCAAGAATTTATTCCAAATCATGATCAACATCTTTCACCAAAGTCTAGCAATGGTCCTTCCCAAGACATATTGACATCCTTTGACCTCATGGTTATAGAAGGGATCCTCAACTCAACATTTAATCCAAGTCCACTCAAAGATCAAGAGGATATTGAGCCACTTCCCATGCCTAATGAAGATATCCAAGAACCCTTTGTAAGCAATCCATCCTTTGAAATTGACCCATGTCAAAAACTTGATCCAAGGCATGCCAAAAGCAATCCCAAAATTAATCAAGATCAAGAATTTTTATGTCCAAGACACTACAATGATCTAATGGATACTCTCCTCTCTATACAAAATGATCATATTCACATAGCACTTACTCCTCCATCTACCCATGAGATGCTTTCTATGGATCGACACATACGTGATCTTCATTTAGAACAAGATTCCTTTACTCCTAACATTATTACACAAAAAGAGTAGGTTATTGATTCCTACAGTCAAACTGAGTTGTCAACATCAGGATAAGATATATCCCAAAATCAGATTGAGGATATCCAGTATTATCCACTGAAGGAAATAGGTAAGACAGAACAAGATATTATGGGTTCTGCAGGGCAACACATTGAAATAACGTCATCTATAGTGGTAATTTATCAGAGAATTCTTATTGAAAAAGACATCTCAAAATAGGAAGAATCAAGAAAAAAAGGTGGATACTACCACCATACTAGGGGCAACTATGTCTCAAGAAAAAGGTCAACATAGGGAGCACGAAGAATCCTTGTGGTGAAACCAATGCCAATACTACAACCAACCACGTCATGAAACTTCATCCACCCATCACCCCGTACACAAATTGGGACCAAAATCAAAAGGAATATTTGAATCAAAGCACAAAGAACATTATCAAAGAAAAAGAAGCTAAGAAGCATATCAGACAAATCAAATACATATGGATACCAAAAAATACAAAGAAAGATGATCCCTATCAAACTCCATTGGTCAAATAAACTATGGGGTAAAATGAAAAAGGGAAAAGTATCCATCAAAGATGTCCACAAAGAAAAAAGAAGGCTTCTCAAGTAGGATACTAAGTATATCAAGTAGTTGGTCCTAATTCCATGCACACTTCCGTATCCACCCATCGTTGCTCATCTTCCCAAGTTTTGAGAGTCAAAGGTTTGAAACTATCAACCAATCCATCTTTTATTCCTAAACACACTCCATCCATGCCTCCTTGTATGACATATAATTCTCTCATTGACCATGTATTGGTAGAAACCCTTCATCATAAGGATTCAGAAGGCACTCTATTGCGATGAGCGCATAGAGACAAAGTTAACTCTGGTATCAACAAAGTAGATCAAGAATCTCAAAAGTTGCTTTCAAGTGCACATATCTTAGAAAAGCAACTTCCTCAGGTAAGATATCGATGGAACATTATGACAAAATCATCTACATCGACACCACTAGGTGGTTCAACATGAGCTTAAAATCTTTTAGAAAAATACAAAAAAATAAAAAAAAATAAAAAATCCAAAAAAAAAGAAGAAAAAGGATTGAAAATAGTAAATAAAAAAATCACCCTTTAGTGAAAACCACTTTAGTAGCGCTTTGGGAAATACCATGATGAAAACCTGGCAAATAGGCATCATGTGTAGAATTGAGCTTCTATGTGCATTACTTCAGGTAAAATCATCTTATCACATCCCTAATAAATCTATCATTTCATCCATATCATCCAAAATAAATTCATTCATCCATGAAACATTGATCAAATCCATTTTCATCCATCTACATCCATTTTCCAAATTATCTATATCTTGATAAAAGTTTGGTGCACACTTTATTCTTGCTTATGGTAATGGTGCAGGAGCACCCAAGCCCTTCAAGGAACACTTCAAGGATCAGGAGTGTGCAGAGGTTAGGAGGACCTTTCAAGCAAGTCAAAACATCAATTATGACATTTTGGAGCCTATAATGGCATTTGGGATGAATAAATGTAATGAGAATGTTAAAAGTTCTAAGGGTCCTGATAAGGATCCTAGATAAAAATGCAATATAAAGGGAAAATCATGTTCTAGGGGTTTGATTAGTGATCTAATGCTTTAGGTAGGTCAAATAAATTTAGAAATTTAAGGTCCAATAGTTTTTAGGTGATAGATTTTAATAAATTTCCAGATTGTAATTTCAAATTTTTGAATTTTAGTTTAGGCGGGAAAAGGAGTTTTAAGTGTTTTAGAGTTAATTAAGCATTGTAATCAATCCAAATCGGTTGGATCAATTGGATAATGGGTTTATAACCATCAAATATTCATTTGTACGGGGTTGATCAGTTTTGTGAAGGTATTGTACGGGCTATTTCTGGAAATAAGGGAAAAACACAGTTTTCTTGCATTATTTGCTTTGAAAAATAGGGCTAATTAGGCCTAGTTTTGAGGAAACAACAGGTTTTGAAGAGAGATTGTCTGAAACAAGTGATACCAGGGAGTTGATATGATGTTTTTCATCATAAACCACATCTGAAACAATCATTTGATTGGAGGTTCATTTGTAAAGTTTGAGGAAAAAGTCAAAAATCCTTTTCCAAAGGCCTAATAGGGCTAGAAGGTTAGTTGAGGAGCAAAGGTGAGTTTTTTTCAAAATAGAGGGTTAGGGCTTGAGAACCTTTTGAGTCAGGTTAGGTTGAGTCTTTTGAGATCATTCCAATGGTTTGGAACCACAAGGGAATCAAATAAGTCATGAATGCAAAGTTGAGGCCTTATCTTTAGGTTAGTGTCTAGTTGAAAGGTTGAGAAGTGAAAACAATGTTAGTCTTGTTGTCTGGTGTTTCTTTTAAAGTACCTAACCCTCTGCATCAGAGTGGTATCAGAGTAGTGAGTAGGTCCTTTAGGGATTGGAAAATCAGCAATGGCACCAAAAAACCAATTGGCCAAAGAGTTGGAAGAGTTGAAGGAGATCTTGGAGAGGGAGAGAAGAGAAAGAAGGGAATAAGAAGCAGCAAGAGAAAGAGAAGAAAGGCAATGGAGAAGACAGAGAGATACTATGTAGGCAAGGATAAATAACCTTGAGAGCAGTAGGAGGAGAGAAGAACAAGAAGACCAACAAAATAATGATGAAGAAGAAGAGCATGTGAGGGTAAATCAGGAACAACAAGAAGATGAGATAGAGGACCCTGAGGAAAGGAGGTTACTAAGATTGTTGAAGGCAGTACAAGGTCATGGAGGAAAGAGCCACATAGACTTGCCTATCTATCAAGGGAAGATGAATAGTGAAGAGGTGTTGGGATGGCTTGATGCCTTAGAAAACTACTTTGAGTTTGAGGAGATGGATGACGAGAGGAAGGTTAAGTTTTCCAAAACCAAGTTGAGAGGCACAACATTGACATGGTGGACTAGTTTTCAGAATGATAGGATGGCTAGAGGATTGGCAAAAGTCTCTACATGGGCAAGGATGAAGAGTTTGGTCAAAGAGAAATTCCTACCATCTGATTATACCATTCATGTGAAAAGGATAAGGCAGAATTTAAAGCAAAAGGACTTGGATGTTATGTCCTATACTAAGAAATTTCACAATCTTAGTATCAGAGGAGGTTATGAGGAAGAGGATGAGAAAATAGCCAGGTGTATCAATGGCTTGAGGTACAATCTACAAGATGAGATTGCTTTGCAATTGCCAAGGACATTGGGAGAATGTTTTCAGTTGGCCATTAGAGCAGAAGAAAAGGTGAAAAGGAAGCAAGAAAGATCAAGCAATGGTGGAAGAGGAGGTAGTTCAAATAGGGGCAGAGGTAATAAAGAACAAGGACAAGGCAACAATGATAAGAGCAGCAATGACAAGGGTAAAGAAGTATTTTCTGATCAAAGAGGAGGATACACTCCTAGAGGAGGAGGTAGATTTGGACAAGGTAGAGGACCATTCACAGGTAGATGTTTCAATTGCAATGAACCAGGGCATCCTTCCTTCAAGTTTCCTAAATGGGAACAAGCTGATAAAGGCAGAGAAAGGAGAGCTAACTTGGTACAAGAAGAAGAAGACAAGAAGGAGGAACCAAAAACATTCATGGCAGACCCTGTGACTGATGGTGAGTTTCTTATGATCAAGCAAGGATAACGACTTCATTAAGAACCAAAGGTAACTATTTTCAAAACAAATTGTCTCAGTCATGGTAAGATCTATAGATTGCTCATAGATTCAGGGTCACATAGTAATTTAGTTTCACTTGATATGATAACCAAGTTAGGGATTGAAACATTTGATCATCCTACTCCCTACAAGGCCACTTGGGTAACTCAAGGACATCATGTAGAGATTGGTAAGAGAGCTTTTGTTGATTTCTCAATTGGTTCATATCATGATAGGGTGCTTTGTGATGTCATTCCAATGAATTATGGTCATATCATCTTGGGAAGGCCATGGCAGTATGCTAGAAGGACATTGCATGATGGATTTCTTAACACATATTTGGTTCAAAAAGGAGATGTTAGATATCAATTGGTTCCTTTGCCTTTGGAGTAGTCTAATGATAGTTTTGTGATTTTTTTTGAGAAGATTTTGTAGGTGAATAAGCAGGGTGAAATAGGGAAAGACATTGGTAAGTTGAAAAAAGACAAGTTGCAACAGGGTTATGAGGTGGACAGTCCTTCAAATAAGACTTTGTGGGATTTGGATAGTATCAGGGTTGGAGGCATTGAATTCCCTATAATTGAGGGTGATAATGGTGGAGTTCTTTCACAAAGGAGATAGTGGAATGAGGGTAGGAGCAGGGCACAAGAACCTACTGTTATCAAGCAGTAAAGAGGACAAACCAAACCCTGTTTTGGTTCTCACATGATGAATGTCAAAAATGCAGATTGGTAGAAGAGGAAGATAGTGACTTTGGGAGACTACATACCTACTCATTGGAAGATGAAAACACATGAGAGCAAGGGATCTTTTGGTGGCAACACATGGGACCCTTCTTGGGGCAAGAGTTCTTTCTTTCTTGGGGAGAATGGTGCAGGAGCACCCAAGCCTTTCAAGGAACACTTCAAGGATCAGGAGTGTGTAGGGGTTAGGAGGACCTTTCAAGCAAGTCAAAACATCAATTATGACCTTTTGGAGCCTATAATGGCATTTGGGATGAGTAAATGTAATGAGAATGTTAAAAGTTCTAAGGGTCCTGATAAGGATCCTACGATAAAAATGCAATATAAAGGGAAAATCATGTTCTAGGGGTTTCATTAGTGATGTAATGCTTTAGGTAGGTCAAATAAATTTGGATATTGAAGGTCCAATAGTTTTTAGGTGATAGATTTTAATAAATTTCCAAATTGTAATTTCAAAATTTTGAATTTCAGTTTAGGCAGGAAAAGGAGTTTTAAGTGTTTTAGAGTTAATTAAGCATTGTAATCAATCCAAATCAGTTGGATCAGCTGGAGAATGGGTTTATAACCCTAAAATATTAGTTTGTATGGGGTTGATCAGTTTTGTGAAGGTACTGTATGGACTGTTTCTGGAAATAAGGGAAAAACATAGTTTTCTTGCATTATTTGGTGTCTTTTTGATGAACCACTGATTCCTATTGAAGGTATACATTGTTGAATGCCTTAGTAATTTTTATTTGCATGTTTTAACATCCCCTACATGTTTTGATAAGCATAAAAGATCAATTCTTGCACGTTTTAACTGACTGTCCACATGAAAAGTTTAGATTTTGCACTGTTTTGAGAGTTCTAATGAAGGAATGATCCATTTCATGGAGTATTATGACTGAAAACCTATGAAATGGATCACATTTGACATGTACCATAAGAAACTAACAAAGAAATGTGCAGGAAAGAGGAAAACTAATGTGAGCACAGTGAATTAGCAAAGAAAAAGGTATGAAGATGGACCCTAGGTCATATCAGTGAAGGATATTCCTTAACAAGAGGTATATTTTTGAGTTGAAATAGTTGAGAAATGTTGAATTAATGGTGAAAAGTCAAAAATTAAGACCTGGAAGTGTCTGGAAGACCTAGAACCAAGAGGCCCTAGTTTTAAGCCAATTTACAGAGGGTTTTGTATTTGGGCATGTTAAGGGTAACATAGAAGACTAAAAGTCTAAAAATATTTGGTTTTGGAATGTTTTGGAAGACTTTTGAGAGTTTCAAGGTCAGGGGACAATTTTAAAGAGGGGTTGCTTTGAAAAATAGGGCTAATTAGGCCTAGTTTTGAAGAAACGGCAGGTTTTGAAGAGAGATTGTCTGAAACAAGTGATACCAGGGAGTTGATATGATGTTTTTCATTACAAAACACATCTTAAATAATTATTTTATTGGAGGTTCATTTGTAAAGTTTGAGGAAAAAGTCAAAAATCCTTCGCCAAAGGCCTAATAGGGCTAGAAGGCTAGTTGAGGAGCAAAGGTGAGTTTTGTTCAAAATAGAGGGTTAGGGCTTGAGAACCTTTTGAGTCACGTTAGGTTGAGTTTTTTGAGATCATTCCAATGGCTTGGAACCACAAGGGAAGAAAATAAGTCATGAATGCAAAGTTGAGGCCTTATCTTCAAGTTGGTCTCTAGTTGAAAGGTTGAGAAGTGCAAACATTGTTAGTCTTGTTGTCTGGTGTTTATTTCAAAGTCCCTGACCCTCTGCATCAGGTAAAAATCTTGACATGAGTCATTTTCATTGACCCTATCCTACCCAACATTATCTAAGCCATGAAACATTATCCAAATGAGCATCCTCTATTCAGAGACATTATCTTATCACAAGATAATCCTTGGAATCCTTTACATGCTTACCATATACATCCATCCATACACCTATCCAGGAATCCATTCATGACATTCCATAGATTGCTAGACACTGGGGGCAGGTATTTACATCTTGCTTCGGGAATAAATCTTGATCTATATCCTCAGACTTATGTGGTGATTTGAACATTGGAAAATGTGAAATCAAATTGGTCAAAGCATTTGTGATCCAAAATCTAATTCACTAGCCCATGGCATATTTTGATGAGAAGATGTTCCTTATCAAGCTTTTTCTTTCATCAATCCAAACAATCAATATCAGTCATGCATCTAATTAGCACTTTAGAGTCACATTAAATCACTCAAACCAACTTTTGTTCTAAATCAAGGTTCAAAATTTTGATCAATCAAATCTAGTCAATCTATCATCATTTCAGGATATCTTTCCCATTCCTTGGGTTTCTTAAAACTATCCTTGAATTGTTGTGTATCCTCAACAATGTTATCATCATCAATCCTAATCAATTGAATCCAATCAGTCCCTCATCATCTTGGGATATCCATCCCAATTCTTGTGTTGCTTAACACTATCCTTGCATTGTTATGTATCCTCAACAATGTTATCATCATCAATCCATCAATTTGATCAATCAACCTTAGCTTGGTTTTCAAAAAAATCCACAAACAAAGCACTGATATCATCACACATATCCATATCCAAAATGTCAAAATCATGAAAAAATAAAAAAACATTCAAAAACATCCAAAACATGTCAAAATCCCAAAATAGGTCAAAAAATCAGAAAACTTCAGAAAAATGCTTTTTGAACTATGCCATCTCTAAGCTTAAACGTAGGAAAGGCTAATACTTGATCAGTCCCCAAGACACAAAATCCAAAAATATTCATAAAATATCATAAAACCCCAAAACATTTGAAAATTTGAAAATCAAAATATTTGTAAAACCTTAAAAATACCAAAAACAACCTCAAAACATTTCAAAACATCAAAAACATCCAAATATTTGAAAAAATCCATCTATCCCCATCTCGCTTTCACCTAAAATAAACATCACTCATAATAAAGCAATCATCATCCTCAACCATTGGTAAAATAGTCAAAAACAAGTCTAGTAGATCAAAAGTGACAACTCAAACGTCAAAGTCTAAGGTCTAGGTTAGTACGTAAACAAGTTGGTCATCCAATTAGTCCCATATCAATCATCTGATAACATCATGTCGTAGGATGCATCCTTCCTACAATGGACACCAACATTAGGCATCACCATAGTTTAGTCTTGGCTAGCGGTATGAAGAACATTGACTTGTTTGTGTGCTTGATCTTTTCTTTTTGATTCATCTTATTGCGCTCATTCCAATGACCTCTCGATGATGTCTAATCAAAGTGATTTAGAGAGAAAGGAATAGGGAATCGATCATTATCTTTTTTTCTACTATGCTTGTTGGACATTCTAGCAATATAACTTGGCAAATACTTGGTTTTGTTAGGTGCATCCTAGCAAGGTTTATGTATGTCAAGTGTGAACAAGAATACTCCTATCTGTTTGTCAAGTAAAATTCCATCTCATTAGGTACAATGCCATCATGGTTCTTAATACCTTGATGCATCGTATATATGTGTGTTATCAAACCTAAGGTAAGTAGCCTTTTTAAAGTCCCAATTCCTGATAAGCACATTATCCATCTCTAATAAAGTTGGCTTGTTGAATTGTCTTGTCATCATCTCATTTCTTCTTTTCCATGCTAACATCATACTAGGATAGTTAATCATCATCAATAGTGCATCCATCCTACATCCACAAATCATCAACATACTACACATCATATCATATCATATTAATCATCATCATAATATAGATATGTTAGTCTAAGTATCTCATAAATCATACATTTGCATAAAACATCTATTTCATAATCATATAGGCATCATCATCATAACCATCCATACATCCATCTTGAACCTCTTTGTCATGAGATCGACCTTCAAATCAAACTTTTCGCTCGATCTCTCGAGGGGGAATTGTAACAGTATACTTCTTCCACTAGGGCATAAAAAAATATAAAATAAATTTGAATTTTGACCACAACAAGATTATTCTTTGAACAAATGTAGCAAGTACATTGATTCAAAGAGGGGAAAGATGTAGACATGAAAAATTGGCATCATGCATCTAATTTGGATTCACTAATTCCATGTTGTCCTTAATCATCCCTTTATCATCATTTTCCCTCTTTAATTAAACAAATCGTCTTTTGTTTAATTAAATCCTAAGTCAACCTCCTTAAATTAAATAAATCAATTTTATTTAATTATCTTCAAATGTTCCTCATTTAATTAAATCAATCAAATTTATTTAATTAAATTACTAATGCATCAATTTCCTCCTATTTGACTTAAATAAATCCAAGTATCTAAGTCAAAAGTCAAAATTAGCTAATCGTCATCTTAATTAACCAAATCATGATTAATGCTAATCATAATCACTCCAATTCTCTAGATTTTGCAACTTGTGCACATAAATCAATTTAATTGATTTATTAATTTCTCCTTTTCATTCAAAAAGGCATTAAGAGGGAATATTCCCAAAATTTGAATTTTTCCTCCCAAGTGTCTTGCCCTCCAAGATGGCATTAACTCCTCTTACATTGTCTCTTACATATCTCCCACTTGACATTTAAGACTCTTTCTTCTCCCTCCAACAAGCCATCTTTTGAATTTCAAATCTCCCCCTCTTTGGCACATTGATCAAAATGTGTACAACCTTCATCCTCTCACCTCTTGACAAGTGGCATCTTGTCATTGGCTCAAGATTAGTCCCACATTCATCCATTTTGCCTCTTCTTCTCTCAATCTCATCTATAAATAAGGGGAACTTTTCTTCTCATTTGGGGAGACACAAGTTTAGGCATTTTGTATCCACAATCCATAGCAATTTCAGTCAAGAATCACACATCTCCATAATCAAGAGCTTATCAAGGGATTGGGAAAGGGATTCTTTCCACATCAAAGAAGCACCAATACCCCTATGGGATATTGGTTTGATCATTAGAATAGTGTTTCATTGTCTTTTGCTTTCTTTTTACTTTGTTTTCCATTATTCTTGTGTTTGAATGAATTTCATAGGGATCATTGTATTTTCCTTGTTTAAACTGACTAATGCTAATATTTGTCTTTGTTTGAGCAAGATTGTAGGTTACTACTCACACTTTCTTTCTTTGTTCTCTTTCAAATTTTATTAAATGTTTCTATTTAAGTTAAAGGTTCCTTTCTTTTTGAAGAATAAATTGATATTTTTAATTTCTAAATCATTATCGTGTCTAAATTCTTTTTTTATTTTTTACAAATTCTTGCCAATTTAATTCTTTGTTTCTTTAGTATTTTAATTTTTTTCATTATTTATTTGGCTAAATTTATTGTTAGTTTTGTTTCTTTCTCCCTTCAAGGCTTTCGAAGTCTTTTTTTCAAAGGTTTGTGTTTTAATTTTCTCATTCCTCTTTAATTTATCTAGTTAGTTTATTTTTAATCTCTTGTTTTTGTTTTTGACTAACAATAAATATGTTTTGAAGGGTTCTTGAAACCCTGTACAAAAGGAACAATGGTAGCAGAGATAAAACAATGGACAACCCACCCAAGAAACCAAAAACAAGCTGATTACAAAGATTTTAGTGACCCATCAACAAAAACCAACAACAAAAAAAACAAACAAAAAAGTGCAATAAATGGCCATTAGATAATTTCTTTAAGCATCCTCACTACTTTTGGGTCCTTCAATGCCAACCTATCATGTATTTTCATGATGTCTTCCACATCCTATGTGGGGACCATTTTATATTTCATAGTCTTACTTTGAGTACACACACTCAACCCAACACCCAAATCCATGGTCTGTAGGTCCTTGTCAGTACTCTCCCCCCTCTCCCTAGCCATTTGATCACCAAAAAGACCTGTTCCCATCCATTATTTTTCCTTCTCATTGAGGAAAACTAGACCTTCAACTGAGGCTTCCAAATTTTCCTTGCTAAGATTAAAGAGCATGTCAATTTCCTTACGTATCTTCCTATATTTCTTTTCCAACAACACTAGTCTAAAGCCATAGTATTTTTTCAAGTTATCCAACTCATCCACCATAGAGATGATACTCAAATTCATCAATTTAGCCAAACCAAAGATGGAGTCCTTTTCCTTGAGACTACAAATCATGGAAATGTTGCACTTGGCGATAGTGTCATGCTTGTTGTGGAGATCCTATACCTCATTAACCAGCCACATTAGTAAATTAAAGGAAATTTCTACCCCTTCTTTCATCATACCTGATGCCAATGGAAAGTCCATGGCCGCTGAAAACAAACCTCTACCCTAGTGTGAACCAGTAGGTGGATCCTCATCCTAACAAACATTAGGGATAAACTTGGACTTACCCATATCCAGGGAAGCTAACTCATGAGCAAACTCATCTGCATTAACAACACTATTCACCTTACCAACACGAGGGGTCCCACCATCACCATCATGAACCAAGTTCAAATTTACCAAATTTTCCACCACACCATCCAGAATATCCTCAACTACCTCTAGAAGCTTATCCCCAATATCCTTAGAACCCAAACCTTAGCTCTTGGCCTTCTTACCACTACGAATCCCCTCCTTTGCAACCTCCTCATAGACCTCCTCTAGATTGTGCTTATCTCAACAGAGGGAAGGTTTGGACTTAGAAGAAGAGGGTTTCTTCCCACTAGACGAGGGCATATAGTCAAGGTAAATATTGTACCCATCAGACAACCCCTCTGAATTCTCTTCAACTTTGGTCCCCTCACTCTCAAAAACCTCTTCAACCTGACATTTCCTACTCCCTTTCCTCTTCTTGTTTAAAACAAGGGAACAAGGAGCATAAACAATACAATTGGATTTAATAAAATCAACTATAAGCAACATCAAGCCCTCATGTAGAAAAGGGTTTCTAGGGTTCTTGAAATTTGAAATTCCTTCCTCCAAAGAAAGCAACAGGTAAAATTGGAAGGAAATGAGCCTACAGTGCCAAAAATGATTTAGTAGACAAAGTGGTGGTCGTACAACATTGTGTATCTATCATATAGGGTGAAGTACTACATTAACACCATTACCAAATATTTTGAGATAAGTTAAATTTTAGTCCTATCATACCCACCACAATCCATTCTAACTATTTTAGCATGCTCTCTATCCTAGATAAAATTCTGACTGGCCGACTGTGAGAGTTTCTTATCTTTGTAGAACTTCCTTTCGAAAATGACATCCCAATCACCTCCATAATGAAGTCTTCATTAATTGTGGTATCCCTTCCAAAAAAACTAAGAATAAGACCATGCTAGGTATAAAAAAAGTCTTTGGAGACATTGGACTTAAAGCCATGAAACCTTTCCATAACCCCTCCTTTCTACAAGATAGCCCAAACATTGACATTAGACTTGAGGAATTCATAGGAAAATGGTTACATTCAGCACCTATCCCCACCCAGCATCGAGAGCTTTGCAATTGTAGAGAGAAACCACACACAACTACAAAAAAAAAAAGTAAAAAGGGAAATGAACACCTAGAAAGCATGAGAGTCTGTCAAGAGCGGTACTAAGAACAATAATGACAAGGATACTCATGAAACTCAGATTTGAATGCCCAAAACTTTGAATAAGAATCACCTACATGAAGTGTCTAATCAACTAGAAAAAACCATAATACCCACACATTCCAATAGCTGAGGAAATGGTGAACACCAATGTGCTAGGATTTTTCATTATGGAGTAGATTACTTAACTTAAATGGCCAGAAATCATTCACCTCTAAAAACCTTATAGAAATCACCCCAATATTCACTACCAAATCATCCAAACAATTTACCTCTCTAAAACCATGAGAATCTATTGTTTTTGCTTTAGCATTGTTGTGCCTTCAGCACACATGCCCTGTTCAGAATGGGGACCCCCTCTTTTCTTTCACCTTGTTGGGTCCTTTTTCATCACCTCATTTTGCATGCCCCCATTTTGGTGTCCTAAATGGTTAATGTGCCTCCAACGTCTCATCTGAAGTTGACCAAGCTTCATCCCCTCCAAGTTTGCTAAGTCTTGGTCCCTTGTGAAGTTTCCTTGGTAGTTTGCCTCTACCAGTGGCCTTGGGACCTGGCAAGCCCAACCTGCCAGCTTTTCCTTTCTGAGTTTCCATCATGTGTTTGTTGTCCTAAACAGATGATGGTCATCACCTTCCCATACCTTGAGACCTGACTTCTTGATTTCTACCCTTTTGATTTGTTGTAAAACATACCACCTTTTTCTCTCATCGGGCCTGTCCCTCTAGACTTCTCTGCTTGGAACTCCATGTTGTCTTTGCCATTCCAAAGGGCCAACCTATGTCAGAAACCTATCCTTTGGACCCTAGACTCCTTTTTGCTATCAGTTTCCAAATGATAACTTTGCAGCAATCATCTAACTGCATCCCTCTGGCCTCCAGGTCTCGAACCTCCTACTATCATCTGAGAATTTAAATTTACCAACCCTCCTATCATCCGTATGGGAATTAATGGATTTATTAAATATTGATTAGGGGATATAAATATCTAGTTTAACCTGCCATTTTCATATGTTAGGTTAGCCAGAGGGGTTGAGAGCAATTTATAAGGAGCCCATTGCATTCTTCAACCCCTGCCACTGCGCTCATTGCCCTCATTCACCTATCCTTCGTGGATTTGACAACTTCTCTCACCGAGCTTTTGAGGTAAGTCTGTCATCCACCTTTCCTTGAGATTTTTGTGATTTTATGCTTAAATGATGAACACACATGGGCTAAAATACTTTAATTTGGTAAAACAAGACAACACCTCAAAAACCCATGTGACAAAACTGGAAGAAACCTCCTAACAATCACTTTAGCCAAATCCATGACTCAACCTTCTTGTTTTTCTTCGTGTAGGGAATTTGTGACCTCTGGACCCAGGAATTTTTGTCACTGCTGAAAACTTAGAAAACAAACTCAAACATCCAAATGGTGGGATGCCCTCTCAGGCCTGTGACCTCAAACCTCCCTTGGTGGATCACTATGGAGACATAAATGAACTTGAAAATGCAACCTCCATCTATCCTTCCTAGGCCCGCTCTTGCGGGATTTTGTCCTCAGGACTCCACTTTGCTCTTGCCTCTTGAAACAACATAAAGATCTAGTCCAACTGAGCTCTGGAGCCCACCTCACCCTTTCCCGTCTAGGTTAAACCAACAAAATGAATATTTCCCTCATGTCCCCAGGCCCTAGTTTGCGAAGTTCCATACACAGACATCTGTGGTGACTTTTCCATTTCAAACAATCATCTATTATTGTCCTTTTCCCTCCTAGGCCCCAAGCCTCTATTTGCTACAAAGACAATTAACAATGAAATTAGGCATCCTTTCCCTAGCTAAACTTTGTCCACTAGGATTTTGTCCCATTTTGATTGGCATGAAGAGAAAATTCAGCCTATCCTTCCAACCTCTAGGGCTAGCTATCATAATCACCCAAAACTTAATAAAGAAGTCTAGTAGCCAATCTCAATTTTGGGTTTGGTCCACTAAGCTACTCTTGTCAGAATTACATTCAACATCTGTCGTTCCAAGTGGAAATTCACTTACGGATTCCCGCCCCCTTGAGACCTGAACATTGTGAAGTTAAGAAGAAACACTGACCATCCTTTAGCCTCCTAGGTTCTAGACCCTTGAACTCCAATCCTATAATTTTGTTTCCTTCTAGTTGTTCCAAATGGCGAATCCCTGATAGCTTTCCAGCCTTGTAGCTTCAAATGCTCCAAAGCGACCCCAAATGACCTTCAATTCATGAACCAATATTGACCCACGTGTTGAAATTCAACCTTCTCTTGCATAGGCCTTTTAAACCATCAAAATATGAAGCTATAAGAAACCACCCGGGTTGCCCCACCCTATTTTCCCTTTGAACGACATTCCTACCAAGGAAGTTTAGCCCCCTGGGCCTGAGTTGTCCAAATCCCTCCAATAAATTGCTAATGACATCTTGAAGTAAAAGTTTGATTTTATGAATGATGTATTGTCTAACAGGATTTCATCTGCATGATTTTGACTAATGTTCATGATATCGTGATTGGTTGTACTCATCATGCCTTTGTTTGCACGATATATGGAATCAAGCGCAAGACCCTCACAAGCTGCTATAGAGAAAGACAAAGGGAAGACAACGGGCAAGGTTCCTCGTGGGAAGGAGGACAAAGACCAGATGAAGTACCAATTCTAGGGAGAGCCCGTTAGCTCTCAAAAACATAGGTGAAATGCCTCAAGAGGTTGCCAATATCTTGGCATGTTTCAAGGTAACAGACAAGGCCAAATGGTTTAGACCTTCTTCTCTTCAGGTGTTGCTATACCTAGGTAGGTGTACCTATATGAATGAAGCAGACTTAAATTTGTATGACTTGACTGAATTGATGGATCTATTACAATGGCATAAAGTGTAATAGATGAAAGTTTACAAAATATTCCTATTCCTAATGCTAAACTTGAAATGTGAATGTTTTAATAAGATTTTATAAAATTATAAAATGTGGATGGTGTGACCAATGCCTACTTTTGTTGGGCTAATGGAGTCAAGAGGTAAATAAGATTTGTGTCCTATTTCTAGATACACTTCAAATTGTTTGGCACTTTTATGTTTATAACTTGTATAAACAAGAAAGAGTGTAATTATCAGATTCTTCTTAATATTCTAAATGTCATTTTCCAAATTACTGTGATAAATTAGAAGGATTTAATCTTGTCTTGCAGGAACCAATTAACTGAACCACACAAGAGCAACAAGTGCACTTTGATAAATTGAAGAATATCCTTGATATTTTAATTTAAATAATCAAGAAGTGACAACCTTGGAGACAGCCAAATAATATTTTCAAAGAAATTCAACAAACAACTGACACCATAATTGGATCACCAAATTTATGCATTCTTCTCCATTACATAATTTGAAAGATTTTACAATGTACAACATGATATTTATTTCAGAAAAAATTCATCCTATCCAACTACCTAATCTACTTATTTCTCCTAAATCTAATCTTCTAATCCATTTTATTTCAGCTCATATATATACATTATATTAGGGTTATGACCCTTCACATGTATGTTCACTATAGCTCTTCATTTAATTGTTTTCAGTAAAATATTTAATTAATTGCCTTTTGAAAAATTAAATATTTTAATCTTCATTATCTTAGTTCCTAGTGAAGAATAATCATTTCGTAATAAACTTTTTTATATCTTCATAATCTTCATTCATCCTTTTGCTGGAAAATCTCCCACTTATTCAATTTAATAAGTTATTCCTCGAGTAAAATAATTACCCCCTCCATGACTCTTCAAATGATTGTAACTCTCTAGAGGAATGTTTCACCCCCAATGAAAATGTTCATTCTTTGAGTTACCTCTCAGTGAAAATTTATGATTGCAACTTTATTTCATAAAAATAATCACACTATGATTATTGCTTTAAATCTCTATTAGTATTTTTCATCCAATAAAATACACCTTTCATGTATTAATAATTATCCACTCTCGTAATTCCATTGGTGAAAAATATCCACCTCCAAGTGCAAATGCTTTATAAAATTTTACTCCATATGCTTTTGTGGGTAAAATAATTGTTTACCTTATAACTCCCCTTGCCTATTTCTCATTTTAGTGAAAATATTTTATCTCTTGAAGAAAATATTCACCTTCATTGAATAAATTATTTTATTGCTCCATAATTTCAATATTTAAAATCTATTTTCCATATTGCATGAATATCATTCAAATATTCATTTCCACTTCCAAGCTATCTGAATGACTTTTATTCTTTCCAAATTTCCTATCCTTCACTGTTATGTTTTCATCGGCATGACTTAACATACTTGGTAAAAATTCACTCAGACCACCATTCTCTCAACAATGAACTAAGTTCTATCGATAAGACTTTAAGACTCAAAAAGAATCCCACCAATGCAAGGAAGTCTCTCTGATGGTGTTTATTTTAGGGTTTATGTCCTAGCTCTACGAGATTGAATTATCTTCCAATTGACTTGCCATCCATGAACCAAGCTTGTATCTGTTTTCATGCAAGAATTTCCTATATGCCTATGACTATAGTAATTTTCCCATCGTTTTCTCGTACAATACTTTTTATTTTCGAGCATTCCCATCCTACCTATTTTTATGAGTCCTTATTGATTCTTCTAAACCCTTCTTGTTCATAATGAGTGGATCCCTTCCTTAGCCTTCAAGAGAATCACGAGTTGCAGATAACTCTTTTCTTTCTGTCCGCAAATGTCATGGTTGGTGAGAGATATATAGAATGCCTACTCAACATCTAATCCTCCAAGATTATGCTATAGATCATTCATATTTTAGAATTGTGTTGTGTGGAGCTACGTGTCATTGCTAAACTTGATCAGTCATTCGTATTCTTCACTCATTGTCATTTATTCATCTATGAATTCCTCCATGGTATATTTGAAATGTGTTCCCGCAATTTCTAAGATATCCTTCTCCATGTGATGAATGCCTAGATGAATTATCTTGTGAAATGTATAATGATAATCCATGTGCATGCCCCTTATGCATTCAAAAATGCCTAAATAATAATCATTGATTTTGTTAGATTCAGATTTGCAACAAAATGTAAAGCACTTATAATATTTACTGAGGGGATCCTGAGTTTCTTCAAGCAACTGATCCATACGTCTTTATTAAAAGCACATATATCATAATGCTTAAATCATAATGTGATTTCCCCTCATATCATTTTGGAGAAGAAATAGATAATTATGAATTATAGATACTTGATTCAATGTATTATTGATAGATTTCTCCCCCACTAAAACACAAAACAGACTCAAATACTAATTCATGGAGTTTATATCTTAACAATGATTCCTTGTGAAGTGGACCAAAAATAAATGCTCACACAAATCTTCAGATGCAAGTTAGTGGAGATCCATTTGAATTAGTTTTGGATATCCTAACATAAGCAAGTCACATGCATTACTTCATCCATATCTAATTTTAAGAAAAGTTGCCACTCTTTTGAATTTGCAAGCACATCCCCAATTTCTCGATAGTATTCCAACATTTTGGAGATAGGGTATTATTACTCGGTACTGCACATTATAGATTAGATCGAGCTTTATGTAAAGCTAAGCTTACTAAAATTTGGCTCTTGGTTATATCTTGAGTCATGGTATTCATTTCTCTTCAAGGTATTCTTCTTTGTGTAAAAATCCCATGGCAAGAATGTTATGCAATGATGGAAGAAAGTAGGTATGCTAATCTAAGACTCTTTCAGACAACCTTTTGATTACTTTTGATGCCTATTTCCTTTGAAACAATCACATTATCTTAGCCTTTACAACAACATTTTTCTTTTTTTCCCTCTCATGTGTATTCTTCTATGGTCATGCTATCAAATGGAATATAGAGTCTTGACATTGATTCTTTCATGTAGGAACCTAAAATTTACATGAAATCTTAGGCTTCAATAGAGCCTTTGCATTCAAAAATCATCATAGACTAGAAGGAAATTACATATACCAATATCAGTCACATCGATATTGATGAGTTCAAAAAAAGGGTCAGGGTCCATCCTAAGACAGACAATGCAAGACTAATCAAAAGTAGTGGAATTTCTAAGGCTATAGGCTTTCCTCTATCCCTTGTCGCTTCTGAGTTAGTCATGGCCTACCGATAGGCATATCAACTAGAGACATAGATAATAGTTGATAGGGATGCAAACATCCTTGCCGATATGTCAAGTGAGGCAATAACAAAGAATTTTCACATCTCTACCTTTGGGGAGATGGAGATGCCAACCATCACATAATGTAAAGCAATGTGGATGAGGACCCAACTAGCTGCAAGAAGCTTATAAACTAGTATTGGCTTAAGGAGAAAAGGGGCAGTGCTGTGAATTTTCCCCAAGAGCTCTTCCACAATGACTTCCACAAGGACTTCCATGACTTGGTCACCATGATGAGTAGAGTAATTAGCCTCCCCATTGGTGCATATTTTTTAGGAGTGGATGGTCTATTTTGTAGAATAAATTCTCTACGGGGAGGAGGACGTTACCACAAATGATTCAATCTACTGGGGAGGAATAATAAGCAACTACTTTCATGAATAGTTTATGAATGTTAAGGAGACCTCCAAGTTCTACATGATCTCATATCTTGTTTAATCATTGGCCAAGCAAAGGCAGTATAGTGGATTATTCATAGCACCTGATGAAGAACCAGGCCATGAATTGAAAGTCTATGACAGGTATCCCCAACTCCAGCTCAGGAATTTCAAGAGAGATTATTGCAAAGTAAATGAAACCTTTGTGGGTCACATTATCAGATTACTTGGGGGAGATTTTGAAAGGAGGGTCTCTCAGAGTGCTTAGTCATTCCTGAAACAATACACCTTCTTGTTTATCCAGTACCCAAAATTCACATATATTCATGCCCAAGGTTTCACAGAGAGGTCGAATGAGCTGCCTCTGTACCCCAATGACCAAATCATACTGATAGAACTCTCTTGGCAGTTGCAACATGTACATTTGGTTCTTAGCAGAAGGAATTTGGCAGGGATCCCTTATCCCTTAACTTTCTACTAATGTATGTAAAAATTGGAAACCTCCTAATGTGTAGGGAAATTAGAGAAGGAAATAGCAAAATATCATTTTTTCCTACACACTGCTTGCCCATGAATGGACACATATGGGCATGTAAGGAAGGCATTGGGATATGGGTAGATTGCAAGGATGGTAGGGAGCTACGGGCAAGGCATTACATGCAAATGATTGCATACTTTGTGAAAAGAGTGAATTTGTTCCCTATGCCTGACTAGGTTGAAGAAGATGAAAGCACTGTCATGGACCTCAGGTACAACATAGTCACTAACTTGCCACTGCCAGCAATAGATTGGGATGAGTAAGAGGTCGATGACCTCGATATTATAACCAAGCCTGCTGAGGCTAATACCAAAGAATGGGTCAATGGACAAGTGACTCAATTAAAGTAGTAGGGGGTTGTCCTAACATATGAGGGGCTCCAAAGTGAGCCTAGTGCCACAAATGATGTTGTCTCCATGACCTCAATGAGAGATACATCCAAATCTCCTCCACTCACAACATAAAGGAAAAGGAAAGGGACTAAAGAGTAGCAGCTAGATTTGAAGGTGTATACCAACAAAACTTCAGAGAATGAACCCTCGAAGAAACACAATGGGTAAGGAAGTACTATAGGGATGACTATTATTCAAGGGGATTCTCTTCAAAAAGTTGAAGGAAGGGAAATGAATCAACCAAAGTGCCCACCGACTACCCCTGATTCTATCGTCCTTCCATCCATTTCTCAGGCCATGATTTCCATATCCCCGTTTATGGTAGACATCTCAGTCCACCTTTTCTCTTGTCTACCTATTGGGTAGGTTGTGACTATTAACTCCTCTGCCACAACTTCCTCGATTTCCTCCCCCTCCTTGTCTCCCACCACATTGCTTTCACTGGAAACAACAACAATATCAATGCCCATGCTCATGTTGCTAGAGGCATCCTCACAGCACATGCAGAATTTCCCCTCTGAAATTTCCCAAGTATTTTTGAATCCCACCATTCAAGATGCCTTATCATAGGTCCTTGACAGTGCTCTGCCCTCAAAACCTTCAACTAAACTGCCAACAATGGCAATCTCTGAGGAATGGGAGAAGCGGGAGATGGGGACTTAAAAAATATTAGAGGAGGCCAATAAGCACCATGATCACCAAGAATATGAGCACCTGCGAATTTACAAGGTGGTCCATGAAGACAAAGAAACAAAATCTTCTAAAAGTAGTGACAAAAGAGATCTTGGTACTAAAATTATACAAGAATTTGATGGTGATTTCAAGGAGGAAATGTCTTGATAATTGAAGGACATTGGAGAGGAGGTGGAAAGGTTTCCTCCAAAAGACAAAGGATAGGAAGATGACAAGGAAGAAGAAAATGTGGAAATTCCTATAGGTGATCAATAGGAGGATATTTCACTGCCTCATAAAGAAGAAAATAATGTAGAAGAAGAAAAATCTAAAGATGAGACCCAAGTTGACAAGGGATCTGAAACTAAATAGCTCAAGGAAAATGAGCATGGTGAAAAGAGGGAAGAGGAGGTTGAGAGGGAAGAAAGTCCCAAGGAGAACCTCCCCACCAAATCTCCAATTAGGCATAATGTTCATCCAAGACTCTTATGAGGATGAAGAAGATACAAAATTAGAAGAGGCTCCCAAAGAGAAGGAGATTGAAATTAGAAAAGATGAAGAAGGTGATCATGGGTCACCTAGAGAAGGGGATCAAATGCATGCATGGTTGGAGAAGCAACTTGAGAAGAAGGCTCTCACCCCAAGCAACCCGAGACTAAGACTAAAATATATTTTAGCTACAACACAGATAAATACCAAAAAGGAGAAGAAGCCCAAAGTCAGATCTAGGGTAACAATGGATGCCTCTAGATCTAGGATCATCTAGATAGAAACACTAGTAGTGGGAGTAGATGGGATAAGCTACAATTTCTGTACCATTGATTTGGGAACAACTACTAGAGAGAAAAAGGTAGAGTACCTTGAGGAGTCATTTTCCATGGTAGTGCATTTGATACAATAAGACAAGGATTCAAAGGATGAGCCTAAGGCATAGGTGGCTGATTTGACGACTTACATCTAGCAATGGTTTTCAACAAGACAAATTCCTACCACATCTACTGCCACACTATAGTTGTTATCCATAGAATAAATAAACAAGCTTGAGAGGAGAAATAACTTGGATAGGACCATGAAAAGATGTTTCTAGTAGGTCTTTTGTATTAGAAACATGGGCATCACCTGCACCATTAGCAAAACAAACAAGTGCTTAGACCTAAAACATTCTCTTGAGGGTACGAGAAATATTTGTAATGACTTCCTGGTGAGATATGAGACCACCTACCCAAAGATTGAGGCTATTCTCAAACTGCTAAGCGTGACATGGGAAAAGGGGCTCGCATTCAAGAAAAACATTCATTGGCTAATGGACGTATGGAAACAATACTTTGAGAACCAAAAAGAAAGGTTAGAATAGGTGATTGATAAACAGGATCCCGATATTGAACGGGCTAAAGAAGTAAGGGTCGATTGTGTCTGGTACTTGCAACTAATGACAAGATATGATATGCCCATCATGCAAATGGATCCAGAAAAGATAAAGCCCTATTTCTAGAAGAAGAAGGAGGATAGGATGTTAGATGATATCACCATAGAATTCATGAGTTTTTCCACCTAAGCTTTAATCCAATCGGAGCTATGATGGGACCACACTGCTAAGTATGAGGAGGATTGGGAAAAGCTTGTCAAACAATCCAAAGAGTGGAGTTATCAAGTGCATTGATCTAAAATCATAGATATTGATAAGCTCCATCCTATGATTTTGAAGTTCATGGAATATGCAGATAGATTTGGTAATGTTGTTCTATGATTATAGAAATTTTTGTTGTGTTGATGCCTTGCAGTCCAAACTTTTTTCCATTTGCTGCTAGTAAATGGTCTTCTAAAGTTATTCTGGGCTAAAACTTGAAGCTGCTTTAAATTTTTATCTTAATTCATGCATATGTATGGTGGATGAATGGTAAAATATCTATAGACCTTGGAAGATAGCACATATTTCATGATACTGTAGGTTTCTTGGAGAAGTGGAATCCTATTTGAAGGAAGTTGTCTATAGTAGAACCTCCATGATCATTGTTCATAGTTAGTTGCAGATGTAGGAAACTCTCCTTCTCCGTACTCTTTTTACTTTTTTTTAGAAACAACCTATGCTAAGGTTCATTGCACATTGTAAAGTCAAAACTTAAGGAAAATACTAAAGTTTTAGATTATTGTTCAACCTACAATAAAGTGCACCTTCACAGCCATCTCAGAAAATTTAGACTTTAACATCCACTTTGCATCCAACTACGTAAGTTTTCCCTATGATTAATAGAAAAATCACATCAAATATCAACTGTGGAATTACATGCTAGTCATGACTTGACACCTGAGAGACGTTGGGGTGATTTTCAACAACTTGCTATTGGAAGTCTCCTTTCAAGAGAGGTAGTGCATCTAAGCACTACCTATGTTGAGAAAGTGTAAAAAACACCCATCAATAGAATTGGTGCTAGAAGGAGGGCTAAGCTAAGTTAGATCAAGGTGATTCAATCTCCTCAAAGAGACCGTGAAGCGTTTTAAGGTTGAAATTGAACGCAGAGGAATTCCAAGAACTACAGCCTCCTATAAGAGCAAGAAGAACTAGGAGGGAGGACACTGCCAATTCTTCTTCCTTCATCCCACCCACTTCACCTTTTCCTTTGTGTCCTTACTCCTTCCATTCACCTCAAATTCAATAGACTTCACCTTCATACATTCTACCCATCCATACCAAACTACTTTTCCACCTCTCATCTCTAGCAGCCAGGGAGTTGCCACTCTCCTTGGCCTTCAAGTTCAAGGTGTAGTCCAAATAGCCATGACCCTGGTATAGTCCCAGGCTATTGTTTTGCAATAGGTGCAGCCCTAGATGGTTGTCCCTCAATAGAAAGTACCACCTCCACCTCCCATCATGGCTTGGTTGGCACAAAATCCTTCACTATTACACTTCAATACTTATCATGATTTATCCAAGAATCTGAAGGGATTTTGCATGAAGTTCAAACCTCATGATCCAAAAAGGATGATAAATGAACACATCAAAATATTGAAACCACAATTACAGATATGCAGATCAATCATGAAGACATTGCATGCTGCCTCTTTCCATACTCGTTGGGCGAGGAGCCTTTTTACTGGTACATCAATTTGCTGAGAGGGTACATTACTTTATGGGACCTCATGAAGAATGCTTTCCTATAGAAGTATAAGATTCTGATCATCCCTTCAAAGATATACCAACAGTTTATGTTCGTCCAGAGAGGAATTAATGAACCTATTGGCTCTTTTAATGATTGCTTCCATTGCACATTCATGAGGCTTCAAGATCCATACATGCACAACAATGCTACAACCCTACCCATCTACTACGTAGCATTAGATAATCTCATGTCAGCCTTGGGAAAAAGGATGCATGCACTCCTTACCACACTAGTGAATGCTTATGCAAAATTTGTCGCTAGGGTTGACTTGTGGTAGAATATCTCTAGTCTATTGCCCTCTTTGGGTCTAGTGGATCATCTGATGAAAGTTCAGGGGCTCAACTAATCATTCACCCATCATATGCTTCTTATGAACTAGGTTCCTTAGCTTCCCATTGTCTCACACCCTGGACAACCAATGAATCATGCACCTCCCATTCCTTCTTACTTACAACCTCAACAACAACAAAAAAATCTACCCTTAGGATCGCCAACAACAAAAAACATACCCCTAGTAGTCCCAAGAGCCATTATATCTGCCTAGGCATGAGTTTCCCCCATCACATCAAAATCAGCTAGTAGTCCCTCCTGTTTTCCTTCAAAACCTAGTGCCCTAGCTGAATAATGCTAAAAATGATCGACTCAATGAGTTGACAGAAATGATAAAGAAAATGTCCATGGAGATGATGAACCTAAAAAATAAAAATAATTAGTTGCAGGCCTCCCAATGTAGTCTCTGGGATAACCTTAATCGATATAACAAAGAAAATAGGGATGGTAGGGATAATCGTGAAGCTAACACCTCTTTTGGGAAAAATTACAACAGACGACAGAATTCAAATAAAAACTTTGAGAGGGGACCTTCAAAGAGGAAAAATTGCATGTGGAATATGAGGCCCAATAATAGAGGTGTTCCTACCCCTCTTTATCAACCTACCAACAATAAAAATATGACCAATAGAGTGTACCTCATAGCTATAGTCCTATCTAGATGGTGTCAGATCTACAAACTAGTAGAAACTCTAAGTTGGATTGTCCTAAATTATAGACAATATCTGAAAACTTTCAAGTGGAGGTCCAAAATGCTATTGATGGTGCCAGTTGTAGGGACAACATCCCATCTAAGCCTTATAAATCCTCTTGTTTTGTGGTCAACCAAGCTCCATTCCCATGGAGCGACGACAACGAGCCTGAGATCAAGCTCGCCACCATCAAGAATGAAGAGGTGCAAGATGTAAGTAATGGAAAAACCTTGTCTTAGCTTTTCAATTCAATAGAAAATGGTCCAATAGATGAGGAAGAGCCACATATAGATGAGGTTAATATGTTCCACCAAAGAAAAACTCCCTAATTCCTTAGGAATAGGTAGGTAGGTGGACCCTTTAGTACTTCTATGCTACCAAATAATTTTAGTAACTCACCTAACTTGAATGCTAGCAATAATCCTGGGCTTCCCCATGTGCCCACCCAATACTTCAACATGGATATGCCACAAAATTAGTCTTAGAATTAGTCACAAAAATAGCCTCAAGGACAATCCCAAGATCAATCAAGCCAAACAAAGTCCCAATCCACTAGCTCTATCATAGGCTGAGCCTTTGATTTAGGGATTGAACAAATAGGTGGATATGTAGCAGAAGAATTCAAGAAGGTAAAAATTAGTCTATCTACCTTTGAACTACTCAAAGTACATGATATGAGGCATGCCTTCTTTAGGGTACTTAATGGAACCTCGTTGTCTAAAGCAATGTAGGAAATATCAACAAAAGGGTTCACCTTTGAAGAACCTGTGATCGAAGACATCATTGGGAAAAAAGAAAGATACCCCCCTAATTAGCTTATGGGTAAGCAAACTATGAAAGAATCTAATCAAAACCATAGAAAAATTTCAAAGGATTACCCTTCAAGCCAGAACAAGGATAGGATGGGTGATAAGAACAAAGTTCAAGTAGCTCAGGTGGAAATGCCTATGGGCCTCTTTCAAGGGAAATTAGAAACACCACCCTTTCTTACTACTATCTAGATATTCCAGAAAAATAAACACAATTGTCTCATTAAATCTAGAGCATTAGCCAATGTCATGCCACTGGCTTTATGTCAAGCTCTTGGGATTACCCCCACACCTTCAAGGAAAAAGGTGACTCACTTGGACAAAACTAAGATAAACATTGTGGAAGAAATGAATCGAATCCCCATGCATATTTCTATGGACCCAAGGGTGCAATAGGTCATTGACATTCAAGTCGCAGACATTCTCGATGTGTACAAAAACATCTTAGGGTGGGATTTCACCTATGTATTAAATGGATATACTGCAAAAAAAATTTCTCATATGTGGCAACCATGGAAGGGACTTCCAAACCAGATCCACTTCAATTGAGAGCCATGCATGAAATTCATGATCACTAAATACAAAAAACTTGAATGAGGTATTGTTTGCTGAAACTAAGCTAGGGAACTATTGTCCCTTTACTTATCAAGAAGAGGCAAAGATTCAAGAAGAAGAAACGGTTGTAGAGGTCCTCCTGGTGTAGTGTATCCCTCTAGTTTATTTAGTTCATGCACCTCAGAGCACGAAGATGTTAGTAGAAGTCAATAATGAGGAATCTTTGAAAGATGGTACTTTGGGACTATTGGATAGATTTTAGGGTTTCATGGAGAAGTGCATTTAGAATTAGCTCAGCTTGTGTGCTAGAATGAGTTTACAAGAGCTCCTATTGCCCAATTGGTGTAGGGTACATGATGCGGCCCATTCTGAATTTGAATGTTGCCTATGCCAAATGATAGTAGAACATGTCAAGAAATTAGTTGCCTCCTAGAAGGAAACACCATTGGATAAGCCCACCCTTCATCATACCAAACCGACACCTACTACGAAGATCAAATATGTTAACCCATAGCTTAAAGGCAACAATCTCCTCAATGGTCCCAGCATCTAAGAGCCGTCCAAATTTCGGACATTGCATTTTGATGGATCCAAGTCAAAGTAGGGAGCTAGTGCTGGATTTGAACTTATCAACCCCATGGGTAAGTCCTATTTCATTTCCCATAGAATTCAATTCTACTGCACCAATAATGTAGTGGAATATGAGGCTTTAATCCATGGTCTTCTAATGGCCCTGAAGAAAAATGTTAAGATGTTGCAGGTTTTTGGTGATTTTGAACTAGTGGTTAAACAAGTCAGAAAATTATATTCCTGTCATGATAGAAGATTGATAAACTATAGAAATAGGGTTTGGGATCTCCTTGAAGGACTAGATGCATTCAATATATAGTTGATTCCTCATGCTCAAAAACATACAACTGATGCTTTGGCTCAAGTCGCCAACACGCTACAACCCCTATCCTTGTTGGGTCTCAAGAAATTCACTATTAAGTTGACTTCCACACCCTCCATTCCAAATAATGTCACTCACTTTCAAGTCTTCAATCATGATAATCACATCCTCGAGTCCATCACTAACCCTGATGTCTTTGCCACCCAAATCATTGATGAGGTTGATCTGGATGAGACTGAATTCAAAATAGAAGGAGTAATCAACCTCAAGACCAACATGATTTGTCAAGGGGTGGTTTAGCTAGAGTGCATTTTTTATTTGGATCAAATCAGAGATCATGATTGCAAAATGAAGGAGGCCATAAGCAATCAATGGGGTACTCACAGCCTCAGGACTATTAAGGAGATCAAAAATGTTTTTATCAGCAAAGTATGCACTATAGAGGAAAATAAAGGGATTATGGATGCTTTGCAGAGGTATCACGATGTGGTGGCATGGAGCTACAAAGATCCAAAGACTTATTACACCTCCATCATCATGCAAACCATCTCTGTGAAGAAAAAAGTAAGGCCATTCTTCCAATGATTATCTTCCTAGTTAGGGTATCTACATGGGTGGCCAACTTGGTCCAGGTCAAGAAAAAGAATGGAAAAATCATATTGTGTATAGATTTCTGCAATTTGAACAAAGCTTCAAAAAAAGACAACTACCCAGTGCCTTTATTGGATGAAGTACTGTAGATTGTTAATGGCTCACAAATGATGTCTTTTCTTGATGGGTACTCTAGATACAACCAAGTTAAAGTGCAGTATGAAGAACCTCACAAGACAGAGTTGACTACCAAGTGGGGGACCTTTGCCTATAGAAGAATTCCCTTTGGACTCATCAATGCGGGTGCTAATTTCCAATGTGCTATGGACATTGCCTTCAAAGATTTGATTGGGAAGTGCATAATCATCTACATGGATGATTTAACTATGTTCTTTAAGAAATAGATTGATCATGTCTCCAATTTATGCAAGGTGTAGGGAGTTTGGAGTCTCCCTTAATCAAAAGAAATTCATCTTCAGAGTGACTGAGGGAAGATTGTTGGGGCATACCATTTCTGAGCAGGGAATCTCTATAGATCCTAAATGCATGCAATATTTTCTAAAGATCCCACCATTGGGAAACAAGAAAGAGTTGAAATATTTCTTTGGGAAGATTAAATTCGTGAGGAAATTCATCACAAGATTTGTTGAGATTGTTAAGTCACTCAACATCATGCAAAAACAAGATGCAATATTGAGTGGACCCAAGAAGTGAAGCAATATTTTGAGGAGATTAAGCAATTCATTGTTGAGGCACCTGTGCTCATCAACCTAGAATATCTAAGGCCATTCTACATCTATTCATTCGCTTTAGAGCATTCCTATACCAAAATTTTGACTCAAAAAGATGATGAAGGGAATGAGCACCTGATTGCTTTCATGAGTGCTCCTTTGAAGGATTTCGAACTACATTACCACAACATACAAAAGCAAGCATATGCCCTCATTAGGGGAGTGAAGAAATTTAGACATTACATCATGTGTAATAAAGTGTTCGCCATTCTCCTTGACCCAACTGTGAAAATGTTGCTCATGTAAAATGAATTAGGAAAACGAAGAGCTAAATGGATCATGTTGCTATAGGAGTATGATATGGAAATCCAATCAACAAGGTTGGTGAGACGAAAAGCACTTACCTAAATAATTTTTGAAGCAGCAGTAGAAGTAGAACCTGAACTTATAGTACAACAATATCAACTCAAGGATTTTTCCCCAAGAGAATGGTACAAGGAGGTTGTTTATTATTTGTTGAATCACAATTGCCCACCTCACCTACAAGGAATTCAAAAATGTGCTCTTAGGTTGAAAAGTAGTAGTTTCATGCTACAAGGATCCATTCTATATAAGAAAAATCATGAAGGTATCTACTTAAGGTGCCTTGGAAAGGAAGAAGCAGATAGGGTCTTGAAGGGGTTCCATGATAGGTTTGGCACTGGTCACAGATTTGGACCTTCTACCACACATCAGATACTAAGGCTTAGGTATTACTAGCCAATAGTCTTCAAGGACACTCATAGCCATGTCTACTCATGTCACACATGCCAAACTACTGCTACCAAAGAAAAGAATGTTGTTGTGCCACTACAACCTATTCTAGAGGTGAGACCGTTTGCATAGTGGGGTCTCAATTCCATTGGTTCAGTAAGCCCTCCTTCATGCATGGGACACAAGTAAATTCTCACCACTACTGATTATTACACTAGATGGATGAGAGAAATTGTATGTAGGCAATGCACAACTGAAGTAGTTATAATTTTTTTGGAAAGTTTCATTTTAAATTGATCCAATTTTCCTTATGCATTGGTATGTGATAATGGACCTACACTTGCTTCATTAAAATTTGTTGGGCCCTGGTTCTTTGATTATGTAATTGGTCTTAAATTTTTTTCCAATTACTCTCCTCAAGGAAATGGACTTGCTAAATCCATGAACAAGAACTTGTATCACCGTAATGAAGAAAATGCTCGATAGGAATCCCATGGATATGCATACCCAGCTCCATTTTCCCCTTTGGGTAGATCACACTCATCATAAGGCTACCCTTCGTGATCATCCATTCCACCTAGTCTCTGAATTAGAGCCTATATTTCCTATCCATTTAAAAATTTCCACCCTTTAGTTTATCAAAAAGTTTTACAAAAAGGGGGATCATAGAGAAGCTCAGTTAGCTAAGCTCTTGCATTTAGAAGAAGTCTAAGTCTATGCCATAGAAATTTTTTCCAAGAATTAGGGCATAGTCAAACATTGGTGCAATCGTTGAGATGAGATCAAGGCCTTTGGAATCATAGTAGTCCTGTACTAGGACAAGGTCCATGAAAAGAAAGAGGGACACAACAAATTCGACAATCTTTGGCTTGGCCACTTTCAGATAGCTGAAATTCTAGGAGACAATGCTTTTCGCTTAAAGACCTTAACTGGTGAAAATATCCCATTGCTAGTCAATGGGCATCACTTGAAGCATTACTTCCAAGCTTGAGCTTTGTTGGGCTCTTCTCTATAAATATTTTTACATAGGTTAGGTTAGGTTTTAATTTGGTTTGCTTGCATTTGTTGTTTTACATTGCTCTATTTTGCTTGTCTCCCAACTATTTTGTTTTGAAGAGGGAATCTTCTATTCTACTACGGTGGTTGTACTCATTTGATGAATGGTTCACCTTGCTATCTGTCCTTGGTGTTCTATGGCTAAACATTAATTCTAGACTATTGGTCCCTGAAAGCTTCCTAGGAATGGTTTCCTCATTTGAACTCTGCTTTAGAACTTGACCCTTGGTTGGATCCTTTTACACATATCTCAGATCTTGCACAAAATGCATGTTAATTATTTCCAAAGGACTGTACAATGGCTACTATGATATCCTGGTAAGTGAAAAATATTAAGTCCTCTCCAGTGACCACTATGGTTCCCAACCCATTGTAGGCTTTAGTGCTTACATGGTTGAAAAAAAGATAACTGAGAAAAAGAAACATTGAAAGAAAGAAAGAAAGGAAAGAAATTTATAAAATCAAGCAACCATATGGGTATGTGGGTAACTCTACTAGGGCTACAAATTCCCAGCTAGAAATAGAGCAATATTTGCAGGGTGACAGTGAGAACTCTATCATGGATATGAATGCCTGGCTAGTAGTGAGGCAATGCCCAAGTTACTTTTGGTGTTGGATGGTTTATGTAGCTTGTTTGATTGGATTAGCAACCATTGGTCACAGTTTTGGCAGAAAGGAATGAATTCACTACACACACTTTTGAGATGTTTTGTATATTGACCCAACTGAGGATCCTATTCTAGTTCACATTTGGATATTGGCCCCTAGTCTATGAAACCATAGATTCTAGGTTCAAAATGAATACGTATCCTTAGAATGCTCAAGAGAGTTTCCCAATAGTCACCATTTGTTGTGCTTTTAGCACACACACATAATTCAAAACGGGGACCCCCCTATTTTCCTTTTTCCTTTCCAGGTTTGCTATCATTGCCTCATTTTGCATGCCCCTATGTTGGTGTCCTAAAAGGTTAATGTGCATCCAAAGTCTCATCTTAAGTTGACCATGTTTCATCCCCTCCAATTTTGCTAGGTCTTGGTCCCTTGTAGAGTTTCCTTGGTAGTTTGCCTATGCCAGTGGCCTTGGGACCTGGTAGGCCCAGCCTACTAAGTTCCCCTTACCAATTTTCCATCATGTGTTCATTGTCCTAAATGGTTGAAGGCCATCGCCTTCCCGCACCTCAAGACCTAGCTTCCTTCTTTCTACCCTTTCGACATGTTGCAAAATGGACCACCTTTTTCTCTCACCTGGATCGTCTATCCAAACTTCTTTGCCCGAAACTCCATTTTTCCTTCACCATTCCAAATGACCAACTTGCACCGGTGACCCATCCTTAAGACCCTGGATTTCTTTTTTCCATTAGTTTTCAAATGATAACTTTATAGCAGTCATCTAACCACATCCCTCCAGCCTCCGGGTCTTGGAACTCCTTCTGTCGTTTGAGAATTTAAATTCACCAACCCTCTTGTGATCCATACAGGCATTAATGGATGTATTAAATGCTAATTAGGGGTATAAATATCTAGTTCAACCTATCATTTTCATATGTTAGGTTCACCAAAGGGGTTTAAAGCAATTTTTGAGGAGTCCATTGCATTCGTCACCCATCGCCCTCTCACCCATTGCCCTCGTTCGCTGATCCTTTGTAGATTTGAGAACTTACCTCACTGAGATTTTTAGGTAAGTCTGTCATCCACCTTTCCATGATTTTTTTGTGATTTTATGCTTAAATGATGAACAAAAATGGGCTAAAATACTTTAATTTGGTAAAACCAGACAACACCTCAAAAACCCATGTGACAAAATTGCAAGAAACCTCCTAACCATCACTTAAGCCAAATCTGGGACTCAACCTTGTTGCCACCATTCTTTGCATAGGGCATTTGTGCCCTTCAAACCTAGGCCTTTTCGTCGCCGCTAAAAAATTAGAAAATAAACTCAAATTTCCAAATGGTGGGATGCCCTCTTGGGCTCGCGACCTCATACTTGCTTTGGGAGATTGTCATCAAGACTTAAATGAGCTTGAGAACTTGACCTCCATCTATCCTTCTTGGGCCTACTCTGAAAAGATTCCATCCCTGGGACTTTGGTTTTCTCTTTCCTCTTTAAACAACATAACAACCTAGTCCACCCAAGCTTTGGATCCGGCCTTTCCCTTTTCTGTTTGGGTTAAACAAGAAAAATGAACTATTCCCTCATGTCTTGGGGCCCTGATTCATGGAGCTCTATCCACAGACTTCTGTGGTGGCTTTGCCATTTCAAATGGCCATCTAGTAGCATCCTTCTGCCTCCCAAGCCTTGAGCCTCTATTTTCTACAAAGACAATTAACAATGAACTTAGGTGTCCTTGCCCTCGTTGGGCTATGTCGACTGGGATTCCATCCCATTTCGGCCAACATGAAGAGAAGAGTTGTCCTGTTCTTCCATCTTCTAGGGCCCACCATCTTAATTTCCTAAAACTTAACAAAGAAGTCTGGCGACCAATCTTGATGTCGAGTCCAGTCCATCGGGCCACTACTATTGGAATTTCATTCAACGTTTATCATTCCAAGCGACAATTCACCGATGGCTTCCCGACCCATTGAGACACAAACATTGTGAAGTTAAGAAGAAACAATGACCATCCTTTAGCCTTCCAGGTCCTAGACCCTGAAAATCTGATCCCAAAATTTTGTTTCCTTTTGGCTATTCCAAATGGTGAAGCCTTGACAACTTTTCGGCCTTGTATTTGTGGATGCTCCAAAGCGACCCCAAATGACCTACAATTCATGAACCAATCTCAAGCCACATGCTGAAATTCAACCTTCTCCTACATAGGCCTTTTAAACATCAAAATATGAAGCCAGAAGAAACCACTTTGGTTGCCCCACCCTATTCCCCCTTTGAATGATATTTTTGTTAGGGAAGTCTGGCCCCCTAGGCCTGGGTTCTCTGAAATCTCTCCAATAAATTACTAACAACATCTTGAAGTAAAAGTTTGATTTTATGAATAATGTATTGTCTAACCGGATTTCATCCACGTTATTTTGAATAACATTCATGATGTCATGATTGGTTGTACTCATCGTGCCTTTGTTTGCAAGATATATGGAATTGGATGTAGGACCCTCGGGGGCTGCTACAGAGAAAGATAAAGGGAAGAAAGTGGACAAGGTTCGTCATGGGAAGGAGGAAAAATACCAGATGAAGCACCAATTCTACGGAAATCCTTTACATTCAAAAATCATCATGAATTGGAACGAAATTATAGATAGCAATATTGGTTGAATGTCGATATTGATGAGTTCAAACAAAGGGTCTGGGTCCATCCTAAGATAGATAGTGGAAGATTGATTAGAAGCAGTGAAATTGCTAAGATTGTGGGATTTCCTCCATCCATTGTTCCTTCTGAGTTAGTCATGGCCTACTGACAGACATATCAACTAGATACATAGACAATAGTTGATAGGGATGGAAACATCCCTACTAATACATCAGGTGATTCAATAATAAAGACTTTTCACATCCCTACCTTTAGGGAGATGGAGATGCCAACCATCATAGAATGTGAAGAAATGTGGGACGAGGACCCAACTGGCTGCAAGAAGCTTATAAACCAATATTGGGTTATGGAGAAAAGCAGCAGTGCTATGAAGGTTCCCCAAGAGCTCTTCTATAGTGACTTCCATGAGGGGCTCAAAAGTGAGCCTAGTGCCACAAACAATGTTGTTGCCATGACCTCAATGGGAGATACATCAAAATCTCCTCCACTCACAAGATCAAGGAAAAGGAAAGGGACTGAGGAACAATAGCCAGATCCAAAGTTGTATACCAAGAAAGCTTAGGAGAATGAACCCTCAAAGAAACATAGGGGGTCAAGAAGTACTACAAGGTTGATTATTATTCAAGAGGATCCCCTTCACAATGTTGAAGGAAGGGAGATGAATCAGCCAAAGTTCCCATTGACTACCCTTGATTCTACCTTCCTTCCATCTATTTCTTGGGCCATGATTGCCACGTCCCCACCTATAGTAGACATCTCAGTCCACCTTGCCTCTTCTCCACCTATTGGGCAAGTTGTGACTATTGACTCCTCCCCTACCACAACTTCCCTGCTTTCCTCCACCTCCTTGTCTCCCACCACAACACTTTCACTAGTAGCAGCAATAGTATTAGTTCCCATGCTCATGTTGCTAGAGGCATTCTCATGACACATGTAGAATGTCCCCTCTGATATTTCCCAAGTATTTTTGAATCCTACCATTCAAGCTACCTTAATGCAAGTCCTCGCCAATCCTCTGCCATAAAAACCTATGAATAAACTACCAAAAATGGTTGTCACAATACTAATCTATGAGGAATGGGAGAAGTGGGAGATGGGGACTTCAAAACTATTGGAGGAGGAGGTTGATGAGTATCATGAACACCTATGAATTGATAAGGTGGTCCACAAAAATGAAGAAACATGATCTTCTAAAACCAATGATGAAAGAGATCCTGGTACTGAAACTATACAAGCATTTGATGGTGATTTCGAGGAGGAAATGGATTGATAATTGAAGGAAATTGGAGAGGAGGTGGAAAGGTTGCCTCCCAAAGATGAAGGGAAAGAAGATGGAAAGGAAGAAGAAAATGTGGAGCTTCCTATAGGTGATCAAAAAGAGGATATGTCTCTACCTCATAAAGAAGAAAATAATGTAGAAGAAGATGAATCTAAAGATGAGACCCAAGCTGATAAGGATGAGGATGAAGAAGATACGAAGGCAGAAGAAGAGGCTCCCAAGGAGAAGGAGATTGAAATTAGAAAATATGAAGAAGAAGGTGATCGTGGGTCACCTAGAGAAAGGGCTTAGATGCCTACATGGATGGAGAAGCAACTTGAGAAGAAGGCTCCTACCCCAAGAAACCCAAGAACAAGACTAGAAGCTATTTGAGCTAGGGCACAGATCAATACAAAAAAGGAGAAGAAATCCAAAGTTAGATCCAGGGTAACAATGGATGCCTCTAGTTCGAGGATTGTCTAGATAGCAACACCAATAGTGGGAGTGAAAGGAATAAGCTACAATGTCTCTACCAATGATTTGGGAACAATTACTAGAGAGCAGAAGGTAGAGCACCTCAAGGAGTCATTTTCCATAGTGGTGCATTTGATACAACATGACAAGGTTTCAAAGGACATGTTTAAGGCATAGGTGGCTAATTTGACGGCTTACATCCAACAATGGTCTTCTATAGGAGAAATTCCAACCACTTCTACTACCTCATTGCAGTTGTTATCCAAAGAACAAATAGACAAGCTTGAGAGGAGAAAAAACTTGGATAGGACCACAGAAAGTTGGTTTCGGTAGGTCTTATATATTGGAAACATGGGCATCACTTATGCCATTAGGACATCGAACAAGTTCTTAGACCTACAACATTCTCTTGAGGGTACAAGAAATTTCTTACTGACTTCCTGGTGAGATATGAGTCCACCTACCCAAAGATTAAGGCTATTTTGAAACTACCAAGCGTGACATGGGAAATGGAGCTCATGTTCAAGAAAGACAATCATTGGCTGATGAATGTATGGAAATGAAACTTTGAGAACTAAAAAGAAAGGTTGGAACAGGTGATCAATAAAGTGGATCTAGATATTGAATGGAATAAAGAAGTCAGAGTCGATTATGTTTGCTATGTGCCACTAATTATAGGATATGATATGCCCATCATGCAAATGGATCCAGAAAAGATAAAGCCCCATTTCTAGAACAAGATGGAGGAGGGAATGTTGGATGAGATCACCACCAACTTCATGAGTTTTTACACTTAAACATTTTCCCAACCAGAGTTGTTTTGGGACCACACTACCCAGTATGAGGAGGATTGGGAAAATCTTGTCAAGCAATCCAAAGAGTGGATTTGTCAAGTGTTGTGATCTGAAATAATAGATGTTGATAATCTCTAGCTAGTGGCATTGAAGTTCATGGAATATGCAGGTTTGAAGAAGCAAAAAGGTAACCCTATTATTAATAAATAATTCCTAACAGAGTCACTATAATAAAAGGGAAATTAGCAAAAGGACAAAGCCCCTACAGTGCTAACACTAGAGGACAAAATAGGGATAAAGACAAAGTTATATTTTAAATTGTAATATATTGGGGGATAGGTAGAACCCTAACTTGTAGTGAATCTTGGATAGACAATGAATTTTAATCCTAGACATTCATTCTACTTTTTGGACACTATAAATAGGGGATCTCCTCTCATTTTCATGAGAGATTTGAGTTGTAATGACATGCTGCTGAAATTTCTAATGAAAATACATTGACTTGGTACATTTTCTGAGTTTCTCTACACGTTTCATGATTCAATCTCCTATAGTTAGATGTTTTAATTAGATTTACAATGTTGTTCTAGTTGGTTTTATTACTTATATAGATTTGGTAATGTTGTTCTATGATTATAGAAATTTGTACTATGTTGATGCCATCCAGTCCATTCTTTTTTCGATTTCCTAGTGGTAAATGGTCTTGTAAAGTTAGTCTGTGCTGAAACTTGAAGCTGCTCCAAATTTTTATCTTTATTCATGCATTTGTATGGTATATGAATGGTAAAATATTTGTAGACCTTAGAAGATAGCATAGATTTCATGATACTTTAGGTTTCTTGGTTAACTAGAATACTGTTTGAAGGAAGTTTTCCATAGTAGAACCTCCATGATCACTGTTCATAGTTAGTTGTAGAACTAGGAAATTCTCCTTCTCCCTACTCTTTTTCCTTTTTTTTTTAGAAATATCCTATGCTAATGTTCATTCCACATTGTAAAGCCAAAACTTAAGGAAAATACTGAAGTTTTAGATTGTTGTTTAAACCTCCAACGAAGTGCACCTTCACTCCCATCTCAAAGACTTTAGACTTTAGGATCCACTTCGCATCTAGGTACGTAATTTTTCCATGTGGTTATCAGCAAAACCACATCAAATATCAATTGAGGAATTCCATGCTAGTCATGACCTAACACCTAAGAGACCTTGGGGCAATTTTTAACAACTTGCTATTGGAAGTCTCCTTTCAAGAGAGGTACTACATCTACGCACTGTCTATGTTGAGAAAGTGTACAAAAAACCCATAAAAAAATTATGCTAGAAGAAGGGCCAAGCTAAGCTAGATCAAGGTGATTCACTCTCCTCAGAGAGATCATGAAGGGATTTAAGGTCAACATCGAATACAGGGAAATTCCAAGAACTACAACCTCCTACAAGAGCAAGAAGAACTAGGATGGAGGACGCTACCTCTTCTTCTTCCTTCATCCCACCCACTTCACCTTTTCCTTCACCTCCTTACTCCTTCCACTCACCTCAAAGTCAACAGACTTCCTTCACCTTCATCCATTATGCCCAACCATACCAAATTTATTTTCCACCTCTCATCTCCAGCAACCAAGGAGTTTACATCCTCTCTGCACTTTAAGTTCAAGGCGTAGTCCAAATAGTCGTGGCCTAGGTATAGTCCTAGGCTACTATTTTGTAATAGATGTAGCCACAGATTGCTATCCCTCAATAGCAACTACCACCTATGCCTCCTATCATGGCTTGGTTGGCATAAAATCCTTCACCATTACACTTCAATGCTTATCACGACATACCCAAGAATCTGAAGGGATTTTTCACAAAGTTCAATCCTCACAACCCACAAAGGATGATAGAAGAACGCATCAAGATATTTGAAACCACAATTATAGATTTGTAGATCAATCATGAAGACAATTCATGCCGCCTCTTTCCATTCTCATTGGGCAAGGAGGATTTTAATTGGTAAATCAATTTGTTGAGAGGGTCCATTACTTCAAGATCAATATGTGCACAATGACAATGTGTCCCTTCCCATCTACTATGCAACATTGGATAATCTCATGTCAACCTTGGTAAAAAGGATACGCCCATTGTTTTCCACACTAGTGAATGCTTATGTAGAAGTTTTTGTTGCAAGTGTTGACTTGGGATAGAATATCTCTAGTCCAATACCCTCTTTGGGTTAGGTGACCCATCTGATGCAAGTTCAAGGTCTCAACTAAGCATTTTCCCATCATACGCATCTTATGAACTAGGTGCCTCAGTTTCCCATCATTCTGCACCCTAGACAACTAATGAATAATGTGCCTCTTGTGCCTTCTTACTTACAACCTCAACAACAAAAAATCTATCCTCAGGCTCCCCAACAACAATAGACAGACCCCCAGTAGTCTCAAGCCCCATTATATCTGCCTAGGCCAAAGTATCCCCTAACACATCAAAATCAACTAACAACCCCTCTCTTTTTCCTTCAAAACCCAGTGCCCTAGCCAAATAATGTTGAAAAGGATCGACTCGATGAGTTGACATAAATGATAAATAAAATTTCCATAGAGATGAAACACCTGGAGAATAAAAATTATTAGTTGCAGGGCTCCCAACATAGCCTCCAAGCTAACTTTAATTGGGATAGCAGAGACAACAAGGATGGTAGGGATAATCGTGAAGCCAACACCTCTTCTAGGAAAAATTATGACAAAGGGTAGAATTCAAATTAGAATTTTGGGAGGAGACCTTCCTAGAGATAGAATCACACTTGGAATATGAGACCCAATAACAAAGGTATTCCTACCCCTCTTGATCAACTTTCCAACAACAAAAAGATGACCAATGGAGTTTACCTTATAGAGGAAGCCTTATCTAGATGGTGCCAAATCCACAAACCAACAGATACTCTGAATTGGATTGTCTTGAATTCTATACAGTCGCTAAAATCTTGTAGGTGGAGGTCCAAAATGTTGTTGATAGTGCTAGTTGTAGGGACATTGTCCCATTCGAGCCTTATGACTCCTCTGACCTCGTCATCAACTAGGCTCCATGCCCATGGAGTGACTATAACAAGCTCAAGATCAAGGTCACCCCCATCAAGAATGAAGAGGTGCAAGAGGTAAGTAACAAAGAAACCTTGTCTCGAATTTTCAATTCGGTAGAAAATGGTCCAATAGATGAGGTTCATATGTTCCACCAAAGAATAACTCCCTACTTCCTTAGTAATAGGTAGGCAGGTGGAACTTTTATTGCTTCTACCCCACCAAATAATTTTAGTACCCTGCCTGACTCGAATGCTAGCAATAATCCTGGGCTTCCCCAAATGCCCACCCAATACTTCAATAGCGATAGGTCACAAAATTACTCTCATAATTAGTCATAAAATAGCCTCAAGGACAATCCCAAGATTAGTCAAGCCAAACACAGACCCAGTTCACTAGCTCTACCATAGGGTGAACCTTTGATTCAAAGATTGAAAAAATGAGTGAATATGTAGCAAAAGAATTCAAGAAGGTAAAAATTAGTCTATCTGCCATTAAACTACTCAAAGTCCTTGCTATGAGCCATGCCTTCTTTAGGGTATTTAATGGAACCTCATCATGTAAAGCAACAAAGGAAACATCAGCAAAAATTCTCACCTTTGAAGAACCTAGGCAATAACCTATGATCCAAGACATCATTGGGAAAAAGTAAGGTACCCCCCTAATCAGCTCATGGGTAAGCGACCCGCAAAAGAATCTAATCAAAATAGCAGAAAAAATTGAAAGGATTAGCCTTTAGGAAAGACCAAGGATAGGATGGGTGATAAGAACAAAGCTCAAGTAGCTAAGGTGGAAACACCTATGGGCCTCTTTCAAGGGAAATTAGAAACACCACCCTTTCTTACTACTATCCAGATATTTAGGAAAAATCTACACAATTGTCTAATTGACTTTGGAGCATCAACCAATGTCATACCCCTGGCTAAATGCAAATCTCTTGGGATTACCCCCATGCCTTCAAGGAAAAAGGTGACTCAATTGGAAAAAATTGAGATAAATATTATGGGAGAAATTAATTGAATCCGCATGTAGATATCTATGGACCCAAGGGTGCAACAGGTCATTGACATCCAAGTCGCAAATATTCCTGATGCATACAGAATCATATTAGGACCGGATTTCACTCGTGCATTGAATGAATATGATACAATAGAATTTTTTCATATGTGGCAACCGTGGAAGGGATAGCTAAATCAGAACCACATCGATTGAGAGCCACACATGAAATTCATGAACAATGAATACAACAAATTGAATAAGGTGTTGTTTGATGAAACTAAGTTGGGGAACTATTGTCCCTTTTCTTATCAAGAAGAGGCAAAGATTCAAGAAGAATACATGGTGGTAGAGGTCCTCTTGGTGTAGTGTAGCCCTCTAATTGATTTAGTTCATGCACCTCAAAGCATGGAGATGTTAGTAGAAGTTGATAATGGGTAATATCTAGATTATGGTACTTTGGGACTATTGGACGGATTTCAAAATTTCATGGAGAAGTTCATTTAGAATCAGCTCATATTGGGTGCAAGAATGAATTTATAGGAGCTCCTATTGCCCAATTGGCATAGGGTACATGATGTGTCCCATTCTAAATTTGAATGTTGCCTATGCCAAATGATAATAGAACATGTCAAGAAATTAGCTGCTTCCCAAAGGGAAATGTTGTTGGAGAAGCCCACCCTTCATCATACCAAACTGATACCTACTACAGAGATCAAAGATTTTAACGCATAGTTTAAAGGCAACAATCACCTCAGTGGTCCCAGCGTCAAAGAGTTGTCCAAATTATGGACATTGTGTTTCAATGCTTCCAAGTCAAAATAGGGAGTTTTCGTTGGATTTGAACTCTCAGCCCCATGGGTAATTCTTATTTCACTTCCCATATATTTCAATTTTATTGCACCAATAATGTAGTGGAATATAAGGATTTAGTCCATGATCTTCTAATGGCTCCAAACAAAAATGTTAAGATGTTGCAAGTTTTTGGTGTTTTTGAACTAGTGGTTAAACAACTCAAAAAATTATATTCCTGTCATGACAAAAGATTGGAAAACTATATATACACGATTTGGGATCTCCTTGAAGCACTAGATGAATTCAATATATAGTTGATTCATCATGCTCAAAACCATATGGCTGATGCTTTGGCTCAAGCCACCAACACGCTGCAACCCCTATCCTTGTCAGGCATCATGAAATTCCTTATTGAGTTGACTTCCACACCATCCATTTTGGATAATGTCACTCACTTTAAAGTCTTTAATGATGATAAGCACATCCTTGAGTTCATCACTAGCTCTGATGTCTTCACTACCCAAATCATTGATGAGACTGATTTGGATGAGGCTAAATTAGACATAGAAGAAGTTATCAACCTCAAGACCAACACGATTCCTTGGGGGATGGTTCAACTAGAGCACTTTTTTGATTTGGATCAAATCAGAGATCAAAATTGACAAACAAATAAGGAGGCCATAAGCAATCAATGTGATACTCACAACCTCAGGACTACCAATGAGATCAAAAATATTTTTATCGACAAAGTATGCACTACAAAGGAAAAGAAAGGGATTGTGGATGATTTGTAGAGGTATCATGATGTGGTGGCATGGAGCTATGAAGATATAAAGACTTATTACACCTCCATAATCAAACACATCATCCCTCTCAAGACAAAAGTGAGGCCATTCTGCCAACAACGTCCTATTAATGCCTTGTTGGAGCCCGTCATTTACAAAGAGGTGCAGAAATTACTTTCAACAAGGATTATCTTCTCAATCAAGCACTCTACATGGGTGGCCAACTTTCTCTCAGTTAGGAGAAAAAATGGAGAAATCAGATTATGTGTAGATTTCCACAATTTGAACAAAGCTTCAGAAAATGAAAACTACCTGGTGCCTTCATTAGATGAAGTACTCCAAATTGTTAATGGCTCAAAAATGATGTATTTTTTAAATGGGTACTCTAGATACAACCAATTTATAGTGCACTATGAAGATCACCACAAGACAACGTTGACCACCAAGTGGGGGACCTTTGCCTATAGAAGAATGCCCTTTGGGCTCATCAATGCAGGTGCCACTTTCTAATATGCTATGGACATTGCCTTCAAAAATCTAATTGGGAAGTTCATAATAATCTACATGGATGATTTAACTATGTTCTCTAAGAAATGAAGTAATCACATCTCTAATTTATCTAAGGTGTTTCAAAAGTGTAGGGAGTTTGGAGTCTACCTTACTTTGAAGAAGTGCATCTTCAGAGTGACTGAGAGAAGATTGTTGGGGAATATCATTTCTGAGTAGGGAATCTATATAGATCTTAAATGCATCCAATATTTTCTAAAGATCCTACCACCAGGCATCAAGAAAGAGTTTAATCCTTCTTTGGGAAGATCAAATCCATGAGGAAATTCATCACGGTATTTGCAAAGATTGTTAAGTTGCTAAACATCATCCTAAAACAAGATGCCAAGATTGAGTGGACCACCAAAGTGAAGCATGATTTTGAGGAGATTGAGCAAGCCATTGCTGAGGCACCTGTGCTCATTAGTCTAGACTATTTGGGGCCATTCTACATCCATTCATTCACTTCAGAGAATTCCTGTGCCAGTGTTTTTACATAGAAAGATGATGAAGGGAATGGGCACTTGATTGCTTTCATGAGTTCTCATTTAAAGTATGTCAAGCTATGTTAGCACAACATAGAAAAGAAAGTGTACACCCTCATTAAGGCAGTGAAAAATTTTAGACATTACATCCTACATAATAAAGTGTTCACCATTGTCCCTAACCCAGCTGTGAAAATTTTGCTCATGCAAAATGAATTGGGTGAACAAAGAGCTAAATGGGTCACATTGCTACAGGAGTATGTTATGGAAATCCAACTGATGAGGTTGGTGAGAGGATAGATACTTACTCGAAAAATTTCTGAAGCAGCAGTAGAAGTAGGAATCGAACTTACAATGTAGCAATATTAGCTCAAGGATGTTTCCCTAGAAGAATGGTATGAGGATGTTGTTTATTATTTTCTGAATCACAAGTTCCCACCTCACCTATAGGGAGTTCAAAAATTTTCTCTTAGGCTGAAAAGTAGTAGTTCTATGCTGCAAGAATCCATTCTATACAAGAAAAATCATGAAGGTATCTACTTAAGGTGCCTTAGCAAGGGAGAAGCAGACATAGTCTTGAAGGGGTTCTATGATAGGTTTGGCACTAGTCACATATTTGGACCTTCTACCGCACATCACATACTAAGATTCAGGTATTATTGCCCGATAGTATTCAAGGACACTCATAGCCATGTCTGCTCATGTCACACATGCTAGACTCTTGCTACCAAAGAAAAGAATGTTTCTATGCCGCTGCAACCTGTTTTGGAGGTGAGACTGTTTGTGCAGTGGTGTTTCAATTTCATGGGTCTAGTAAGCCCTCCATCATCTATGGGACACAGGTACATTCTTACCACTACTGATTATTGCACTAGATGGACAAAATAAATTTTATGTAGGCAATGCACAAATGAAGTAGTTATAATTTTTTTGGAGAGTTTCGTTTTAAATCAATTCGGTTTTCCTTATGTATTGGTATGTGATAATGGACCTACATTTGCTTCATTAAAATTTTCTGATTGGGGTTTTGATTATGGAATTGACCTTAAATTTTTGTGCAATTGCTATCTGCAAGGAAATTGCCTTGATAAATCCACGAACAAGAACCTGATCACCATAATCAAGAAACTACTCGATAGGAATCCCAAGGACTGGCATACCCAACTCTGTTTTTCCCTTTGGGAATACCAAACTCACCATAAGGTTTCCCTTGGTGATTCTCCATTCCACTTGGTCTATGGCTTAGAGTCTATATTTCCTATCCATCTGAAAATCCCCACCCTTCAATTTATCAATGAGTTTTACAAAAAGGGGGATCATAAAGAAGCTCAGTTAGCTGAGCTCTTTCATTTAGAAGATGTACAAGACCACTCCATAGAAAAATTTTCCAAGCATCAGGGCATAGTCAAATGTTGGTTCAATCGTTGATCCAAGATTAAGGCCTTTAGAATCGTAGATTTAGTCCTGTACTAGGACAAGGCCCATGAAAGGAAAGGGGGACACAAAAATTTTTATAAGCTTTGGCTTGGCCCCTTTTAGATAGCTAAAATTGTGGGAGACAATGATTTCTGCTTAAAGACCTTAACTGGTGAAAATGTCCCATTGCCAGTCAACAGACAACATCTAAAGCATTACTTCTAAGCTTGAGCTCTATCAGACTCTTCTCTATAAATATTTGTACATAGGTTAGGTTAGGTTTCCTTTTGGTTTTCTTGCATTTGCTATTTCACATTGCTCTATTTTGCTTATCTCCCAACTATTTTGTTTTGAAGAGGGCATCCTCTGTTCTATTGTAGTGGCCATGCTTGTTTGATGAATGGTTTTCCTTGCTATCCATCCTTGGTGTTCTCTGGCTAAACATTCATTTTAGACTATTTGCTCCTAAAAGCTACCAAGGAATATTTTCCTCATTTGAAATCTAATTTAGAACTTGACCCTTGGTTGGATCCTTCTACGCATATATTAGATCTTGCACAAAACACATGTTAATTATTTCCAAAGGACTGTACAATGGCTACTATGATATCCTGGTAAGTGAAAAATCTTTAGTCCTCTCTCATGACCATTGTGGTTCACAAACCCATCGTAGACTTCAATACTTACACGGTTGAGTGAGAAAAGGAAACATTGAAAGAAAGAAAGAAAGAAAAAAAGAAAGAAATTTCTAAAATAAAGCAATAATATGGTTGTGTAGGTAACTCTACTGGGGCTATGGGTGCATGGCTCATAGTAGAGAAATATCTATAGGGTCACAAGGACAACTCCATCGGGGCTATGGATGTCTAGCTTGTAGCAGACCAATGTCTAGGTTACTTTTGGTGTTGGATGATTTATGTAGCTTGTTTGATTGGATTAGTAGTCATTGGTCATAGTTTAAGAGGAAAGGAATGAATTCACTACACACGTTTCTGAGATGTCTTGTAAATTGACCAAACTAAGGATCCTGTTCTCCTAGTTCACGTTTGGATATTGGCCTCTAGTCTGCAAAACCAAATATTTTTGGTTTAGAATGAATACTCATCCTTAGAATGTTTGGGAGCATTTCCCAACAGAGTCTCCATTTGTTGTGCCTTCAACACACATGCCCTATTTGGAATAGGGACCTCCCTCTTTTCTTTCAACTTGTCAGGTCCTTTATCACTACCTCATTTTGTGTGCCCTTGTTTTGGTGTCCTAAATGGCTAATGTTCCTACAAAGTATCATCTTAAGTTGACCATGTTTCATCCCCTCCAATTTTTATCTTTATTCATGCATGTGTATGGTGGATGAATGGTAAAATATTTGTAAACCTTGAAAGATAGCACAAATTTCATGATACTGTAGGTTTCTTGGTTAAGTGGATTCCTGCTTGAAGGAAGTTGTCCATAGCAAAACTTCCATGATCACTATTCATGGTTAGTTGCAGATCTAGGAAACTTTCCTTCTCCTTGCTCTTTTTTCTTATTTTTTTTAGAAATAGCCTATGCTAAGGTTTATTGTACATTGTAATGCCAAAACTTAAGGAAAATACTAAAGTTTTAGATTGATATTGGAACCTACAACAAAGTGCATCTTCACTCCCATCTTAGAAACTTTAGACTTTAAGATCCACTTCACATCTAACTACGTATGTTTTCCCTATGATTACCAACAAAATAACATCAAATATCAACTGAGAAATTCCATGTTAGTCATGACTTGACACTTGAGAGACCTTGGGATGATTTTCAACAACTTGCTATTGGAAGTCTCCTTTCAAGAGAGGTAGTACATCTATGCACTACCTATGTTGAGAAAGTGTACAAAATACCCATCAATAAGCATAATGATTATTGAAAGTAATTTTTTAACAAATAATATAAAAGCCTTCAAAAAGGAAATGATGCAATAAAGCAAGAAAAAATAACCCTAATCTTATCTAAAGCAAAAAGACAGCTCAACAAGATAAGGATAATAATTAACCTAGAAATAAAATGTGCCTAAGTAAACTTATGCTAAAGTGTAATTAAATAATTAATTACACTAACACCCCCCATAAGTGCAACTTAGGGAGAAGAAAATTATTATGCAAAAGATGAGTCCTGGCAACAAGGCTTGATCAGGTACCCATGTACAAATGCAATAATAAGGTAGAGAAGGAAAACACAGTGGGACAAAACCCCCTACAATGAGATGATTATTGCAAAGAAGAACTGGAAGAACACTGTGGAGTAACATTGGAACTACAATCTGGCAAGCAAGGAAAGATACTTTTGTCTATAAGAAACCAAAAATGGAATCATAATGTGATAGAAGACTCGATGCTATGGAACATTGGAAAACTCACAAAACTAGAACAATCCTTTGTGAAGCAACAGTAGATGAAATGATGATAGAATCTGGAAACTATGTATCTCGATGTTGATGCCAAATTGTGACTAAAATTCTTCCATAGGAACAAGTACCATAAAGAATCTAGAACATTTACCATAAAAACATGGCCCTCAAACTAAGATGGATCCAATGCAGATCATTAACCATAGGCTCTCAATCTAATGTGTGAACCGATGTGAATATGATATGTGTCAAGCTATAGCAAGATGTGGCAAAAAGAAACTAGGAAACCAAATATAACTCATGTGAGCTATCATCAAAACAAAATGAAGATGGAGATCAAAGTGCATGCACACTCTAATCAGATTATTATGCAAGAAACCCCCCTAATGAAACTTTATCTCAGTTCATTTATTACAATACCCAATGATTGTAAAATGAGAGAATGCAAAATATGAAGAGAAAATGAAAAACTAGTGCATGCAAAAACCAATGTTCACATCTACCTCTATGATGAAAAATGACCTAAAATTTGTGTAGAGGTCTGAACTAGCTTTCCAATGATATCTCGTTTGCAAAAATCTGACACCATGGCCAAAAGTTATGAATTTTTCAAAAAAATTGAATTTAACCTCCAGGAAATGGGTTTTCTAGCAAAAAAAGTTTACTTATGATTTAATTTCTAGAAAATATGCTCATAATAAGTGGATAAAAACAAACACCCAAAAATATTTTGAAGCTAAGAATAAAACCCATAAATCATTTTTTGATCCAACAAGCAGAAGTTGAAAAAATAATTTTTTTAAACCTTCAGCTAGGAGAAAAATAACACGTGATGATTTTTGTACAACAATTTTCTCAAGATCCATGCAATATATCAAAAATCTAAAAGATACTTAGTTCATATTTTGATCCTGGCTACAAAACCCAGAAATCGTTTTTCCTACAACTAAGTGGAAATTGAATCTTTGAAACAAAAATGAAAAATGGCTTCAAACCCTTGTACAGAAAAATATGTGAGAATATATTCAGATCACGAAGAAGCAGCAATAGGCCTGGAGCTCTGATACCATGTAGAAGTTGAAAAACCAACTTCACAATCCCCAAGAATCACCTGCAAGCAATCACCTATCACATGCAACAGATATTTAGAACAAAAAGAAGAGATGTTCTTTAAACCCTCAGAGCAAATTTGTGCAAGCAAAAATCAGCATAATGATTATTGAAAGTAATTGTTTTACAAATAATACAAAAGCCTTCAAAAAGGAAATGATGCAATAAAGCAAGAAAAAACAACCCTAATCTTATCTTGAGCAAAAAGACAACTCAGTAAGATAAGGATAATAATTAAATAATAATTAACCTAGAAAATAAAATGTGTCTAAGTAAACTTATGCTAAAGTGTAATTAAATAATTCATTACACCAACAAATTCAATTTTACATAAGAAATATTCAATTAAATATAAACTTTTCTTATGTTGAATTTTTAGTTTAGATTTATTTTCTTTTCCAATTACTTTTCTAATCTTTTATTCCACTTTTTTATAGACATGGTGTGTATTTATTTGGTTTTAATAAATTGTTTCTTCTTCATCTTATTTTTTTTTTAGTCAATATTCCTTATTTTTAATTATTAATTTCCTTTTTTCATTGGTCCTTTTTCTTTTTTCTATTTAGGTTATTCTTGGTCTACAACTAATCATTTTTTTCTCCTTGAGATCTTTCATTTTGATGATGGATCATGGAGTGATCCAAAACATTGATGCAAAAAAATCTCACGCAATCTAATCCAAAAACTGTTGCAATAACAATTGATATGGATTGTGGAAACTTGATATCATTAATGCTCTTCTTCTCTGTTGTCTTAACAAATAAGAGATCTCCATTTCCCATAAGGAGGCCCATTCGGGTCCTTGTGGAGGAAACTTTGGTGGTTGATATTTTATTTAAAAAAAAAATCATATAGGCTACTATTGCAAAGTATAGAATAAGATCCTTTTTCCTTTGTAAAAAACTACTCTCAATGTTACCAACATAATAATTTCGCTAGAGCTCATTTTTAGGAATTTCATGCTCAAGTCTCTCCTTAGATATTTCTTGTGTGGGGCTTCAATCTAATTGGAAATATTTATCCTTCTTCCCAAGGACATACCTTCATTATCATATCTATTGATTACTCCATGAAATGGGTTGAAGAATCTCCACATCAATCCAAAATGACTAAAGTGATCCACATTTTTATCCTTGATAATATTGTGACATGATTTTATCTTCATTTCACGTTGGTTTCTACTAATGGTGCATCATTTAAGAACAAATAATTGAATAAGTTTATTAAAGAAAACCACATTTAACTTTTCTTCTCAAAACCATATTATCCTCAATCAAATGGTCAAGAAAAAGCTTATAACCAAAAAATTGAGAAAATTATAAGAAAAACTATTAAAAAAAAATGGTAAAGATTGACATAATCAACATTCCTATGAATTATTGGCTTACCAAACAAGTCGTTTCATGGATACAAATACCATTGTGCACAACCTTTTATATGGTGTAGATGCAATCATACCTTTGGAGTTAGAAATACTTTCATTAATAATTTCTCTTAGTGGAATTTTTTATGACAATGACTTCAACAACTTAAGATGCTCAATGAACAATTTATAAACACTCACCAATATTTTCAATCTTATCAAAAAATTATTTGATGAAACTACAACATGAGTTTGTTATTTATCATTCATTTAATATTCTTATATAGTTAATGTGCATTGCCTCATTCATGACAAACATTTGTGTGCCTTGAATTTTGAGTAATTTTCTTAATAATGATAATTTGGTAATTTGTGCACCATGTTAATTAGATAATTATTGCATTTAATTATATTATTTAATTAGATCATAGATGCATTTAATCCAACATGTGTGCACTAGGAAATTATGTGTCAGATTTAATTAGACATTTTTACTAGGTCGTTTAGTTAGATTACATAACCAATATAATCAATACATGTATCAATTGGATCATTGTCATATTTGTAAAATAATCTCGTTAGATTATTTAATCAAGTCACAATTTTATTTAATTAAACAATACATCACATTATTTTAATATAATCAAATATACCAATAAATCATCCCATAAACACACACACACACACACACACACACACATATATATATATATATATATATATATATATATATATATATATATATATATATATATATATATATATATATATATGTCAAGTCAAAATATACATATCTAGTATCCATATGCATCCAAATACCACCATTCTAAAATATGTGGTGTATCACACAACAATAATGTCATCAAACTATAGGATTATGACTAATAGATCTCTCAAGGCCTAGTGGTGGTGATCAATAGAAAACTGTAGATTGTGAATAGCTCCTAAAACTGCTTTGTGCTTATAGATCCCTTATATCACCTCTAAGATCTTTTGTTGACTCTTATACATACATGCAATATTAATGTTGTCAATATCTCTTGACTCTCAGCTTCTCTAACTTGACCTATAGGATCATCACTTAAGAGTGATTGAGAGAAGATGATGCTCTTGTTCCCAACTCCTAGAGATCAACTAGTGTGTGATCTCTCTTTGCCCTCATCTCCTTATATACAACTCTCAACTACATGATAGGCTTGAATATATTTTTATGTTACCCCAAAATCCATTTTAGCCTATAGCTAGCCTACACCAACTACTAAAATTGTACATCAAGGACTACCTCTTCCATGACTTGGCCCATATAATTGAGCCATTCCAATTTACCAACTACAATAATAAAGAAACATCAAATATATGTCTCATCACTAATATAGATCAAACTTAAATCAAGAAAAAACATCTAGTGTTTACTAAATAACAACAAGAATATATATTATCTCACTTTGATTACTAATTCATCAGTGAGGATCTATGGGTGTAGTAGTTGTAGCTACATTTGGAATCATTCATGAGACTAAGGGTATGGTAGTAGCCACTCTGCTCATCTCTCCACAATAATGGATAATTTTTCTATCAACTATAGTTGGTAGTGCTTAGGATACTTGAGGATGAGACTCAGAACTCTCCTTGGGGGCATCATCAATCTCTAATTTCTCCCTTGGGTATCCTCCTACTATTTATATCAACTAACTCTACCAATTTCCATCATCACCTACACTGCCACCCTCATCATCATCTATATCATCTCCCTTGGAATCCTCATTCTAATGTTCCCATGGCCTTAGGTCATCAATGGGATGGTCTACAAGAAATATAGGATCTAGATGAATGGTGCTCCTCCATGCCATATATGCAATGCTCACTCCAACATGATATGCATCCAATATGGGAAATGCATATTGGCTCTCATCATCAAAGTTTCTTAAAGCAATGTCCATGATGATAAGACAAGCCATGTATTTAGTTATGACACCACTATAATATGATCAAATGTAGGTTGGTTGGGCAATACAAACTCCCTAAGGATGACGAAACTATTGGGTCACTTGATCATAGTAAAAAAGCATATAACAATATACTCATATTGACCAACAAGAAGTCAATCCTGGTACTTTCTTGCTAGCTACTAAGGTAGATTGAACCAAGATTGTATTCTATATGGTCTCTATGTCATTTTTGTAACTTGTAATCTTTAAAATACTACCCATCAATGTAATAAATCTTCAAACTACCATGGCCTAATCAAAGGATAGGTGTATGCTTAGGGAAAATTCTATGTTGGCTCTATTAGATACCTCACAACCTATATACATGCAATGTTTTTGAATTCCCACACTTGGAGAGTGGTGTAGGTCATCAAACTCTATGCCTCATAATTAACATAGTGACCTATATTGTAGTAGAGATGGCCCACCATGATTTTCCCTTAGGTGAACATGGTGTGCTCTCCTTCCATTTCACAGATGGTGATCAAAATTCCTACATAGAGGTGTGTTCCTTGTCCATTACGTGATACTACAAGTGCTATAGTTGCAATTAAAATACAATGTATAAGAGGGATATCTGTATCACCATGTAATATCCATAAAAGATGTATTTAACCCTTTTCGTACTCTAGAATAGTGCATCTAACACAATACTTCAAGTTAGCTAGGATATCTTTTGGTTTTCTCCCCTCCTCAAGATGTATGGTCTCATCATAGCTTCATGTGTACGTCCTTGAGCATCATGGTCTCCCCCATTGAAAGATGAAAGGTAGAGATGTCTACATTCTACTACTCCATAAGAACCATCAACATCACATCATGACATCTCTTGATTGGCATGGTATATACCCATAGTTATCCCACATATCTTAGGTTTCTTACCTCTACTAATGACAAGATCTTAGAATGTTCACATAGAAAAGTAAACATACAAACCCTTGAGTTCTCTTGCACTTGTGGAAATACCTACCAATAATTAAAATTTCATCCATCAATTCCACTCTTAACATCAAATTAATCTAAATCAAAATGAATAAGTATAATATCAACACTCTTGGACATGGGTGCCTAGGTTGGACTAGGATGTCGATAGTAGACTAGGGCACCCAAAGTGGATATAGGCACCCCATGTTTGGGAAATTAAATCAAAATAGTATAAAATAAAATCCTAAATGTATAAAAAGTGAAAGAATAGCTTACCTCTCATGTTTTCACTATGTGTGCAAGGTGATCTGTCAAGGCTTGTATCCTGGGCACATTGTATAGTCATCCTTGTGGCATATTCGATCTCAAGGATACTCAAACTCACTCATGAGGCTCTAAAATTGAAAAGTAAAAATGAATGGTGGAAACGTTAAAAATTTACTATGTATATAACTACAACACATGTTTTACCCTTCTATCTTTGTCAAACCACTCTTCATTTAGATCACCATAACTTGGACTTGCAAAATTTTATTTTCACATCATCTACTACATTGGAATATTGGTTCCATGCTTATTCTTATATAATGTTATTCATCTTGGTGTAATTTTTATAAATGACCCTACCAAAATAATTCTCACCAAAACCATAAAAATAATTTGGCATTGAAAGATCGCCACCCTATTTCTACATTTGTAAAGGAAAAGAAAAAAAGGAGCATACATCTACTCTTAAAATTCATTCTCATAATTTTTCAAACTAACACATTTTTTGTGTTTGTGAGATAATTTTAGATTTTTGACAATTTGGTTTGTAGGATGTGGTTTATAATGTTGTGGTTTTACAAATTACTATGCTTGGGGATTCATTCTCTTTCTTGGTAGCATTCAATGTCCTCTATAGTATCCTTTTGGGTACCCTTTTTCACATGTTATAATTTAATTTCATGCACTTTATCTTGCATATGAACATAATGTCATACAACTAATAAAGTCGGGGCTAAATGTAGTGTCATAAATTATGCTCCCTTAGTGTTAAAGAATAATCTCATGCTTTATTTGGTGCTCTCTTTGGTGTCCACCCCTTTAGTGCATTTTAGGGCCACTTCTTACCCTTGACATTACCTTCCAACTCAAGAATGTGTTAAAGCTACCGTAAAAAAACCTTAATGATAACTGTACACCTTTAAAATTTTGATAATTGCTTGAATTTTGGGCAATTCCTAAGTCAAGGAACCTTGAACTTGTAATCCATAATTTGTTGAATAAAAAATACTTAGATTGGGGCATTAGGGTGCCCTATTCTAGGTATATTTCCTTAAAAAGAAAGTCATAATTAGGTTCAGCCTTTGTCTTGCATGATATGAATTCAATTTCAATATATGGTGGTAATTTATTCCCAAAATTTAATTTTAAATGACTTATTCTACATTTAATGTTATTCTATGTCTTCCTATTTAAATATGAAACATTATTGTCAAAGGAAATACAATTACAATTACAACAAAGTTCTACCAAAATGAACATCCCAATTTACATATTTACAAGAAAGTTTTAGATTTATAAAGTTTCATCACAATGATTAGAGTTTGAAGCCAATGTAAGAACAAGCTGGATTCTAGGGTTTTTGGATCACTTTGGAATATTTCAAGCACCTTATGACTTGATCTTCATTGAGTTCTTATTTTTATAATTTCATCACCTTGTTTCCCTAAGTGAGGTATTTTGATATATTTTCTTCCCTTGAGTATTTGATTTTCTCTCAGGTTGGATATTTCATTTCCTTGATCTTATGTCATATTGGAATATACTCTAATACATTTGAGTAGGTTTTTTGTCATTTATTTTACATGTCATTTCTAATTATATCCTTAGACACACTTAACGTTTAGAGCACACAATTTTATCTATTGTCAAATAAACTATTTATGGAGGAGAAATCCCAAAATGGGGGTTTGACCAAGAAAAAATACTATTAATCCACCCCCTTCTCTTTTGTTGTGTTGTATAGGTTCAAGTGCAAAGATGATGGATCTTAGAATACAAAGACACATTGCAAAACTATAACTTCCAGATCTAGATTCAAGACATCAAAAACAATTATTTTTAGACTTGAGAAACCAATTGCCCATTAAAACTATTTGAAAATATTCTTGATATCATAGGTGTCATTATATCTACTATTTCCAGATCTACAATTGTTTTGTCAATTTCTATTTTCATCTGTGTAAATAATTCATATTTTCATATTAGTGCTTATTAATAATTAAGTTATATAAATCACCTTAAATCAATCTATTTCTTTGCAACAAAGGAAGTAGACCCAAGGAAGATTAGCTCTCCTTTTAGGTAGCTAGCCAATCCTACCACTCTTTTCAATTTATGTTCCAATGTTAGTTCAGGAAAGGATTGATCTAAGTTAATCTACTAGATATATATAAGATCTCCTTTCACCCTTAACAAGAGAAAATAATGAAATATCAAAGTCATGTCCCTTTGATATGTTTCTCCCACATTTTTAAGTTCAAGGGAACCACTTGTTAGAAAAAAAAGTTCCCTGAGGAGTGATCAAAGAAATTTTATGTTGCTCCTCATCAATTATCCTTATTTTATTATATCCCAAAAATCCATTCATTAGTGAGAGCATTTCATGCCCCACTATTAATTCAACTATAATATCAACATTGATAAATGGGAAATCATCTTTTGGATGATCTTTATGAAAAATTCTAAAATATGTATATATTTAGATACCTTGATTAGGTTTTGAAGTTGGTATGATGTTGAAAACCCATTCAAGATAGTCAATGGGATGAATGAATACCACCTCTAGGAATTTTGGTAATTCTTCTTTCAAGAAAATATTATATGTGTTGATTCTCCTCCTCAGTTAATGATACAAACATTCATGAGTAATATTTGGTGCTTATTTAGTTTCTAGGTTCACTTATATCATTTCTTCAACCAATATGGAATAAATCTCCTGATAATGATGAATTGACTCTAATGCCTCATCTTCTAGCACCTCGAACATAGTCAATGGGATGAATGAATACCACCTCTAGGAGTTTTGGCAATTCTTCTTTCAAGAAAATCTTATATGTGTTGATTCTCCTCCTCATTTAATGATACAAACATTCATGAGTAATATTTGGTGCTTATTTAGTTTCTAGATTCACGTATATCATTTCTTAAACCAATATGGAATAAATCTCCTGATAATGATGAATTGACTCTAATACCTCATCTTCTAGCACCTCGAATAGGTTTTCACTAGAAGATGTGTCTTTTTTTTACTTTTATACAATCCAACATTATCTCATTGAGGTTTTTACTAATGGACCTTTCTTTCTTTTTTTTTCTATTTTACTTCTATGGCTAAGGCAAGAGACTTGTTTCCCAAAATATGAAACCTTGTTTAATCTAATGTCAAATCCTACCTTATGATCTCCTATATGTGTCCTTGGACTCCCATAAGCTCAAAATTTCCTAGTCATTCTGAAATGTATGAAGTGTAGGAGGTCCTTTTTTATTCCAATCTATAGATTCAAGGTAGATAAGTGGAAGGTAAATGGTATTAATGCTTGTGTCATTGAATATTTTAGAAATATGTTCAAAATATTCTTCACAGCTTCCCTCATTGGTACTATTGATAAGAGACACTTTAGCCTCTTTAGTGAGGATACACTCGAGTTCATAAGGTTCCATTTTAAATGATCCATATCTAGGTCCTTGGTAACCCATATTATCTTTAGTTTATATTGGTTCTATTATTCCTTGCTCATGTATCCCTAAACCTTTAACTTTATAGCCCACATCCTTTCACATACTAGGACCCTTGGGATATCATTCTATTTGCAATATTAGCATCTATTCATCTTCATCTTTGTAGAACCATAAGGATATAACTTCTTCAATATTCTCTTTCTCTTTATCTAGGGGTTCCCAATATTTAAAAATTTGGAAAGTTATCTCTAGTTCTATCTTGAGAAGCCTTGGTTCACTATGGGATTTAGGTGATAGCAAGATTTTTCCCACATAAAAAGAACGATGTAGTCCATAATCTCTACACCTTGCATTAGTAATATTTCCCTTGATCTCAAGGGTGGTATGCAAGGTGGAAATGGTTTTAAGTGAGGACGAATATATGTAAGGTGGATAAATGGATGTAACATCATTTATCAAACAATGGTGGCAATAATTATAGATTTATTTTAGGAATTTATAGTACTAGAAAGGTTGAGGGTCTATAGGGATAGTGACTTTTGTACCGTTATATTAAAAAATTATGCATTTTTGGTACTTCAAAGGAACAAATTATATACATTATATCCATGTTCAGCTTGGAGGAATGTTATAGGGGAGATCGAGGTCTAAGATATGACATGTGGTCTGCATATTGGCTAGTTCAAATTGTATGGGTAACTTTATGTTTCCAGCTAACTCATTTTTGACATCATGATAGGCTTTGATTGTGATTTTATTTTGAGGGTCAATGATGCCTTTAAAATATTCCAATTACATTAGTAATTTCAAAGTACATAAGTTGAGCCTAGATCTACCATCTATTACGACACATTTGATCTTGTGCTTGTGGAAAAGGGCTTCACTATGAAGTACTTTGTTGTGGGAGATATCAATATGTAGGTACTTATCTATAAATACTGTAAGGTGATGTGTGGAAGAGAGGTTTCCTATCATGGATTTAAATCGATCAATATTAATGCCACCTTGGACATGAGACTCTTACAAAATTTTATCTAAGATCTTTGTGTGTATGGGAGAGGTTCTAATCAACTCCAAGATATATATTTGGGATGGTTTTTTTCCTAAATGATCAAGGAGGTTATGCTTGGTTGATGTGGAGGGAGAGGAAGAGTAAGATTCTCTTTGGATGGTTACTTGACCATGACGTGTAGTGACAACATAGTTAGCTAATTTGATGGTCATTGAAGCTACTTGATTATGCAATTCCTCTATTCAGCCTTAGAAAAAATTGTATGATGTAGAATGAATAGTGTTTGTATATGTCTAAGAAACTACCTTGTTAGACTTAAAATCTTTCCATTCACTATGTGAAGGAGAATGTTGTGTATATATTCCTAGTTTGTCATCAAGAGAGGCATGTGCTTTTCCTTCAATATTTACTTCTTCTCTATTGATTAAATATTAAATATATTTTTTTGATTTCATGCACTTAGATGTATGATGACCTCTAGCCCTATGGTGTTTGCAATATTTGTTGTCTTTATACTATGTAGGTTTTTCTTACATTCATAAAATGGTTTGGTCATTAAACACTTGATTAGGTTAGCATATGCAATTTTATAACACAACATCTATGGATCTCCCAAAGGAGTATATTTATGTTTTGGTTAATTATTGTTATTAGCTTTTCCTTGTGGTATAGTGATACTGTTTGAAACAGTTAGATGTTGTGTATTTCTTTGATCATGCTATGATTTTGGTTGTATCTTTTGAACATATTTTTTATCATGTATACCATCATTTGAAATATTTTTATTTTTGGACCAAAATAAGGATTTTTCATTAGATTGATTGTTATTTTCTTTATGGTCCTTGTATATTTTAATTATTCCCTTGGAAATGTGATATTTTTCTATTGTTAAGACTTTATCAATTAAAGGAATTTGCATATTGAAGTTAAAAGTGAAATCCCATTTTCTAATTTAAATTTTGGACAAAGATAGTCTCCATATATTTCTAAAGCATTTGCCAAGCAAATGGGCTAGTAAGATGTCTCCAAATCTATAAAAAGGAAGAAAAAAATTCCCAATTATTTTTCTTGGTGTTACATACATCTAGAATTATCACTTCATATTCAATATTGTATGAAAATGTGCAAAAAGTATTTCAGCTAGATTTTTGAATGTTGAGTATGAACCATGGGGATGGTGTGTTAATCAATCTAAGGCTTTTCCCCTAGGATTATTGGAAATATGCTCATAAGATATATATCATTGCATGCAACCTATTGACATGATATATAAAATTCCTTGATGTATTCTATAGGATTACCCTTTGGATTATATTTTTATAAGTTAAGAATTTCATAATTCTTAGGGAAGGGGATTACTAAAATGGATTTTTCAAAAGGGTAGGGACATATGTATTTAAATATATGTCTTATTTTGATGTCCCATTTGTAACACTTGGATCATACTTATCATGATTTGCATTTCTTAGGAAATGTCATTTTTTTAGATATGGGATTATGCATGACATGATGATGTTGGTTAAGTGGAGGCTATTGGTTTTTATTTGAGATTTTTTGATGTGATGGGCTGATTTTTTGGTATGTATATGTATATAATGTTTCTTTTGGGGGTTGGATATTATTTGTGGGTGTTATGGCTAGTTGGGTAGCTTGATGTGTGGATTTTTGGATAAAATTGGTATGTTATTTATGGTTATGGTTGGTCGTGTAACTTATTATGTGGAATTAAATGGTATTTTGAGCCCTAGATATGATGATGTTGTGGTATGGTATGAATTTTTGTATGAATAGTTGGGATGTGTGAAAGATTCAATGTGTGTGGGATTAGGATGAAGAGATTGAGACCACTAAATGTTATATAAAGGATGAATAGATGATGAAGGAAAGATAGATGAATCTTGTCTTATAATTTATAATATGAAACATTTTTGTGGAAGCCTATCCCCATTTTTGATGAGGTCTAACATAATTTTATATTTATCAAGATAAAAAATATTCTTCATTATTTTTTGATTATGGGATCTTGGGAAAATTCTTATAACCTTAGGGAATTTTTAGGTTGGTCCACATAAGTCTCTTTATTATGAAGTGACAAAGGTTTATCTATAATATCTTCTATGGTAGCATGCTCATGTGGATACATTTTTTTCTCATCTCGAGCTCTTGTGATTGGAATACAAGAGATAGACCTAGTAGGTTTTAGTGCAATGTTTGAATTGGTGTGGATGTTTTGGGTTTGTTGATGGTAAAGCTTGAAGGTAGATATTTTTATGATTTTGAGGATGGTGATATGGAGATTGTTTGCACCTTAATTTGATCAAGGGAGAGTGATTTGGATGATTTAGATGATGGAAATGGGTGTATTGATGATTAGGATAGAATTTTTATGACTTGGGAGTGGAAGTGTAAGGATGAATATGATGGATATGAATTGGTTTTGGATTTTATATTTTGGTCTTGGTTGATGATGTTGATGATTTAGAGATAATGATGAGTACAAGATTAAATTAGTATTAAGAAAATCCTAGATCCTTAACAATAGAGATGATTTGGAAATGATATATCCTTCCTTACTTAGTATAGGAAAGTTCCTAACAAATATTTGATAGGGAATTTTTTAAGACTCAACTTGAGGTAGATAAATTCCAAAGCCAAATGATCCAAAATGAGGGGATAACTTAATATGCATAAGTTCTTAAGCAATACATAATCTAGAGATAAAGGATGTAATGATCTAGATTTTTATTTTTAACAAATTTGATTTTGTGGTGGATATGATTTTGATTAGGGGATGATCAAATTATTATTATCAGAAGATGATTGTGATGATGTAGAGAAAGGAAAAAACTATGGTTGTGTAGTTCAAAGGGCCAAAATGGAGTGAGTGTGAAATGATAGAGAATGGTTTGTAAGGTGCTAATTGACTAAGGTGGATTAGGACGGTCTAATGACAAGGTCCGAATTGGGGGTTATGAGTGATCAAGATGGAGGGACAAATTTGTAGTTATGACTATGAATTTGGTTGAGTAGTCTATAATTTAAAGTATGGCTTAGGTTGGCTATGGGACAAATCAATGCAGGTAATTCTAGAGAAGGGGGCTTCTCTTCTCCCAAGTCTCTCAGGTCATGAAAGAGCCTAAGGGAGTGAAATTCCCTAAAGTAACTCAAGACTACATTGAATTTAGACAAAAGGGACAAGATGAAAAGGAAGGGAAAAAATGACTCTATTTCCCTAATGTCCTATCAAAAATGTTTTTCAAAAGTGGGTGAGCAAACCATAGAGATCTAAGATTGTAGATCAGAGGAATTTTTGATAGAATATGGTAATGCATGGTTTGGAATTCAGCATTGGATTCTTAAAGATGTGATGGCATTCCCTATAGATAGAGGGTCAAGTAGCAGACAAAAACACACAGAGTCTATTGAAAACTTGAATGTTCTAGTTTTACAGTTTGACATAAATGTGTAGAAATGAAAAGTACAACAAGAATAATTCTATAAATTATAACTATAAATTATTATAATAAAAAAGTAACAAAAAAGAAAGAAGAAGAATGTCACCTTACTCAAGGTCCAGTTCTCCAACTAGCTTCTTGTGAATGAATAGCTCCTACACACACAATAACAAAAAACTGTTGGAGTTTTGTTTCAAATTTTTCCTCAATCAAACCCCTATTTTGGTGTTCCCACCTCCACAAAAAACCAATAATCCAAAATATGTATAGAATCGATAAAGAAATAGAGATAATAGACACAAGAAAGTAGAGAGAAAAGACAATCCAGATGCTACTCTACAAGTATGATAATGAAAATAAGAAAATTGAACTAATATCACCTCTCTTTCTATGTGCACTCAAGGTTGAGAGAGGAGGGATAAGAATACAATCAACATGCCAGTGGAGTAGAGGTTCAATAGGTTGTAATAACAATGGCACCGAAGGAACAAGATGGTGCATAACCAAAGAGAAAGAGTGAATAGAAGTGAGAATGAAAACTAGAGTGTGATAGAATCTTCAACAAAGATCAAGAGAGTTGATAGAATGAAAGAAAGGAGTTTAAAAGACCATTTTGGAGGAAAATAGTCATTCTCAGGTTGTCAAAGTTTGAAGAATTATGTTACATTCTCTAAGTGGAAAAAACTACAATGTTTCCAATGTTCTTTAATACATGAATCTTGTCAAGACAACAACATAGCTTGCACACATTCTCAAGAAAAATTCCCTCATCAACAAAAATAAAGACACACTTGCAAAGTGGGGCTAATGTGGTAGGTTTCTGCATTATCAAACTTGTAAGGCTAAAATGAGGTACTATAATGAGAATTTGAACTAGGTACAAATTTATGCCATTAAATTTTTCCCCCACTTTAGTGAACATATGTGTTGATGTATATGTGGGCTAAAGTAGAAAGAGGTTGAAGAGAGTAAAATAAAATTTTCAAGGAAGTAGAACTTTGATTTATGATAGCTTGATATGAAAGAGGGAGATCCATCAAGATAGAAACATGACATGAGTCCTTGATCCTGCAAAGCTACCTACAATATCACCAAGAATATGTTAGGAAAAAAGGCTAATCATAATAGAAAAAAATTCATAAGATACAATAAGAAACCATTTGAAACAAGATAACATAATAAGACACTATTTGATTAGATAAGATAGGGGACGTAGTCTAATTGGATAAGTAAACCTATGGCTACTACAAAATCCATTGCAAGATAGTCATAGAAAACATGGGTATAGACAAGCTGTCCCCAAGCTAGATGCCAAGATATAAGATGTCTAACACCAAGACACATGACATCAAATATCAAATAGAATACATAAATTGCAAGAAACCATAGAACTCTTTTGAAAATAATGATTTCAAAATGGGTTCTTTCAACAAGGAACTCTTCAAGACATTAAGAAACCATAGGGTCCTTTTGAAGGATCATGCCTTTTGAAAGACACAAGATTTTCCGCAAGTGATTATATCATCAAGGAATCCTTTTGAAATATATTTTGTCAGGGAATCTAGTGGAAATAATGCTTCTTTTTCAAAGGAAAATTTTTAAACTCTTTCATTTAAACAAACACTCCCTTTTCAAAAGGAAATTTTTCATATTCTTTCACTACAATATTCTTTTTGAAATAAAATTTCAACCAAGAGTCCTTTTTGAGAGAATGTGTCATTTTGGAAAATGAAAGTTTTCAACAAGGGATTCCTCTATGAAGGAATTCATTTTAAATAATTTTTACACCAATGAATCCTTTTGAAAGAATTCTCCTTGTTGAAAATTAGACAAGCATGATAGACCCCCTTAGAATGATGTGTGCTATGCAGAGGAGCACATGGCATCCTAAGGAGAAAGGAAAGACAAGATATGTTGTGGAAAAAAATACATAATAAGCTTTATTTGTGGTGTGTTGTTACACATGTGATGTACAACACATCAAAACCACAACATCATGAAGTAGACAAGCAAGGATGAAGAAATCAAGAGATAGGGGATCTGAGAATTCAGGGTTAGAACTATCCATAGATATAAATAGATAAGTATAATATAAATATATCGTATGAACTACCATCAATCTCAAAAGGTTTTAGAACATGAAGAAGAGCATATGAAGACCAAGTAAAAATAAAAATTGGGTCAACATGGAAGAATTCATAATGCCCTTAACACTTTGCATCATCCCTAATATTGAAAAGTAATAGTACGACATTGAGAAGAATGATGTTATAAAGAGAAGTGTATGATATATTTGTGCACTTGTAACCAAGTACCTACAAGGGTAGAAAGGGTCCTCTAGGCAGAATCACAAACATAAAAGATAATCACAATGAAGCTTAAAAAAGGAAACAACTCTAATCTATAGATATAGAAGAGGCACCACCCTAGTCCTCATCAACCAACAAATCAACCTTCTCCTAATCTAGATCATTATATCATGGGGAAGGATAAAAAGCTTATAGAGGAGGGATAAGAGGGGAAATACCTTTTGAATCACCTAGAAAAAGAGCCAAGGAAGAAGGACCCTCAAGGTTATTGATGGGTGTTTTTTCACTTCTCAACACAACTGATGCATGAGTGCATCACCTCTCTTGAAAGACAATTTCCTACAAGAAAATTGTAGAAAACTATCCCAAGGTCTCTTAGGTGTTAGGTCATGACTTGCTTGGAATATCTTAGCTAGTTCATGTGATTTTCTGGTAATCATAGGGAATCCTTACGTATGTTAAGTGAAAGGAGATTGGTTATTTAAATGGAGATCTTAAGGTATTTGAGTTGATCTATAATTTCTGCAAATTCAAAACAACAGCCTAAAAATCCACTTTTATCATCATATTTGGCTTTACAATGATGCTAGTACTTGGCATAAATTACTATTTCAAAGAAAGGTCAAAAGGGAAGAGGAAGGAGGGAGTTCCTAGACTTGCAACTACCAATGAACAGTGATAATGGAGGATACTACAGTGGAAAGCCTTCTTGAAACTAAGTTCCACTTAACCAAATCAACTATTAGTAGCATGAAACTAGTACTATCTTCTAAGGTTTGTATATTTTCAACTATTCATTCACCATAAAGAATGAATAAAAGATGAAATTGAAGTGTAATAATGAATCTATGTTCAGACAAGCTTTACACTGTTGTTTGTCATCAACAAACAACAAAGAGCATGACAAAGGAAGGGCATCAACACAACAGTATTCTTCAACATCAATGAACAACATTTACTAAACTACCAAATCCATACAAAATACATAGAACAACAAATTAAATCTACTCAAATCTATATGCTATGAGGAGATGAATCATGAAACATGAAGGGAACTCAAGGATCCACCAAAATCAATGAATTTCTATTAGAATTTCACTAGCATGTCTTTAAAACAACTCAAATCTCTTTTTGAAAATGAGAGGAAACCCCTATTTATAGTCTTCAAAAGGAAAAATTAATGGCCAAGATTTAATTTCATTGTGTTGCCAAGATTCACTACAAATTAGGGTTTCACCTATCCCCAATATTTTACAATTTTAAAATACATTTCTTATCTTTTCCCTATTTTTTCCTCTAGTGCCTTTCCATTGTAGCACTTTTATCTTGTAGTGATCTGCCATTTTGGCTATAGTTACATAGTGAGAAACTCATCATCTATGATATGCTTTCCTTGATTCTTTTGGACAATGGCATACTCCACGAATTTTCCCATCAGTGCCTAAAGTTTGTTCCATTCTAGGATATCTGATTTGAACACTTGGAAGGTCAGCTTTTTGGACCTTCTAGTGATTAGCTCCCAATTCTTTGTACACTTTGACATGCTCTTGATTACCTATTCTAATTGGGTGAAGGCTCAAGTGGAAAAATCCATAATGTCTTGTTAGTGAATCTATAGCCTTGTTCTTGATTTTATTATAAAAATACAACCTAATCTTCTTGGGGTCCAGCGCAATAGGGGGCATGTCGTAATTTGTCATGAGCTTTAGATATTATTCACAATATGCCTTGTGTTCTTTGATCTACTCCAATTTGAGCTCTACTTCATGGAGCACTCAATTTAGGACTTCTTTTCTATAGTCTAGTCCCATCTTCCATTTCTCAACCAACTAGTGATCATCCTTTGCTATGGATAGCTCCTTCTCCAAAGTTCTCTCAAGAATCTTGAGGATAGCCTTGAGTTTAGGATATGTAACCCTATATAATTTGGGGAAGTTGTTACAAATTATCTCTGTTCCTTTGAGCTACTTTTGTACTTCCCAAAACTTGTTTGTAGTCAAGATGGCATGGCCAATACCCATATCACCATTGTAGACTACTCGCTGAAACCACTCTTTAGTAGCCTTGGTCTAGTTCTTTCTCATTTCTAGTTTTCTTATGTGATATTTGGAAATCAATAGAGGTGGAGCCAATGAAGTGGTTGGAAGCTCCTCAATAGAAGACCATTGTTGTGTGTATGCAGTAAGGTTCACCACTTGTGCCTTCATCCCCTCCTTGGAAGACTGATCCTTGTTCATCTAGTGAATGATAGTGGCAACCAATCTCTAGAGATGATCAATCTTTTGCTCTCTTGTAGCAGTACTCAGGTCAATGATGTAGATATTATAGCTAACGTGTTCTCCCTTATCCATTATTGGGGTAGAAATTTGTAGTTTCCTTGATCTTGAAGCGTCCATCATGATGTGGGATCAGACCCTTGGCTTCTTTTCTTTCTTTTCTCCTGTTTGAGCTCATGCTAGGATAGCCTCTAGCCTTTCCTTGGGAACCCTAAGAGAAAGGATTGTCTTCTATAGCTTCTTTTCCAACAATTCAAGCATTTGGGATCCCTCCTTTGGTAATTCATGATCACCTTCTTGTCTTTGAGTATGTTGGATTTCCCTTTCCTCATGGCCTAAAGTTTCTTGCTCTATTTTCTCTTCTTCTTCTTCTTCATCTAAATACTAGATGAATATGGTCTTTCCTTCGAGTAGCTTGGTAGTAGCTACATTTTCCTTAGGGATGTCCTCCCCTTCAAGTGCTCTTTCTTCATCTTCCATGAGCTTTGTATGGTGTTCTATCTCAAGGCTCCTTTTCATTTTGGGCTCCTCTTCAAGCTTATCTTCTTCTTCAACTTTAGCTTATTTCTCTCCTTCCTCTTTCTCCAGAGGTGCTTCTTCTTCTTGGTTGAGGCCTTAATCTTGTCCCTTTACTAGAGGCTCTGTAGATATTTCCATGTAATTACTATTTTCCTTCTTTTATTTAGAATACTGCCTCTCAACTTCCTCTCTAATGTCCTTGAGTTGTTTAAAAAACTCCTCCTCAAACTCTTGGTCAAAAGACTCTACCACATATTTTGTATTAGGATCTTCAACATCCTCTTTCAATGACTGTAACCCTTCTTCATTTACCACCTCATTGATGGTCACATTCTAATGCTCTAGCTGCTCATGGTAGTCATCTTTGAAGGGATCCTCATGTTCCTCATCTATTTCATTAGCAACATCCCTTTCTTGTTTCTCTAGTTCTTCTAAGATTTGCATTGTTGCTTTCATCTTTGATGGTTTTGTCAAAGGAGGGATAGGGAGACCAACAATAGTAGCCTAGATAGCAGGATTTATCAATACTCTAGAGAGCTCCATAGGTATATTCTGCATATGTCAGGAAAAGGCCATTGGTAGAGTAAGGGAGGGCATAGTTGTTGTGGATGCTAGAGGAACTGCAGTTGAGGGATACATTAAGGAGGATGAGATTGTAGATATTGTGGTAGAGGAGGAATACCTTACCATAATGGGTGCAAATGGCAAGGTGGAGGCAAGGTGAAGCGAGATGTCCACAATGAGCAGAGAGGAAGCATGTAATGCTTGAGATACTAAAGGAGGAGTAACAACAATGAAAGTGGTGGTCATGTAAATAGTGGAGGTGGCAGGTGGTGAATTTGGTTGCACAACCTCTTCTTCTTCTCCTTCATGCAGTGGGCCTTCGTAGATCATAGGAATCTCAAATAATTCACCTGAATTCTTTGTCTTCTTCAAGGTTTCACCCTCTGAAGCTTTCCTTCAATAAAACTGATGTTTTGGCTACCACCTTGATACTTCTTTTCTCTTCCTTGACCCTTTGGCTGGAGGGGATTTTGGGGCTTCTTCAATTGGGGCAGCAATAATCTGATAGTCTGTTTCACTCTCGATCTCATCTTCAAGCTCACTATAGATCAAAATGACTCCTTGGAGCTTTAATTGAGCAATTTTTGCATCAATCCATTGCCTTGTTCTATGCTCTACCAAATTTGTTAGAATATTGAGGTCATTGATCTCTTCTTCATTTCAATCCATTAGGAGCAATGGTAGGTTAGCAAAAACATCATACCTCAGATCTATGATAGTGTTTTCATCTTGTACGATTTGATCTAGTACTGAGAATAGTATGACCATCTTGAAAAAGTATGTAGTCATACACACATAATTCCTCATGCGTACCTCCTTATTTTCCCAACAGTTAGCCCAAAAATATTTAATGTTTTGCAAGTAGGCGTATTCCCTTCCAACAAACTTCTTCAACTTGCCATATGGATCCATCGTACGTCGAGCAGTATGGAGCCCCAAATTATATTCAATAATCTCCCTCTCTAAATATTTAGTGCATTGGACAGTTGCGAGGGCATACATCCCTTGTCTAGATGTGAGGGGATATAGTATTGCTGCCCAATGTTTTCCACTTAGGACAGTATGTGCAATTTGTAGCTGCCTTGAGACTTCTAGCAAGATTAGTCAGTCATTTGGATACCAGGGCAACTTGTATAGCCTCTCAAAGAAGCCCTTTATTCAGATTTAGGTGAACTTGGTTAATTATATAAATAAGATTCCAAACCTATGGATAAATGCATAGGAACTATGCGAGACTCTTCTCTCAAAGTCCCCTCTTAGAAGTATAATAATATGCCCAATAAAGGCACTGTTCACCCTGCAATAGTCCTTGAAATTTTGGTATGGTAGCTACAAGTTCCTGTCATATAATTTTAGTTCTCTTCCTAGAGTTCAGCTTTGTGCAACAAATAATCCCATGTATGGAAATGGGTCATCCAACAAATACACCAAATAAGACGTCATATAAAATTGGGAGGCCTTCTTGACCGCTAGGAACTGCTGATGCAAGTTGTTACCGATCATTCCAACCTAGTGAAACTTGTTTTTTTCCTCTGATAATCTCCTCTATGAAGTAAAACATCCAATCTTGGAAGTAATTTGTAGTAGGGATTCCCATGAATCTACTCAACAAGGTCACCAAGTCATGGTAATCTTCATAAAATTCGCTCTTGAAAAACTCTTGCGGAACCTTGTTAGTGCTCCCCCTCTTCTCTTTTAACTAGTACTGGTTGATTAGCTTTTCGCATTTTAGGGGATCAATCTTCCAAATACTTTTTGCATATTTCTTCATTGTTTACTCCATAGGGTCAAAGGTATGGATGTGGAATTTTTTCCCTATGGACTTGGAAGATAGGTCAACCAACACTTTACCATCACAATCAACAATCCTTCTATTATTTTTCTTGATAAGCTTCTCGGCAAGCCATTACTAATTCTAGAGCCATAGAAGCTGGTAGTAAACTAGTTTCCTTAGCCAAACCACTCTATCTGATTTTCCTTGCATTATGTTTAGTTGGATTGAAAATGACCATTTTTCATAATTCATCTATGTCAACCTAGATGAGGTTGATATTTGATATCAAGTCCCACATAGATGTGACCTTGGAGGTGATTTCCACCCCGTGGAACTAGTACTTCATATATTCTTTATCTTCCTTTCCTCTTGGAACTTTGGCAGGCTTTTTCCCTTTCTCTTTCTCTATGACTACCCCCGATGGTCCTACAGCTAATTCCATAAATCCTATCAATAGAGGTAGAGTAAGAGTGATCATATTAAAAATCAAGGGAGTGTTGGTGAAATCTTGAAAAATAGATGTTAGATCAAGTAATTCATCCTTCAAAGATCATAATATCCATCAAAAATCATCATCTGGATTTCGTTTGGGGAAGATAGAGCAATGAGTGTCCAGGGATGCAGGTTTCCCTGGGCTGGCATCCTTTTTAAGGAAGTAGCAAGAAATAGCTCTGGGGAGGTGGCAACCTACAAGCGGTGACCTATATCAAGATTTTCGTTATATGAATGGGTCCCACCAAGGTGCTAAGGTGTTTGGGTACATGGGTCCATCATTCATGATACTTCAAATGTTCTCAATTCAATTACTTTGGTCATGCAGGTTGAGAGGGTGCAGAGGTAGGTGACCCCAAGGCTATTTGGAACTATAAGGAAGGTGTTTGAAATTTCATTGATGAGGCAGAGGTATGCATATAGAGTCCTGCATTGTGGGACCCACAGGAAGAAGGGACAACCTATTGTTAACTTCTAAGATCATGTCATTTAGAGTGATGTAGGTGAGGATCAGTGGGATTATGTTGGGTGATGGTCATTTGGAGATGGCAGAGGCAAGGCAGAAGCCCATGGATGGTAGTCCACACTACAAGATTGGCTTGAAGGTTGGTGTGGATCATCAACATGAAGAGGACCTAATAGCAATGGAGGGGTCAAGCCCCGTTGGGTAGGAGGCAAGTTGCTTTCACCCGTTAATGTTTAGTTGTTCCTGGGGTCGCAAGTGGGAGGCTGTGGAAGGTCACTAAGGAATGGATACTTTCAAATTGTGGTGGCAATTCAGCATCCCACAATGGGTGACCTGCATAGGTGAGTCTTTAAGGGACCCTAGAAATGATCTATTTGCTTGAGGAGGGCAGAACAATGAAGATGAGTTCGAACCCCATAGGGTGGGCAGAAAGTTTGGCATGGCCATTTAGAGAGGGTGGTCATAAGATGTTGGTCCATAGGAAGTGTCCCACAAGGGAGGGCCCACAAAGGATAAACTTGGTCATTTTATGCATGACGAGGCTGAAGCGAAACTGGTGGTGCAGAATTTGCAATGTGGATGGACGGGGCTCTCTAGCCATTTGCAAACAATGAAAGGGAACAAGTAGCCCACAAATGATGGTTCAAGAAGCTTGACCTACATGTAGGAATCCAAACTTATATTTTCTTTGGGCTATGTGAGATGACACTAAGATTTGTGGGTTCCACAAAATAGGGGGAAGCGGGATCTTCACAGTTTGGAAAATGGATGTTGAACTAGCAGTGAAGGGGCAATGAAGACCTACAAATAATGGCCTACAGATAGTGATTTGAGTGCTTCAATCAGGACATGGGAAAGGTAGGATGCGCCACGTTGGGAGCAGGGAGGAGGTGACCGTTTGAAGACAACGAGAAGGTAAGGGTGGCCTGCAGGTATAAATTCACAAGAGCGGAACTATAATGACCAAATGAGCTCTAACTTAGGATTTTATGTTTAGTCTCAGTTAACTATGGTGAAGGGAAAGCATCAGTTTGCAACATTGGGGCCACCAAAGGTGACAATCAAAGCTTCTGAAGTTTGTCTTTTGGTTTGCAAGGTCAATGGTAAAGGTTAGCTTGTGGGTTTTTGGGGCATGAGCACCCTAGTCAAGAATATAAGAGGGGTTGAGTTCTACGAGGCCCTAAAAGGCTGATTTTGAAGGGTTTTTGAATTTTGAAGAAGTGGGTTTTGTGCAGAATTTCATTCTTGACTAGTTGCCTAAGATTTTATAGTTTTCTTTCTTAATATTTCCTTTAAATTTTGAAAGAAAATGAACTAAGGTGAACACAACTACGCAATGAAGAAATCCTTCAATCAGTCCTTGAAGAGATGTGAGTGCGAAGGCTAGTAGAGCTCACTGACAAATTCTAGCAAGAGGAATAAAAATGACAGGTTAGTTGGGCTATTTATTGAAAATTTGACATTAATGACCTCCATTTAGTGCACGTACAATGGTTAGTGAGGTTTGTGGGCATGAGTTTCAAAACTACTAGTGGTAGGAATGAAAAAGGTGAGGTTTGTGGGCATGAGTTTCAAAACTACTAGTGGTAGGAACGAAAAAAACTATGGGGTGGTAGATAGTCAAGAGTTTTCCATTTAGTAGATCATCAAAGGGGATGAAAATGGAAGATGTGGATCTCACAATACAGGTGGATACCCCATCTCGACCACTATGGAAATGGTGAAATTTAGAAGGAATTCCACATGGGGAAACCCACAAGGGAAAACCTACACTAGGCAAAAGACAATAGTTTTAAGGACTTAAGGAAAGCTACTAGAGGGACCACACAAAGGAAAAAGACATTAAAATTTCAAAGGTGGTGAAACTTGGTTAACCCAAGGTGATAGCTTCAGGACTCATTGACCACTTAGGACCCAAAAGAGAAGACACACAAAATGAAATGAAGGAAAAAGTGACCCGATGAAAGCAAAAAAGAGGTTTCCTATTCTGAATGTGGCATGTGTGCTATAGGCACAAAAAATGGTGACTTTGCGGAGAGAACACTCCTAAGAATTCTAAGGATAAAGACTGATTTTGAACCCAAAATCTACTATTTCATAGACCAGGAGCTGATTTCCATAAGTGAAATGAGGAACACGAAGGAGAAAAAGGATCCTTAATTGAATAAGATCACAAGAACATCTCAGAAGTGTGTATGGTGCATTCATTCCCTTTCTTTAGAAACTATAAAAAATGAACATTAATTAGGAAAATCAAGCTACATAAACTTCCTAACCCAAAAAGCAACTTGTACATTGCCCCATTTCCAATTAGGCATCCATAGCCCTGATGAAGTTGTCACTGTGACCCCACAAGAATTTCTCTATTTCCAGTCGGGTGTCCATAGCCCTGATACAGTTGTTCACACACCCACATAGTTGCTTTATTTTCATTATTTTCTTCCTTTCTTTCTCTTTAGATATTTCTTTTGGTGATCTTTCTTTTGCTCAACTATATAAGCATTGAAGCTTACTATGGGTTTGGAAACACAGTGATCACTAGAGTAGACTTAAGATTTTTTACTTGCCTGGTCCTCATAATGACCACTGTAAAACTCTTCAAAAATAATTTAATGTATGTTTCATGCATGATATGAGATGAGTGTAGAAGGATTCAACCCCAAGGGTCATGTTCTAGGTCAATTTAGAGTTCAAATAAGGAAACCACCCACAAAAGCAATTAGAGATCAATAGTTGGGAGTGAATATTTATCCAAAGAACACAAAGAGCAAACAAAAAAGTGAATTGTACATCAAACTGAGCATGACCACTACATTCGAAAAAAAGGAAGACCCTTAGCAAAACAACATAGCTGAGAGAACTACAAAAATAGAAGCAAAGCAAGACAATGACACAGAGGAAACCTAAACTAATCTATATATAGGTATTTACAAATACTAGCTTAGAAGAGCTTAGGAAAGGAAATAATGCTTGAGGTGTTTCCTGTTGATGGGAAATGGGATATCTTCACCAGTTAGTGTTGTGAGATGGGTTTAGAGAATCACATAGCATAGATAAAGTGACAACCAACGCTACTAAGCTATTAAACCACATCCAAACAAGAGAAAACAAATAATGGAGAAAATAAAAAACGAAAAACATAAAAGAAAGCACTCCCCATTATGGTTGATTCTTTCTCTTGCTCTCCTTATTCTTGTTATGCAACTTTTCCCTCAGATTTATTGAAACACTTGTGCAAAACCTACAAATGGTAGCAAGAAAGTTGGAGACAATTAGCTATTTAGCTGAAAATGGAGAAGGAAGGTTGTTTTTATAGACAACCATTCTAATTGACGATTATTTATTCAAAATAAATAAATCTTTGACTAGGTGGAGGTGCATAAATAATTTATTTTAAATTATTTATTCAAAATGGAGGAAAATGACAAGTGGAAAATAAATAATTTTCTCAAATTATTTATTTGGAGAAAATGAAAAGAGGAGCATTTAATTAAATTTATCAATTTAATTAAATGGAGAAATGAAAATTAGATTTTAAATAATTAATTTAGATTAATTATTTAATAGGGGAGGTGGCATGGGATAGTTAAATAATTTTAATAATTATTTAACTATAGAAGAATTAAAAAACCATGAATAGATAAATAATTAATGGTAATTATTTAACTATAGATGAAAGATGATAAAATAATTAAATAAATAATAATTTATTTAACTATTGAAGAAGAAGGAGAAATTAGTGATGCAATTAAATAATTTTAATTGGTCAGGATAGAATAAAGATGAGAAGGTGAAATAATTAAAAATTATTTAATTAATGGAGGAATGTGATCAAACTTAATTGAACAATTAAAATTATTCAATTATCGAAGGAAAATTATCAAGAAAAATGATGCTCGTGGACTTAGGACATTTTTTAGTGTCTACATTTTGCCCCTCTTTGAGACAATGTAGCTTGTCGCATTGTTTCAAAGAAAAAGATTGATCAACTAATACATGCCCCAAAGATATCTTAGTAAGGACTATGATAAGAATGATATGCCCCCTCGAGAGATTGATCGAACAGATTGTAAGAAGATTAATCTCTTGATAGATGTCCAGAAAGTGATTAGATACCTGATATTGTGCAAGTGATAAAGTGGTGATGTACATTTTGATGAAAATGCAAAGTTGATGGGCATAACTAAACAATTAATGGAAGTGATCAGTATAGCCAAGTTGATGAGTTGATGAAACTGATTGAGCTAATCAAGCTAATTGAGAATTATTCTTACACAAGAAAAGGTGTTGCAATGATGGGTTGATTGATTGATTAAGGGGACATGAAATTTCAAGAAGCAAGTTGATTGATTTGAGATTTGATTCAAGAGACATATATCAGTGAGTTAAGCAATTAATTGATTTCTCTACGACAAGAAAGATGAAGAAAATGAAATGCAAGATGGAAGATAATGAAGGTGATGAAGCTTCTTGTACCATTTAAGTGCTTTTATCATCATTGAGCTTATTATGTTGAAAATTAGTATAAGCGTCTAGATAACATGAACATCTAGATAACCTAAATATTGTTTGCATTTTTATTTAGTAATGAAATATAAGCATCTAGGTATAAGAACCTTAGATGACCTAAATACTTATTGCATGGAAGACACTATCAGACAAGGAATTTTCTCATTCACATTAGACTCATAGGTCCTCAATGGTTTTAGACAACCATGTCCTAAGATGAGTCATCCTATGAATAAGAAACAATCCACAAAGAACAAACAAATGAACATGCCCCATCCTTGCCTCTCTAGTCAAAGAAATCCTGAAGAAGCTAAAAGACATGTCACCAAAGATAAAATCATAAAATAAGCAAAGATCAACAAACAAACAAGAGTCCTGCTTCGATGTAAAAAATGATTCTTGTTACAGTTTATGTGTTTGGTTGGATTTGAAAGGTGGATTGATATATATGTTATAATATTTGCTTGATTGTAAACACTTGCATGTTTTGGTTTTGTTGAAGTTCAAAGTCGTGTGGTTATCTGAAAGTGTCACTATTTTTTGGAATTTTTTATTTTTTTGGATTTCTTCAGGACATTTTATGATTTTTTTGGATTATTTTAGGACATTTTATGATTTTTTTTTTGGATTTAAAAAGATGGAGTGAAATGAAATATGATACGACTGATTGAAGGAATAAGATTTTCCATAGTAGAAGTAATGCAACCATGGATAAATGATAGATCAAAATTAAAGATTCACTGCAAAACATGTCACACAAGCAACATATCCTTTGTCAAAATATGATAATGGTTCATTGATTGGATGATAGGAATCATCGATTCCATCAGGCATGATGATGATAAGTACTTAGGATCACTTATTCCTCTAAGTACGATGATATTGATGATTGTTTATGATTGATTGACAAAAAATAGGAGGATTGGATAATGTTTTACAGCTAGGTTCAAATATGATTCACATGATAAGATTAAAGGTTGGAAAGGACCATGATGACCATCATTGGAGGTGATTTAATCATGGATAAATGATAAGGATGTGAACTATGATGGAATGGTAAAACATAAGGATATGAAATGGAATCCAAAGCATGTTTTTGTAATTTTTCCCCTAATCTCATCAAGAACAAAGGAAGGAAATGGGACATGGATTTTGATAAACTAGGAGATATGGAATGGAAGAATCCAAAGATAAGGATAATGAATAGGATGATCAAGATTGATAAGATATGGACACAATACCTAAGTATTTTGTTCCTATTCCTCATCAAGACCAAGGAAGCAAGGATGCATTAAGATAGGATGGTGGAATATGGATACGGTGAAGGATATGGTACGAAAGATATGGATAAAGTGTATAGGATAAGATATACGATGTTCAAGAAGATCGCTAACATTTTCAAGATCAAAGGTGGAAAGGTAAAGGATGAACGTAAAGAGGATAATGGATATGAATGAAAGGATGGATAAAACTTGCCCCCAAGTGTAGAGTGCAAGAGGAATATGGAAGATAGGATATGGATAGGGATAAATGAAAATGGAAGGTAATATATGCATGATAAGGAGATGGAGGAAGGACTCAAGAATCAAGTTTCATGACTAATATCCCTTGAATGTATGCTCTAATAAACCATGGAAATGAGGATTAGATTCATAAACATTGGTAGATTAATGGTGTGATGGAAGAAGCTAAGGACTTATGCAAAGGTTTGGATTAAAGGAGGATAATGGGGGATGAATGGTGGATAATGGATAGGAGGTTGGAATGCTTGTTGATGGATAGATGGAAAGGATGGCAAGATCAACATCGGCACACACCTTGAAGGGTGGTGGAGTGATGGAGGAAAAATGAATTTGGAAGGTGATAGGTTTTTAGATGGACGATAGGAGGAAGCTTTTGGATTAGCAAATTTGGATGCGAGTTTATATTTTATTGCTTCTACGAGACTTTTAGGAATCCACATAGCTTTTGACTTTGATTTTTGATTCATGGGCCTTTGTGGCTTTTGAGATTCTTCTTTTTGATTTATGGGCCTTTGAAATTTTTCTTCTTGATTTATGAGCCTTTGCGGCCTTTGAATTTTTTGCTTTTGACTTGATGGGCCTTTGTGGCCTTTTGGATTTTTATTTTGACTTGGGATCAATTTTTTTTTAATTTTTGCATGGCTCTTAAAGGAGACATGTTGATCCTTTGATACATGTAGATTTTGATAGGAAGCTTTTGACATTTGGCACCCAAATTGCTTCCAAAAGCAATGGGATGGGTGGATAGAGATGAATGATATGGAGGTCTTATGGATGGGTTAATGTAGGTAGAATTTTGAGAGGGAATCAAGGATGTGTGCCTTTGTTTTTCTTGATGAATAGGAGATGAAGGGATGTAGGGCCCTAATATGGATGGAAGGGTTGATGAACTAGGGTTTGGATGATAAGGACCAAGGATAGATGGAAGGTTTTATGGACTACGATAAGGACCTAGGATAGATGAAATGTTTGATGGACTAGTATAAGGGCCTAGGATACATGGAAGCTTTGATGGACTAGGATACTTAGGTTTATTTTGAGGGAATCTATACTTACGATGGGTACCAATGTATTGAGCATGAGGTGTATAACCAAGGCCATGATAGTATGTGTTTTCCTGGATATAAAGGGGTTCTAGGATACCTTGTTCATGAAGGCCTAATCCTTTGCCTTTGTAGTTCATAGTTTGACACATTTGTTTGCCAACGGGATATATATTGTTTATGAAACAAGATGCAAATTCATCGTGAGGTGGTTGTGATATGGAAGGAATAACAAGATATTTGAGTAAACCACCTTGGATAAAATTGAGAGAACCCATTTGATAGGTAAGAGGTTCATGGATGGTTTGAATAGGGGTGATAGACTTTTGTGGAGGATTGTGGTCATGAGGGGAATTATGATGTGTGATAGGATTTTGACATGGGGATAAGGGGGTACTTTGATCTTGACTTGGAAAAGGATTAAGAGGTGTAGGAGATGGAGTAGCTTGCTCTTTATTAGGTATGGAATCATCAAAAAGTGGTATGAAAGCCATGTCTTGATCATGAGAAGGATGAACATCATCATGGAATGAAAGGGTATCCTTCAATGGAGGTTTATCTTGATCTTGATGAGGAAGGGAATCCTCATATTTTGTGGAAATCCTATCTTGATCATTGGATATGATGGAATCATGAGATGGTATGAATTAATTAGATGAGTTGGAAGGACTTGGAAGCATACTTTTCTCTTGAGATGGAAGGGAATCATCTTGAATGAAACAAAAAGAGATAAGGGGATCATCGTGAGGTTCTTGAGAGATGGGATCTTGGTCAAATATTGGAAGGGGTTGTGGAATTTTGGTATCATTGGATGGAATGGAAAGAATGATTTGACCTTGATGTGCAAGGGAGTTTATGCTAGCATTCTTTGGACTAAGAGATTGACATGAATCGTTGGATGTAGATGGCATGATAGGAGAGGATGGGTAAATAGATTCGTTAACTTGGGTGAAAGACTCATGAGGTTTATTTTGACTTATGGGGGATGAAGATAGATGCATGACATGGTAGGATTGCACAATATCATTTGTGTTTTTGGATATAGATTTTGGTTTCTCATTTAGCCTTTGTAGAAATTCATGGACATTAATCTTGGATGATGTAGTTTTGGACAAGGATAAAGGCTTATGAGATGATTGCATCACTTCATTTAAATGGTGGGATTCAAGTTGTTTTTCAAGCTCTTTCAAACAATGGTAAAGATATTCAATCCTTTGGTTTCGTTCATAGGTCGAGTGTGAATATGGAGGATAATAGTTAGACATGTTTGGTTGATGGTTTTGGAAATTTTTTGAGGTGTTGCAAGTTACCAAGTGTGATGTTTGTTTGAGGTCAATTGTTTGTGTTTAGGTTTGTGAATGTTGTGGATACTGTTTGAAAATTCATAAAACACTTGACAAGCATGATGTTTTGGTGTATGCAAACACACATGAGACAAGTAGAATCCTAATAGGCCAATAAGCCAAGGGTTTGTATACTTGGTATAGCCCACCGATATACCTCGGATTGGTGCTAAACACATTTCCTTCTCGAGAGCAGATAGCTTAGAAGTTTGGTGGCATTGGCTCCCCTCCACAACTCATTAACGCCATTCAAGCACACCAACTTTGGATTCTTGGGTCATCACTTCCCAAGAACTGCTATCTCTACTCAAGGGAGTTAGTAGTGAGTATCTTCGGGCATGATACTATACCCTGCACTATACCAAGCAATGGCTGAAAATGGTTGGCTTCTAAAACAATAGGTGTTTAGTTAGGGCATCCATTCGAGTGGCCACACATGGGGCAAGAGATTAATCACCAATTAGGTGGCACTCCAGCCTGAAGAGGTTACACTCAACAGGGTTTATAGGAGTACTACTCCATCCGTGTGACACATCCACACTCGTGGTACTTGAACTTTCCTCAAGCACCCATTTTATATCCTAGCTAGAAGTGGCTTGGCTTTAGCTTATTATAGGTCAGGTTGTCCCTTAAGGTGAGTACTTTTTCCCTTAAGGCAGACCCATTTCTAAAAATAATAACCATTTCTCTTACACCTAGGATCACTCGAAAGCACAAGGGGAGAGGATACTTCGATTATTAAGTCGTGACGGTGACAAAAAATAATGTGGGTCTGCTTTTCTGATCACCTAGTTTTCACAAGGTGAGAACATAATCACCTACCACCTTCAAGCATAGTCAGACATAATCAAGCACATGTTCATTTTAATGCACCAAAAGAAGTGTTCCTAAACTAGAAATCACAAACAAATTGTTTAATAAAATGAGTCTTTGACTAATAGAGCTACAAAACCACAAATCAGCAGTTTTATAAATGTCTTGGACCAACAAGAAAGCTACAAAAAACTAAGTTAGAGCAAGAGATTAAAAACCAAACTAACAGTTAGTAAATAACTAAACTAGAAAATAAAAAGACTAAACTAAACTAAGAAAAAGAAATCAAAGAAAACTAAAAAATAAGAGCTCAATATTTTTGTTGCTCCAAAAGAAGTAGTTTTTGGGAGCCCCATTCCAAAGCCACACAAAAAATTAGTAAACCAAAAAAAACTTCAATGAAAATAGCAAACTAAAATAGTGATAAATTTCACAAAACTAAACAAAATTTTAAATCGTAGATATCTATGGAAAGCTAAGACATAGACCTTCAAAACTTAGAATTTTTTTTGCAAAATTCTACACAACAAAAATATTATAAACAAAAGAAAAATTGGATTTTAACAACTAAATCTTAAAAAACTGCGATCAGTAAAATGGCCATATTTTTTTCAAATCTTAACGAAATTTCAAAACGTTTAAAGTTTTGGAAAGCTGAGAATGAGGTGTACAAAAAAAAAAGTTCTAAAAGATTTGATACATCCATTTTTCTATGCTCAAAAGAAGATGATAGGATTTCGTAGGACTTCTTGGTTGTATCCTACAAAACAATGAAAACAAACAAGAAAACAAACCAATTTTTCTGCAAAATTATAAGATTCACGTCGGGTTCACCAAATGTGAGATGGGTTTAGATAATCAAATAGCATAGATAAAGTGACAGCCAACACTACTAAGCTATTAAACCACATCCAAACAAGAGAAAACAAATAATGGAGAAAATTAAAAATCCAAAACATAAAAGAAAGCACTCCCCATTATGGTTGATTCTTTCTATTGCTCTCCTTCTTGTTATGCAACTTTTCCCTCAAATTTATTGAAACACTTGTGCAAAACCTATAAATGGTAGCAAGAAAGTTGGAGACAATTAGCTATTTAGCTGAAAATGGAGAAGGAAGGTTTTTTTTATAGACAACCATTTTAATTGACAGTTGAGATTAATCTTCTCGAAAGATTTCAAGATCAATGGATGAGAATGCATGAGAGAAATGTTATGAAATGGATGGTTGAGATTAAGTCTTAGAAAAGATGCCAAGATCAATGGTCCAGAATTGATGCACCAAAAATATGCCATGCATGGAAAATCTATGATGTTGATGGCTATGACACCTAATAGCTATGACAGACATGCAAAACATGTAGGCTATGATGGAAATGAATGTTATGACAAGGGATTATTACAGAGCATCTTTGACTGGGTGGAGGTGCATAAATAATTTATTTTAAATTATTTATTCAAAATGGAGGAAAATGACAAGTGGAAAATAAATAATTTTCTCAAATTATTTATTTGGAGAAAATGAAAAGAGGAGCATTTAATTAAATTTATCAATTTAATTAAATGGAGAAATGAAAATTAGACTTTAAATAATTAATTTAGATTAATTATTTAATAGGGGAGATGGCATGGGATAGTTAAATAATTTTAATAATTATTTAACTATAGAAAAATTAAAAGACCATGAATAGATAAATAATTAATGGTAATTATTTAACTATAGATGAAAGATGACAAAATAATTAAATAAATAATAATTTATTTAACTATTGAAGAAGAGGGATAAATTAGTGATGCAATTAAATAATTTTAATTGGTCAAGATAGAATAAAGATGCGAAGGTGAATTAATTAAATAATTAAAAATTATTTAATTAATAAAGGAATGTGATCAAACTTAATTGAAAAATTAAAATTACTTAATTATTGAAGGACAACGACCAAGAAAAATGATGTCCATGGACTTAGGAAATTTTTTAGTGTCTACAAGTGTCTTGAGGTGGAAGGCATTATCTCCTAAAATTTTAGAGAATTTAAGGGAAATACCATAATCGAAGGTCCAACTAGCAAATTTGAGTGAGAAAAAGGTGGGGCCATTATCACAAACAAGGGCATATGGACAACCTAAATAATTCAAAATAAAACTTTCAAGAAAATTAACAACCACCTTAGTAGTGCACTGCCTACATGCAATTGCTTTTTTCCATCTAGTGTAGTAATCAGAAGAGGTTAGAATGTACCTATGACCCACAAAGGATGGTAGGCTTACCAGACCAATGAAGTCGAGACCCCATTTTGCTAATAGTCTTACCTCTAGGACTGGTTGTAGTTAGATAGGAGCATTTCATTCTCTAGTTGTAGTAGTCTAGCACACATGGAAAGTTTGAACATGAATGTGTGCATCCTTGAATACCATCAGCCAATAGTACTCGGCCCACAATATTTGATGAGTAGTAGAAGGGCCAGATCCATGACTAGTGCTAAAATTATCATGATTTTTTTTTAATACTCATGTTGCCTCTTCTTTCCTAGGCAATCTAAGGAAAGCCCCTTCATGATTCCTCTTATACAATATAAACCCCTATAGCATGTAGCTATTGCTTTTCAGCGGAAGAGAATGCTTTTGGACTCCTTGTAGGTGAGGTAGACATTTGTTATTCAATAGGTAGTAGACAATGTCATCATACCATTCTCTGAGGGAGGCATCTTCAAGTTGATATTACTGTACAGTAAGCTTAGGCCTCGCTTTAGCTAGTGTTTCAGCTATCATATGGGTGAGGGCCTGCCCCCTTACTAATTTCATTGGCTAAATCTCCATGTCATATTCCTGTAGCAAGGTGACCCATTTTTCTCTTCTTTCTCCCAACTCATTCTGCATTAGCAATGTTTTTATTGTTGGATCAGGCACTATGGAAAACATTGTGTTCCATAAGATGTAGTATAAATTTCTTGACTCCCTTGACTAGGGAATATGCTTTCCTTTCCACATTGTGATATCTTAGCTTTTCATCTTTTAATCAAGCACCCATGAAGAAAATAGGGTTCTCACTTCCTTCATCATCCTTTTGTGTCAATATGATGGCACAAGAATGGTCTAAAGTGAATGAGTAGATGTAGAATGGCTTCAAGTAATCTAGGCTGAGCAGTACAAGTGCACCAACAATAGCTTTATTGATTTCCTTGAAGGCTTTCTTTGCCTCTGGTGTCCACTCAACTTTGCCATCTTATTTTAACATTGAATTGAGTGGATTTACTATCTCAACAAAGCCAATGATGAATTTTATGATGAAGTTTATCTTTCCAAAGAAAGATTTCAATTCCTTGTTGCCTAGCAGCTGAATCTTTAGGATAGCCTGGAATAACTCAGAGTGAATTGAGATTCCCTTCTTTGAGATCACGTGCCCAAGCAACTTTCCTTTGGTAACTCCAAAGATGCACTTCTTTGGGTTTAGAGAAATCCCAAATTCCCTATACTTATAAAAAAAATTGCATAAATCAGAAACATGATTGCCCTACTTCTTTGAAAACATCATGAGATCATCCATGTAGATGATAATGCATTTTCCAATCGTATCTTTAAAGGCTATATCCATTGCACACTGGAAAGTGTTGCCAGTGTTAATGAGCCTAAATGACATCCTATTGTATGTGAAGGTTCCCACTTGGTGGTGATTGTTTTCTTGTGCCTATGCTCATATTGTACCATTACCTAATTGTACCTAGAGTATCCATCTATGAAAGACATCATTTGAGATCCATTGACTATATAAAACACCTCATCCAACAAGGGCACAGGATAATTGTCCTTCTCCAATGCTATCTTTAGGTTACAAAAGTCTACGCACAATCTAATTTCTCCATTCTTTTTCTTGACTAGGACCAAATTGGCCACCCACATGGAGTGCTTGACTGGGAAGATAATTTTGGTAGATAACATCTTTTGAACCTCCTTGTAGATGATGGGTTCCAATACTGCATTGATGAGATGCTATTGTTGTCAAAATGGTCTCACATCCAGCTTGAGAGGAATGGTGTGCATCATGATTGATGTGTCATATCTCTTTAAATCCTCATAGCTCCAAGCGACCACTTCATGGTACTTGTGTAAGTTGCTTTATTTTCTTATGGCATGCATACTTTTCCAATGAACACATTTTTAACTTGCTCGACTATGCCAAGATTGTGAGTTTCACATAGTTGATTATTGATAGAATCCTTCACTCACTGATCCTGGTCTATGATATGATCTAAATCAAATATGCATTCAAGTTGAACCATACCCCTAGGAATCATGTTGGTCTTGAGGTTAATGACTCCTTCTATATCCAATTTAGCCTCTTCAGGCTCAGCCTCATCAATTATTTGGGTTGCAAACACATTGAAGCTAGTGATAAAATCTTATATGTGCTTATCATCATTAAACACTTGAAAGTTAGTAACACTGTTTGACACTGATGGGATGGAGTTAAGTTCAATAGTAAACCTTTTGAGGCCAAATAGTGATAGAGTTTGTAGAGTACTAGTTCCCTGAGCCAAGGCATTAGCAGTATTATTTTGGGAGTGAGGGATCAACTGAATATCAAATGCATCTAAGCTCTTTAAGAGATCCCAAATCCTATTTGTATAATTTTCTAGCCTTATGTCATGGTAGGAATACAACTTCCTAACCTAATTTAATACTAACTCTAAGTCACCAAAGACTTCAAGCATTTTGACCTTCTTCCTTAGGGCCATAAAAAGACCATGGACTAGTGCATCATACTCTGCTACATTATTTGTACAATAAAATTGAAGCCTATGAGTAGTGGTGTAGGTCTTACCTATGGGGCTAATGATTTCAAATCCTTCTCCTGCTCCTTGGTTGGACTTAGATCCATCAAAGCACAGTGTCTAAAACTTGGAGGACTCTTCAGCTTGAGGTTTGATCATACATTCATCTTTCTTTGGTTGCACACTTTCATTTGCAATTTCTAGGAAAGGAACAAACTCAACATTGATATAATTGGGTAATTCTGTTCAAGCCTCCATTTTTAGTGAAATTTATACTCTAATATGAGAAACTACCATCTAAAAAAGGAAACATTCAAATTCTAGGTGGCAATATTGTGGACCCTACACCAACTAGGAAATAGGAGCTCTTGGAAATCCATCCCTACTCCTAAACTAAGCTAATCTTGCACAAATTTTTCAATAAACTCTTGGAATCCATCCAATAATCCCAAATTTTGTCTTCATTGGATTCCTTGTCATCTGACTCAACTAGTATTTTTGTGCTCTTAGTCGTGTAAGTCAAATCAGCAGTGGGGTTGTAAAACACTAAGAGGAATTCTTCTATCGCCTCCTCTTCTTGGAGCTCTGATTCTTCTTGGTAATCCCCAAGGCAATAATTTCCCAACTCTGTTTCAACAAAAAGCACCTGAATGGTGTTGTATTTTTGTGATCATAAATTTTATGTGTGACTCTCGATCTATGTGGATTTGATTTGGAAATCCTTTCCATGGAAGTCAAAAGTGGGATAAGTCAGTTGTAGCATATCCATTCAATGCTCTAGTGAAATATCAAGGATATCTATCACTTGAATGTCAATGACTTGCTACACTCTTGGGTTTGCAAAAATCTACATAGGAATCCTATTAATTTACCCAAATATATTCACCTCTATTTCATCCAGTTATCACCTTCCACTTGGAAGGAGTGGGAACTATATCCAAATCCTTGCAATCAACAAGTGACATAACATTGTTAGATGTTCTTGAATCAAGCAAGCAACAATGCAGGTTCTTCCCAAATATTATGATGGTGGTAAGGGAGGGCAATGTTTCTAACTTCCCTTGGAATAAACCCATGGCTATTTCTACCTAAGCAACTTGATTCTTATCTTTCTCATTAGTATTTTTCTTGGTTGACACTTCATTTTTCTCCTTAGCGGGTTGCTTTCTAGCTTGTTTATTTGAGGGCACACCCATTTTCTTGCCTAGGATTTCTTGGATTATAGGCCCATGTTGTGATTCATCAAAAGAGACTCTCTTGGAATATACCTCTTGTTCTGAGTTAGAAGAGGCAGTCCCATTAATCATTCTAAAGAAGGTATTCCTAACTATAGGGACTTTCAACAATTAGAAGGTAGACAAACTTATTTTGACCTTCTTGAACTCTTCAGCCACATATTTTCCCATTTATTCAATTTCAGCCCCAAAGGACTTGCCTTGGGAATAGTCAACAAATTGATTTTTCATTTGATTCGACTACTTTTTTTTGTCAAAGTATTGAGTGGGAACATGGGGGTAACTGATATTTTTTTTAGCATTTGGATTAGGTGGGGTGCTAAAGTTATTAGGTGGAATAGAGGTCATGAATGAACCACTTGCTTTCCTATTTCTTAAGTTATACGGAGTTTCCCTTTGATTAAAAATTTGAACTTCATCTATTAGACCATTGTCTATTGAAGTGAAGAGCTGAGATAAAGTATCTTAGTCACTTACCTCATTCACTTCTTCATCATTTTAGGGAGGGATCTCCTTTTTAGGTGCATTTCTTTCACTACGTGGGAATGGAGCTTGATTGAATACGAGCATAGAAGAATCGTATGATTCAGAGGGAACTATGTCTCAACAACCAAGACCATCAACAGTGTTTTAGACTTCTACTTGAAATATTTTTGTAGCTATCTAGAACTCAGGGCAATCCAATTTGGAGTGCCTATTATTTTTATGGATCCAACACCATCCGAACAAATTTGCCTTACCTAGGTATACCCCACATGTCATGTTATTTATGTTAGTCAGCTGGTCTAGAGGACTAGGAACACCTCCATTATTGGGCCTTGTATTCCATGTTTGGTTCTACCTCTTTGAAGGCCTCCTTTCAAAGTTCTAGTTGGCATTTTGTCCTCTTTCATAATTTTTCCTAGAAGAGGTACTTGCATAATGCTTATCTCTATTATCCTGACTGAGGTTGGCCTGAATGCTACATTGAGAAGCTTGTAGTTGGCGATTAAGATTTCTTAAATGTGTCATTTCCATAGTCATTTTCTTAATCATCTCCATCAGTTCATCTATCTTATCCTTCTTTGTGTTACTTGGTTGTGGAGCTTGGGTTTGGAGGAAAGCTAGCTGCACTGTTGGTTGGTTTTACTGAGTAGGAATAAATATGGGCCCTTTTAAATATGTAGGCACTTGAGGAGGTTGAGGGTAAACCTATTATTATTGTGGATACAAATAGTGAGGCACGTGAGGCATCTAGTTCAATGGCTGTCTTGGATGATGAACCATGGGCAGTAGTGGAACTTGGTTCATAATAGGTGTATGATGTGTTAAGGCCTGAGTCAGTCCCTGAAATTGCATTGGAGGAGTGATCGGTCCCAAAGACGGTAGCAAGCCTAAAATATTTTTCCTCAAGTCAGTGGTTGCTATGACCACCTCAGTGAAGGTGTCTACCAACCTAGTGGGTGGTGGGAACATTCTTTTCACCAATGTAGCAGTGAGGTTTCCTAGGGTAGAATAATAAACTAGCAAGGTTGAAGCATCATTAACCATGTATGGAGCTTGTAATCTCATGTATGTCCGATGAATCCGATGATTGAAGGAAATGATTGGTTCATTGACCTCACTATAGACAGATATGAATTAATGATATAACTCTGAAGGGCTAATTGGCATCTTTTATTTCTGCAAGAAGGCATTCTTCAAAAGGTTCTAAGAGGTGATGGATCTTGTTGGTAGGTAAATTTACCAATAAAAGGCCTCTTCCCCCAAAGAATAATGAAAGAGTTGGCAAGCCACATCCTCATGATTGATTTTCATGTCTTTCAATGTTGCTTGAAATATTTTTATATGCTCCTCTATTGTTCTCTATGGATCATGAGGATGAAAATTCATGCAAAATCCCTCCAGGTTCTTTGGCATGTCATGATAATCATTGGATGACAATGGAGCAGGATTGCTTCCTAAACAAGCCATGACGGGAGATCGAGGTTGTAATTTTTGTGCAATGGTAACCTAGGGCTGCATAGGGGCAATAATAGTTGGGACTACACTTTGGACTTGAAGGGTTGGGGCTAGGGTAGCACCCTGGCTAAAGGAAGTGAGCAGCTAGAAGGCAGCTTGGCATGATTGAGAGGAAGAAGTAGATATGGGAAAGGAAGGATGAGTGTGGTTTGAAGGAATGGAAAGGAGGGGTGAGGATGAAGGTGAAGTGGATGGAGAAGATGAGAAGGATGAAGTTTCTTCCCCTCTATTAGCTTTCTTAGCCTTGGTAGGGGGCTATAACTCTTGAAATTCCCCTTTATTTGATGTGGATCTTAGAACGCTATTAAGTCTTCTAGGGGAGAATGAACCAATTTTATTTAGCTTAACACAAGGAATCACCCTCCTTCTAATTCCTATTTTGTTGATGTATGTTTTTTTCACTTTTCAACACAAGTGATGCATGAGTGCATCACCCCTCTTGAAAGGCAATTTCCTACAAGAAAATTACAAAAGCTATCCTAAGGTCTCTTAGGTGTTAGGTCATGACTTGCTTGGAATATCTCAATTGTTTCATGTGATTTGCTATTAATCATAGGGTAGCCTTACATATGTTAAGTTGGAAGGATATTGGTTCCTTAAATGGAGTTCTTAAGGTATTGGAGTTGATGTGCAATTGCTACAAGTTCAAAAAAATAATCTAAAATTGCACTTTTATCATTAGATTTAGCTTTACAATGATGCTAGGACTTGGCATAAATTACCATTTCAAAGAAAGGTCAAAAGGGAAGGGGAAGGAGAGGGTTCCTAGACCTGTAACTACAAATGAACAGTGATAATGGAGAATACTACAATGGACAACCTTCCTAAAACTAAGTTCCACTTAACCAAATCAACTAATAGTATCATGAAACTAGTGCTATGTTCTAAGGTATGTATATTTTCAACTATTCATTCACAATAAAGCATGAAAAAAAGATGAAATTGAAGTGCAACAATTAATCTATGTTCAAACTAGATTTATACAGTTGCATCAACACAACAATATTCTTCAGCATCAATGAACAAAATTTACTAAACTACTAAAAGAATACAAAATACATAGAAAAAAAAACTAAATCTACCCAAATCTATCTGCTATGAAGAGATGAATCATGAAACATGAAGGAAACTAAAGGATCCACCAAAAGCAATGAATTTCTATTAGAATTCTAGTAGCATTTCTTTACAACAATGCAACTCTCTTTTTGAAAATGAGAGGAAACCCCTATTTATAGTCTTCAAAAGGAAAAATGAATGGCCAAAATTTAATCTCATTGTGTCTCCAAGATTCACTACGAAGGGCATGTGGTAATCCATCATGAGCTTTAGATATTCTTCACAATCTACCCTAAGTGCTTTGACCCACTCCAAGCCTAGCTCTACTTCATGGAGCACTCACTCCAAGACTTCTCTTCTATGGTCTAGGCCCATCTTCCATGTCTCAACCAACCAGTGATCATTCTTTGCTATGGCCAAATCCTCTCAGGTTCTCTCAAGCATCTTCTAGATAGCCTATAGTTTAGGATATGTGATCCTATATAATTTGAGGAAGTTGTTACAAATTATCTTTCTTCCTTTGAGCTAATTTTGTACTTCCTAAAACTTTTTTATTGTCTAGATGGTATGGCCAGTTCCCATATAACCATTGTAGACTACTCACCAAAACCACTCTTCAGTAGCCTTGATCCTATTCTTTCTCCTTTCCAACTTGCTTATGTGATCTTTCTAAAGTAGTAGAGGTGGAGTTGATGAAGTTTTTGGTAGCTCCTCAGTAGAAGACAATTGTTGTATGTAGGAAATAAGGTCCACCACCTATGCCTTAAACTCCTCCTTGGAGGAGTGATCCTTGTTCATCTAGTGGACAATAGTGGCAACTGATCCCTAGAGATGATCAATCTTTTTCTCTCTTGTAGCAGTACCTAGGTTGATGGTCGAGATTTTACAGGTAACTCCTTTATTGTCCATTACTAGGGTGGAAATTTGTACTATCCTTGATCTAGAAGTGTCCATCATGATGTGGGATCAGACCCTTAGCTTCTTTTCTTTCTTTGTTCCTATTTGAGCTCATGCTACCATAGCCTCTAGCCTTTCCTTGGAATCCATGAGAGTAGGGGTCCTCTTCTATAGCTTCTTTTCCAACCACTCAGGCATTTTGGATCCCTCCTTTGGCGATTCATGATCACCTTCTTCTCTTTAAGTACGTTGGATTTCCCTTTCCTCATGAACTAAAGCTTCCTACTCTATTTTCTCTTCTTCTTCTTCTTCATATGAATCCTAGATGAATGTGGTATTTCCTTCAAGGAGCCCAGTAGTAGCTACATTTTCCTTAGGGATGTCCTCCCCTTCAAGTTCTCTTTCTTCTTCTTGCTTTAGCCTTGTGTGGTGTTCTACCTCAAGGCTCCTTTTCATTTTTGTCTCCTCTTCAAGCTTATCTTCTTCTTCAACTTTAGCTTCTTTCTCTCCTTCCTCTTTCTTGGGAGGTGCTTCTTCTTCTTATTTGAGGCCTTCGTCTTGTCCCTTTATTGGAGGCTCTGTAGATATTTCCATGTCATCACCAAATTTCTCCTTTTCTTTAAAAGACTACCTCTAAACTTCCACTCCGATGTCCTTGAGTTTTTTGGACAACTCCTCAAACTCTTGGTCAGAAGACTCTACCATATATTTGGTGTTGGCATATTCAACATCCTCTTTCCATGAATATGACCCTTCTTCTTCATATACCACCTCATTGATGGTCACATTGTGATGCTCTAAGTGCTCATGGTAGTCATCTTTGAAGGGATCATCATGTTCCTCATCTATTTCTTTAGCAAGATTCTTTTGTTCTCTCTCTAGTTATTCTGATATTTGCATGGTTTCTTTCATCTTTGATGGTTCCATCAGAGGAGGGACAAGGAGAACAACAACAACTTGAGCCATACCAGCCTAGATAACAGGATTCATCACTACTCCAAAGAGATCCATAGGTATATTCTTCATATGTCAAGAAAAGGCCTCCAGTAGAGTAAGGGAGGGCATAATTGTTGTGGATGCTAGAGGAACTATAGTTGAGGGAGACATTGAGGAGGATGAGAGTGGGGGGTTGTGGCAGAGGAGGAATCCCTTACCATAATGGGTGCAGTCGGTGAGGTGGAGGCAAGGTGAACTGAGATTTCCACCCTGGGCGGAGAGGAAGTGGGTAATGCTTGAGATACTAAAGGAGGCATAGTAGCAATGACAATGATAGTCATGGAAATAGCAAAGGTGGCAGGTGGTGACTTTGGTTTCTTGGCCTCCTCTTCTTCTCCTTCATGAAGCGGGTCTTGTTGGATTGTAGGGATCTCAAAGAATATGCCTAACTTCTTTGTCTTATTCGAGGTTTCACCCTCTAAAGACTTCCTTGAATACACCTTATGTTTTGGTTGGCACTCTAATGCTTCTTTTCTCTTCCATGACCTTATGGCTAGAGGGGATTTTGGGGCTTCTTTATTTGTGGTAGCAATAATCCCATTATTTGTTTTGCTCTTGAGCCCATCTTCCAACTCATTGTAGGTCAGAGTGACTCCTTGGAGCTTCAACTAAGCAATTTGTGCCTCACTCCATTTCCCATTTTTGTGTTGTATTGGATTTGTTAAAATATCAAGGTCATTGACGTCTTCTTCATTTTAATCTATTAGGGGAAATGGTAGGTTAGCAACAAAATCATACCTTAGATATATGATAGTGTTTTCATTTTCTATGATCTAAATCGGTACCAGGAATAGTTTGACTATTTTGAAAAAGTATGTGGTCATACACATATAATACGTCATGAGTACCTCCTTATCATCCTGACAATTAGCCCAAAAATCTTCAATGTTGTGCAAGTGGGTGTATTCCCTTCAAACAAACTTTTTCAACTTGCCATATGGATCCATCCTAGGCCAAGCAGTATTGAGCCCTAGATTATATTCTAAAATCTCCTTCTTTGAATATTGAGTGCATTGGGAAGCTGTGAGGGCATACATCCCTTTTCTAAGCATGAGTGGATATGGTTTTACTACCTGATGTTTTCCATTGAGGAGAGTATGTGCATTTTGTAGCTTCCTTAAGACTTCTAGCAGGATTAACCGGTCATTTGGATACTGGGGTAGCGTGTATGGCCTCTCAAAGAAGCCCTCTATTCAAATGTAGGTGGACTTGGGGAATTGCATAAATAAGAATCTAAACCTATGAATAAATGCATAGGCATTGTACGAGACTCTTCTCTCAAAGTCCCCTTTGAAAAGTCTAATATTATGCCCAATAAAGGAATTGTTCACCCTGCAGTAGTCCTTGAAATTTTGATATTGTAGCTACGGGTGCTTGTCATATATTTTCAACTCTCTTGCCAAAGTGGAGCTTTGTGCAACAAATAATCCCTTATATGGAAATGGGTCAAGAAAAAGATACACCAAATAAGATGTCATATAAAATTGGGAGGTATTCTTCACTGCCAAGAACTACTCATGCAAGTTGTTACTAATCATTCCAGCCTAGTGAAACTTGGTTTTTCCTTTGATAATCTCCTCTATGAAGTAAGAAAATCCAATCTTGGAAGTAGGCTGTAGTAGGGATTCCCATGACTGTACTCAACAAGGTCTCCAAGTCCAGGTAATCTTCATATAAGTCACTCATTAACAAATCTTGGGGCACCTTGTTAACACTCCCCCTCTTCTCTTCTAACCAGTATTGGTTGACTAGAATTTTGCATTTTAGGGGATCAACCTTCCACATATTTTCTGCATATTCCTTCATTGTGTGCTCCATAGGGTGAAAGGTAGGGATGTAAAATGTTTTTTCCGTGGACGTGGAAAAAAGGTTAGCCAACACTTTACCATCATGATCAACGATCCTTCTACTTTTTCCCTGATAAGCTTCTTGGAAAGCCATTACTAATTTTGGAGCCACAAGAGCTAGCAGGAAACTGGTTGCCTTAGCTAAACCACTCTTTCTAATTTTCCTTGCATTATCTATAGTAGGATTGGAACCCTTTCTTGAAATTCATCTATGTCAACCTAGCTAGGGTTGGTATCTAATATCGAGTCCCACATAGATGTGACCTTGGAGGTGATTTCGACCCTGTGGAACTTGTTAGTTCTCAAAAATGCTAGTTTGAAACCACAAGGTGTTGCCAAGCTCTTGATACATTTTAGGATAATGAACAAGGCCAAATGGTATATTTGAACCTTCTTCTCTTCAGGCTCTACTAGACCTAGGTGGCTGCACCTATGCAAATGAGGCACACTTAGATTATTTGTTTCCTATTTGAACAATCTATCCACAATGGCAATTGAGAGTGGATAGATGTAATCCTAATTTGGTATAAATTGTATAAGCAATATCAAGGTAAAATCTATGAATATGTTCAGATGTGAGGTTTGAAACAAGTTTTGATAAAACTAAATGATGAAAATGGGTGAGACCAATGCCTTGCAGGGTGAACAAAGTCAAATAAAAATCTAAGACAAAATGACTTGTATTGGCAATAACTCAAACTATTTGGCACACTTATGTTTGTTTATAACTTGTATAAACAAGTAGGAAAGTGATTGAAAAACTATACTTGTGGATCTAATTTACATGACTAGGTTACTTTAGATTTATTAAAAAGATTTTAATCTTTACTTGAAAGAACCAATTAAATAAATCACCCAAGAAGAACAGATAACACCAAATTAGAGATAGAATGATAGTCCTAGTTATATGATTCTTCTTACTGATCCAAATAACACTTCCAAATTATTGTAACAAATTAAAAGTGTTTTATATCTCTAAAATAAGCCCATTAATCATATCACAAAGGAAAAGAAGATGTGTTTTGATAAATTTAAAATATCCTTGATATATCAACTTAAATAATAAGGAAATATTATGTTGGAGACAACCATATAATTGAATATGTTTAACAAACAATGATACCAATATGAAGCCACATAATCAAATTTCTTTCAATGATCTCCTTAAATCATACTTGCAACATAGTCTTTTGAAATTTAAACATCATAGAAGCTTTTTGACTCTCTATCTATCCCTATTCGCCTATATCTTATCTGTCATAATGTAATAGCTTTACATATATCACAACATTGAAGGGAAACATCCCTTCATGAATGTATTTTGATTATAACAACTAAAAATGATTAAAATAGATAGTTAGGATCTAGTTAACCATAAGTGGAATTTTGGAAGATGGTCCAAATAATCCCATCTTTTGTGAGTATTAGCATCTCCCAATGCATTCTTGACTGCTATCTCCATGTTCATGATTTTCTCATTCTACTTGCATGCTTCATCCAATGTCGAGTCTTTACCTATAGCCACTTCCAGAATCTTTTGTAGTATCAACTTGCATTGTTCAATCCACTTCACCTTTTCTTTTGTTTTTCCATCATTTTCAAACAATGCTAGTATTCCTTCTTTTGTGGCATCAAATAATCTTTTTGCATCTCCTTGAAGTTCATCATGGTAATATTTGTGCTTTCTTATGATCTCCTTAGCAGTATTGATAGCCCCATTATCAAGAGTATCCCTCTTCTGTATTTCCTAAAATTTCTCTTGGATTCTATCATTAATTCTTCTATGCTCCTACTCTGCAACATAATTCTTTGAGTGAGTTCCCCAAAGCTTTCTCAACCAAACCATCAAGTTAACCTGTCTCTTTCTAATCACTGTAGAAAGTGTATAATATTTTCCTTAAGAATATATATCTGATCCTTCCCACTTGTTCTTTATTTGAGAGCTCTCTCCTTGAGTCAGCAACCTAGTGCATCCTTTCAAAAAAAATTCAGCCATATCCTTCAGGCGATCATTTTCCCTAAGTATCCTTTCATTATTTATTTTATAGATTTCCTTCTCTTTGATCAACATTTAAATATGGGTTTTATTTAGCCTGGCAACATTCATGCCAACCTCAACTATAGCCATAGGATCAACTTCTTTAACTTTCAATGTCATAACATGTCCAAAATCCTTTTAGTGTCAATAATAATGGACTTCTTATGTGGTGGATAAAGGGCCTAGATCATAAGGGAACCTTCATCAGGTTTATATTTTGATCCTATATACACTTTTGTCACTCCCTCAGGGCTAAGCTAATATGTAGCATTGTTATCCTTCAAGAAACTATCAAAAACCAGAGTAGAATTTAGGTCCAATCCTAGGAAAATCATGAAACCTGAATCTTCTAACAATTTTCTCCCTCTCTTTGGGGTCATATCTTTCATTTCCTTTTCCACACTTGACTTCAAATTATTCAATAATTTCTCCTCATTATTCATTGTTACATTTTCAATAGATTCTCTTATTGATTTTCCCTTTTGTTTATATAAGAAGGCTCTGAATTCTGGAGATTTTACAAACTCATCATCTACTACAAAGGATCTATAAGCCATTTTCCCTGTGTTTGCATCTAAACCTTCTTCAATTTTAGGTTCTCTAAGAGGATGCTTATAATCCTTACTTTTCAATCTCAAAATCTTGTTAGTTGGACCCTGAGATCCCTCATCACTAGATTCCTCCTCTCCAAAAGATAAAAATTCTACATCTTTTATCTATTTTATTCTTTTCTATACTCCCTTTTTATATTCATCAACAACCGTCTAGGCTTATTTCTCTTCCAAATTTTTGATCAAATCATCATACTAATAAGGTATATGATTATACCCACCTAAGTTCATCTTTTACCTAGCAAAATCAATGTATCTCTCTAGATCAAACCCTTTTCATGGTGGAGATCTCTTCAAATTATAATTCAATAACTTATCCAAACTCAAATCATACCCTTCCTTCAATAATATAGTGAAATCTCCAATGCACAAAGTACTTTCCATGAATTCCTATTTTCCAAAGGAACTCAGATTCTTTTCACTTGAGTTTTCCATTTTCCTAACAATTTCCAAGTAGGAAATTCTATTGGGCACTATTTAAGGCAAGATGAATGGTGTATCTTCAAAAACATACACTCTTATCATAGTAGGATCCTCAAAAAAATACCAATCTCCCCATTTGTGACCAAAAGGTCCATTGAAATATTTGGGTCTAAGGAACCTCTTTATCTCATCAAACAATGCATAGTCATAATGATGGTTAAATAATTTGTATAATGGTTTAACAAATTATTCATCAAAATGCACAAAACTTGAATTGGAAAACCTGTTATCCGAAATAGCAGTCAATAGCTAAATTGGTAAAAATTTACCCTCCCTATCAAACTATGTAATCCTTAACTCTTCTAGCCACATTCCCAATTATTGTCCTTAATGCATTGCTATATGCATAAAAATAGAGTAATGTTTGAAATGCAGAATAGGGGATCTATTTTTTATTGCCATTAGCCCTAAATCAATTTCTTTGAAGATGTATAAAGCATAATCAAAGGATCTGGCATTGTGATAATAAACATTAGCTACAATTACCATTGGTACAATTGACATAACCTCAGGAGCTTCCATCTCCAACACTTGACATACTAGTATGTGTATTTCAAATAGGGTTTGAATCAGTCTACATGAAATGGAGGCCCGCCATTGTCATCCAGTGGAACCATATTTCCATCCTTCTTAGGTCTATGCAACGGAAATCTCCAACCCCTATATGTGGTATCCATTCTCTAGAATTCTTTCTCTAAATTCTCATGCACAATAGCTTCATCACATATGCCTTCTAAATTAATAACTTCACAAATTGCAGCTTCTGACACATGTATGAAAGGATTACCCAAGGAATTGTAGATAGCTTTGAGTTTTGGATTGTAGCGGGTAGCTAAGAGTTTCATTACTTCCAAATCCACAAATACATTTGGGACAACTAATTTTCCTAGGTTGAATTTCCAAGGATCACATACTGGTTCAAACTTATCCCTTTAATGATGGTGAAATATAAATAGCTGATATCCCAGAATTGAATTCCACACATCCCCTATGTGTTTGCATTTTTCCTCAAATTTCTCTACATCTGCCCTAAGTTGTGTAGAATGTTTGGGTTTAAGTCTTGAGCTAGGTAGTTTTTCAATAAGATTTTGATTCAATTTCCCTTCAATTATTTCTGATTCATCCCTAGTCTTAATCTTTTGCTTCTGCCCCTTAGGATGACTACCCTCACCCTACTTTTTTTCTACTTTTTGATTTTCTAGAGGTCGAACCCTCCATTTTAGTTTCTCAAATTGATACAATTGAAAATACAATTGTGGAAAATTCAAAAGCTTACATGAAAATCTTAAGCTGCACAAAATTCTTTGGCCCTTGTCCGTTTTCCCTTTCCTTTAATTGCCAACTCTACAAATTCTCCTTAATTGTTCTTCTTTGATTGAAATTTTAGACATCTAAATTTAACCACTTCCATATGGTCAAATATGTCTCCTTAACCATCATTTTGCTCATCTACTCCATCCTCTTTGCCGGTATTAATTAAATCACTCATTTAATTGATATTTTGTGTGCTACATAAGGTTTCCAAAGTATTTAATTTAATAAATACTTCACCCCACCCTTTTTCCTCTCTAAATTAAATAAATATATCACTTTATTTAATTTAGTCATATTACCTCTTGGAATTTTAAGTTTATTTTTAATTCCTCACTTTCTCTCTCATTATCAAATCCTTCAACTTTTGCAAGTTGGTCTCTAATCCCTCTTAACAATCTAACTCCCTTTCTTAATCATAATTAATTTATGATAAAGATGTGCACACCCCTAATTATCATTAGGGTCACATCCTCCATAATTTCCCACTTGCCTCTAATCTATTATTAATTTTTCTAATCAAGTACTTGCACAACCTTAATCACTTCATTAGGTCAACCTAATCTCCATATCATTTATGGAAGGTGTCCTAAGTCAACCTTCTTAAAGGATTTCTCCTTTTGGAGAAGGCACTCCATTTCCCATATGAATTTTTAATTCACATTTAATCCCCCAATGCATTCCTTAGAATTTAAAATTCCTTTTCTCATCCCCATGCGGATATTTGAAAAAAATTTAATTCCTCACATGTCCTCTCACCCACATGGGGAAAAGGACCTCCTTTATGAGGAGATCTTGTTCAATCCCAAGGTACTATGTAGTACCTCCATGTCATGTACTCTCCTTCCAACTCATGTCCACATCATCTTTTGTAAGCCACTTCACATACCACATGTCAATATGTGAGGGCTTGTGAGTTCTCAACTCACCTTATCCCTACATCTTGATCTTGGTGGCTTAATCTCAACCATCCATTTCCCTAGAGAATCTAAAACTCTCTATAAATACCCCCTTTTTTCTCTCAATTTGGGGGGTGAGATCATTTATGCTAGCCAAACTCTTGCAAATTTTTTCTCTTGAGCTAGCAAAATTCTCATACTTGCATCCATTTTCACTCATTTCCCATCTTCATCTCATCTTATAGCTTCCATCTCTTGCCACCAAAGGAGCATACAACATCAAAGATCGAAGGGCCAACCAAATGATCAATTCAAGACAAGGCGAATCCACTCTATTTGTTAGTTTTATTTTGTTTTGAATCCAACTAGGCTAATCTTGAGGTGTAGGGCATTTATAGTTGTTATTTGTACTTTTTTATTTAATGCTCATTTTCTAACATGTATTTTCATGCTATCACATTTTTGGCATGCCCAGTGGCACCCACAAATGGGTCTCTATCTTTCACGTTTGCTATTTTTTTTAATTTTTGTAGGTGCAAGTTGCAGAGGGGAAAACCTGACCACCCAACAATGGACCTAACCTCGAGGGGCAGACCTAACTTTACCAATAGGCGGACTCAACCTTGCCTAGGGGTGAACCTACCCTCCTTAGACTCTAGAAAGTGTTTTTTTGCAAATTTTTCATAGAGGGGCGGACCTGACCTACAAATAGGAAGACCTAACCTGTAGATAAGTGGACCTTCCCTCTAGACAGGTGGACCTTCCCTCTACACAAGTGGACCTACCCTCCAACAAGCGGGCTCACCCTAGACAACTTTTTCCAGAAGGTGAAATTTTATTTTTTAGCTCCCCTTTTTGCTATTTTAATTATTTCTAACCCCCTAATGTGCTTTGTTTGAGTCTTTTCAAGCATCTAATTGGCATTTCGTGATGAACAAGGATGATACTCATTAACAATTTTCCTTCCAGGGTTAGTTATTTATCAATTTTTGCTTGTTGTCTTGTATAACTTAGGCACATAGTTTAACTACAGGTGTCAATTAACCTTGTTTGTGGTGCTTGTTGGTAAGCTATTCAAAGGTATCCAATCCCCTTGTGCCACTTGGAGATCTTGGGAGATGAGAAATCATAGCTTACCAAATCCTTTGAGTTAGCATCTTTTCTTTTCTTTTCTTAGCAGGACCTGCTTGGAGATTTCATCACCCTAAGGGATGATTCCAACCACATGTACTAACGGGGTATATAAACAAGGGAGACAAGATTTGTACCTCAATCCAACCATGTTGTAATTGGAAAAGCATCAGAATGATGTGAAGAGTTGGTCTGAGCCTTTAGTATCTCGCTAAGGTTCCTGACTCACACTTGTAATGGGTTGGTGTTCACAGTTTGGGCCTCACGTATTGGGTGTATATTGAGGACTCCTTAAGAACCATTTTCATCCTAGAATAGAATACTTTGTCTACCATACCCTTTCTACTAGACTTAGGATTGTGTTGTTTGAATTGTCTTCTTTGTGTGAAACCAGTAATTGTCTGATTAATTGACTTAGCCATATCCTTTTGATTGATGTTTGCTATGTTTTAGGTCCTTTTCCTTAGTAATATTTTAAAAATTCAAGTATAAACCTATTCAGGGGTGGACCTGACCCATCCAAGGGAAAACATGACCTCTCAAGCGGCCTTTTTCAGCCTGTTTTAACCATTTTTTACCAACATTTGCTCCATAGGTGAACCTACCCTCCTGACAAGCGAACTTGACCTCTTGGGGCAGACCTAACCTTTGAAGTAGACCTTTTCAGCTTGTTTTAGCCAAGTTTGACCAACTTTTTCTCCATAGGAGAAATTTCCCTCCCAACAGGAAGACTTTCCCTTTAGGGGTGGAACTAACCCTTCACTGATCATCTTTATCATCTATTTCACCATTCGGAACACATGTTTCACCATTTAAATCACTTGTCTCCCTAGTTCGAACATTTGTACACCCATTTCAAGATTCCATTTTCCATCCTAAACATTCATGCTCTTGGTTCGTGCATCCATTCACCCATTCAAAGTCCTCATTTATCCATTTCAAACTAACATTCACTCAACTATTCTCCAAATTTTATCGTTTCCCCATTTTGGATCACTGTTATTCCATTAAAAATTTGTTAAAGTAGTCATCCAAATTGACTAGGTGTTCATCTCTAATTGTCATCTATTACAACTAACTTAGGATTGTCATCCACCCTAGGTTAGTCGTCCTTGTCATCCCAATATATCCACTTCTATCTCAAGTTGGATTTGGTGTCGTTATCATACATCCACCCTTTAGTCAATTAATCAACACCTAGTGTTACCAAGGATCACTCTTGAATTTGGTTTTAGATTCTGGTCATTATCATTCATCCTAATCGGTCATCATTCCAAATCAAATCATCATATCATCGAATCTAAGTTGGCCAATTGTCTACCAATCAACCCAATCTGATCTCATCAAAAAAATGCATTTCGCTTGAATCAATCATCCAAATCAATCCCATTGAGCCACATCCTCATTGACTAATCCATTGGGTCAATCCTTTCATCATCATCTTGATCATCTTAGCATCTTAATCCATCCTATCATCTTGAATTCCCATTTAGACTTAGTCATAGACAAGGAAAATGGCTAAACGACAAGCCCAATATTCCCAACCAAACATCCCTCAAGATCCAAAAAAGGGAGCTAATGCCTCACAAGACCCCCATAATGGTATGAACATCCCTCAAGATCTGCATAATGGTACATCATCACAATCCAATATTGATGGTCAAAACACATCAGCACTTAGGGATGAGAACATGGTCAACCAACCTGAACTTACATTTGAGGAACACTTTAGTAACCCTACCAATGTGCAAATGACTGACCACTTGTTTGAAAGACATGAGGAAGAAATCTTGGTGCATCTCATTGAAAAAGGTGTCAAAATTCCACCAGGTGTTGACTTATCCAAATATAGTGGTTCCACATCTAACATACCCCAATGTTCACAAAATGCACCAGGTAGTTTATACATCCCCAATATTCCTCTAGTAGAAGGTTGACATCAATCTGAATTTGGAAACATCATTCTATACCCCATTAGCAATCCCCCACATCTCGCAATATTAGTCATGGGGGCTCCCCAAACAACTTACCCCAACAATCCTTTTTCCTCTGGTATGCCATAAAACATTCTGCAACTACCGTCATTAATGCTAATGACACCACCCCTTTCAAATCCACCCCCTGTCAGCACTAGGAGTATCCTTTTTACTACATTTCCTCCACCTCTTGGGGCCATAAACCTATCATCACCTTCGCATGCATCTCCACATCCTCCCCAATCTAACCTACCATCTCCATTATTGCCACAAGGTACATCCCAACCAAATGTTCCCTTTGGTACCCAACAACCTCCTTTGCAAAACACCCCTACATTATCTGAACCACCTCATCAACAACAACCTCCACATAACCCCTTAATCTCTTCACAACAACCACCACACCAATCCCAAGGCAATTTTTCCTAACCTCCCACCTAGCCCATATCCCCATTCCTTGCATCCCTTCTATGTTCACAAGTCCAATCACAATACAACATCCCATCTCAGCCTATGTAACACCTTACATCACATCAACAACCTCTCCAACATTATTATCCTAACCAACAACCACCTTATGTGGCCTCCAAATAGTCATAGTAGTACCTCCAATACTAGCAAGCCAATCTGTAACATCACAATTAAGCTCCTCAACATCCCACTACACATTTTTATCAAAAAAATCTATACTATATCTCGCAACAACAACCCCAACACAAACAAAATACCTTGGTGTACATGCAAGGGATATCATCATCTCACTATCAAAAATTGATACCTCAACCTTTAGACACTATCTCAGTAAGACCTTTCATCATCCTATCATCCATATCCACCCAACCCATCTTTGGCTCTTGCACCACCAGTCAACTCAGATTAGTTAGAAATCAAAGTTACTCTAAGATCTTCAAGTTGGGACTGGAAAATAATTAGTCAAACTTGAAGACATGTCCCTATCCATTTGATCTCTTAATTTCACTGATACCCTTCCTTAAACATTTCAAAATACCAAAATTTGATAGATACAAGGGAAACAAAGATCCTAAGGCCCATTTGCAAGAGTTTTACTCCCAGTGTTAGGAAGTTATGCACAATGATAACTACCTCTTACATTTGTTTCCACAAAGCCTAATAGGAAATGCCCTATAATGGTTCATGGGACTAGAATGAAGGTCCATAAAATCATTTGCAAATCTTTTAGAAAATTTCGTTTCTTACTTCTTCAATTTGGAGGACACTGATACATTGGGTATCCTTAAAGAGAAACAATAGGAAGGTGAAACTTTTGCTAGCTACCTACAGAGGTGGCGTGCACTAGCAAGCCGAATGAAAACCCCTCTCAAGGACAAAGATATGGTCACCCTCTTCATGGAGAACTCTCATCCTGACATGGATCATAATTTTAGGTTACACCGTGTCACCACTTTCAATGAGATAGTAGAAAAAATACCTATCCTTGAACACACCCTTGTTTCCAAAAGGCACATCAAGATAAACCACCATGACAGAGAAAGCCCATCTGGTGATAAGTCTCACTTTTGGAGCAAGAACAAAAATGCAATAAATGATGGTTTCACTGACACTAAACATGTTCAGGTGGAAAATACATCCTAGAGACAATAACCATTTTTACCTAATGCCATATCCATGCCACAAATGGTATCTCATCCTCCTCAACAATCAAACTAGAAAAATCAGGGGAATGACAAACATTAGTATGCTTAATTAGGAGAACGATTGAGTATTGTCTTCAATAAGTTGTTACAAGTCAATTATCTGATCACGTACCCTATCACCAAACCACTTGATGAATTCAAACCTAAAACTACCTATTTTAGGGAGAATTAATATTGTGAATTCCATAAAATTAAAGGAAACACTCCGAATAAGTGTCAAGGTCTCAAAAACTATGTCCAAGATCTTATGGATCGAGGAGATATCAAAGTCAACACCAGTCAAGCTTCATCATCCAATGATCAATTGAAGATATACCAAAATTACTTCCCTAGCCATAATCAAGGCACAAGAACCTACAACAATAATCCCCAAGACAACAGCACAAATAATATAACCTATAAAAATGTACCCCTCAATTATGATGGTATTTTCTATTACATTGAGCAAGTAGAACCCCATGTGTCTATGATACATGTTAAAGCTAGAGATATTCAATGTGCTATTGCTACATGATGATCCTAAATTAATCTCCTAGAAGCCTCCACATCCACTCAATCAAATCCTGTAAAATCTCAGTACAACATTCTTGATCACCTAGGAAAGACCCCTACTCGGACCTCAATCTTGGATTTGCTTAAGTCTTCTCCTGTACATCAAGAAATTATCAATAGAGCCTTATAGGAAACCCATGTACCTAATGAAATTGATCCACACAATTCCAAGCCTTAGTAGGACACCTGGCTTTGTCTTACCAACTACACTTCAGCTAGAACAATATGCCAAACATTGATGCCAATCACAATTGTCCCTTGCACATTGAAGTCTTGGTTGCCCGTCATAAAATAAAAAGGGTCTTGGTAGATAATGGCTCTACCCTCAATCTATGCACTCTAAAATTCATAAAATAGGTGGGGTACACTTAAGCAGACTTAAGTAATCAAATCATCATGATCAAGGCTTATGATAATTCAGAAAGAAATTTAGAAGGAATTATCATTCTTCCTATCTAGATTGGACCTGTAGTTTAGTACACTACCTATCATGTCCTTGATCTAGACTTACCATATAATCTCCTCCTTGTCCGCCCATGGCTCCACGCTATGCAAGTCCTCCCCTCCACATACCATCAATGCCTAAAATTCCTAGTTAATGGACAAGAGATCACCATTTATGTTGATCCACAACCATTTGAATACTGTAGCACTTTGTAGGAATAATTTCCCCATTTACATTATTGTCCTGGGATTGAAATGGGGGAATCTCAGTCATCATCTACTAATCCACCCTCCACCATGACAACCACTCCATCTTTCATCACCAATCCTACAATCACAAAATTCCATATCATTGACAAGGGGCGTGGTGAATATGAAATTCATATTGCTCTAAATGTAGCAACCATGTCACCGTCACCACATGAGTATGATCAACCTTCACATGCTACTCGAAAGGAAGACAAGACTATCACCTTCAATGCAAAAAAAATTCCTACTACCACTTTCAAGTCCCCTAGTATCAAGATAGATGCACTAGAAGAGGATATCAGTCAATGGGTATATCGAGAAGAACCCCAACCAAATCCTCCTCTAAAGGAATACTTTAAGGAAAAATATCCTTTGTCGACTAAGTTCATAGAAAAGCATAACTACCAAGGTGTAGGCCTAGGTAAAGAAGAATAGGGCCTAGGTAAAGAAAGTAAGTTCATAGAAAAGCATAACTATCAAAGCTACCGCACAACATAGGCATCAAATACGATAGAAAGTAGAAAGGCCCTGCAACATTGTCTAATACCTCCAATAGTTTTATTATGGATGATGGCTCATTGGAAGATATAACCAAGGAGGAATCCATCATACCTACATATGATGGTGTTGATCACACAAACCTATCATCCATTTGTACCATTAGCCTATCCCTTCATCACCTAAGCTTATTGATTGGGACCTACATGGAAACACACCTATAATTATCTTCGTGGATACATATGTCAACCTCATGGGATTGGGGGAGGATAAACACTCCAGTCATAAAAATAAGAACAAGAAAAATAAAAAGTGGCTATCTAGTGAAAACCTCCTTGAGGCACTTCCTGACCTTGAAAATGTAAAAATAAATGATGCATCTAATAGTGAAAACCTTGAAGAGGTTTTGGAGGATGGAGATGTTCATCTTCCCCTTGTGGGAACTCAGTTATCTACTCGATCATCCATCCTAATCGAAGAGACTCAAGAAGTTAATCTAGGTACTACATAAAACCCTAAAATCACCTATGTAGCCAAATCATTCTCAGATAAAGAATATGCAGTCATTGTTTAGTTACTCCAAGAGGGTATCATTAAATTTTATTGGTCATATAGAGATATTCTAGGCTCAGACCCTACTTTAGTAGTTCATCATCTGGATGTTCGCCCAGATGCCAAGCCTGTCAAATAGAAACTCTGCAAGATGCATCCATAGGTAGCATTATTAGTCAATGAATTGAAGAAACTACTGGATGCCGGTTTTATCAGACCCATTGACTACTCTGAGTGGATCTCCAACGTAGTACCTATTTCCAAACCAAATGGAGACATTTGGATTTTCATAGACTATCGAGATATTAACAAGGAATGATTAAAGGATGACTTATCATTGCCTAATATTGACATGTTGGTCGACCTTACTGTAGGACACGAGATTTTATCCCTTATGGATGGTTTCTCTAGTTATAATTAGATGTAGATCACACCTAAGGACCAACATAAGACTACTCTTATGACACCTTGGGGTACTTTCTATTACAATGTTATTCCCTTTGGTCTCAAGAATGCGGGGGTGACATATCAAAGGGAAATGACTACCAAATTCCATGACCTTATCCATATTATCATGGAGGATTATGTCGATGACTTAATAGGAAAATATAAAACCTGAGCAGAGCATCCTGTCATCCTAAAAAAGATCTCTGAGTGGTTAGAACATTACAAGCTATGACTAAATCCAAAAAAATGTGTCTTTGGTGTCACATCAGGAAAATTGTTGGGTTTCATGGTCTCTCAAAGGGGTATTGAGGTTGATCCCACCAAGGTGAAATCTATTCTGGAAATGCCACCCCCACACAATCTAAAACTATTAAGAAGTCTCCAAGAAAATATGCAATCCATCTGTCAGTTCATATCCCAGCTTGTAGATAAGTGTCAGTCATTCACCCATCTACTAAAAAAAGGATCCACCTTACGATGGAATCAATAGTGTCAAACCGGTTTGATAAGATCATGGAATACTTAGCTCATCCACTGATCTTGATGCCACCTATTCTAGGGAAACCCCTCCTACTTTACATCTTTTCCACTTCAATCGCACTGAGGGAATTGTTGGCACAACATGATGAATCATCGAAAGAAAGAGAAATCTACTACATTAATCAGACACTTGTCAACTATGAATTAAACTATGCTTCCATGGAAAAATCTTGCCTTGTAGTAGTCTTTAGTACATAGAAACTCCAACATTACATGATCAACCATCCGGTCAAGTTAATAACAAAAATTGATCCACTAAAGTATCTATTATCCAAAACCACTCTAATTGGTCACACGGCTAAGTGGGTCATGCTCCTAAGTGAATTTGACATGGATTACGTGGATTGCAAAGCCATAAAGGGACAAGTCATAGCTAATCAGCTAGTCGAGGAACCATTAGTGGATGCTTATCTTCGAGTCACTAAATTTCCAAATGAAGAAGTTTTCACAATTACAAAGGCACCTATCTGGATATTATATTTTGATGGCTTATATACTCATAATGGGTCAGGCACAGGAATTCTATTAGTTACCCCTCAAGGTGATTACATTCCAAAATCATTCAAGATAGCATTCCCATGTACCAACAACATAGCTAAGTACGAAGCCCTCCTCACAGGTCTCTGAATTGCAAGGCAATGGCACATAACTCACTTCAAGGTTTATGGGGACTCATTGTTGGTCATTAAGCAGGTTAATGATCAATTCTTGACAAAAGATGATAAGCTATGACCCTATAAGCGCATGGTAGATGATTTCAAGAAATATTTCACCTTCAAAAACTTTGACCAAATTCCTACAGCACATAACAAAGCAGTTGATGCAATGGCTCCTATTGGCTCCCTGATTGACATGTCTAAAGATTGAACAAAGTGTGAGTTCCTTTTGGAACTACTTTTAATCCCAATGTATGATATCCCTGAGATTCACATGGTGTGTAACATTGTGGGTCCTACTTCCCCATGGTACCAAGACATATATACCTATCTGCATTATAATATTCTACATCCAGATCTTACACGTAATCAACGTAAATACTTCATTCACCACTCTTCTCGATACATTATCGTTGGTGATGCACTTTATTGTCACAGGTATGATGGAATCCTGTTATGAAATAACTTGCACAATAGAAGAATATGATATGAAATTTGCTGCAAATACTTGATAATAACTAAGAATAACAAGCCACTTCGAGGGGGAAAACCTCCAAATATCTCTAATGAGAACACACTTCACACTTGATGATGAAATAAGACTCACAACCTCCTATATATACCTATTTATGCCAAGGATATCACCTAGGCCGACTTAGACACACCTATATAAGACTTAGGCCGACCTAAACAACTAAATAACAATATATTAATGATAATATGACTTAATAGAGAGTTAAGATAGCCACAAGCCGATTATTCATAACCCGATGTACAATAATATTAAGGGCGTAGTATGCCCCTTCTTGAAAAGCATTGTCCTCAATGCTAATCAAGTTTAAAACTTTTGAATGAACTCCTAAGTCTTCCCATGTGACATCAAAGCTGGTAAATTCTTCCATTGGATGAGATATTCAGTGATAGTTCTATTCCTCGGCTTCTTTGTGCATGTTTGACAAATGCACTCTGGTTCCAAAATGATTCTCCCTTCTTCATCCAACTTGAGAAGTGTTGTTTGAGTGGGAATATTATGCCCAATTACCTTCAAATAGGAAACATGAAAAACTGGATGTATCTTTGTTTTGGTGGCAACTCAAGCTTGTAGGCAACACTACCGATCTTCTGCATGATTTGGTATGGACCATAGCATGCTAGACAACTTATTATTCTTTTCTTTGCTGCTTTAGTGAGATTTGATTATAGGCTACAATGCATTAAGAAAAACCAATCCCCAACTTCAAAACTTCTTTCCTCTGATGTTGAATTACGCACATTTGTTTCATTCGATTTTGTGCCATGGCTAAATTCTCCTTGAGTCCTGAAAGTACTTGTTGATGAAGCAAGTGGTCTTCTACTGCCTGAACTCTTGGGGACACCTTAATTGATGATGTGATGGAAGGAGGATGATATCCATAAAGTGCCAAAAATGGAGACATTTTTGATGAGCTATGAAAAGAAGTGTTATACCACCATTCCGCAAGTGGTACCCAATCTACCCACTGGGACTGTTTCTATGAAGTGAAACAATGTAGGTATCCTTCCAAACACTTATTAACAACCTCTGTTTTCCCATCTGATTGAGGGTGGTATGAAGAGCTAAGAGCCAATTGAGTACCCAAACATGAGAATAAATCTTTCCAAAAGTGACTAGTGAAGATAGGATCATGATCACTAACAGCCAACTTTAGGTGTATGTGTCTCAGCTAGTCAGTGTCCTATTATGACTTTTAGATTTGGGAAGCCCTGTGATGAAGTCCATGGATATCTCTTCCCAACGCTGGCTAGGAATAGATAAGGGTTGCAAGAGACCTAGTGTCTTAATTGTCTCCCCTTTATGCCTTTGACACACCAAACATTCAGCCACAAATTTTTGAACATCACCCTTTAGCCCTTCCCAAAAGAAATCTTGCTTGACTCGATGATATGTCTTCAAAAATCCTGAATGACCACCCACTGGAGACTCATGCAACTCTGTGAGAATATTGATTTTAAGGTTGGAATTCTTGCAGATATACAAATGCTCTTTATACCAAAGAGTATCTCCCTTCCAACAAAACTTATTTGAACTACTAGGATCACTTTTTAATTTTCGATGAGATTACTTGTCGCAACATCATTTTCCACTCTGCTTTGGCTTCCCTCCATGAATTTGCTTGTAATATTGAAAGGGCACACAATAAGGCTTCATCTTTCTCATCCTTCCTTGATAGTGCATCTGCGACAATATTTTCTTTCCCTTTCTTATATACAATCTCAAAGTCATATCCTAACATCTTAGTGACCCATTTTTGTTGCTCTTCAGAAGATATTCGTTGTTCCAAAAAATATTTTAGGCTATCATGATCTGTCTTAACCTTGAAATGTCTACCCAATAGATAAGGTCGCCATTGTTTCACTGCATGGAGTATTGCTAGCATTTCCTTCTCATAAATAGGTTTTAGTAGATTCTTACCTTTTAATTGACAACTCTCAAAAGCAATTGGTTGACCTTCTTGCATAAGCACTGCTCCTATCCATTTCGAAGCATCACGATTCCACAATGAATTCCTTGGTGGCGAAGTCCCGAGTGGCAAATCTTGGAGTTGTACATAGCCTCAGCTAATCTCTCAAATGTTGTATTGGTAGACTCGTTCCAATGAAAAGAATCCTTCTTCAATAGAGTGGTGAGAGGTGCTGCTATACTACCATAATTCTTCACAAATCTTCTATAGTACCCTGTCAATCCCAAGAATCCTCTCGGTTTCTTAATGGTTTTTGGAATAGGCCATTCCATGATAGCCTTAATTTTGTTAGGGTCCACCTTTACTCCTTCATGTGAAACTATGTGTCCCAAATACTCCACCTCTGTAAGACCAAAAGCACACTTGGATGGCTTAGCATAGAGTTTATGATCTTCAAGTATTTGTAGCCTTTGGTCCACATGTTGCAAATGTTCTTTAAGTCTTCTTTGTAAATCAATATATACATCAAAGAATACTACTTCGGCTTTCTCAGAACTTCTTAAAAATGGAAATTCATCAAACTTTGGAATGTAGATGGTGCATTGGTAAGACCAAATGGCATCACCAAAATTCATAATGACCCTCATGATTCCAAAATGTTGTCTTACAAATATCCTCCTCCTTAATCAGAATTTGGTGATAACCAGATCTAAGATCTAACTTGGTAAAAAACATAGCTCCATTTAATTCATCTAGCAAATCATCAATGACTGGAATTGGAAACTTATCTTTAATGGTGTACATGTTGAGCACTCTATAATCTGGACACATGTGCCAAGTATCATCCTTCTTACGTACCATCACCACTGGCGAGGAGTAAGCACTTTGGCTATGCCTAATGATTCCTGCCTCTAGCATCTCTTCAACAATTTTTTACTATCTCACTCTTTTGTATGTGTGGATACCTGTAAGGCTTGATGTTCATGGTTGGCTCCCTAGGACTAACTGATGGCATGATCATGATCCCTCTTAGGAGGAAGTCCTTTAGGCATATCTCCAAGAACAATTGAGTGACGATCAATTATAGCTTGCAAATCTGGATGAGTAGGAGTAATAGATTGAGAGACTTCTAATGAACATAGTTGAGCCACAAATCCATCCACTCCTTTCTTAAGTAACTTTTGCATTTGATGAGAGCTTACCATTTGTGGAGATTTTTCCTTCAACCCCCTTAGCTCTACTAGCCTTCCTTCCGATTGAAATCTCATGAATAGTTCTTGGAAGTTCATCTCAATTGTTCCTAATGTAGTAAGCCATTGTACTCCCAAAACAATATCTACTGCACCCATGGATATCACATACATTGGGGTATCAAGTTGATAATCTCCCATGGATAATTTAATGCTATGAAACTTCCTGAACAAATAAGCGTACCACCATCTACAATCAAAACTTGAAACTCGGAGCCGGATATATGAAACAATTTAGATGAGTAGCTAACTTTTTGTTGATGAAATTATGAGTACTACCTGAGTCGATCAACACTGTTACCTTCTGCTTCTTTAGGAACCCCACCACCTTGAGAGTTTGTGGAGCACTGAAACCTGAGAGTGCATGACAAGAAATGATTGGTTGAGAATCATGTGATTCCTCATTTGAACTCCCTTTCATCTTCTAGTATGGGTTCCTCCTCTTCTTCCTCATTGGGACCTTCAATATAAAACAATTTCTTTTCACTACATTTATGTCCTCAACTATATTGCTATCACAATTGAAACACAAGCCTTTTTCTCTTTTCTCCTCAATTTTTGTGGAGTCAACTTAGTAGGTTGTGTTGAATATCCTTTCTCTCTTGTCACATTAGCCCCTTGCTTCTTAGGAATCAAATATTTCTCCTCTACCCTGCATGCTAAGATAAAAGACTCATTTATGGAACTAGGGCTAAACATGCATACCTCATGTTGAATATGATCCTTGAGACCACCCAAGAATAATTCATTCAATTTTTCCTCCGTAATTGAATCCACCCTTAAGGATAGATTTTGGAATTGCTGAATATAATCCTTAACAAATCCTATTTGTTGAAGTTTAGCTAGCTGGCTGAAGAAGTTGTTTGTGACGCTATTTCTATATTGTGCTTGAAGTTCCTCTGTAAAAATTGACCATGAGATGGTGAGCCCCTTTTTACCTCGATGAGTGCACAGCCAACGATACCAAATGAATTGATCTGGTTCTAAATATAAGGAAGCCATCGTGACCTTTTGTCCATTTGGGATTTGGTGTACTTCAAAAAAAATCTACATATGGTTTATCCATGTTAGAGGATCCTTACCATCAAACTTGCGCATATCCACCTCTGGAAATAAATTCATAGATCCCATAGGAGTACTAAAGCTTGTGTTAGTAGTAGCTAACCTAGAATTCTCACCTTGGCCGCTTGAGAACTCCTTTCTTGATTCAGCTATGTAGGTGCTTAACATGTTTTGCATGTCCGACATATCTCCTCTTAGGTCACACATATCCATCTTAATTGATGAAATTTCTTCCTTTACCTTATTTATATCTTCATTATGAGTAATATCCTCGATTGTTTCACCATCCTTATCTGGAGTCTTCCCCGGAGTGACAACATTCTTTTTACCCCTTGTTGCAGGCCCCGTCATGATGGAAACCACTAATGTTGAAATAAATCACACAAATAGAACTTAAATTCTCTCAAATTTTTACTGTAATCTCCTTTAGTATGTCTTCAAAAACCCAATAAAAATAGACTCCAATTCAACAAGATGTACGAGATATGTAGATTCCAAAAAAATAGTGTAGAAACACTAATTCTGCAATAATTTGCTTAATTCTGCTCCAATTCTTCTAAAATATGGACTGTAGCTTCTTCAATATGTTCTTCAAAAACCCTTTAAAAATTAGAAAAAAATTCACCAAAATCAGAAAGATATGCTCTTCCCAAAATCGCCTCCAAAATTGGGAAAAACCTTGCCTCTATGGTGCCAAGATCATGCTCTGATACCACTTGTTATGAAATAACTTGCACAATAGAAGAATATGATATGAAATATGCTTCAAATACTTGATAATAACTTAGAATAACAAGCCACTTTGAGGGGGAAAACCTCCAAATATCTCTAATGAGAACACACTTCACACTTGATGATGAAATAAGACTCACAACCTCCTATATATACCTATTTATGCCAAGGATATCACCTAGGCCGACTTAGACACACCTATATAAGACTTAGGCGGACCTAAACAACTAAATAACAATATACTAATGATAATATGACTTAATAGAGAGTTAAGATAGCCACAAGCCGACTATTCATAACCCGATGTACAATAATATTAAGGGCGTAGCAAATCCTCCTTAGATGTATAAATGAGACTGAAGCTCAAACTGCACTAACAGAGGTACATAGTGGTGTTTTTTGGGCTCATTCAAATGGTATGGATTTTTCCAAAAGGATTCTACAAGCTGGTATGATGCTTGTGAATTCATGAAGAAGTTCCTTCCTTTCCAACAACATACAAACTTGATTCATGCTCCAACACAGGACCTTCAACCCCTCCTAGCACCGTGGCCCTTCTCTCAATGGGGTTTTGACTTGATTGGTAAGATTTAGCCACCATATTTCAATGGCCATACATTCATAATTACTACCACTAGGTACTTCATCAAGTAGGTGGAAGCAATGCCACTCTCACATATCACTGGTACTCAAATTTCAAAATTCATCCTTTACCATATTCTCTATAGATATGGTATTCCATCTACCATCCTCTCTAAAAATGAGAAACCTTTTAAAAACTAGGTCATGAAACACCTCTGTGACACCTTTCATATCCAAGATCATTGGTCAACACCTTATTACCTCTAAGGTAATACTCAGACAAAAGCAACCAACAAGACTCTCATTGGCATCCTAGAAAAGGTTGTCAATAACACTAGTTGAGATTGGCACCTCCATATTCATCCTGCCCTCTGGGCATATCGTACCTCCATTTGCACCCCTACAAGTGCCACCCCCTATTCTTTAGTGTATAGCATCCATGCCATCTTTCCAATCAAATTTGAGCTCCCATCACTGAGGATTTCTCTAAATAACCTTATCAATGAGGATGATGCTCATGTTGCATAGCTTGCACAGTTGGAGCTACTTGATGAAAGAAGAATCAAATCCTATGATAAACTACAAGCATACGAAAACTACCTCAAGCATAACTACAATAATAAGGTTCATCCTCGATAGTTCCAGGTTGGTGATCTTGTCCTTAAAGAGAACCAACGCACCCAACAAGACTGCAATAAAAAGGGTAAATTTGAGGAAAATTGATTGGGTCCTTACATTATAACCGCTAAATATGGATCTAGGGCATACAAACTTGCTACCCTTGAAGGAGAGCCCCTTGAAGAACCTATCAATATCATGCATCTAAATAGGTTCTACACCTAAGTTCGCTTGGTAACCCCACCTAATCAAAAAATCAAAAAATCAAAAATTAAAAAATAGTGAAGAGAAATAAATTCATCCTATGGTGAAAACCACCTTTTGGTGGTTCCTTGGATAAGTATGGGTGGTGAAAACCTTGTAATAGGCATCATCCATAGAGGGATTACTCATTATCTACCTAGAATTCTATTTATTTTATGGTTTCATCTACAATATCATCCTCACCCATCCCACCCTTGGCCACTTGGTATATCTCTTGATTAAGCATTGGATGATCCATCTAGGCTATCCCTCATCCTGAGCTTTTCAGTATCCCACTTTGAGCTAGTATCGTTCATCTGCTTGTTAGTTCGTTTGTGTTTCTATATCCCCCCATCATGTCGGTCATCATCTGGATCTCATCCTATCACGTAGGCAAGGTTGATCCATTGATCTGCCTCAGGGTATTCTGACCATCACGTGTTGGTCATCCATCATCTACCTGCATCATCCCATTTTCAATTTTATCCATGGTCTTTTCTTGAACTACAAGGGCTCTGCATTATCACGTAGAAAAGAATAATATTTGATTAGCCCCCAAGCCCCTAGTTCTGTAGGGTGTGTTAGTCTGTGTCTTTGTTAGGCTCATTCTTCACAAATGAAATCCTCTAGTATCAAGCAATCTGATTAATGAAAAACATCTTATGTCAACTGTGTCATTCTAGTTTAGTATCCATCATCGGTCCTAATAGGATGCATCCTTCCTAGCAGACCACATCAATCCCATCCATCCCCTTGATCCTATGGCAAAGGATGTTTGAAATTGATTGCAATTTTTTGATGCTTTTGGACTTTGTTTATCATTTGAGCTCCCTATCATCATATGATGGTGTACTTTGACTAATTAGCAAAGGGACATATCTTGATCTTTTCTTTGTTGCTATCTTCTCGGTTGTCCCATGTAGTACCCACCAAGATTCCTATGGTCTTGTGTTGTGATGGGGCATCCTTGTGTGTTTGTGATTATCCCAATGCCTAGCCTGACCAAGGAAACCACAACCTTGGGGTGTCGAGATAGCCTTTTTGTTTGTTGTGTTTTTTTCATGCATTGGGTGCCAAATCACCTTGGTCTTACATATCAGGGTATTCAGTATCTTATGCTATAGAAAAAATCAATGCTCTGAAGATGGAAAATTGTGTTCTTCATTGCATTGCATTTCATTTCATTACGTGCACCCTTCATTCAGCCTAGTTCATAATCTAGGACTTGTGATTTAGGTTGTGCAATATTTTGACTCATTTCCCTCTTGATTTTCCTCTCAGGATACTAATGATCTTTTGACAAGTGCAGTATCACACCTACAATACACCTATCGCCTATCCGCACTCCAATGCAAGTCCTTATTGACACTTTAGTTTGCATTATAGGAAGTCATCTTTCATTCATATTTCACATTACATTATAGGTTTAATATATTTCATAGTTCATAGGCTAATTAGATTAAGCATCATAGTTTCGTTTAACCCATACACACCCATATTAACATTTACATAATACATGCATTATCACCTACCAAAACATATTGTTGGCTACATCCTAATTACATTTCCTACCAAATATTCATATCATCCAACATTATCAACATTAATATATGCATAATCATCCATCCACATAAACATGTACATACATAAACCAAATCATCCATCCACATAAACATGTGCATACATAAACCAAAACATCCATGAAGTATCATAAACATGTGCATAAATGAATCAAATCATCCATCCACACAAGCATGAAATATCATATACATGTACATACATAAACCAAATCATCCATCCAAAAAAATATAATGCATAGTGTTAATAAGGGTTGTTGTATATCATAATCAACATAATACAATGTACATCTCATCACAAAGTCTCAAACATAATCTACCACATATTCATCATATATCATCAAATAAGGTACAAAATCTAGAGATATAGAGCACCTCTCATCTCTGCCGATAAGTACTAAACCTCTATCCTATATCTATCAAAAAATTGGTATCTTGTTTTCTACTCTCTGACTACTCTATTATGAGCTACCCACGTCTGATCTCTGAGGAGGGTCAAACACTAGCCCTCTGTGCATAGGAGTCCATTAATACTCATGGGTAGGAGTCCCCTGGTAACCACCATAGGGAGATGGAGTCCGGTGATAGTCACTATACCCTCTAGTATGTGTCCCTAATGACTGGGATAGTGCTAGCATCTAAGGTACTTGTCTCATGTATCACACTATGCACTATGCTGAATCTAGAATGGTATGCTCATACACACACTTCTATTAACTTGCCTCCTACACATAATCATCCCGCTACACAACTTGATGACTAGCGACATTCTGTTCATGTCTATACCAGTCACGATCCCCACTAATAGCTCTCCGCTCATGTCCCCAGGCCTCTTATGCCAATATCAGCTATTGTACTTGCTTTGTAGCTCTATCTCTCTCAGCCTCTACAACCTGTAACTGTGCATGTAACCCCTGTACCTCTGCCTCCAACTCACACCCCTCACCATGCACTACCTGTAGCTGAGCCTGTGTTGTGTCTCTCACTCTGTAATGTTTGCTTTCATAACTCTGTGGCACCTCTCTCCCTATGCACGGCCTGTGCTTGAGCCTCCGCTGCATCCTTGTCCCTCTGAAGTCCCTAAAGTCTCAATGTGGCAACATCTTGCTCTCGCCAAATACCTAAGACCTGTGACACCACTACTTCATTGTCCCTTCAAAGAGACTAAACCTCTATCTCTGCCACCTTCCTCTCACTCTATAACACCTGAGCATGTGCCTGCACCACATCCCTCTCTACCTCTATGAATTGTACCTGTGCCTATGCCACATCTCTCTCTATCTGCAACATGCATATCTCCACCCTTATCTCCTCCTCTCTTTGTTGCATCAATCCCATATCCCCAACTATCTGCTCTAAATAGTCCACTCTATCTTTGAGCTCAGCCCACTCCCAGTGAAAATCTACTCTCTCCCTCCATAACTGCTCTAGCTATCCCTGTAGACCTTATATATCTTTGACAATCCCTACCTCAATCTCTAATAGCTCCTATCCTCTCCCTCCTCCAATAGTCTTCTATATCACCACCTCTACCACCAAACGATCTCTCTCCCATCTCACTGCATCTCCCTCCTCATGCTCCCTAGCCACCTCTACTCACAATCTCTCTACCTTTTCCCATAGGTCAAACACCTCATCTTATGCCTCATCCCTCTCTCTCAACAATCTCCTCTCCACATCTGACACCAATGTGGCCAAGTCTAAGTAATCTCTCTTACCCTAGATGAATCGTGCCTATAGCTCACTCAACTCTGCCTCTAATCTGACCTACTTTGCTTTTGTCTATCGTAAACGCTACTCGTTGAGGCACAATCTCTCTAGATTCTCTCTCAATACCACCACGGGATCCTCCCCTCTAGGTGGTGATGTCGATAGTGGTTGGATGTCATACACACTAGAGTCAATATCCATCTCCCATGGCTCATACCCCTCACTCTCTATTCATGCCTCCATTGTGTCCACATCAATCATGACGGGGGCTCCACTTCTCCCTATCATCTTTTCCTACTCTCCACTGGCCTCAACCTCCTCCCGTCTCCTCCCTCTTTGGGCCTTGAGTCCCCTATCCTTTTTCACCATAGCCCTGCCTTCATCCTCTCCCTCTATTCCATCTCCTCCTTGGGTTCTGCACCATCGTCTCCTCCTCCTACCCACCCTCACTCACTCCTTAGCTACTCCAACTACCTCCTATCCCTCTCCCCACTATCCTCCTCTCTCCTAACCTTCTCTCCATTATCCTCAAGGTATCGGTCCCTCTGCTCTCAATTGTCTCTCATCCTTTGACCCGAACCCTAGTGCCCCCTTAATCAACACTACTAGTATAATCCGTGGAGGTGGATGTCGCTTAAACCACTCATGATATCAATCTGTCATCCCTACATCTCTTAGCCCCTCATGTCTACCTAAGTATGGCACAAACTATAGTGTCTCCAACTCTTCCCACACTACATCAAGATCTATCTCAGCCCACCATGGTCACTCTCACATCAATCATCGAAACATCACCTGCCCCTTGGGAATATCCTGTCTCACTCCAAACTGTCGCATCACCCGATTGGGTCTGTGTAGCTCCATTACATGTGAACCTCTCCCGATAATATAGCATTTGGTAAAGAAGTAACCCATGTGTGCCTCATCATCATCCCTCTAGCCCCCAAAGTTCCATAGCATATATAGACACCATACTATCATCTCCGCCTACACATCATCCAATCGTCTCCTCCACACATCCACATCTCTAACATCTCGATATTGTAGTATCGCTCCACCTCTACCTCCCATCCTGAGGCCATGGTCTCTCTGTCATCCTGCTTTTCTGCTCTGCATGACTAGCTTGGTCACCCTAATGTGTTCCCAAGCCCACACCTATAGTAGTGTGACATGTGTCACACTCAACAACTACAGATAACATACCTCATGCACACAATTGCACCAACATATAGGTCTCCCACACAAACTGACCCTCTTGACCCTTGATGATGTGTTGGATCACCTTGATAAACCTAAGATGCAAGAATCAATGACTTCGATCTAGCATCAATATTTCACTAATCAACCCCGCTAGATACAATGACAATGTCGGTACACTGCAAGACAAGCATTTGTCTACATCCAGCTACTGTCACTGAATCAATAGCTCATTATCACCAAATACAACTTGCACAGACTCATCTAGTGCCCCGCTTGCTACCCAACACTCGCTAACCATGAGACTTGCTATGGGGAGCCTCAAAATCCTCCATACATCCTCTAGAGTAACCATCATCTCCCCAGTCGATAGATGAAATGTCAATGTCACCAAGTCCCAACGCTCTATCAATGCTATCAACATGGCCCTGTGGGCCTTCATAGTCGAATAAGATTGCATGTGGAATAGTCTCACCTCTACTAACCTCTAGTGATCCATGCCTGTCATCGTCGCCATTCATCACCTTAGTACCTCTGATCACCTCTCCCATGTCTACAAATTCTTAATATTCTACATCCATAACATGGCCACTATGTCATTTTTCTTTTGTCTTTTGTTTTAACATTCCTTTTTCCATCTTCCCCCCTTGTCAATCCCCTCAAATCCTTGACCAAGCCCTTTACTTCACCCAAGACCTTAGACGAACCTACCTTGGTCCCTTGGAAGACCCACCCAGGTCCCCAAGCAGACCCGCCTGAACTCATGGGTGAGACCCCACCTGGCTTTAGGCAAATCCACTCAATCCTTTGGGCAGACTCACCTGGGTCGTTGGGTAGCTCCTCCTAGCTACAAACGGACCCACCTGAGTTCCTGGGTAGGCTTCTGCCTGATGAGGGGTAGCTCCACCTAACCATGGGTAGACCCACCCATGCTCATGGGTGAACCCGCCTAGTCATGGGTGGACCCAACCATGTCCACGGGCGGACCCGCCCAGGCATGGGCAAACCCACCCTAGCACTGGCAGACCTGCCCATGTCCATGAGTGGATTTTCTTGGGCACGGATAGCTCAACCCTTTTGGGCCCTAGGCAAGGATTCCCACCTCCCACCTCCCCTCTACATTTTTTCCATCTACACATTTTTCATACTGCCCTCCCCAGCAAAACCCATATTTTCAATTTTTTTGAAAACTTAAATGAAATGACAAAAATCACAAAGTGGATTTTGGAGCTAACCTGGCATGGCATGACACACTCGCTAAACAATCATCGTCTCTCACCCCACATTAGATAATTTTGGTATCGTACTCTGACATTGTGCACTTTCCCTCTCGCCCTCTCCTTTTATCTCTCTCCTCCTCACTTGATAGTTGTCCAAATGAGGAGAGGTAATTCTTGGAATTACCTTTTATAGCACTTTCCCTCCCTTTTACCTTTTTAAAATAAAGGTGATTTTTTTCCTTTATTTAACATTTTTTTCCCCCCACTAATTGACTCACCCCCTATCTTTTGAGGGCCGCCATTTGCACATTGTATACCTGTTTGCCTCTGTTTTAATTTCAATCCTCTTGGTTTTTTATGCTCTTTCCAATGACATATACAACTTCATACTTTCAAGAAGTTTCCTAGGGCCCCTTTTCCTTCCCTGTCCGCCTTCTTGAGGGGCATACCCTACCATTCTCTCACAATCTTCTGTCATAAACCTTCTATTGCGAGCCCACAGCATCCCCTTTAATTCTCCTCTATTTAGGTGGCTCACACAAACTCTCCCATGCTAGGGTATCTATTTTCTGGTCACTTCTTCCATAGAGTCATCTATATTTTATTTTCTTTGAAACCCTATTAGCCTATTAGTGTTTCAAAGAGGGGAAAATGTAGACATCTAGATTTGACCACTTCTATATGGTCAAAGATGTCTCCTTAACCATCTTTTTGCTCATCTACTTCATCCTATTTTCTAGTATTAATTAAATAACTCATTTAATTAATATTTCGTGTCCTACATAGGGTTTCCAAAGTATTTAATTTAATAAATACTTTTCCCCCTTTTTTCCTCTCTAAATTAAATAAATATATTAATTTACTTAATTTAGTCATATTACCTCTCAGAATTTTACATTTATTTTTAATTCCTTACTTTCTCTCTCATTGTCACATCCTCCAACTTTTTCAAGTTGGTCTCTAATCCCTTTTAACAATCTAACCCTCTTTCTTAATCATAATTAATTTATGATAAAGATGTTCACTCCCTTAATCATCATTAGGGTCACATCCTCCATAATTTATCACTTGTCTTTCATCTGCCATTAATTTGTCTAATCAAGTACTTGCACAACCTTAATCACTTAATTAGGTCAACCTAATCCCCATATCATTTATGGAATGTGTCCTAAGTCAACCTTCTTAAATACTTTCTCCTTTTGGAGAAGGCACTCCATTCCTCATATGAATTTTTAATTCACATTTAATCCCCCAATGCATTCCTTAGAATTTAAAATTCCTTTTCTCATCCCCATGTGGATATTTAAGGAATTTTTAATTCCTCACATGTCCTCTCACCCACATGGGCACAAGGATCTCCTTTATGAGGAGGTCTTGTCCAATCCCAAGGTACTATGTAGTACCTCCATGTCATGTACTCTCCTTTCAAATCGTGTCCACATCATCTTTTGCAAACCACTTAACATGCCATATGTCAAGATGTGGGGGCTTGTGAGTTCTCAACTCACCCTATCCCTACATCTTGATCTTGGTGGCTCAATCTCAACTGTCCATTTCCTTAGAGAGTCCAAAATTCTCTATAAATACCCCCTCTTTTCTCTCATTTTTGGGGGGAGAGATCATTTATGCTAGCCAAACTCTTGCAAAGTTTTCTCTTGATCCATCCTTAGCCAAATTCTCATACTTGCATCCATTTTCACTCATTTCCCATTTTCATCTCATCTCATAGCTTGTATCTCTTTCCACCAAAGGAGCATACAACATAAAAGTTTAAAGGGCCAACCAAAGGATTGATTCAAGAAAAGGTGAATCCACTCAATTTGTTGTTTTTATTTTGTTTTGAATCTAAGGAGGCTAATCTTGAGGTGTAGGGTGTTTATAGTTGTTATTTATACTCTTTTGTTTGCTACTCATTTTCTAACACATGTTTTTACCCTATCACACAAACGATTATCTATATAGTGTGTATCTGTGTAGCCATTAATGTCTAGCTCTGAGCAAGATTGTAGCAAGTTTTTTGAATTTCCCACTATCAGATAAAATGATTATATTGACAAGACATTTTTAAACTCTGGATAATCTATATGTTTGAATCAAGCCAAAAGTTCATTAGGCACCTTATATGTTCGAGGAGAAAAAATATCACTACTACTGATGTTAAATAGTTGATTTTTACTTCATCTTTTGATCGATATCACCTTTGGAAAAGGATTTATTAAGTCACTTAGATATCATAGCTATCACCAACTATCACTCTGATGAAATTTTGATCCATTTGTATTTCCATTAGCAAGAGAATAGGTATCACTAAAATATTTGAAAGTTACTCTAATGTTACAAGTCTCCTCGATGTATTGTCCTCCTCCTTTAGATGAATCCTCAAAACTCTCTTCGATGCTACTTTCATCGGTGCAACATATGGAATTAGAAAGACATTTGAAGCTAATTCTAATATCACATGTCTCCCTGACATGTTTCTTTATGCTTCATTAGTGAGACAGAGTGGGCATCTTTCCAATGAAACTCCATCAGCATGGCGTGTGTGCTTGAGCTAGCTTGAAGTTCTCACTCTGATAGCATTTTTCTTGCTCATAAATTTTTCGTCTTTGAAACAACAAGACTTTTCTTCCTAAATATGTATCCTCTTATATTGATCATTGATGTGATAATTTTGACCTTTGTGGATATGCCAAAAATACTTGAATTGAAAGGTTATAGCTGATGGGTCAGAGAGAAATAGACTTACTCATGCTGATATGGATTACTTATTTAGAGGCTCTTGCTCAATGATGATCAGAGGGATTTTGGTGTGTCAAAATATCAAATCTGATGGGATCACTTGGTGAATATAATATATTAAATGGATTATAGCAATTTTTCACTCAAAATGTGGCTTTCTTGTGGAGTATAAGAATGTAACCTACTAATATTTTTTTAAAAAATTAATAGTCACAATAGTGGCTCTTTTTGGGGATGAATGATTGTGAGATCATTGCAAGAATTCAAATCACTGGGAGAGTAGACCAAGTAGCATGTGACATGGAATGGTAGTGGAAATGAGGGAAAATAAAGAGTGGTGGAAGTGATATGAATTCCTATTATACTATGCATGGAAAAGTTTTATTGATTTTAGAAGGTTATCTAGAAATTGTCCATACACTGGAAATCCCTAACCTTCACCTATTCTATTGTGCATGGAAATGATTTATTTTAAGAGTTTTTTCAAGAGTTTTCCATGCATTGGAAACCATTAATCCTCTATGTTCTTCAAGAAAATAAGTGTTTTAGGAACTGCCCATGTACAAGAAATTCTTGTTCCTCTCCAAACATGTTTTACAAATAATAAGAGCCCTCCCCTCCTTTTCCAATGATAACAAAGGGACCTAACCACAAGGCTTCAAACTTCCCATGCTTTCCCTTTTCTTGACATCTATCATTCCAAACTAGTACCAAATCATTCACCTCAAATTTTCTATCTTTGGCCTTTTTATCAAAAAGATATTTTATTTGTGATTGTAACTTAACATTTTTCTTTTGGGTTGTTCTCCTTATTTCATCAAGTTTTGCAAGCTACTCCATCCTTTCCTCCATTGGTTCTGGAATATCTAAGTCTCCCTGAAGGATGAAATTATAAACTGATAAAAGGTTTTGCAATAGCATCCTAGCTTGTGTTCCATACACTAGTTCAAATGAAGACTTTCCAATCACCTTCTTAACAGTAATCCTATCCACCCACATAGCCATTCTCAACTTTGAGTCCCATGCCTTCTTGTTCTCATCTAACATCCTCCGTATTATTTTCAAAAGGCTTTTATTATTGGATTTTTCCTGACCATTTACTTGTGGGTGTTAAGGGGCAGCATAAGAAATAGTAATACCATATGTGTTGCAGAAATCTTTGAATTCATCAGACCTAAAACACATCCCATTGTCTGCGATCAATCTTACTAGTGTGCCAAATATAGTTATGATATTTTCCATTAGAAAATTTATCACCACTTTACTTGTTGCTTTCTTAGTTGGGATTACCTCCACCCATTTAGTGAAATAATCAGTTGCCACTAATATTCACTTATGTCCACAACTTGATTTTTCCTATATTTCCCCAATAAAATCAATTCCCCACTGATGGAAAGGGGCTTCTACTTGTATAGGTCTAATCGGTAGGGCTCCTTAATATTTTATCTTTCTTGAGAATTTCTGACAGCTTCACACCTCCTTACATATGCAAAATATTCATTAAAAACCTTAGGCCAATAATAGCCTATCTTGAGAATATTATGTGCAGTAGTTTTAGAAGAATAGTAACCTTCGCATACTCCTTCATGCATCTCCATCAAGTCATGTTATTCCTATGATTCATCTAGACACAATAATAGAATTTCATCCCTATTTACCAAAATAGATCACCTTCTATGAATACATACTTGGATGCTTACAACTTTAAAGTTCTCCTCTAATTATCATCAAATCCTTCAAGGAACTTCATGTGTCTGAGATAATACACTATGTTTGTGTACCAAGGAGTATGTTCAATGATTGCAACTGTACCATTCTTATTTTCCACATTATAGATTTTGTTAGCCTCTATGTTTTCTTCTGCCATTAGTTTGGCTCGAACATGTCCCCTAAGTAACTTGGTAATTTGAATTTCCATATTAAATTCTTGGATTTTATTGATCCATCTACATCTCTTCCCTATTACCTTTGTTTGTACCAAGATATCTTTCACAGCTGCATGTGGTACATATGCAATTACTTTGGCTCCAACTAAATATGGTTTAAAATATTTTGTTGCTTTGACCAATGCATAAGCTTGTTTCTCCATAATACCATACTTTAATTTTGAACCTTGCAGTGATTTACTAAAAAAGGATATAGGTTGCTCATATCCTTCATCATTCTTTTGTAACATAAAAAATACTATGGTGTGGAATGAGGCAAATGAAAATATTTGGAAAGGTTTGGAAAAATTAGGAGATTTTAGAATAGTGGCTTCTTTGATGGCTTTCCTGATGGGTATAAAAGCTTCCAAGGCTTCTACAGTCCAATCTATTTTTTCTCCCTTTTTCAACATTTTGGATATAGGCTTAATAATTTCAGCAAAATTTGACACAAATCTCCTAACAAAGTTAATTTTTCCAAAAAATGATTGAATGGCTTTAACAATTTTGGGAATGGGAATTCTATCTATGGCTTCTACTCTTTTGGGGTCTATCCAAATTCCTTCTTTTGATACAATATGTCTCAAAAGCTTACCTTAAGTGACAACAAAGTGACATTTCTTAGGATTGAGACTGATACCATATTCCAAAGCCCTAATGAATATTTTCTCCAAGTGTTCTACATGGTCTTCTTCCCTTTTGGAATAAACAGTGAGGTCATCCTGGTACACTACCATTATAGCATTGATTAAATCTGCAAATGCCACATTCATGGCCCTTTGGAAAGATTCCCCTGTATTTGTTAGACTGAATGGCATTCTCACATAAACATATGTCCCCAATGGCATAGTAAAATTTGTCTTGTATTTCTCAGACTCTTTAACTTTGACCTGATTATACCTAGAAAATCCATCCATCATTGACAACAACTCACCTCTTGTTACTCTATGCAGTATGGCTTCCATATTTGGGAGAGGGTAATTAGCTTTAAGGGAGGCAACATTTAAATTTTTGAAGTCTACACATAGTCTAATATCCCCATTTTTCTTTCTTACTAGGACGAAGTTTGAGACCCATGTTGAATGCCTAATGGTCTTGATAATACATCCATCTCTAAGTTCTACCAACTCCTTTTCCATTTTAGGCTCCAAAGTTGGGTTGATGGGCCTTTTCTTTTGCCTAAATGGTTTTGTATTTGGTTTTAATGGAATCTCATGTTGGAATAAATCCTCTCTTTATGATTTAAGATCCTCATAGGACCATGCAAAAACATTCTTGTACTTTCTTAATAGCTCAATTAGCATTCTTCTGATTGTCAGATTTATTTTCTTTCCAATATATACCTTTTTGGGTGATAATTTAGTCTCCAGATTGACTTCTTCAACATCTCTCTTAACTGGTGTTTGCTTCATGAGAGCATGATCACTTCCATCAAATACCCTTTTTAGTGCCACAAGTCCTTTAGGAAGTTTGTTGGTCTTGAGTTGTAAAAATTCTATTCTGAACACAATCTGTTTCCCATCTATTTCTTCCACAAAAGCATTAAAGTTGATCTCCTAAGATTCATACTAGTCTATACAATGGATAAATTTTATAAGATGAGTGTCATCATTGAAAAATTTCAAACTATAGATATTATCAGGGATAGTAGGCCTTGTTTTATACAACTTGAGATACTCTGACCAAGGTGATATCATCTCTTTTTAGGGCTATATTAGCTAGGAAATATGCCATCAAATTTTTGGATCTATCTATCCATTCAATTGAAAAAGCATCAAATAATTCAATTGCATCCCACACAACATTTCTATATTATTTCAACCTTTTGTTCTTTGCAACATATTTTTCCCTAACTTGTGAAATGATCAACTCAAAATATCCCAAAATAGTTAGCAGTTTGATCTTGTGTTTGACAACCATATTCAAACCAATTAGCAAGGCTTCATACTCTGCTACATTATTTGTACACTCAAAAGTCAGCAGAAATGAATATTTGAATGTAATATCTTCGGGTGTAATAAAAACTACCCCAGCTCCATTGCCTTCTTGAATACATGCTCCATCAAAATACATCTTCTATACACCATGCTAATTCTTGCAAACATGTTTATCAATTGGGTCACTATTTGTTAATTTAGGTTGGGAAGGCTCTACTCTAAAACTCCCTAATTCCACATCACAGAAGCAATTTAGCTGCTCCTAAGCAACATAATCCACAATTTGATTCATCCTTCACTCTCTATATAACTTGAACTATTCACCATTGACTGGTATTGTGGTATATGACAAGTCAAATTGCACATTCTCTCCAATTGTTGCAAACCATGCCTTGATAAAATCATTCCAAAATGAGGATTTGTGTCAATTATAGTTATATCAATATTATATACTTCTTGTGGATGAGCATCCAACTTCACCTCTACATCTTTTATAATTCCTACCACTAGAATAGGTCTGTTATCCATAGAGTAACATTTCCCACTAGTAGTATCTACCCATATGCCAAGTTGTTTCATAACCCCTACTAGCATGATATTGATAGCAACACCTGAATCTATCATACAAATCCTTACCAATTTGTTATTTATGAGTAATGTAGTAAAGAATGGATCAACTTGTGGAGGATTTATCAACGCATCACCTAGCAAAACCTCTGGAACATTTACCTTTTCCCACTTATTACTTATCTTATTGGTCTCCTTGTTCTAAAATTTTGTGTTTTTATCATTCCCACTAGATATTAATTTATATTATCTCTTCGTCAATTGGAATTCTTACATTGCATTTACTTGGATGAGATGGTGCACTAATAAAAAATTCTTCAACACTAATTTCTTCATAATAAAAAAATACTTGTTGTTCTTCCATATTAACATTGTATCTTTGGTTATCAACATCATACTCATAACCTTCCTCTTTTGAAGATGAATATCCATTCTCAATGGAATGGAGGATGTCAAAAGTTAAATAGATTGTATGATCCTCTTCATCATTGTCTATTGGTATCTTCTCTTGTATTGATTCAATGACAATATAGTGATCAGGGGAATGTGGTAACTTGCACATTTGACACCAAGGATTATTGTTGACCATGTATGCTCCTCTCTTCTTTAAAGGGTCCAGGAGTTTCCTTATTCTTAGGCTTGTCAATTATGGGCCTTCCATCCTTCCAGTTTGTATTATAAGGCATATCATGCAACCTCGTCCTTTCATTTCTATATGTATTGTCTTGCCTATTCAGAGGGTTATTAATATTCTAGGGAACCCTAGGATTATCTCTCTTACCAGTCATCCCAACAACCTTTCTATTATTTTTAATATTCAATGCTATTTTTTGTGCTTTAACTAAATTTCTAGGGCACCTATTCCTAATCTCATATCCTGTCTTTGGATCAAATGCTTTTAGATAAATGCTTAATGTTGTATGGTCTACCAATTTGGACCTAGGAGGTATCTTATTATGTAATTTAGAGAACTTCTAGTTGAAGTGATAGACTAACTCATTTTGATAATTCTGGATAGTAACCAATTCATGCAAGGAAAACTCTAGTGCACATTGATTCCCATACTATTCAAGGAATTGGTCATGAAACTCTTGAATGGAAGCAATAGAAGTTGTTTGCAAACTATTAAACCAATATCTAGTTTCTTTAGTTAGTGACATCATAAATGGCCTCATCTGTACATCTTCATACTGCATATCCAGGTCTTGAATAAAATTACTAAAACTCCTCAAGTGTTCCTCAACCGTGACTGTACTACTTCATATAAATTTTGGGACAAGACCTTTCCAACTATTTTCCATAGGGTAGGGGTACATTTGGAATCCTGCTAAGTCAAATTGTTTGATCATAGTTGTGTAATGCTGAGGAGGTGGGTTTTGAGGATGTTAATATTGGTATAAAGGATTATTTTATTATACATGGGGTGGTGGCATATATTGTTAACCAGGGAGTGGCTGAGCATTTGGGTGTTGTGAAGGATGTCTAGGTTGAGGGTTTGATGGTCTATTTTCATTCCCAGATTGTTTTTGTAGTTCTTTTGGTGGATTTAAAGGTCTTGCATTATTATTCCCTTTCTTGTGAGGTGGTATTTATTTAGGGAGGTTAGCTATCTAAGCATCAAATTAGGCTATCAGTAGCTTCAAATATTGGATCTTTTATCACTTAGAACTTTTGTTCATATTCTACTTTCATTCTTTCCATTTCTTGTCTTTCATATTCCAATTGTGCATTTAATTCTTCTTGAGTCATAAATTCATAATTTTCTTCACGGGCTACATTATGAACAAGCTCATTTTGATTCCCTTCCATTCCATGATCATATTCATGTTGTCTCCTAATTCTTTCAACCTCAAGTCTAGTCCTGAATTCTTCCTCTTTCTTATGATCTAGCTAGTAGAAAGGATTCCTTTTTTCTTCAAGAGTGTGAGATTCTCCTGATGAGCTATTCTCATTTGTCAATGTATCATAATGATTATATGTCGCAAAGTGAGGTTTTGCCATTTTATCCTTATTTGGCATGCAAATGTTATCAAATTCCTTCTTACCTTTATCATGCTTATGTGTCCATTTACTATTGTCACTAGGACCTTCTTTCTATAGGGACCTTCTGTCATGCATGTTGTGAACTATTGTGATGGTCTGAACTCTTGGGTTTACTATTTCTGATGTGTACTTTATTTTATCAGAGTCACCACTCACTTATACAAAAGTGATAAAATTATATAATTTTTTGTTCCCAACAAAGTCTTCTGTAAGGTATTGGCTCTATAAAGGCCTGGATTCACATTTGACTCCCTAATAGAGTTTCCAATCTGTTAGTTCTCAAAAATACTTGTTTGAAACCACAAGAGGTTTCCAAGCTCTTGATACATTTTAGGCTAACGAACAAGGCCAAATGGTACATTTGAACCTTCTTCGCTTCACGCTCTACTAGACCTAGGTTGGTGCACCTATGCAAATGAGGCAGACTTAGACTACTTGTTTCCTATTTCAACAATCTATCCACAATGGCAATTAAGAATGGAGAGATGTAATAATAATTTGGTATAAATTGTATAAGCAATATCAAGGTAAAATCTATGAATATGTTCAAATGTGAGGTTTTACACAAGTTTTGATAAAACTAAAAGATGAAATTGGGTGAGAGTTGGCCTTGTAGGGTGAACAGAGTCAAATGAAAATATAAGAAAAATGACTTGTATTGGCAATAACTCGAACTGTTTGGCACACTTATGTTTATTTATAACTCATATAAATGTGTAGGAAAGTGACTGAAAAACTCTACTTGTGGATCCAATTGACACAACCAAGTTATGATTTATTAAAAGAATTTTAATCTTTACTTGAAAGAACCAATTAAATAAATCACCCAAGAATAACAACTAACAACAAATTGGACACAAAATGATAGTCCTAGTCATATGATTCTTCTTATTGATTCAAATAACACTTCCAAATTACTGTAATAGATTAGAAGGATTTTAATTCTCTAAAAAAATCCCATTAATCATATCAAACAAGAAGAAAAAATGTGTTTTGATAAATTGAAAATTTCCTTGATATATTAACTTAAATAATTAGGAAATATTATGCTAGAGACAACCATATAACTGAATATATTTAACAAATAGTTGATACCAATATGAAGCCACACAATCAAATCTCTTTCATTGATCTCCTCAAATCATACTTGCAACATAGCCTTTTGAAATGTAAACATCATAGAAGCTTTTTTACTGTCTATTTATTGCTATTTTCCTATATCTTTTTTGTCACTATGTAAGAGATTTATATATATCAAAACTTTGAAGGGACACATCCCTTCATGAATGTATTTCCATTATAACAACTAAAAATTATTAAAATAGATAGTTAGGCTCTAGTTAGCCATAAGTGGGCTTTTGACAGATGGTCAAGATAATCTCATCTTTTTTCAGTATCAACATCTCCCAACGCATTCTTGGCTGCTATCTCTCTGTTCACCATTTTTTCATTATGCTTGCATGCTTCATCCAATGTTGAGTCTTTACTTGTAGCCACTTCTAGAATATTTTGTAGTATCAACTCACATTCGTCAATCCACTTGGCCTTTTTCTTTTGCTTTTCCTTCATTTTCAAAAAATTTTGGTATTCCTTCTTTTATGGCATCAATTAATCCTTTTGCATCTCCTTGAAGTTCCTCATGGTAATCTTTGTGATTTCTTATGATCTCCTTAGAAGTATTGATAGCCTCACTATTAGGAGTATCCCTCTTCTATATTTCCTAAAATTTCTCTTGGATTTTGTCATTAATTCTTCTACACTCCTACTTTGCAAAATAATTCTTTGAATGATTTCCCCAGAGTTTTCTCAACCAAACCATCAAGTTAACGTGTCTCTTTCTAATCACTAAAAAAAGTGTATCAAATTTTCCTTGAGAATATACATTTGATCATTCCCACTTGTTCTTTGTTTGAGAGTTCTCTCCTTAAGTCAACAACCTAGTGGATATTTTCAATGTGTTCTCAACCATATCCTTTAGGTGATCATTTTTCCTAAGTATCCTTTCATTATTTATTTTATACATTTCCTTCTCTTAGATCAACATTTGGATATGGGATTTATTTATCTTGGAAACATTGATGCTAATCTCAGTTGTAGCCACAAGATCAACTTCTCCAACTTTTAGTGTCATAACATGTCCAAAATCCTTTTTAGTGTTAATAAAAATTGACCTCGTATATGGTGGATACATGGCCTAGATCATAAGGGAACCTTCATCAGGGTTAGACTTTGATCCTTTATACACTTTTGTCACTCCCTCAAGGCTAATCTTATGTGTAGCATTGTTATCCTTCAAGAAACTATAAAAAACTAGAGCAAAATTTAAGTCCAATCTTTGGAAAATCATGAAACCTGAATCTTCTAAAAAAATCCTCCCTCTATCCAGGGTCATATCTTTCATTTCCTTTTCCACACTTGACTTCAGATTATCCAATAATTGCTCCTCATTATTCAGTGTTACATTTTCAACAAATTCTCTTATTGATTTTCCCTTTTGTTTATATAGGAAGGCTCTGAATTATGGAGATTTCACAAACTCATCATCTTCTACAAAGGATCTATAATCCATTTTCTTGGTGTTTGTATCTAAACCTTGTTCGATTTCTGGTTCTCTAAGAGGAAGCTTGTAATCCTTACTTTTCAATTTGGAGATCTTATTAGTTGGACCCTAAGATCCCTCATCACTAGATGCCTCCTCTCTAGAAGATAACAATTCCACATCTTGTATCTCTTTTATTCTTTTCTCTAATTCCTTGTTATATTCATCTGCAACCCTCTCAGCTTCTTTCTCTTCCAAATTTTTGATCAAATCATGATACTAATAAGGTATATGATTATTCCCACCTAAGTTCATATTTTTCCTAGAAAATTCAATGTATCCCTCCAAATGAAACCACTTCCCTGGTGGATCTCTCTTTAAATTATAATGTACTAACTTATCCATAATCAAATCCTACCCTTCCTTTGACAATTTGAGAAATCTCCAAAGCACAAAGTGCTTGGAATGAATGCTTTTTTTCCAAAGGAACTCAAATTCATTACACTTGAGTAGTCCATTTTCCGAACAATTTCGAAGCAGGAAATTCTATCAGGCATTTTTTTAGTCAAGATGAATGGTGTATATTCAAAACAATACACTCTTATCATAGTAGCATCCTCAAAACAATACCAATCTCCCCAGTTGTGACCAACAGGTCCATTGAAATCTTTGGGTTTGAGGAACCTCATTATCTCATCAGAAAATGCATAGTCATAAGGATGGTTAAAGAATTTGTACAATGGTTTAACAAAGTATTCTTCAAAATGCAAAAAACTTGAATTGGAAAACCTGCTATCCCAAATAATAGTCCATAATTGAATAAGTAGCAATTTACCCTCCCTATCAAACTATGCAATCCTTAACTCTTTTGGCCACATTCCCAATTATTGTCCATAATGCATTGCTATATGCATAAAAATAGAGTAATGTTTGAAATGTATAATAGTGGATCCATTTTTTATTTCCATTATCCCTGAATCAATTCCTTTGAAGATGTAGCATAATCAAAGGGTTTGGCATTGTGATACTGAACATCAGCTGCAATTACCATTGGTACAATTGACATAACCTCAGGAGCTTCCATCCCCAACACCTAACATACTAAGAAGTATGTATATTTCAAATAGGGCTTGAATAAGTCTACATGAAATGGAGGCCCATCATTGTCATCCAGTGGAAGAAAATTTTAATCCTTCTTAGGTCTATGCAATGACAATATCTAGCCCCTATATGTGGTATCCATTCTCTAGAATTCTTTCACTAAATTCTCATGCACAATAGCTTTGTCACATATTCATTCTAAGTTAAAAACTTCACAAATCACAACTTCTGACACATGTATTAAAGGCTTACCCAAAAAATTGTAGATAGCTTTGAGTTTTGGATTGTAATGGGAAGCAAAGAGTTTCATTAGTTCCACATCCACAAATACATTTGGGGCAACTAATTTTCCCGGGTTGAATTTCCAAGAATTGCATACCGGTTCAACCCTATCCCTCTGATGATAGTGGAACATAAATAGTTCATATCCTTGAATTGAAGTCCACACATCCCCTATGTATTTGCATTTGTCCTCAAATTTCTCCTCATCTACCCTAATATGTGTAGAGCTCCTAGATTTAGGTCATGAGCCAAGTAGTTGCTCAATAAGATCTTGACTGAATTTTCTTTCAGTTGTTTCTGATTCATCCCTAGCATCAATCTTTTTCTTTTTTCCCTTATGATGACTACCCTCACCTTTTGTTTTTCTACTTTTTTATTTTCAAGAGCTTGAACCCTCCATTTTATTTTCTCAAATTAATAGAATTGAAACTACAATTGTAGAGAATTCACAAGCTTACTTGAAAATAATTGGCTCCACAAAATTATCTAGCCCTTGTCCATTCTCTCATTTCTTTCACTACCAACTCTAAAAATTCTCCTTAATTATTCTTCCTTGATTCAGAGGATTATCTATACAGTGTGTATCCAGACAACCATTAATGTGTAGCTCTAAGAACGATTGTAGCAAGTTTTTTGAATTTCCCATAGTCAGATCAAATGATTATATTGGTAAGACATTTTTAAACTCTAGATGATCTATATGTTTGAATCAATCCAAACATTCATTAGGCACCTCATATTATCATGGAGACCAAATATCACTCCTACTGATGTTAAATAGTTGATTTCTACTTCATCTTTTGATCCATATCACTTTTAGAAAATGATTTATTAAGTCACTTAGATATCATAGTTGTCGCCAAGTATCACTCTGATGAACTTTTCATCCATTTGTATTTCCATCAGCAAGAGAATAGGTATCATCAAAATATTTGAAAGTTACTCCAACGTTACAAGTCTCCCTAATGTATCGTCCTCCTCCTTTAGATGAATTGGCAAGACTCTCTCCGATTCTACTTTCATCGGCATGACATATGGAGTTAGAAAAATATTTGAAACTCATTCTGATAGCACATGTATCCTTGACATGTTTCTGTATGCTTCATTAGTGAGACAAAGTGGGAATCTTGTTGATGAAATTCCATCGGCATGGCTTGTATGATTGAGCTAAGTTGAAGATCTCACTCCAATAGCATTTTTCTTGCAGATAATTTTTTTGTTAGTGAAACAATAGGCCTTTTCTTCTCAAATATGCATCCTCTTAAATTGTTGATTGATGTTACTATTTTTACCTTTTGTCGATATGCCAGAAATACCTGAATCGAAAGGTTATAGCTTATGGGTTAGAGAGAAATGGACCTACTCATGCCAATATGGATTACATATTTAGAGGCTCTTGCTCAATGATGATCAAAGGGATTTTGGTGTGTCAAAAGATCAAATATGATGGGATCACTTGGGCAATATGATATATGAAATGGATTATAGAAATTTTGCACTGAAAATGTGGTTGTCTTGTGGAGTATAGGAATGTAAGCTAGTGAGATTTTGAAAAAAATTTAATAGTCCCTGTATATGCATAAAATTGGTCATGTCTATTCATTCCTGACATTTAATTAAATATTTATTATTTAATTAATTTTTCTAAAGTCTTCTACAATGTAATTAAATTTAATCAATTTAATTATATTGTTCATTCATTTTCCTACTATAATCAAATAAATTTATTTTATTTGATTATTTCACATATCTACTTGATTAAATTAAATAAATGCATTTTATTTATTTAAATTAATTATTATCTTTTCAATTTAATTAAATTTAAATATCTATTTTCTTCTATTTTAAACTTTCTTCTAATTAATTAAATACTTTTATTTAATTAATTTTGTAACACATGTCATTCCTTCAAATTTAATTAAATATTTTATTTAATTAAAGATCTTCTGATTTCTTTAAATCATAATTAGATATTTCATTTAATTATGAAATCTTTTGATTTCCTCAAAATCTTAAATATATATTTATTTAATTAAGAAAAATCAACATGCACTCATAAATAAATAATTGAATTAGATAAATTATTATTTATCTTCTCAAAATCTTTCCATTTTTCTTCTAAAAAGGATGATTTTTAATCACCTCATCTTATCTCTTCCATGAAAATAGAAAAATCCTGCTTTATTCGATTTCTTCTATTTTTCTCTTCAGTCTCATCCAACTTTGACTGTTTGATCTATCAGGAATTATCAAAATCATTGACCAACCCAGCCAATTAAAATCCTCGAAAAACTCCATAAATACATGTGAAAATCCAAGCATTGGTTAGGACGAACATAGGAACATATACGCAATTACGCTTACGCTTTTGCATTTCTAAGCATTTCAACAATATTCATATCTTAGCAATAATCTGATCTTAGCATAGCATAATATTACATTTTAGCATAATATGCATTTTAGTTTACATCACATTCTTCAGTAGTCCACTTTGTTGAGCTTCATATGCTGGATCTGAGAGCAACTAGAAACAAAATGCTGGAGATAGAGAGCAATAAGATGACTTCAGAGAAGCTGCCATTGACAATTTGTTTGTCTTTTTTTTTCTTTAAGCTTCTTTGATCTAATGTTTTATTGAATGTGTTTGAATTAATTTATAATTGACATATTTTCATACACACATAAAATGGCAACCACCATGGGGCCCTGCCTGATTTTAACAGTTTTCTATAGAACATTCTAATAGGTTTCCGCATTCCGGAGTTTAGAATTTGGAAAATTTAGGTGTTTTAGCCCATCTGATACTTTCTGCACTACACCTAGGGATTTGATTTTTTTTGTGTTGTAGTTTTTTTAGTGCATCTAGTGACTTCGAGTGCATCTGAGGGTTAATATAGTACATCCGGGGGATAAAACAACACATCTAGTGTAATTTCATTTAGAGTTAAATCTACACTTAATTAAAGTAGCGCATTTGAGAAATTTTTTAGTGCATATAAGAGTTAAGATAGTGCATTTAAGGTAGATTTTAGTGCATTAATGCTGCATTGTTTACAGAGTTAAATTTGTATTTAATTAAAGTAGCGCATTTAAGGACTATTTTAGCGCATTTGAGACCTATTTTAGTGCATCTATGGTATTTTTTTGTGCATTTAATGAATGTTTTGGTGCATATGGGTTGTAACACAAATACAAAATTATGAGTTTGATGCCTTCCGCAGACAAAATTTTCTATGGTTAAAAAGAAGCAATCCTAGGATAGCCACATCTGGATAAAATGAATCAATCCTAGGATAAACTTAGAATTTAAAATGAAACAATCTAGGATAGTCACCACACAATGATCTTGTAGTTAAAATTGAAAAACTTGTTTTTGTGAAGCAATATCTTCACTTAGATTAGATCATTGTAATTTGGGTTTTAAAAAGAACATTTGTTTGCTTTGTCTATGGCAATAGGTCTATGCTCTCCCCTTAACTGGGTGATCAGAATACCAAACTTTCCTTTTCAATTTCATGAAATTTTACTACTTTGATTACATCCTTTAGAGAGCCTGCACTTGTGGGAAAAAGTACTCACCCAAGAGGAACGACTCAAGTGGGTTCAAGCCAAAGCCAGGCTATTCTGCCCCACTATAAAATTTAAAGAAAATCTGGGGAAACCCTCTTTTGTCGGTAGTGTGCAAGATAACCATCCCCAAAGCCTTTGTTCTAAACGTTGGGAGGTCTCTTGAGGGAGTTTATTATTGCCACACTGAACAGAAACCCTTACTATGAACCTAGTGTAGTAGCTAGCCGAAGTCAATTTATGAACATCCTCATAATCACAGTGCAAGGGGAGGGAAGAATCTGCCCCCAAGACACTCACCATATAACTACCAAGGACTATTTTCTTAGGGGATCTGGTATCCACTTTTGTCACTTTGAGTGCGCGCCTGGAAAAGACAAAAACATGGGTGCCCCTTCGAGGGTGACACGACTATGTGAGTTGATGCAGTTGTAAGATGTGGGTTGTTGATTACTAGGATGACCTACTTGAGTACTAAGAGTGAGTCTGGTTGAATTGTATTTCATGTACTAAACCTGTGAAAACACTTGTTGAAAACATTTTCTTGATCACACACTTGATGTTAGTATAGGGTTTTAGAAACAACTATTTTTTAGAATTTTTGTTGTGTCTTCCATTACATTAACTAAGATAAGATATCATCCAAAATGAACATGAAAAACAACAATTGAAATCATTCAAAATTTGTTCGTATCTTTGGGTCAGTAACATTTTGATACTTCTTCCATGCTTAGGGAGTGGAAATCAACCAAATTTGTCAAGAAATCAATTTCCACTAGGATCAAGAAGCCCAAGAAACCTTTAGGGTACAAGAATTCATTGCAAAGAAGAAAAATTTTGTACAAAAGTCGACACATCTTGTTTCATTACCCCATATTTCTTCATAGATACCAAGACTTTTCTAGGGGATTCACTGATGAATATGTTGTAGATCCTTTGGATTCTCGAGCTTATTATCAGAGATTAGATCTATCTTAGTGGCATAATCTTAATCAACCTCTTGAGTTTGATAATATACCACAACCTTCTATTGAGTATCCTTCACATCCTAGTCAAATCCTCTAGTGATTTTGAATTATTTCTTCGAAAACAAAGATAAAATCTTTATGAGTGCACCTTTCAAAAAAAAATCTAATTATTGATTCAACTTCCCCAATAGGATTCTGACATCCTTCATCATTGGAAGCCACAATAAAAAAATTAGGAATATCTTTCATCATATAATAGGATTCCCATCTTATTAGATCAAGATATCATCATTTCCGCACTTATCAGAACTGTGATCTAAGTGTAGAAGATTTCTTCAAAATCATATGCCTATCTTTACAAGATCTCAATATAATAAGTTGAAGGAGAAAATCCAACAAGAAGGTCATACCCAAAACACTCAAGAAGAAGGTGAAAGCAGTAATCCCCTTTATAGTATAAGTTTTAATCCACTTTTCAACAATGACATGGATAACAAAGAAGAAAATCCCTTCCACAAGTACAAAGCCATAAACAATACTCCTATAGATAGTGATGATGAACACGAGGATGAATGCCACCTTAGAGAAGCTAAGCAAGTTCCCAAATTTTACAAATCCATAGAAAAGATCTTGCAACATGATAAAGAAAAATATTTCCTCTATCTAGCAGACCAAGGAGCTAAATTGCCACATGACTTTGATACTGAGATTTTGAAGAACAAACCTGAAGAAACACCCCTATCTAATCTTAATGCTTTGACTCAACAAATTAAGGCACTTCAAGGACAAGTTAAAGAGTTACAAGGGGGAACCACAACAAAAAAATATACTCTTGAGGACATTTTTCCTTATCCTTTCAATCAAAGTCTCAACATGATTCTATTTCCCAAACATTGTGAAATTCCAAAATTTGATTGTTATAATGGGAAATCGGATCCAATTGATCATGTTAGAGACTTCTGAAACATGACTTTAGAGTTTTCTCATGAGGATACCTACTTGATGCATTTGTTTCCTAGGAGTCTTAGAGTTCATTCTATGGAATGGCTATCAAAAATCACACCTCATGTCAAGACATTTGGGGAATTAATCAATCTGTTTATATCACAATATTCCTACAACATCCAACACCAAATCACTATGATAGATCTCTACAAATTTGTGCAGAAACCTGATGAACCTTTTATCACTTTTCTTCAGAGATGGGGAAGAATGTTTGCTAGATATCCACATCCTATTCCTAAAAAGGAAAAGATGGTTACCTTCATTAACAGCTTGAATTCAAAAATGAGCTATCATTTGAGCTTACATCGTCCTCCTTCTTTTGAGAAATTGATTGAAGATGCCATAACCATTGAAAGTGCTTTGGTCAAAAGAGGAATAATAAAACATGAAAAAGATAATCCTAGCTCATCCAATCATCACAACAATCAGGACAAGTCTAAATTTTGGACTCACAACAACAACGTGGTGAATGATGGTGTTGTTAATGCAAATCGAGTCTTGACCAAGCCATTTGTTCTTAGTACTCCAAACACTCGTAACAACAATGTCAACTCGATTACAAATCAAGGAAACAATCCAATTCCTTTGAGGAACAATATAAATCAGCATTCTACTCCCAATCAAGGGACTTCCAACAACCAAGGTTACTGAGGAACCAATAACAATCACAATTCCTTAGGGAATACCTCTAATATAAAATCCACAAAGATTTTCATTCTTCTCTAGTAGAACTTTCACTCCACTGGGTCAATCTATGGAATCTTCATTCAAAGAGTTGATGGCTAAAAATATCATTGCATTGCCACCTCAATGAAACTATGAACCCAGTGTGAAGCCTCCATCATGGAATGAGGTATACTATTATGAATATCATCGGTGCAAAGATCATCACACAAATAACTATCAAGCCTTGAAGAATTCCATTCAAGACTTAATAAAAAATGGCACCATCACAATAGAAGGACACCAAAAATCAAATGAAGACCACCAAGCATTTCACAACCCTTTTTCCAAAATATCAAAAGGGTGAGTCTTCTAAAAAAAATGTGAATCATATTGATGATCTGATAATCAATCACATCTACACCGATGATGAATAGGTCAATGTTATTAAAGTCAACAAGAAGGTGGAATATAGAGAAGTCAGCTCAACAACAAGGGCACAAACCAAGGTTGTCTTAAAAGGTGCCTCTTCAAAATCCAATGGTCCACCATGTCAACATCAATATGACTTAGTCAACCAACTTTGGAAAACTCCATCCCAAATTTCTATCTTAGAACTCTTGAAGATTTCCCCAGTACATAAGGAAATTCTTGAAAAGGCCCTCATTGAAATGATTGTATCCATTGATTTGGATGTGGACCAATTTCAAACCATTGTAGGACATTTTTCTTCACCCACATGTCTCTCATTTTTCAAAATGATGACATTTCCATAACTCATCCCCACAATTCATCATTATACTTAGAAATCATGGTTCACAAGTTTCGTGTCAGAGGGGTTCTAATAGATGGAGTGCTGGTTTGAACATATGCACCATGAAGTTGGCTAAGGCTTTGGGATTTTCTTAGGACTCTATTGATCCTAGAAGAAAGATCACTATAAAATCCTATGATGATGAGGAAAGAGCATCCAAGGGTTTGATCATGCTACCAATCAGAGTAGGACAAGTTATCAAAAATACTTTTTGTCAAGTATTAGATCATGATCTTGCCTACAACATATTGTTGGGTCATCCTTGGATCCATGAAATGCAAGCTGTCACATCAACATACCATAAATGTCTTAAGTTTCCTTATGATGGATAGGAAATCATGATATCAATTGATAATTCAAAAATTCAAACTTGTGCCAACATTAAAGCCAATTAGGATACTTTGGTTCCTAACAATTGAGAAGCTCGTACTAGTACTTTTCTCAAGATTGATACACAAATTAGTCAGTTGACCAATAGTTTTGACAAGAAATTGAAGTTCAAGGACCATGGAGTCGGGGAGTACTCTCTCTATCTTGTTAATTTACCTACATCACCTCGATCACATGGACAACCTTCTATCACCCACCATCAACTATCAGCAGCATCAACATCAACATGACCACCAACAAAGCCAAGCACAAAGTTTAATGGATGATTCATCAAGGAAAAATTCCCCATGGAAGATCCTAAGGATAGAGAAATCCTGAACTAGCTTTATAAAGATGAAGATGAAGCAGTTTTTAATGTCAAATTACCAACAGATAGCTATGGAAAAGGGTATACAATCATGCAAAAGATGGGATATGATGGTAATGGTCCTATCGAGAAGAGAAAAGGAGTTGTTGAACCTATTAATCCCCTAGGACTTGTTGCAAAAGAGAAAACCAGATTAGGTTATGATACTACCTTGAAAGAAAGAACATCCAAACAACTACATGGCACTATCTTTACATTGCAAGAAGGTTCAGATTCAAGAGAAGCATGTTTGGAAACAATTCAAAATTTCATAAATAATAATGATGAGTTCTGGAGGGATAAAAGGGTTGATGTAATACACAAGTATAACCCAACTCTAATCGAAGGTGAAGGGTCAGGGTCCCAAACATAAGAATTTGAACTACAAATTGACTATGATTCTAGTGATACTAAGTCAGATTTAAATGAACAAGGCTATCATGAGGACAGTATCATCACTGATCCACCTCATATCTTGGATTCTATGGTCAACTCCATTATGACCATAACCATCACCGATTTCACACAACCCGACGATCTTCTACCTTTGATCCATCCTTATCTTATTGATTGGGATTCATCTGAACCTATCAATATACGTATGTTTCCAAATGACGAAGCTATCGTAAAATTTTAGAAAAGGATTTATTAAGTCATTTATATATCATAGTTGTCGCCAAGCATCACTCTAATGAACTTTTGATCCATTTGTATTTCCATTGGCAAGAGAATAGGTATCATCAAAATATTTGAAAGTTACTCCAACGTTACAAGTCTCCCTGATGTATCCTACTCCTCCTTCAGATGAATTGGCAAGACTCTCTCTGATCTACTTTCATCAGCATGACATATGGAGTTAGAACAACACTTGAAACTCATTCTGATAGCACATGTATCCTTGACATGTTTCTTTATGCTTCATTAGTGAGACAAAGTGGGAATCTTGTTGATGAAATTCCATTAGCATGGCTTGTATGATCGAGCTAAGTTGAAGATCTCACTCCAATAGCATTTTTCTTGCAGATAACTTTTTTGTCAGTGAAACAACAGGCCTTGTCTTCTCAAATATGTATCCTCTTAAAATTTGGATTGATGTTACTATTTTTACCTTTCGCTGATATGCCAGAAATACCTGAATCAAAAGGTTATAGCCTATGGGTCAGAGAGAAATGGATCTACTCATGCCAATATGGATTACTTATTTAGAGGCTCTTGCTCAATGATGATCAAAGGGATTTTGGAGTGTCAAAAGATCAAATATGATGGGATCACTTGGGGAATATGACATATGAAATGGATTATAGAAATTTTTCACTCAAAATGTGGTTGTCTTGTGAAGTATAGGAATGTAAGCTAGTGATATTTTGAAAAAAAATTAATAGTCCCTGTATATGCAAAATATTGGTCATGTCTATTGATTCCTGACATTTAATTAAATAATTATTATTTGATTAATTTTTCTAAAGTCTTCTACGATGTAATTAAATTTAATCAATTTAATTATATTGTTCATTCATTTTCCTACTATAATCAAATAAATTTATTTTATTTGATTATTTCACATATCTACTAGATTAAATTAAATAAATACATTTGATTTATTTAAATTAATTATTATCTTTTCAATTTAATTAAATCTTTTTAATTAAATTTAAATATATCTTTTCTTCTATTTTAAACTTTCTTCTAATTAATTAAATACTTTTATTTAATTAATTTTGTAACACATGTCATTCCTTCAAATTTAATTAAATATTTTATTTAATTAAATATCTTCTACTTTCTTGAAATCATAATTAGATATTTCATTTAATTATGAAATCTTTTGATTTCCTCAAAATCTTAATTATATATTTATTTAATTAAGAAAAATCAACATGCACTCATAAATAAATAATTGAATTGGATAATTCATTATTTATCTTCTCAAAATCTTTCCATTTTTCTTCTAAAAAAGATGATTTTTAATCATCTCATCTTATCTCTTCCATGAAAATAGAAAAATCTTGATTTATTTGATTTCTTCTATTTTTCTCTTCAGTCTCATCCAACTTTGACCGTTTGATCTATGAGGAATTATCACAGTCGTTGACCAAGACCTAGTTGAAGGAGGGGTCAATTTTTATGAGCCCCTAAATGGCCAATTTTGAAGGGTTTTCCAATTTTCAAGAAGTGGGTTTTGTGTGGAATTTCATTCTTGACTAGCTGCCTAAGATTTTATAGTTTTCTTACTTAAGATTTCCTTTAAATTTTGAAATAAAATGAACTAAGGTGAACATAGCTAAGGTGGAAATGAACTCACCTAGCAGAGTCGATGAAATGTAATAAAGAAAGCCTTCAATCAGTCCTTGAAGCGATCCGGGCATGAAGGAGACAAAGGCTGGCAAAGCTCATTGAAAAATTCTGACAAGAGGAATGAAAATGATAGGGAAATTGGGTTATTTATAAAAAAAATTATATTACTGACCTAAATTTAATGCTTCTATGATGACTGGTGATATTGCTAGGTGCAAGTTTCAAAACTATCAATGATGGGAATGGTAGAGCCCGTGGGGTGGGCAATAGTCAAAAGTTCACTGTTTTGCAAATCGACAAAGGGGATGACAATGGAAGATGTGGATACCACAATGTGGGTGGAAACCCATCTTGACCACCATGGAAATGGTAAAAGATGGAATTAATTCCACATGGGGAAACTTGCAAGGGTGTGTGTGCTATAGGAACAACAAATGTATTCTTCACTAAGTTCATGTGAAGCAAAATTCAATGGTTTTGCAAAAATCGATGATAGAGTTGAGATATCTTCCATCGAGTTGAACATGTACTTCTCAATAGTGCTCTATGTTAACCTAATTGGGGAAGAGCAAGCAACACAAGAGTCACTACCAACCTTGGGAAGAGGAGTGGTGACTAACTTTGGGGAAGTACAGCTTGCCTCTATCACCTAGAAAATGCAAGCCAAAATAGAACTAGACTCTAAAGAAGGTGAACCCTTCTTAATAACATCAATCATGGTGAGGTCATCTTCCAAATTACATTTCATTAGGGGATACTAAATCCCCATTAAGGAATTATAAGTAGAGGAAGAAGAATAAAGAGTCGTAGAGGGCACCACCATTGTATTAGGCATGCCCACTAGCTGTGAGAAAGGAGGAATTTCTAGGAGGGACATCAGAAGGGGAGGATCCACTAAGGGAGTGAAATAATTTCACCCTTTTGGGGTGAGAGTCATTAAGACTCACTGAATGAGCTAGAATAAGCATTGAAGCGATGGGAACTAAAGCAAGAATAATAGAAATAGCAAGAATTGAGGCAAGGGGATCCTCCTCTATCTTCTACAAGGTGGTGTGCTCTGCAGCTAGAGCCTTTCACCAGTGCTTACACTCACACGTAAGCTATTTATGGTAGTTATGAGCACTAGAGGATGTAGCTTGAGAAGAGGTTAGAGGAAAATACTCCACTCCAAGAGTATCCTTCACAATATTTATCATTGGAAGGGTTATCTACTGAGTAGGAGTAGAAGAAAGAGGTACAAAAGAAGAAACAATAATTATAGGATAAATAGACACAAGAGCCTCGAAGATGGGCCTCTTCCCATTCATTTCCAAAGGGATAGGTGGAAGAATAGTTGGAGACTATAGGTTGATACATAAGAACAATCCCACAAAAAGTAGAAGTAGGTGGAGAGGAAGATCTAGGAGGAGAAGGCTCTAGAGAATTAGTAAGCTTCTTCTTCTCATTTGATGGGGTTGAGGAGATGCCTCACTACTACACTATCATAGAGGCCTTCACAAAAACAACATTGGGAGATATTGGAAAAATAACATTTGACATTTATCCCCTAGTCTTATACTTAACATAAGATTGATACAATATATCTCCCATTGGAGGGAGAGGTTTAAGTGGCAATAGCCAAAAGTGATCCAGACAAAACCCCCACATGGTACCAGTGATTCATAACTAGTATCATGAATCACATGCAAAACACACTTGTGTGGGAACTTTAAAAACTTGTAGACTAAAAAGGTAACACCATTCATAGAGGCTAGCCATGGGATGCATAGCCTTACTCTAAACAGGTCAAACTCTAGAATCACAAAAAATGACACATCAACATCCTTGGGTCCCACCAAGATTGACAAAGAAATAGTTCCCATAGAGGTAATTGAAATCCCATTGTGAGTATGAAGAGTGGCCTATGAATCTTTGTACTTATCCATATGTAAACTCTTGATGAACAAGTTTTCCTTTACTATCACATTCACTTGACTGATCAGATGAACCATGGCACGAGTCACAACACTGTCATTAATCCAAGTGGGAATATAAAATGGGGAAGGCTCCTTGTTTAGTGGAAAATCCTATGACGTAAAATTTATGTTTAGCATAACACTCACATTCATGGCAGGAGGCTTACATTTGGACAATACTTCACATACTTAGATGGGACTCGCTCAATAGATGTAGAATATTGTGTGACCAAATTAGCAAATAGGGACCTTCATAGATTCCACCTTATGTGTCATATACTCTTTCTAACAACATATCCAGAGGTTATAGATTGGGTTCTGAAGCTCATAAAAACTTTACAACACACTATTCTATGACATACCCAACTCACGAGAGAAATATTTCTGACATAATGAAACAAAAGTTATAAAGTTCACATCAGGTTCACCAAAATGTAGAGAAGGGGGATTCTCTACTCCCAAGTCTCTTAGATCACAGAAGAGTCTAAGGGAGTGAACTATCCTAAAATACCTCAAGACTACCTCAACTTTAGATAGAAGGGACAAGCTAAAAAGGATGGGAAAACATGACTACTTCCCTTATGTCTTATGAAATATTTTTTTTGAAATTGGGTGAGTAGACCATGAAGGTCTTATAATATAGATTGAACGAATCTCTTCCAAAGGATGACAACATGTGGGTTAGAATTCAGCACACTAACAACCCAAATGTTCTGCTATTACAATTTGAAGAAATGTATAGAAATGAAAAATACAACAAGAAGAATGTTATAACATATAACTGTAAATTAATTGGATAACAAAGTGATGAAGAAGAAAGAAAAATAATGTCAACTTACTCAAGGTACAATTCTCTAACTAGCTCCTTGCAATTGAATAGCTCCTACACACATAGTAACACCAAAATGTTGGGGTTGTGTTTTAATTTTTTCCTCAATCAAACTCTCATTTTGTTTTTCCAGCCTCTATGGACAACCAATAAGCGACAAGATGTAGAGAAGAGATAAAGAAATAGAGAGACTAGAGACAAGAAAGTAGAGAAAATACAATCTAGATGGTACTCTACAAGTACAATAATGCAAATAAGAAAATGGACACAATATCACCTTTCTTTCTATGAGCGCTCGAGGCTAAGAGAGGAAGGAGAAGAATAAAATCACCATTCCAATGAATTATAGCTTCAATAACCTATAATAACAATGGCATTGGAGTAGTAAGATGGTGTAGAAGCAAAGAGAAAAGGTGAATATAAGTGAGAATGAAAACTAGAGAGTGTGATAGAATCTTCAAGAGAGATCAAGAGCATTGATAGCATGAAAGAATGGAGTTTAAAAGACCATTTTGGAGGCAAATAGTCATTCTTAGGTGGTCAAAGTTTGAAGGGGGATGTTACATTCGCTGGGTGGCAAAAAAACCATAATGTTTCCAAGGTTCCATGACATAGGAATCTTGTCAAGGTGGAAACACGATGTACATACATCCATGTAGGGCACATGCATCTCTAAAAAAAATTCCCTCATTGATAGAAAATGACAAGGACACACATGAGAAGTGGGGAAAACGTGGTGGGTTTTTCAATTATCAAACTTGTAACACTAAAATAAAGGTAATATAATGAGAATTTTCACTAGGTGCAAATTTATGCCATTACAATAATATAGGACAAAATATAGGTGTAGCAAGAAGCAACATAATTGTTGAAGGATAGAACACAATTGAAATAGGATGCAACATAGGTGTTAAAGGGAAAAACATAGGCATAGCAAGATGCAATTTGGTTACTCAAGGATAGAGTGCAGTTAAAACAAAATACAATAGAGTTACTAAAGAACATAATGTAGGTGTTGCAAGATGAAAAGAAAGCATTGAAGGATAGAGTGTAGGTGCAATAAAATGCAAAATATGCATAGAAATCTTGATAGAGGTGCAATTCCATAGTCTAGGTGTGGTGGTTATATTTGGAAAGAGATATTAACACACACAAAGACACATTGGATAACCAAAATTCTTGGCTAATAAGGCTAAATGGCTTTCACTGGTATTTCACATAAGACACATCAAGCACATGAGCACAAATCCTAAAATTAGTCAACTAGGAGTATATACTTAATGTGGGCTAGCCAAATGTTAGTACCTCAAGATTAGTGCTAATAAATTATCTTTCAAGATTAAATATTTATGCATTTAGTGGCACAAGGGCTCACCTTTTCCCTTTATTTGGAAGTCATAAGACCTTTCCCAAATATTTTATACCTCTACTCAGGGAGATACATGGTGAGTAGCTTCAAGCATAATATTCTACCTTACACCATACTAATAAATAGTAAAATAGTCTTATTCTAAGTAATACAATCTCTTTAGGGTTTCCTCTAAACACCACAAGGGTAAATGAGGTAAAACCATGAACGCTAGTGGATGACAAGTGTGTATCATGAATTTTTGATGGGAAAGATTAGACCAACCCCACACCTATTATACTGGAATCTCCCAAACATCAATGTTTCACTAAACATGATATAACTAGATTTGGGTACAATTTTCATTCTCCCCCCTTTCTATACCCCACTAGTAACACATGATTGAGGTCATTCCTTAGATAATAAAATCCCCAAAAAAGGATCCTAAAGAAAAGAACTACAGTAGGTTTTTTTGATAGATATTGGGTAAGATTGTGGGAGATTGTGATAAGATTCCCAAAAGATCCAATCTTTTATTTTTGCCCATTTTTAGGGAGGTGAGAATTTAAAATTATATTGTATTGATAGGATAGAGGTGAGCCCATGCAAAGTCAACAAAAAAGGTGACATTTGTCTCTAGTGGATTTAAGGAAGAAAAGGCGAAGAATTATTGGGTGAATGTGCAAACAAGTATATATGTGAAGATAAAAATGGCAGGTGATGAAAAGTTTGGATTTTGAAGAATTTTAAATTGGGGAAAAGGTGAAGTGGGGATTAAAAGAGGTCTAATTAATTAATAAGATGAAAAGAATTAAATGGTAGGGACTAAGGTTAAATTAATTAAATTAGTCAACTTTTAGGAGAAGGGAAAAAGAGAAAATTAAATAAATAAAATTTAATTAATTTAGAGGAATGGAAGGGTAATTAATTAAATATAAACTATTTAATTAACTATGGGTATTACATAAATTAGATGAAATTTAGGATTTTGATTAATTATAAGGAAATTTTAGATTTGGGGTGTCTATAATTACCATTCGATAATCATGTGGTACTAATGAATGTGAACAAGTCAATAGACAAATGAATGTATTGCTATAGATAGATTAGGCAAGTGACTTGAATATTTAAATTCCCTCTACTAGTCATGTTTTTTCTCTATTTGGAAGTGTAGTATGTTGGATGAATAAGAAGAATTCAATTATTAAATTTTCCACTATTGAAGTAGAGTATATCGATGCTACACATGCCTCTAAATTGGTGATAGAATCACAAATACTATCTAAAGGTTTTGGTTCAAATTGTAGGGTGATCATAATTAGATTTGATAGTTAAATTGTTATATTTTGGAAAAAATCCCATGTTTCATTCTCATACTGGGTATTTTTACGTTCATTAAATTTGTTTGCATGATATGGTAGAGAATGGTAAGGTCTTCTTGTAGACGGTTGATACTCAAGATAATGCTCTTAAATATCTCATGAAACTAGTGAGAATGGAGAAGTTATTTGATGTATGAAGGCCATGGACCTTAGATCCTATCATTCATATATTTTAGTGTTCCTTTAGATTCCATTATAATATAATATCAAGTGGGAGGATGTTAGAATAGTGTGATATTTAGTTGTAGCTCTAATGCTACTATTTTATGCATCTTCAACAATGTTAGAATGGGTAGTGGAAAACCATGTAATTATGAAATACCATTTTATTATTATTTTCATTTTTTACTTATAATATTATTTGTAATGGAATTCACAAAAGAGGTGGAGTTTATAGTCATGCTTGTAAAACTTTTTTTTTTTAATTTATCAACTTGGGTGTGATAATTTATTATAGAGAATCATGTATGTTGTTGGTGGGTTCCATAATATTTGAGTGATGAAGTTACATCCCTAACTTTCAATATGGTTCATTATGGATGAGTTATAGCTCAATTCATTTTTCTTTTCATAATTGATTAGGAGTTACACTTACTATTCTTATCAAAGAGCCTCTTAATTTTAGATGTAGGAATTTTTGTAGATACAATGGATTTTTCATCCATTATTTTGGTTAAATATTTATTGTAATTTTATCTCCTATTGTTTATATTATGGTTGAATGATATATTTGTTTTATAATTTTATTTATAATTATACAAGTTCTACTAAAATACTCTCAAATTGAAGAGAATGTTAGTGTGTTGGTTGAATATATTTGTTGAGGATAATACATAATTTCTTTATTTATTGTGTGGATTTTTTACTAAAATGGATTTTCCATGTAAATATTTTTTTGGAAAAAGGAAAATAGCCTATATATTATATTAATAATAATAGTAAATAAAATGAAAAAGTTCCCAAAAAGGCCTAATTACAAATGTGATTCCCTTTTTTGAGGTTTGGGGATTGGGGACCCTCATACCCTTTACCCTACTTAATCATCATAAGCTGCGAACACAAAGCCCAAAGTCCTATCTTTTTACTACTTCCCTTCTTATTGTTTCCTTTTTTTGGGGGTCATGGATATTCATTTAGTTTTCTAATTTTACATAATTATATAATCATCATATGGCAATTCTTGGATAAATAATTATTATTTTTATTTGTCTACTTTGTAATATATTTTATTGTATTAGTTTCACTTTATTTCTCAACATGAACATGTGTGGATCTCAAAGGATATGAGTTCCTTATCAGAAGTTAGGATTTAAAGATGTTTAGTACAAAGATCCAAAGATATCTAGATGGTTTGTAAAGTTATGGGAAGAAGGTGGAAATGCTTCATAGGAAGGGATGGAAGTAAGATGGGTAGTAGCATAGTAGGCTTGGGGAAATTCTTATTTAACATAAAGAACATCTCAAACTTCACCTGGATTCCATAATAACCTTAAGGGATAATTTTGTGGGGAATAAATTCACATTAAATACCTCAACTAAGGTTACCTCATTTAAAAGGGACTCTACAATAGAATGAGGAAGAGACCAATTGACAAAGAGGAACTAAATTTTTAAAGTATCTAAAAAAATTACTTTCATATGAGGGGAATTTATAAATTTAATATTTTGTGGAAGTATTCTTAGGGATTTCCACCTAGATTATGAAAGCCTATTCATATACTAGGCTTACCTCTAGCTAGACTTATTACTTCTTGTGCATATTTTCAATACCATTTGTTACCATTTTACTTTGAGTTCTTTACATTTTATTTATCCAAACAAAACATATCTTAAAGCCTAAAAAGTTTGATTTTATTATTAAGGGTTTCTTTATTATTGTGACACATTTATTTCAAATATTTGGGCCACACAAGATACCTTTCCTCATAAATCCTTCCTTAGGTACAAGGTATTGTCTAGTGAACAAGATATTGGTAATTCTATACACAAAAAAGTCTCAATTCTCACTTGGAGATAAATTATAGAGTCAAGGATCACTTTATGGTGTTAAGCAAAGAATATTATAGTCAAGAAATGGAATATTTCTTAGATTGATCCATAGTGGGAGGGACGAGTTTATTCCTTGGATGTTCTTCCCAAGATAGAGCTAGGGGTATAATCTAATTTAATCAAGATTTTAACACTATATATTCATATGTTCTTAAAAATCTTTGGGTTAGATTCCCAAGGAAAAATCCAACCCTTTGGGTTGGTATTTCTAAATGCAGAACATTTGGCGAGCACCAAATATGTTATATTAACAAAAAACAAACTTTGCTTTCTATTTCTCTCTCACTACCCCACTTTGATAAGGCTTAAAGTTTACAATTTATGAATGATAATTGATAGTCAAGTTTTTACCTTTCACTCCCTCTCTACCTCCTTCCCTCTTAAAAAATACTTACCCTATTCTCTCTCAACCCTCTCTATGTCTCTCCCACCCTCTCTACCTTGCCTATCCTCATTAACCCCATCTCCATCCTTGTCTCCCTAGCTCTCTCTCCCTATTTCCAAGTCTCATTTCTCGATCCTCGGGTCATCACCTCCCATGTCTCTGCCTCTCATCACCTCATGCCTTTCACTCTCCCTCTCTTCTCTCTACCCTCTTGAGGTCTCTCCCAGCTCCCTCTCTATTTTCCTTCCCTCCCTACCTTTCTCTTCTTCTCTCTCCCTTTATTATTGTTTCTTTCCCATCTATCTCATGTATCTCAATCGCTACCTCTTCCTCCCACCCTCTCTCTCTCTCTCCCATATCCATTACTCTCCCTCCTTACCTATTTACCTCTCTACCTCTCCCACCCTCTCTACCTTTCCTTCCACCCTCACAGTTTAAGGGTTGAGGGCTGAGGGATTATGGTTTAAGGTATAGGGTTGAGGGTTTAATATATAGGCTAGAGGTTTGAGGTTTGAGGGTATAAAGGTTGAGGGTTGATGGATTAGGTTTTAAGAGTTGAGGGTTTAATGGTTGAGGGTTATAAGTTTTAGGGATTAGGTTTGAAGGTTTGAAGGTTTAAGGATTGAGAGTTGATGGATTGGGGTTAAAGGTATAGGGTTGAGGGATCAGGGTTGAGGGTTTAGGGTTTAAAGGTTGAGGGTTTAATGTATAGGGTTGAGGGTTGAGGTTTCAGGGTTGAGGATAGAGGGAATAGGGTTGAAGGGTTGAAATTTTATGGGTAGAGGGTTTAAGTGTTAATGGATTAGTATTTAAAGGTTGATGGCTTAAGAGTTGAGGGTTGAGGTATTATGGTTTAAGGTATAGGTTTGACGGATTAGGATTTAAGGGTTGAGTATTTAAGGTTCGAGGGTTGAGGGATTGGGTTTGAGCATTAATGGTTTTAAGGTTTAAGGGTTTAGGGTTTAAGGGTTTAGGGTTGAGGGTTTAAGGGTTGAGGGTTGAGGTATAAGGGTTTAAGGGTTTAGGGTTAAGGGTTGAGGGTTTAAGGGTTGAGGATTGAGGGATTAGGGTTTAAGGATTTATGGCTTATGGTTTAAGGGTTGATGGTTGAGGGATTAAGGTTTAATGGTTAAGTTTTGGGGGATTAGGGTTTAGTGTTTAGGGTTTGAGGGTTGAGTGATTAAGGTTTAATGTATAGGGTTGAGAGATTAGGGTTGAGGGTTGAGGGTTGAGGGTTGAGGGTTAAAGGGTTGAGGGTTGAGATTTGAGGGTTGAGGGTTGATGGTTGAGGGTTTAAGGGTTTGAGGGTTTAGTGGTTTAGGGTTTAAGGGAGGGATTATGATTTAAGGTATAGGGTTGATGGTTTAGGGATATGGATTATGGTTTAGGTTTGATAGATTAGGGTTTGAGGGTTGAGGTTTGAAGGATTAAGGTTCACGGTGTAGGGTTGAGGCATTAGGATTGAAAGTTTAATGTATAGAGTAAAGGGTATAGGGTTGAAGGTTGATGGTTTTAGGGTTGATGGATTAGGGTTGAGGGTTGAGGGTTGAGAGATGGGGGCTTGATGGTTGAGGGTTGAGGATTGAGGGATTATAGTTTAACGATTAAGGGTTTAATGGTTGAGGGATTATGGTCTAAGGTATAGAGTTAAGGGTTGGATTTTGAAGGTTGATGGTTTAAGGGTTGAGATTTGAGGTTTGAGGTTTTAACGGTTGAGGGTTGATGGATTAAGGTTTGAGGCTTTAAATGTTGAGGTTTGATGGATGAGGGTTGAAGAATTAAGGGTTCAAGTATTATGGTTTAATGGCTGAGGTTTAAGGGTTGATGGTTTAAGGGTTAGTGGATTAATTTCAAAGGTATAGGGTTGTGGGATCAGGTTCGAGGGTTGAGGGTTAAGGTTTTAAGGGTTGAGGGTTGAGAGATTAATAGTATAGGGTTTAAGGGTTAAGGGTTGAGGGATGAGGGTTTAAGGGTTGAGGTTTGAGGGATTAGGGTTTAAGGGTTGAGGATTGAGGTTATAAGGGCTGAGAGTTGAGTGATGAGGGTTTTAGGGTCAAGGGTTGAGGGATTAGGGTTTAAGGGTTGAGGTTTTAAGGGCTGAGAGTTTAAGTTTGATGGTTATAAGATTGATGGATTAGGGTTTAAGGGTTGAGGGTTGATAGATTATGGTTTAAGGGTTGAGGGTTGATATATTATGGTTTAAGGGTTAAGGGTTAAAGAGTTAAGGGTTGATGGTTGAGGGTTGATTGTTTAAGGGTTTAAGGGTTGAGGCTTGAGGAATGAGGGTTTAATGGTTGACGTTTTAGAGATTATTTTTTAAGGGTTGAGGTTTGAGGGATTATAGTTTAAGGGTTGACGTTTGATAGTTGAGGGATTAAGGGTTGAGGGTTTAAGTGTTGATAGTTGAGGGATGTTGGTTTAAGGGTTGAGGGTTGGGGGATTAGGGTTTAATGATTAAGTTTATAAGGGTTGAGGGTTATAGAATTAAGGGATTAGGGTTTAAGTTTGATGCTTGATGGATTATTTTTTGAGGGATTATGGTTTAAGGGTTGAGGGTTAAAGGGTTGAAGGTTTAAGGTTGAGGGTTGATGGTTTAAGGGCTTAAGGTTTTAGGGTTTAATGGTTGAGGCTTAAGGGTTGAGGGTTGAGGGATTACTCTTTAGGTTTTGATGGTTTAAGGGTTGAGGTTTGAGGGTTGAGGGTTTAAGGTTTAAGGGTTGAGGCTTGATTATTGAGAGTTTAAGGGTAGAGGGTTGGGGGTTGAGATTTTAAGGGTAGAGGGTTGAGGTTTGAGGGTTGAGGTATTAGGGTTTAAGAGTTGAGGGTTGAGGGATTAGGGTTTAAGTGTTGAGAGTTGAGGGTTTAAGGGTTGAGGGTTGAGTAATTATGGTTTAATGGTTGAGGGTTAAGTTCTAAGGGTTTCAAGGATGAGGGTTGAGGGATTGGGGTTTAAGGATTGAGGATTGAGGGATTAGTTGCTAAGGGTGTAGAGTTTAAGGGTTGAGGGTTGAGGGTTTAAGGGTTGAGTGTTGAGGGTTTAAGAGTTGAGAGTTGAGGGATTAGGGTTTAAGGGGTGATGGATTAAGGCTTTAGGGCTGAGGGTTGAGGGTTGTGGTATTAGTGTCTAATGCATAGAGTTGAGCGATTAGGGTTGAGGGTTGAGAGTTTGATGGTAGAGGGTAGAGGGGATAGGTTTGAGGGTTGAGGTGTGATTGTTGAGGGTATAAGGATAAGGATTAGGGTTTAAGGGTTGATGATTGAGGGATTAGGGTCTAAGGTATAGGTTTGATGGATTAGGGATGAGGGTTGAGGATTGAGGGTTTAAGGGTTGAGGGTAGAGGTTATAAGGGTTGAGGGTTGATGGTTTAAGGGTTTAGATTTGAGGTATGATGGTTTAAGCATTGAGGGTTGAGGTATTAGGGTTTAAGATTTGAGGATTATAAGATTAAGGGATTAGGGTTAAAGGCCCCAAGATTGAGGTTATAAGGGTTGAGGGTTGAGGGTTTAAGGGTTGAGAGTTGAGGGTTGAGGGTTGAAGGTTGAGGGTTATATGATTTAGGGATTAGGGTTTAAGGGTTGAGGGATGATGGTTTAAGGGTTGAGGTTTGAGGGTTGAGGGATTAGGGTTTAAGGGTTGAGTGTTGAGGGTTTAAGGGTTGAGGGTTGAGGATTTAAGGTTTGAGGGTTGAGGGATTATGGTCTAAGGAATAGATTTCAGGAATTATGGTTGAGTGTTGAGGGTTTAATGGTTTAAAGGTTGAGGCATGAGGCTTGAGACACTAGTATAAAAAAAACAATATATGATTAAAAAAATACTAAAAACTACATATAAATAACCAAACATGGTCACATGACCATTAGTAGTTTATTTCCAGTCATTTATAATGTGACCAAATTGATGACAACCATTTTTAGTCATTTATTGGTTTTTTTGATTGATCGATTCGGTAGTATATTTAGTCATTGATTGTTGTAATAAAAAATTATTTAGTCATTTTTATTCACTATTTTCTTGCATTGGTAGTGTATTTAATCATTAATTTTAATCATCATTTTGATCAATTTGGTAGTATATTTAGTCATTTTTATTCACTGATTTCATTGGTAATATATTTAGGCATATTTATTCACTGTTCACTAATTTTTATCAATTGGTATTATATTTAGTCAATTTAATTATTAATTGACATCAATTAGTAGTATATTGATTGGTATTTGAGGATTTAAACATAAAACTCATAAATACACATCAATCATCAATTGCACATAGTAAGATAGCCATTGAGAAGGAAAAATTGCTAAACTTTATTAAAAGAAAGTTGTTCTTACAGCTTGCACAAGTCTAAAATATCTTACTTAGAAAATGCTTAGAAATAGAGTATTACAATTTTTATTTTCAGTCATACAAGATTGAAAATCTGTTACAATGCATAGAAATGACAAGAAAGAAACTTCTCCAAAAAACTTCTGCAATGATGGAAACCATTCTTGGAGCCCTTCAATGCAAGCACATGCCCCTTTCATCTCTTAAAACTTCTACACTATGGGAAATCTTCCTAGAGCAAGCTGTAATGTGTAGAATCCAAGAAGGAGAGTATTGATCATGTCCCATGTATGAAGCTCTATCCTTCAATAGAGTCAATAATAACCCTAGAATCTTTCCTTCCTTATATGTAATGTGCCATCTAATATGAGAAATAGGGTGATTCCTTTTCTACCACAAATGAAGTTGTGTCTCAATACAACCAACAAAATTACTATTAGTCTCAATTCATAAAGAATAAAAGTGCATTATATATTGCAAGTTTATAAAAGTAAGTCCAAACATAATAGAAAGATAAATCAATTTTAAAAAATAGCCTTCTCAACAAATTCCTTAAACAAAGTGTTCAACATAGGCCTTAAATATGCATATTGAACCCTTGATTTAAGAACCTTGTCCAAAGTTTAAGAAAGGTGATACGCTCAGATTATAGAATGAAGGCTATCAACACTAACCAAATTAGAACAAAATTATCAATAGAAATTTCTTGGAAACCAAGCCCAAGAATTCCACCAAACTTAGACAACAAAAATTTCAACCCTAGTTCATGTGTTGTCTCAGTAATGTTGTCCCTATAGCACACATGCCCTATTCCAAAAGGGACCCTCTCCTTTTCACCTTTGTCGGGTCACTTTTTCCTTTTCCTCATTTTGTGTGCCCCTAATTTTTAGTTCCAAGTAGTCAAGGGACCCTAGAGTCGTCATCTTTAGTTGACCAAAGTTCACCACCCAATAAATTTCTAAGTCTTTGGATTTCACAGGGTTTCCTTGGCAGGTTTGTCTGAGTTTTCAAAACTAACATCCTTCAGCTCCTATGGGTCTGCCCTTGTGGGTTTCCCCTTGCACTTCGCTACCTCACCTTCATCATTTCATTGATGGCAGACCTAGGATGTCCACCCACATGGTGGGTCCCGCATGCTCCTTCACCGTCCTCTTTCACCTCTCGTCAAATGGTAGTGCCTGGGGTTTCATCTGCCTCATGGGTTTCAACATTCCCACCATTGCTCTATTAGAATCCATCCCTAGCTACCCTGCTGACTATTGTACTTTCATTAAATGAGGGTAATAAAAGAGGTGTTTTACTATAAATAGATAGACTGATCTATCATTTGCACCTTGCTAGTTCATAATTTGTTAGAGCCTAAAACAACCACCGTAGACTTCATGCCCACACGACCTCCTAGAAGATCTAAAACTCATCCCTTGTCAATTCCTAAGCACCTCCCAGGTATGTATGCCATTGCAAACCTAGAACACATTCATTAAGTTAACTTTTCTAAGACCATTAAACAAATCTTAAGGAAAACTTTAAAATATTTTGGGCAACCGATTAAACATTAAATTCCACACAAACCCATGTAAAGAATCCCTCAAAAATCAATCAAACATGACCTCTTAGGGCCATGAAGAACTTTACCTTCCCATCGTTGCTCTTTACTAGAGCAATGAAACCCTTGTGGCCCACAAGCCCTTTGTCACTACTGCTCGGAAGAAACTTCAAATGCAAAAACTTGAGCATTGGTGTCTTGCAGGTTTTCCCTTATGGACTTCCAAATGTAGACGATCATCACCCCTTCACTGCCATTGAAAATAATAATGATGGAAAACATAAAGTTTGGGAACCCTTGTGGGTCCACCATTGCAAGCCATCATGTGCGGATGGCCCCTACCTTGTTTTCATTTCTAAACGGTTGTCCTTTGTAGGCCTCCTATATTGTAGGTTCCATTGAGTCCAATGCCCCTGAATGCAAAAAGCAAAGTCTCCTTCTACCAACTATTAAATGTGGGTTGATGTCCCCTCTCCATCGCTATTTAGAATGCCTTTATATCAATGGTAGGACCCTTGCCCCATTCTACCTTGTGGACCCCACATTCCCCTAAGCCACCTCAAGCTTTTGGAAGAAAAAAATCATCTAAAATCTCATGTGGTTGAACCTTGTAGGGATCTGTCTGTGGACCACCTCACCACCATCACGACTGCTCAAACCAACTACAAAACCTCATCCACCCACTTGGGAAACTCTAACCCTACCACTTACCTCTAAGACTTCAACTCAAAAATGACCAAGTGGAGTATATTGCAGCCCTTCTCTTGTGGGCCACCACTTGTGCCACACTGTCATCTAGTTTTCATTCACAAACAATTGTATCCTCCCTTCCTCCCACCTTGTAAAGTCTCAGCATTTTCCCACGGCTCGATTCCTTTCAAGAAAATTGATCAACTTCCTGGATCTCTTGCAGAACTGCTAGTGCGGACCGCCTCCTATTGGTTGTCATCCCATCTCCACTAACCCTAAACAACCATATTCAAGTAGCCTTCTTCCAATCCCCGCCCGCAAACTTCCAAGAGATTTAACCAAAGGGACATTATCCAGATCATCCAAGTCACCTATGGGCCTCGCATTGCCGGATTCTCCTTGTGGACCTTCGTGCCTTGGCTATCGTTCCTTAACAACAAAGCTATAAACATCTGTGGTGCCCCCAACTTCTGCACTCCTTGAACTTGCATAAGAAAAATGACCAATTAAATGCCCCCAAAGACCTCATGGTGTATTTTCCTACATGTTAATACATTGTTAAAGTTCTCAACCTCCAAACCTCTAGTACAGAACTCTGGGTGTTGGTAGCCATCTACAGGCCACTATGACCTCAACATCGTTCCACTCCTGACTACTCCTAACAGCCTTCAACCCATAAAAACCCACATTCCTGGGCTTGCATTCCTATTATTGACCCAAAAAATCACCAAATGATGAACGTTAAGGAATTTTATGGTCTTTTGAAGATGAATTGATGGATCTAACCCTTGTTTTCTAGGATTTTACTAACATTTCCCTAATTTTTAATATGAATGTGCTTATTACATCTATGCTTATAGGATTTATAGAATTTTTTATGGGTACATCAGGGAAGTCTACAAGGAAAAAGAAAGGAAAGAAGCCTACCAGAGTATCAAGAGGTAAAGTAGAGAAAGATCATATGAAGTATCAATTCCATGGGGTGGAAATCACCTCCAATGTCACCTCTACCTAGGATTTAGTGTTAGAAACCAATCTGGGGCATGTAGATATAGATGAATTCTAATAAAGAATCATGAGAAACCCAACAACAGAGAATTCCTAGAAGATCAGAAAGAGTGGCCTCACCAAGGCAACTGGTTTCCCACCTATGCTTGTGGTCCTAGAACCAATCATGGTATGTAGAGAGTGCTACCATAGTGACAATAGGAAAATCATAGATCATGATGGTAGGGTATTGGTAGACCTATGTACTTGATCCATAGGTGAAATTTTCCATATCCCTACATCCAAGCCCATGGAGGAAACAAAGAAAGAATACGTTGAGAACATGGGGAAACCAAACCCCTTGGGATGTAAGAAGTTGATCAACAAACATTGGTTGAAGGAGAAGAGGGGTAGTGCTACTAAATTTCCATAAGAACTTTTCAGGAAGACTCCCATGAAGAGTACCATGATTTGGTCACTCTATTAAGTAGAGTAATGGGCCTCCCTAGTGTTGCCTTCTTCCAAGAATGGATGTTTTATTTCATTGAAGAGATCATTCATGGAAAAATGAAGTTCCACTGGGCCAAGCTCATCAACAACAACATACACACACAACTTATGGTTGTAAAGAAGACATATGAGTTCTACATTACCTCCTATTTGGTATATCTTATAGCAGGGGAATTCCCATATAAAGGCCTCTTTGTTGCATAAAATTTGAATCTGTGGAGAGGGGAGCTCAAAGTGTATGACTGCTACCCACAATTGAAGTATAGGAACTTTAAGAGGGAATATCAGAGGGTGAATGGTGCCTTCATCAGGCATATCATTAGACTCCTTGGAGGATATTTTGAGAGAAGAGTCTCACACAACACCCAGGAATTCATCCAAATATTTGGGTACCTATTCATCCAATTTCTGAAATTCACATACATTAGAACAAAGGATTTCTTTGAAAGGCCCTACAAGTTTCCACGGTACCCGAATGACCAAATGATCATACTGGAGCTCTCCCAATAGCTACAAAATTCCCACACTCTACTAAGTGACAAACATCGAGGAGGGATCATGTATCCTCTCACATTTGGACAAGGAATGAATGCCATCCCTGTTTCCCGGTGTGTAGAATATTCCAAGGAGATAATAGAGTACAATCTGGATATCCACATAGCTCAACCAAGAATGGACCCATATGGAAAAAGGTAGAAGTTGGTTAGAAAGAATTATGCTCATCTACCCCACTTTGAATAATTTTGGGCCAACTACCAGGATGATAAAGAAGTGTGAATGAGACACTATATGCGGATGACAACCCAGTTTTGTAGTCAATCAATCTATTCCTAGTGCTTGACCAAACACAAGGTCAAGAAAAAGAAAGCATGTGTCTAAGCATCAGCCCAAACACAAGGTCTATACATAGAAGACCATGGAGGGAGAGTCCTCAAAGAAGGCAAGGAAATCAGGAGGATTCAGTGAAATTCCAACCATTAAGGAGGATCCATAGCATGAAGGAGAGGAAGAAGCTGAGAAAACACATCCACCACCTACCACCTCTACTCCCACCATTACTATTGTTGTTGCCACTACCCCACCTCCTGTATCTTAGGAATTTCTTGTTTCCTCTTTGCCTACCATAGACATTTCAATTCACTTGCTTCCACTTCACCAATGGCCCTAATTATGTTGTTGGATTCCTCCTTGGCCATGGAATCCTTATTGTTGTCTGCCTCATTTCCCCCTCAATTTCCCACTCTCTCTATTTCAATGCCTTCAGTTGTCAAAACTACTATGCCTCCCCTCACCTTACTAGAAGCCTTTGCCAAGTAAATGTAAGGGATACCTGTTAAGCTCTCTAGAGTAATTATGAATGCCACTATCCAACTTGTGATGGCCTAGATTGTTGTTGGTCTACCTATTCCTCCACCACCTATAGAACCACCGAAAATGGAGGCCACTATGCAGATATCAAAAGAAATGGAAAATTGAAAGGTGGAAATTAAGGGAATAATGGAAGAGCCTAAAGATCATTTTAAGGATGATTACTTTGAACATCTAGAGGGAAGAGTAGACATAAGCATGGATAAGGTGGAGACTGATGAATAGTGGTCACATTCTTCAGAAGAATACAATGAAGCCCTCAACAATAAACACATCATAGAGACCTCAGACCAAGATCTTGTAGAGGAGATATCTCAGCATCTCAATGATATAGGAGAAGAGGTCAAATATGAAAAGCAGCCTCCTAAAGAGAAACAAGACACTGATGTCAACGTGGAGATATTTGAAGAGCCTCCACTAGTCAGGAAAGACATGGGCCCCATTCAAGAAGGAGAGAAATAAGAAGAGAAGGAAGAAGATGCTCCAAAGAAGATCCCTGAGCTAGAACATCGTGTGGAACTCAAACAAGAAGAAGAAAGAGCACCTTAGATAGAAAGTATTGATGAGGAGAATATAACCACCATTGAGTCAGATAGGGAAAAGACTATACATATTGAAGACTCCAATGAAGAAGAGGAAAGAGTAGAATGAGAAGCCCTAGGTCATGAAGAGAAATATCCCCAACATGAGCAAAGAGAGGAAGGTGAACATGAGTCACCAAAAGTGGAAACTTAGATGCTCGACTGTCTAGAAAAGTAGTTGCAAAAGAAATCCATCACTGTCGTTGACCCAAAGGCTTGACTTGAGGCTATAATAGAAAGATCACAAACGAAGCCAAAAAAAGAAAAGAATCCAAGAGTTTGTTCCCACATCATAGTCGATGCATCTAGATCAAGGACAGTGCAGATCACCACCCCAATGACATACAAAGAAGGGGTCAACTATAACATTCCTACCATCAACTTGGTCCCTACAACAAGAGAACAAAAAATTGATAAGTTCTAGGGGTCCATGGTCACAATCATGCAACAAATGAACAAGGACTAGCTCTCTAAGGAGGAATTAAAAGTACAAGTGGTGGATCTTATTGCCTACATTCAGCAATGGACTTCCTTGGAGGAAGAAACCCCAAAAACATCTTTCATGCCCCCACTTCTCTCCCAAGAAGAGCTCACTAAGATGGAGAAAATGAAGAATTAGAACAAGGCTACTATAAATTGGTTTTGACAAGTACTTTACAATGGTGACATGGGAATATGCCATGTTGCCTAAATGTCCATCAAATTTTGAGATGTATAGACACAATTGGAGGGAACATAAAATATATGTAACCAGTTCCCTAGGATATATTGGATCACTCTAAGCTCAAGGCCATTCTCAACATGCCTAAGAAGACATCAGAGAGAGAACTAGCCCTCGCAAAAGATGATCATTGGCTAGTGGAAACATGGAAAATGTGACTGGATCATAGGAGGGACATCTTGGAAAGAGTATTGCATGAGGTTGAGTTGGACCTTGAATGGGTCAAAGAGCATAGAACAAATAGTGAGGATTACCTCAAGCTGATGAAAAACTATGACCTGCCTACCCTAGAGCTGGATCTAGATAAAATTAGGCCATTTTTCAACAAGATTGAGTAGAAGGTAGCAGACACACTAACATTAGATTTCATGGACTTTGTTGCAAGGGTGTTCGCCCAGTCAAAGTAGGTAATCAACACCATGCCAAGATGCACAAAACATTGGGAGAAGATCACTGGCGTATTTCATAGGCTAACCTTCCAAGTTCTTCGATCTGACATCATGGAATGGGATAAGCCTCAGGCACTAATTTGGTAAATTCCTAGAATATGCCACTCTCCAGAAAAGTGAAGGAAAACTAGTGATAGATGATGAGTTTCTGATAGTTTAGCTGGGAAAAGAAGGTAGTCACCACAAGACAAAACTACTACAGTGTCAAAGCCACTAGAGGAAAAAATAGGAATGAGACAAAAATTGTATTTTATATTAATAGATTTTGGGGATAGGTGAAACCCTAATGTAAAATGAATCTTCTCCACACAATGAGAGTAAATACTAGCCATTCATTTCACTTTTGGAAAAATATAAATAGGGGTATCCTTTCATTTTCAAAGAGAGAGTTCAGTTGTTGTAAGGACATGCTACAAAAATTTCAATAGAATTTCATTGATTTTGGTGGATTCTTGTGTTTATCACATGTTGCATGGTTCATCTTCTCAAAGTTGATAGATTTAGATAGATCTAGTTTTTTTTTCTAAGTACTTTGAGTAGCTTTTATTAGTTTAGTTCATGTTGTCCATTGATATTGAAGAATGATATTGGGTTGATGCCTTTCATGTTCATGTTTTTCGCTATTTTTGATGATGAACAATAGTGTAAAGCTAGTATGAACATTAGCTTATTGTTGCACTTAAGATTCATCTTTTATTCATGCTCTATGGTGAATGAAAAACTAAAAAATTTGTATACCTTAGAAAATAGCACTAGTTTCATGAGATTGTATGTTGTTTGGTTAAGTGGAACTCAGTTTTAGGAAGATTTTCCACTATAACATCCTCCATTGTCACTATTCATCAATAGTTGTAGGTCTATGAACTCTTACCTCCCTTTTCCCTTTTGACCTTTCTTTAAAGTAGTAGCTAAGGAAAAGTTCCAACATCATTATAAAGCTAAATATGATGTTGAACATGGAGTTTAGACTACTATTTTGAATTCACAACAATTGCACATGATTTCCAGAATCTCATAAACTCCATTTGAAGATCCAATCCCCTTTCAACTTAGAAATTTTCCATGGCCCTTGTGATTACCATTAAATCACATAAATCCACTAAGTTGTTTTTGCAAGTCATGACCTCACACCCGAGAGACCTTGAGTTAATTTTTTGCAACTTGTTTGCAAGAAATTCCCTTCCAAGAGAGGTAGTGCACTTGTGTGTTGTTTGTGTTGAGAAATGTAAAAAAACCCGAGTATGTGTAGGATCATCATGGAAAAAATACACCCTTAAGTGGCAAAAAAATTAGAAAAATCAAAGTTAGGAAACTTGACGTAAAAATTTAAATAATTTATCTATATTATTTCAAAAATATGTAAGAATAGAATCTGTAGCAAATTGAATGTAGTTTCTAAACTACTAGGTTTCTTTTTTTTTTTAATCTATTTTGTGAAAATTTGAAATTTCAATGCAATAGTACTTAAATTTCAGGAAAAAGATAAGAAGTAGGTGTTTGTCTAACCACCCTAACTACAATAAAATGATAATATTTTTTTATAATATTTTGGATACAAGTAGAGGAATCATGTCCCAACGTGATGCATATTTTTTTGTAATTTTTTTCCAAGTAAATAATTTCCTTATTACAACTTTTAAAAAATATAAAAACTTGTATGTCTGACCATCTTAACTTGGTCAAAAATTCATGATTTTTTTTTTAATCCTATAGTATGCAAAGCATAGAATGTGACACATGTTTTGGATTCAAAAAAATGTGATACCATTTCAAAGCTATAGATGTTTTTCAGTCAGCCTATCATCCAAGACTTTAGTCATAATTCAAATAGAAAATGAATAATAATTATTTATTAAATTCAAAGTAAATTATAATTTATATTGGTGGAAAGCAGAGAATCTCCTTTAAAATCCCTTTTTTGTTTCATCAATTTTTGATAAAAATAAGTTGTCAGCCACATACCCTACACATAACCATCATATCACCACTTTTTGGCCCATCATGATCCTCCACATACCCACCCATCAACAAAACTTTCTCTAGAAGGAGGGCCTCCCTTTTGCTAAGCCAGATCGAATTGGTTCCTTCTCCCATAAGAGGTTCCAAAGAGTATTAAGATCTACACCAAACAAAGGGGAATTCCAAGAGCTACCCCCCCCCCCTACCAAGGCTAGGAGAGCCAAAAGAGGGGAATCATCCACCTTGGCCTCATTCGCTAAGCCCACTTCTATTGATTTTCTTGGGAATGCATAGTTTTGGATTCATGTTAGATATGTGCACTCTTTATATTCTTATCTTCATTAAATTTTGGTGGGGAGCTTCAATTTTATTTCCTCATTGGAAGAGAAGAGGGGGGTAATGATCATCTAGATCCTTCTTCTAATCTCCTCAAGGATAATTTTTTTCTATTGAAATTGGTGGATATCAAGCCTACTAATGGTATATTTACCTAGAATAATAGGAGAAGAAGGGAAGCAATTATCTCAGAAAAGTTAGATAGGTTTTTAGTGTGCAACTTTTTGATTGGTAATAGGTGGGTGACTAGTTTGGAGATTTTAGATTGGTGTAGATCTAATCATTGGTTGATTAAACTCTCAATGATTTTCTCCCATTATTCTAAAAATAATACCTTTAGATTTCAACTCATGCGGCTTAGAGATGTGTCTCTTCATGATCTAGTTCCTGGTTGGTGGAGTCATGGTAAGCTAGCTTATGGTACTATAATATATTCCTTCTCCACATAGCTTCAATATATTAAGTATATGTTGAAATGTTGGAATAGGTACCACTTTGGTAATATATTTCAAGAAAAGTGGGTTTCACAAGTTCACTTGGATACTATTACTCAGTAAATCCATGATCAGGATCTCACTAAGGATAATGGTAAGTTGGAAGCTACTATGGTGAAGGTGGTTGAAGAATGGGAATTGAGGGAGGAAATTTTTTGGAAGCAAAAGGCCCAAATTGATTGGCTCTAGGAGGGTTATAAGAATACTTACGTTTTTGATAATTTTGTAAGGATAAAAGGTAGGGTAATATTATCTCCTCCCTTTTGTCTTCGGATGGGGTCCTTCTCTCTTCCTCTTCTATAATTTTGGAAGAGTCTATCTACTTTTCTACATTTTTTATTGAGCGTTCTCCTCCTATGGAGGAGGATGAGGTTATGATCTTGGATAGTATTCTACCCCTAGTTACTATTGAAATGAATGAATCCCTACTCAAACCAATTTCCCTCTTGGAGTTGAAGGATATTGTGTTTCAGATAAAAAAGGGAAGGCTCTTGGGCCTAACAGGTTTTCAGTGGAATTCTGTCAGGAGTTCTGGGAGGTTTTCAAGATGGACCTTTTGCAGATTGTCCAAGAATCTCAAAAGAATAAGCAAAATGGTCATGCCCACAAAAGGATATGAAAGTCATGGCAAAACCTATCCTAGGAATTAGACATTCTAGTCAGTCGACTAATATATTTTCATGGTCATTCATTTACTTGTCAAACTAGGGAACGTATACTTTAAATGGAGTAGCACTATATGTGCGCTAAGAACCAGTTTCAGTCACAACCTATTGAAAATAAAAATTGGAAAGAAATTCTATCTATGCTACAGGAAGGTACTGCAAAGTTCTCTTAACTCAACCATAATTTAACCAAAACAGAAATCGTAATAGCTACAACTAAGAAACAAACTATAAACTAGCCTTATGCTACAGGAACAAAAATAGGGATGGATTCCCAATAATGCAAGAATAGTTTAAGACTGAGCTTGTGCTGAAACTTTCTAAAATGAAATCTAACTTGAATTAACAAAGGATAAACAACTACTCTCTTATAGATACTTACTAAGTGGGCCCCCTCACCAAGCATCAACTAATTTACACAGAAGATTGTACTCAGAACTCCATCAGCTTCTATTCATAATATGAAATCATTTACATTGATTGTTCTGCTTCAGAAAACTAACAAAAAATATAATTCATATTATGACTCTAACTATTACATAATCTTCTTGTCTATCTATTTCCTATTTTCCTGTTCTCCTTCCTTGTTCACCCACGTAGGAGGAACACTTATTTAAATTAGGAAAAACAACTAACTAACCCTAACAGAGAAAGACGTGGATGTAAAATGTATCCCGAAATTGAGGAACAAACTTCATAAATGAGTTTATCCATTCAACCCGATCAAGAGGGAATCTAGCACTCAACTCTTTCCAGATTAATTGACATTTAAATTCCTTCCCAACAGTTTTGGTCAAAGAGTCTTCGCCAGAACTCCCTCGAAGTCGTGCAGGAAATGGACTTTACTGCAAGGCCGAGATCAGCTACGCTTGACTCGATCATACTTTCTTCAACAACCTACGAAACACAAGGTAACAAATGCGAAAGAAAAGACGCATGGAACATACACAACATCCATTCATTAATCGCATATTTAAATCTATTTCATCATTCAAAAACTACATGCATTATACCAGTCATTTGGGGAGTCAAACAGGGTAATAAATATAAACATATCAACATGATAGGCTATAGGAACATGAAAGTGTAGTGCTATAGGATACCCCAATAAAAGGTTTCTTAAAGAGTTAAACAACCAGGGTGAGAGTAGTAAAAGTACACCATGATACCCAAATTATGAGCATATTTTGGGCTCATCATAAATGTTGAAGGCCATGAATGCAAATTTTTTGGATGTCATCCTAAGAAGGGAAGGGCATAATTATTTGGATATTTTTAGGTCAATTTCTCTTTATAATGTGGTTTACATGATAATTACAAAGCTTATTATAGATTGTCTAAATCCTTGGTTAAGTAGGATATTTTCAAAAGAGAAAGATGGCTTTGTTATAGGAAGGAAAATCCTTGATGGGGTTATTATAGCAGCTAAATCAATTCACATTACGGATTCCTCCAGAGAGAACGCTATGTTCATCAAACTAGATATGGCTAAAGCTTATGATCATGTTAAATGGGCCTTATTATTCAAGATCCTGAGGGAATTTGGATTTGATAGTGTATGGATTGAGTGGGTTAGGATTTTTGTCACTTTCTCCCCCTTCTTCGTTTCAATCAATGGTGAACCCATTGAGCTATTTGGAGCTTCATAAGGCCTTAGACAAGGTGATCCTTTATCCCCATATCTTTTTATTTTGATGGTTGATGGTTTAGGGAGATTTATTAAATATTGAGTGGAGTTGGATCTCATCTAGGGTTGCAATTGGTGAAACAATATTCATCCTCAATCCCATCTTCAGTTTGTGGATGATAGTGCTCTAATGGGCATGACCAAAGTTATTGAAGTTATCACCTTGTGGAAAGTCCTAAATAGTTATTTGGCTACCTCAAGTCAATGTATTAATGAGGGAAAGTCCATCATTTGCTATTTTAATACTCCAAAGATTATTCAGAGGAGAATTCCAAGAATCCTCAAATTTTAGATTGGCTTGCTTCCTTTTATTTACCTCAACATTCATATTTTTTTGCACTCACTCCCTAGGAAGTTTCGTCAATATTTTCTTGATAAGTTTTGAAAAATGGTTAATTAATAGGCTTGCAAGTGGCTCTCATCCATGGGGAGAGTGACTCTTTTGAATTCGATGGTTTAGGCTTTTCCTTTATACATGAGCTTTGTGTTTTCTGCCCCTTCATGCTTTATTAAGGACTTTGAGCATCTCTCTCACCAATTTATTTTGTCTAGTAATCTCCTTTATAGGAAGTGGAGCTTGGTTAATTGGGATGTTAGATGTAGGCTGAAGCAAGTTGGTGGGTTGGGCTTGCATTGGGATAATCTAAATGAGTAGGCTTTGGCTACAAATTTGTACTAGATATGGTATTCTGAACAACATTAGTTATGGGCTAAAATCCTTACGTTAAAATACCTTGGGGAAGTGGAGAGTGCTAATATGTCATGTTTCAGCCTTGGGGTAAGGGTTCTTTGATTTGGAATTCCCATAAAAGAGTTTCAAAATGGTCAAATAGGGGTTATTTTGGATATGAAACAATCAAATGGATGCTCTTTTTTGGTTCAATTATTGGTTTGGTCATCCTCCAATTATGACTACTCACCCTCATCTACAGACTTTATTTAGAGTTTCCCTTGATGTTGAGTGGAGTCATGTGGTGGATTTCAAATCTCCTCTAGCTCTTGATCAGACCAATGTTTACAAGTGGAAGGACCCATAGGAGTGGCCCCCCAAGGGACAAGTGGAGGATCATCAGGAATTGGCCACTATTTTGGCTGAGCGGGTTTACAACTCTCTTATGATGAGATATTTTTTGGCCTGGATTCCTAACCTAAAAGGTAAATTCTTGGGTTCCTATTGTTACTAGTTGTTGGACAAATAGGCTTTTGGTTGTGTGGGTGTCTCATGGTGGAACTAGATTTGGAATAAATTTTCTTGGGATAAGTGTAATTTTTCTTCCTTGCTAGTGGTTTAGAATAGATGCCTCACTTGAGAGAATATTTGGAAGCATGGTTTTCAAGGCCCTTTTATGTGTGTTATATGAATGTTTCAAGAAGAGTGTATTTCCCACCTCCTTTTTCAATGCCTCTTTGATAGAATGATTTGAAACTATTGGTGGAATTTTTGGAGAAAACCATGTAGACATGTTTGTTCTTTGGATGATTTTTTGAAGGGGATAGGGAATTATCTAGGTAAAACTTATTTTCTTCATATAGCTTGGATTATTTCCCCTAGCTTGATTATCTAGCATATCTCATTGGTACACAACCATAGGATTTTCTTGGATAAGAAGCTTTTGGTTGGCCAGCTATGGAGGAGAATCTTGGGGGTTATCCAGGAGACTCTTGCTACTAAGTGTGATTTGTCTTTCCCTATGGATCTTGGTGATTTGGTTGTAGTTAAGACTCTAGGACTTTCATTTGGTAGTATGAGTGGCCCATTGCTTGAGTAGAGACGGGGTGGAAGGGGGAAGATTCAATGCAGTGGGTACTATCATTTTCCCAATCTTGGTGTGCTAAAAATTAACATTAACAGGTCCTCTATAGGTAATTCTAGACATGTTAGGATTGGTGTTATTGATAGAGATAGCTTTGAGGTGGTGATTTCTTATTTTCAATATACAAAGGTCCGCATTCAAATAATTTTATGGAGGCCTTAGCTATTATTTTTTATTTTGAATGGGTTTGTACCAAGGGTTGGAGGCATATTGTTTATGAGTTGGATTCCCAAGTTGTAATTGATTGTTGAATAAGCGTCATTTTGATGATGTGAATTGGAAGTTGGTTGTTGTGGTTAGAAAATCATAGCTTTGGGTGGAGTTTTGGATTCAATCACCTTTTTTCATATTCCTTGGGAATGGAATAAGGTGAAAGATGGCTTGGTTAGATGGGCATCTGAGCATATGGGTACTTGGGATGTCGATAACCAAGAAAGGCTTCCTAGGACTCTTTCACAGGTTCTCGAAGATTTGGTCATGGAGGATATGAGGTGCTATTTAGGAGTTTCTTGATGACTTTTTTTGGGTTTATTAACCTCTAGTGGGTCTACTATTCTCTTTGGCTCTGTATGTATTTTCTAGCTCAATAAAGGTTTTACCCCCTTTATTATTAAAAAATAATTTTAAAATAATTACTAAAATTTATAAAAAGATACCTAATATATATGCCAAAGAATCTAAGAAAATAATTAAAATGATGAAAAACAAAAAAAAAAAAATTAACTCAATGTCAATTGCTAACATTTTAAGGGAGATTGATAAAATTACATATATCTAAAAAAAACGGATAGATATTATGGAAATATATCCATTTATTTCTCTACCCATGCATCACCACTACTCAACCCACTTTGTAAAATTCATAAAATTGAACCTTTTCTTTTTACATATAGCTTTCCAAACCAAATATCTATTTTTGAAAGCATTTTCTAATATTAAAAGCTCTCCAAAATGGATATCCATTTTTGAGAGTTTATTTTAATATTAAAAGCACTCCAAAATGGATTTCCATTTTGGAGAGCTTTTAATATGTGTAGCTCTCCAAAATAGATATCCATTTTGAAGAGATTTTTTATATTATAAAAGTCTCTTTGAAATGAATGTCCATTTTAGAGAACATTTGGTTTTTTAAATATTTGATATATTTTTATATATTATAATATATAATATATTATTATAATACATGCAATATATTATTACATATTCTAATAATATATTATATATATTATTATAATATGTGCAATATATTATGTGTTCCTCTACATTTTCACACTAGTTTTGGCCCTCCATGTTAAATCATGGCTCCTTTATGCCCTTATTTGGTCCTATATTGCATCCACAAGAAATTAACTACAACTTTCTAGAGGATAATCCTGACATTCAATAAAAGACAAATCATAATTAATGTTTTTGGGTTATGTGTTCTAGATTTGGTGATCTAGTACTCATATGCCACCTTGAGTATATAGGTCCTACCTATGTTCCGGGGCATGATCTTTAATATTGCATTGAACTTAACATTTCTTGAAGATTTTGTCCCAAGCTTGAGTCATTAGGACTCATATGCCACCTTGGGCGTATGAGTCCCACTTTAGCTTGGACCTATTTTGAATTTAATTATTGGAGGGATTTATTCTCCTTGATCCGATGTCAGCTTGTAGTGTTGTAATTTCAATAAATTTGGCATAAACAAGTAGAAATACAAGGTTATTTCACATAATTTCTCCTAGAAAATTGATGAGAGCATTCCTACGGAAATTTTATAAGATCAAGAGCATTGATGAGCTAATTATTAAGTATTTCGGAGCTATATTCAAGATTCAAGTATCATTTCAAAGCCCTTATGTATCATGTGTGTTTTTGAGCGAACATATGTGATGTAGGTTTCCATGATTCAAGAAAGCATTCAAATACACTATCTCATATCAACAATCAAGAGTCAATATCCACATTCATGCTAGCCATCTCACACAAGTTTTCAAAATTTACTTCAAGTGTCTGGTGAGTTTCAACATAATATTTTTTCACTCATCATTCCTTCATTTTATTTCATTTCATGTCAAGGTTTAATCACCAAAATAGGGCTTGACCAAGGAAAACCCATATTCCCTAACATAATAAAATTTTTCCCTCTTCATGTGTGATTCCAGATATAGGTGATTTGGAGCTTGAAGATCCTTTGAAGAAAAAGTTACAAGATTGAAGAAAGTTTTCAAAGTTGTCAAGAAGTTGTCATATTCACAGAAACTCACCTACAAGCTAGAGTTTAGATTTTTCAAACTAGGAGATTAGATAAGAAAAAAGCTACAAAAGTTTTGGAAAAAATCCTAATAATGGAACTAAATCACCACCTTGGGTGTATGAGTCCTAGTATACCCCTTTTCAATAGTTTTATGTAGATCTTGGTTTTTTAGCAATAGATTCTAGATTTAGTCCAGACTGCATATGAGTCCCAATGCACATCAAAATTCATAATTTCAAGGTTGTATACCTTGCTTTAGACATCTCCAGTCTTCCAAGTTCTTCTTTGTTTATTGTTAGTTTATCATTCTAATTTTAAGATTCATTTTCTATGTCACAAGCTAGATTTGCATAATGCTTTAATTTCCTCCTTTCTAAAACTTTTCTTAGTGGTGAACCCCTTTTTAATCAAACCTAAGGAGGCCCCCTAGCAACCCTCCCCTCAATTGAATCATTTGGTTGAGGGGTCTCTAGAGTTTCCTAATGACCTAGAGTGAAATAGGTCCTAACCCTAGTTCCATCTCCCAAAAGGTGGAACCTTGTTTCCATGTGTTCAATTTGGTAAACTCGACCTTTGGACACTTGCATTTCTAATTTGGTGTACATTTAAGTCATAGATATAACATATGTTAACTTTGCATTAGATCTTGCATTAGTTAATTTGCATTTAGGACTTCTAAATCTCGCATTAGTGAAAAGTGCATGTAGGTTGCATTTTTTGCATCTTGCATCATTTAATTTCATTGAAATTCTATAATTACACATAATAAAGTCAACATACAAGTTAGAAACCATAGAATCAACTCATAATTTGTTGAATTTGATGCAAAAAACCCTAATTTGAGACTCATTTGCCCACCTAGGTGATTTAGTCCCTGTATAGGTTATTTTTTCTGATTTCTAGGAATTTTGTGTTTTCTATTTTTCATTATTTGAATCTACCAAAACCCTAACTAGGACTCATTTTTCCCTCTAGGCGATATAGTCCTATATCAAACCCGAATCTACATTTTACAGCATTAAAAATATCATCTCTTTTCTTTAGTTTACTATTATTAGATCTCTATTTTAGTTTGTTGAGTTTCTCATCCATTCATTTAATTAGATCTAACTTAATTTGGTTTCATTTCAAGTGTATTTGTAAACATAAGAATTGGAATTAAAGCATATCACTTATCTTGTGTTCATTGCATTTATCTTGCATTCATTAATTTTCGTTTGCATGAGCTTGACAACTTGGTATCCTATTGCTAATACTATTGTGACATATAGTTCAATCTACTCATGTCATCCCGTGATAACACACTCATCATGGATCTTGGGTTATCTAGCTCTTTCACTCATAGTGTTGACACTAGTTCACTAGGTATGGACCATACCCTTGACATCTCTTTACCTTCAGGTAGTATGACAAGTGTTGAAACAATGGTTGCTAATGTCCCTCAATAAAACATAATCCAAATCCATGAAGAATTGGAAAACCTAAAAAACCTAGTGAGTACTAAGAAATTTTCCAACAATACTATTCCTACCATAGATAACATACACCTCATGATTGAAAGTGAAAAATGAATAGAGATTACACATAGCGTAGCTCATATTTTTGGAAAAAATATTACCTTAATGACTAGTTGTGCTCAAACTTCAAACAATGCTCAAAGTCAAGGAGGAAATCAAATTACTCCCCCTACAACCATTGCCTCTATTCCCACCTATACCAACCCTCAAGTTACCACAATGATGCAACCTACTAGTAATGTCATTCCTACCTTGGGTATTTCCACTAGCAATCCTTGTACCTTTGTGGCATCTCATGTCATATCTCTTACCACTTTACCTCACATAAATATTCCATTCACTTCCCCCTCAAACACATATACACCTCCACCATGTTCACCTCCATCCCAAAACACAACCAATGATGCCATCCCTAACCAACTTTTACAAAATGTTTCATCCCTTCAAAAGAAAATTTCAACCATAAACCAAAATCAAAATGGTCAACCTTCATACTAGGTCATAAGCAATCCCTTATCCTTGGAGATATTAAGAATGTTGATACCATTAGGTATAGAGATTCCTAGGTTTGAGAAATATGGGAGGAAAGGAGATCCTTCTAACCATGTTTCTACTTACACCACCTTATGGAGTGATTTTTTTCTTGAAGATAAGCTCTTGGCTAGGTCCTTGAAAGATATAGCTTTAGAATGGTTTTCCTTCTTACCAAATAACTCACTTTGTTCATTCAATAAATTTGTTGAGGCCTTTATCAACCATTTCCAATTGCACACAACCCATAAGATGAGAACAACTGATTTGATGAGACATGAGCAAAAGGATGATGAAAATATTACTGACTTTATTTCACACTACCAATTTCTTTATTCCCAAATTGACGTAAAGGTTCCCAATCATCACCTTCAATGAATTTTCATTGAGAACTTAAAAACTGAGATACAAGATAAGATTGGCATAATAAAATTCCCCTCCTTCATACACTTGTGTACTACCCTTCATGATTGTCAAAACTTAATTAGTAGTCATGAAACAAAACCCCCTCTAGCTGTCCTGAAAAGTCTGAATCCATGAATCAAAACAATTATCAACATTTTAGGAAACAAAACAAATGTTTTCTTCAAGTAATTCCCCCTCAACCAACCCAACATGTTGATACCCAAGTGGTTTCTATAAATAATACAAATCCTTTTACATTTGAGGATCTAAAAAGATAATTCACTTCCTTACCCAATCCCCTCCATGACACCATGTTATAACTTCTAGCAAAGAACTTGATTAATTCTAGAAGAGCTCATTAATTATAATCATATTAAGTGTCTTAAAAATTGTAAGTTTCTTAAACATCTTCTACAATACCTCTTTAATTCTAATCATATTCAAATTGGAGGTGTCAATGATCAAGGTAACAAATCTGTTGCCCCTCCTAACCAAAAATTGCAAATATTTACCAACCCCAGGCCAAATCATAATATTTCATTTGTCAAAGCTAGTGAAACTAAGAAGAATTATGTGATGAATCTTGACACAAATGATGAAAACATGGATGCTAATGAAGAGATTCCTATGGATAGTATGGTTGGATTGATCAAAATTCAGCCTCATATAGGTTGAACTAGAATGCCTCTTGACATTTCTTTCTCATCACAAGATATAATAAAAAATGCACCTGATGGTCCTCTTTACATAGCCAAATGACTCAATGAAAATACAACTAATGGGATATTAATTGATCCTATTTGTGGAGAGAATGTCATCACTGAAGAATTATTACTTGTGCTTGAACTCTATCAATAAACATATGACAAACCAAAAGCATGGATAAAAACACACAAAGGTTCTACTTTCCCTACAATTGGTTTGATCATCCTTCCTTTAAAAGTTGTACTGAAACAATTAGATGTATCATTCTCCATCATCTCAATGTTGGATCAATTCCATGTGAAATTTTGTAATCCATGGCTATGCTCCATGGAAGTCATCCTATCAGTTGTGCATAAATTTTTAAAGGTTCCCTTTGACAATGAAATCTTTACTATGCACCATAGTGGCTTTAATCCTATGTCTCCCCGAGTGGGAATTTTTCATTGGATTTATTTTGGCCTGAGCTTATGGAACCTACTAAATCTCATGAGGAATTATTTTTCAAATCCTATCAAAATTTTAAGGAAAATTGCATAGCAGAGCTATCCCTTCAAAACATGTCTCAACCCATGATTGAGCCTCCTATCCTTAACGAAACCATGGTAGAACCAAAAGACCTTCCAAATAACAAAGACCAACCTAAGAAAAATCTATTTCCTATCTCCTACAAAAGACCAAGAGACAACCAAAACAATCTCATCATTTCTTTCAAAGGAGGTTCTTCAATTCAACACCATATCAATCTTCATTAGCGATCAACCTACATCTTCTTAGTGCTTCTGTGATGTTCTACATGTTCCTCCTGTTTTTGGGACTTTGTTTGGTTGGAAGCTTCTCAATCCTTCACACCTTGATTTGGAGGCTTTTTAGTCCATTTTCCTTTCTCTTTTGAAGAGGATTTTTCTCCCACTATGGTTTTCTCCTTTTTCTCCAGTTGTGAGAGATCTTTTGTTTGTACATGGGTACCTCACTAGGCCTTGTTTTTTGGGAACCATCATGCATTTTTTCTTTTTAGGGATTTCAGCTACTCCCTAAGCTAATCTTAAGGGGGGTGTTAGACTAACCATGCATTACCTAATAATTAAGTACTATGTAATTGATTATTAGTCTAATTTATCCTCATACACTTAAGCTAAACTTAGGACTACTTTTATTCTTTTAGGGTTTTACTCCTATATAGCACTCAACCCTCATTATAATTATGACTCAAGATTTCATATATTTTTTATAGTTTCTTTCTTCTATAGCTTTTTATTCTTAAGGAATATTGCATATATAGTTTTTAGATCTCTTGTGCAAAAGGTGTATTTTTTTGTTGTTTGATCCTTTGGCTCATGGTTTTATTGGTTTTCACAATTGTAAAAAATACAACCAAACAATAGTATAGATCCAAACTTGTGTATCTCCACTAGGAATCCTTTTAGTTTTGTTCACTCAAACATAATATCTCCAAATCCATCACCTCTCACAAATTTGCAATTTATTTTTCCACCTAACACACATACACCTCCACCATATTCACCTCCATCTCAAAACATAATGAATTATTCCATCATAAACCAACTTTTCCAAGATTTCACATCCCTACAACAACAAATAACAACATTAAAAAAAATAAAAATGGACAACCTTCATAGTCTATCAAAAGAAATCAATTGTAATTAGTGATATTGAAATTACAAGTACCACAAGGTATAGAGGTACCTCATTCTGAGAAGTACAGTGGTAAAGAAGACCCTAATAATCATGTATTAGCATATACAACCTTATAGTGACTTCATTTTTGAATATAAAATCTTGGATAAAATCTTTCCTAGGTCCTTAAAAGAAACAACATTGGAATGGTTTTTTTGGTTACCAAATAATTCAATCCAATCATTTAGTGAACTTGTTGATGCCTTTATTAACCATTTCCAAGTGAAAATGGGTCCTAAGATGGATCTACTTGATTTAATGAGGTGTAAGCAACAATAAGGAGAAAGAGTCATGTTTTCTAGCATGCTATCAATTTCTTTACTCAATAATCAATATCAATTCCCCAATGTGGATCTTCAATGAATATTCATTGATAATTTACAAAAGAAAATAAGAGATCAATTTGAGATGATGAAGTTTCCATCCTTTTCGCACTTTTTCATGGCTCTCCATGATCATTAGAATTCGATTAGTCAATATGAAGAGAAAAATCCCTCAAATCATGTTGAAAAATTAGAATACTTATCTCAAGATAATTTTCAACCATTCAAGAAACCAAATAAAAGGTTTTATTAATCCACCTCAATCAACCCTTTATTTTTCAAATCAATCTACTTCCATAAAGACAACCCCATACCAATTTTAGGCTAAGGGTAGGAAACTCACCCTGCTTCTTGATCCCCTTCATTCGATTATGTTGCAACTCCTAAAAAAGAACTTAATCACTTCACCTCTAGTTAAAACTATTGATAAAACCATGCCTTTACCTCAAATCCATAACCCAAATTCTTTTTTTCACTATCATCAAAAAAAATTACATGATATAGAATGATGCATGCATATTAAAAATCTCTAGTGCAAGACCTCATTGATTCCAACCATATCGAGTTGGGTATTGTTAATGATCAAGCGAATAATTTTTTTGCCCCATCCAATCACAATTTTCAAATCTTCACAAACCTAATTCCAAATCATTCAATTTCTTTTGTAAAAGCTAGTGAAGATAAGAATGATGTGATGAATGTTGATAAAATAGAAGGTATGACTAATGATGATAAGAGTGATAATGAGGACGATCCTCTACAAGGCATGATTGGTCTCATTGAAGTTCAACATCATAAGTACTAAACCACTTTGATAGCTAACATTGCTTTCAAAAATGATGATGCACTTAAACATTTTCCTAATGGTCCTCTCAACATTGTTGGTCATATCAATAATATACCTAGACATGGAATACTTATTGATCTCGTATGTGCAGAGAATGTGATCACCAAGGAATTCTTGTTTGTGCAAGAGATTTATCAAGATACTTATGAACAATAGAAAGAATGGATTAAAAAAAAATGGTTTTTCTTTCCCTATGATAAGTTCAATCACTCCTCCATTAAAATTTTTCCCTAAAAAATTAGATGTGTCATTCTCCATCATGTCAATGTCAGACCAGTTCCTTGTGAAGCTTGGCTACTCATAGTTGTGCTCCCTAAATTTCATCCCATCGGTTATTCATAAGTGCATAAATTTTCAAGTGGAGAACATGATATTTATAATGTATCATATTGGATTTAATCATTTGTCTTCATGTGGAAATTTTGCATTAGATTTCTTTTGACATGGACCTATGGAACCTATATGTTAAATAGGACAACTAAGAGCGGGGGTGAATAAAATTTTTGATTCAATCACTAGAAATAATTCTTAATACTGCTTAAATGATTAATCATCAAATTCCAATGCAAAAAACTTAAATCCAACACATAAACACCATACCACCAGATTTACGTGGAAAACCCAATAAGGGAAAAACAACGTTGAGGATTAACTCACACTATAGAGAATATCAAAACCGATTACAAGAGGCTCAGTGCTTGTGAAATAAGGCTCACTACCAATATAAGGACTCATTTTCCAATAGGGCTAACAACCCAAAGGGCTAACTACCATAGAGATACAAAGAAGACAAAGAAGACTTGTCACAGAAAGATGACAATCTGAATGCAACAAAGGATTCCACCACAATCACTTGTAGACATAGATAAATGATAGCTTTCACCTTCTAGTCACTGCATCTAGAAACTCAAAATTTAGGCTTCATATTGATCTACCACACTTACATCACACACACTCACTAAATAGCATCATTGTTGCATCTATCTTCTCTTTTTCTTTTCTCTTCTTCGCTCTTGTATATCATTCACCACTAACTCATCCTATATTTATATTGTCTTCAACTTTGAAACATATCCAAAGTTGGCCATCCAAATTCAAATTCAAATTAGGTTGGTGCCAAAATATCCTAGGGTGGCAATAGAATGAGGGTGACCCAAACACATGCTTCATAGGGACCCAAATAGATCCAACACACTTAATCAACTTTGAAACTAGTATTTCACCCAAGGTCATCCAAACCAATGTAAAACACATAGAACCATTAAGCACAAATCTTCCAAATGTTGAAATTATCTTCAATAGAATCAAGGAAACTCAACTCTAGAACTGCAAGTCATAATACTTCATCAAAGAGAAATATGGACCAACAACATTTTTCCTGGACCTCAACCAAAAACATAGAAAACCATAGTTTACAATTGGTGAACATAACTTACATTGTACAATGAATCAATAGCTAAAACTTTGGATATAGAATCTTCTAAAAACCATGAACATCATATATAAATAGCATGAACATAGGATAAAATCTAGAGCAACCACTAAACACCTACAGCATATCTTCATTACAATTTTCTCAATATCCTCGACATATACAACCAAGAAAAACTAGTTGATATCTAATTGATCAGTCAACATCAATGACAACACCTTCAATATTTCCATTCTTCCAACAATCTCCCCCTTTTTCATTGATGGCAACACATGATGTGAAAAAACATCAAAGACACCATTCTAGCTCTAAATACACTTCTCAAGAAATTTCTTTCTATTTCTCCCCCTTAGTAGATAATCTCTTATATTCTTATTCTCCTTTTTCACATGCGTCCTCTCCCCCTTTGACATTAATGGCAAAGGAAAAATATATTTTACATTTATTTCTCCTCTGACATGAAAATAAAATAATCACAATGAAAACACTTGATACTACTTTCTCCCCTTGAGAGGTAGCCACCAAAACATCATTCTAGAAGAAGGATAGATCCATAGATCCACCAGAATGATGCATCTCCATATGCGTCTAGTTCAAGAAAGGAGGGGAAATGAACCCTAACTTCTCCCAAATATACTCAAAAGTATCTTTAGGAAAATCCTTTGCAAAAATATAAGCAATCTAATCCTTCATCGGAACATACTCAAGCTTTACTTAATTCTCGATGACCTTCTCTCTTAAGAAATGATACCTAATAGATATATGCTTCGTCCTCGAGTGCATCATAGGATTATTTGAAATGTTAATTGCACTTGCATTATCACATAATATAGAAATCGAATCATCATATACCACTATGATATCTTTCAAATTTTGTTTCATCCATACAACTTGTGTACAAAAATATGCAGCAACAATATACTCAGCTTTAGTAGTAGACAAGGAGACTGAATCTTGTTTTTCTCTCAACCATGCCACCAATATGCATCCAAGAAAGAATGCACCACCACTTGTACTCTTTATTTCATCTACACATCCAACCCAATCATAGATCTATACTTGCTTTGATCAGACTTAGGTGAATCATCATCTTTAACCAATTTGCAACTAGTCACTATAGGAGTACATACCAGTTTGGAGCCATCCATCCCAAACTTCTTCAACATCTCTCTCACATACTTAGACTATGAAATAAAAATTTATTTCTTTATTTATTTAATCTATAGTCCAAGAAATAAATTCATCTCTCCAAACATAGACATTTCAAATTCTTTCAGCATCTCTTCTACAAACATCTTGCATATATTTTCATTTCCTTCAAAGATAATGTCATCAACATGTACACAACTGCAATCAAGATTTTGTCATTTTCAATCTTAAAATACAAATTACTATCTATCGTGCCTTTTCTTGAACCTTGTTGAGTCAAATACCTATCTAACCTCACATACCAAGCTTTAGGAGCTTGCTTCAATCCATATAAGTCTTTCTTCAATCTGTACAACATATTTGATTGATCTATTAACTAAAATTTTTCTGGTTGTTCCATGTAGACCTCTTCTTCTAGCTCACCATTCAAAAATTCTAACTTGATATTCATCTAATAGACCTAAAAGTCTTTATGAGAAGAAGATGCTAAGAACATCCTTGTAGCTTCCATTATTGCTACTAGAGAAAAAATTTCCTGAAAATCTATGCCTTCTACTTGTGAGTAACCTTTACACACAATCCTTGCTTTATTTCTAGCAAATTCTCCATTCCCATTCAACTTGTTTTTGAATACCAACTTCGATCCAATGATGTGTTTATTGGTTGGTCTTGGGACCAATTCCCAAGTTTGATTCTTCTCAATCTACATAATTTCTTCTTTCATGGCTTCCATCCAATGTTCATCTTTAACAAATTCACTTATAGTCTTCAGTTCAATCTCATAAAGTAAACATAGATTCACTTTGGCAATAGCTTTGCTTCTAGTCAATACACCTTTTGTCGTGTCACCAATAATCTTAATTTTTGAATGATTCTTCTATACATATCTAGGTGTCTTAGGGGACACCACTAGAGCTTCTTCTTCACTTCCATTCTATTTTTTCTACTTCTCTTGCTCATCCTTTTCCCATTCTTCCATAATTTATTATATTCTTACACAATCAGGTTCATCAGATACATATCCGTCAATGTCAATATAATTCTTCATCATTTCATCAACCTTAATAGTTGCACTCTCTACAATATTTCTTAGTATTTTATTGAAACATCTGTGTGCCTTGCTTTTAGTAGAATATCCAAGAAAAATTCCTTCATCACTTCTTGCATCAAACTTTCCCAAAGTTTCTTCATCTCTTTTGATATAACATTTAATTCTATATACATTGAAATACTTAACAGTTGGAATTCTTCAATGCCATAGCTCATAGGGATTCTTTGTATTGTTTTCTCTTGCTTGAACTTGATTGAATACATAAATAGTAGTATAAATAGCTTCTTTCTAGTAGACTTCTGGTAAACCAACCTCAATAATCATTGATCTAGCTGCTTCTTGAACTGTTTTATTTACCTTTCAATAACTCCATTATGCTGTGGAGTTCTCAGAGAAGATAACTATCTCTTTATTCCATGCACTTCACAAAAAATATTAAACTCATGGGAGGTGAATTCTCCACCTCTTCTAGACCTTAAGCATTTTATCTTCAAGTTTATTTTATTTTTAACCTTAGCTTTGAATGTCTTGAATCTATCTAATGCATTTGATTTCTCTCTAAGAAATGTAACCCATGTATATCTAGAATAATCATCAATTAAAATCATAAAGTAACTTTCACCAAGTAGACTCCTCACTCTTGTAGGACCACAGAGATTTGTATGAACTAAATCCATTAGTCCAATAGTAGACCTTTCCTTTGATCTATAACGATTTGTTACTTGCTCTACAAACTAGAAATTCCTGCAAATAGCATTAATAGGTTTTGTAATTCTTGGTAAATCTATCATGACCTAAACATCATTAATCCTCACCAACTTATTAAAATTCATTTGACACATTCTTCAATGGAATAACCAACTATCATTAATTTGTGTCATAAAGCATCGTCCAACAACACCATTAAGTTGATAGATATTTCCTTCAGACTTCTTTCCTATAGCAATCAATGTTTTAGATCTCACATCTCTCATCCTTAAACACAAGATCATATTCCTTACTACACATTTGACCAACACTCAAAATATTATGCCTTAGACCTATCCCATATATTTTAGGACTAGTATCATCTCTGAACATAACCAAGCCTCCATCATATTTTTCAAGCTTAACAAACTTACTTTTATCACCAGTCATGTGATGTGAACAACCTCTATCAACTACCCAATAATTATTTTCATGTTTAGCATGTAGGCAAGAGATAACTATACCTTCATTTTTCTCCTTCTCTGGAGGGCTTTCCTTTACCTATTTTTCAAAATTAGTAGAAATAGGTTCATCCTTAATCACCAAGAACAAGCATTCATTGTCATCAGGATCTTCATATTCTAAATCCTCATCAGACATACTAGCATTCTTATTTACATAATATGCTTTGTTAATCTTCTTTCCTTTCTTTTCCTTCTCATACCTTTGTTGATTCTTTTTAGCTCATTCTGGACACTTTGTAACAAATGACCTATTTCTCCACAACTAAAGAATTTAAAGGGAAACTTACTTTCATACTTATCAGAGCCTTTCCTCATCCTTCTTACAAAGTTAGCTTCTATTTTATCAATTTTTTCTTCATTTGGATCTTCAAATTTTGTAGCCTTAAAATCAATCTCTAATTTGCATCCATTCCTTAGATTTAGCTTCCTCATCTCATAAGATGTCAAAAATCCCAACAATGGATCTTTATTAGAAGTCTGATAATATATAGTATGCTTAATAGCACACACCTTATCATTGTAAGCATCAAGAGGAGTTCTGAGAATCTTCTTTACAATCTTGGTTTCATCTACAATAGCACCAAGTCCTCGCATTCTAGCCTCTATCTCATCTAATCTCTATACATAAGCTTTAACATTCTCATCTCCATACATATGTAGAAGCTCAAAGTGTGTCTCCAAATTCTGTAATTTTTCCTCTTTGACTCTTTCATCACCATCATGCACTCTTTCCAAAGCATCCCAAACTTTCTTAGCAATTTTTAAATTCTACACCTTAATCATCTTGGAATGTACCAGACTATTTTTTAATATGTACTTCACCTTATTGTTCACTTTATTTGCTTTGATCTCATTAGGCATACTCAGACCATTAGCATGAGTGTAAGGATTCTTGTAAGCTTTATCCACATCATATCCACAATATTCCATATATTCTTCCATCAATAATTTCCAAATACCATAATTAGTTCCGTCAAACCTTTGATAATCATAAACCATTTTTCTAGCCATCCCAGACCTTCCTCAAGTAGTTAAGCTCTTCACTAAGGAACCAAGCTCTAATACCAATTGTTGAATAGGACAATTGAGAGGAGGGGGGCGAATTAGTTGTCATAGAATTAAACTTTTAATTCAAACACCAAAACTAATTCTTAATACTACTTAAATGATTAATCATCAAATGCTAATGTAGAAACCTATATCCAACACATAAACACAATGACACCAGGTTTACATGGAAAAACCAATAAGGGAAAAACCATGATGAAGATTAATTCACACTATAGAGAATATCAAAACTGATTACAAAAGGCTCACTTCCTATTAAATAAGGCTCTCTGCCTATGAAATAAGGCTCACTACCAAGACAAGGACTCACTATACGGAACAAGACTCATTGTCTAACAAGGCTAACAACCCAGACACCTCACTGCCACAGAGATACAAAGATGACAAAGAAGACTTGTCACAGAGAAACAACAATCTCAATGGAATGGAGGACTCCACCAAAATCACTTGCAAACATGCATGAATGATAGAGTTCACATCCAGAAACTCAACATTTAGGCTTCACACTAATCTGCCACACTTGCATCACACACACTCACTGAATAGCATCGATGTTGCCTCTATCTACTCTTTTTATTTTCTCTTCTTCACTCCTGTCTATCCTTCACCACTAACTCATCCTATATTTATATCGTCTTCAACTTTGAAACATATCAAAAGTCATCCATCCAAATTCAAATTCAAATTAGGTTGGTGCTAAAACATCCTAGGGTAGAAATAGAATGAGCGCGACCCAAACACAAGATTAATAGGGACACACTTTATCAACTTTGAAAGTAGTATTTCACACAAGTTCAACCAAACTAGTGTAAAACACATGGAACCATTAAACACGAATCTCCCAAATGCCAAAATTATCTTCAATAGAATCAAGGCAACTCAACTCTAGAATCGCAAGTCATAAGACTTCATCAAAGAGAAATATAGACCAACAACAGGGTAAGTGCACCAAGATGGTTCCCAAAAAGGGGGCTTAAGTGGCTACTTTTTTTTTGAAATCAAGAAATACTAACCTTGGACATGAAATTGAGGATAGCTACACTCAATTTTTTGAGATGGAACAAAAACATGGATTAAAGTGCTTTGAGTCTACTTTCTAAACTACTAATTTATTTTGAAAATGGTTGAGATTAAGGGGTTCAAAAGAGGGATGTACATAATTTTTTGTTGTTTTTGTCAGATAAATATAACATAGCAACTCTTGTACAACCCTAGCATGGTGAATTGTTTTGTAGTATTTTTAAAATCACAATGGTCAAAAGTTAGCTAACAGTATCTAATTGATACATGATTTTTCTAATAATTTTTTAATGAATATTTGATTTTTTACTAATTTTCTAAGTGGGCACTTCCTAAAAGAAATTTTTTTGGCTATGCTCCCCCTAAAAATTTTGGAAAGTAATGGATTTAAAAAAATAAAAAATTGTAGAATGGAGTCTAGTTTCTAAAAACGTAATTTATTTGAAATTTCAATGAACGGTTAATTTATAACGAAAAAAATAGAAAACACTATTTTTTGACAAAAAACAAACATACAAACAAAAGAAATTATGGATGAAAGGCTTAACATTGTCAAAAAGTGAAAAAAATTGCATCGTTGGAAAGCCAAGAGAGAACCTAACATTACCCATGCCTTTGATTTTGTTGATATTGAACCAGATGCAATCCTGACAGTGAGTACGAACTCGATTATGTGAAAAATTGTAGAATTTGTAAAAAACACATATATGGTCATTGGGAATGCCCTCCAAGCCTTTGGGTTGGTATTCCAAGGCAAATACCAAAGCTAAGGCTCAGGGATTCCCAAATAAAAATATAATGTGAGTGTGTTATGTGTTAGTTTTGACATTTTTTGCTTCTCCGGGGAACATGTCTAGCAACACATAACATGCTCACGTTAAAACTTCTTTTAGTTAAATGCCACTTTATTGAATATTTTTATGATATGTTTGTATGTATATGTATGCTAGTGTGTAATGTATGTATGCATGCTTGTATGTATGCCTATATGTATGTATGTATGCTTGTGGGAGAGAGGGTGAGAGAGGGTGGGAGTGGGAGAGAGTGGGAGAGAGTGTGTGAGAGTGTGGGAGAGTGAAAGAGAGTGGGAGAGAGGGTGGGAGGTGCGAGGAGGGGGTGGGAGAGAGTGGGAGTGAGTGGGAAGGGTGTTGGGAGGAGTGGGGGAGTGGGAGATAGGTGGAAAGGAGGGAGGAAAGATTGGAAGAGAGTGGGAGAGAGTTGGAGAGTGTGGGAGAGGGTGGGAGATGGTGGTTAAGAGTGAGAGATTGGGAGAGGGTTTAGGGTTTAGGGTAGGAGATCATGGGAGAGGATGGGAGAGAGTGGGGGAGAGTGGGAGAGAGAGGGAGGAAGAGAGTGGGAGAGAGTGTGGAAGAGTGTGGTAGAGTGGGAGATAGGGAGCGAGAGAGTGGGGGAGGGTCAAAGAGAGTGGGGGAGAGTGGGAGAGAGTGGGAGAGGGAGGGAGGGAGGAAGATAGTGGGGGAGAGGGAGGGAGAAAGTGGGAGAGGGTTGGAGAGATTTGGAGAGAGTGGGAGAGAGGGAGACAGGGTGGGAGAGAGTGAGCAAGTGGGAGACA